>WOAB01000789.1:1200000-2400000 GCA_027886185.1 Rheum nobile | reverse complement strand
ATCTGACTCGAGCATCGGAGGGGCCTTAGGGGAGATCTCGGCCCTCCCTTTGATCGTTTTCCTTGCAAATCCACTTCACTAATCAGGTTTTAGGGAGATCTATCGTTGTCGGTTCTCTTAATCTTTATGTTACAAAAATATGCTACCACATTTGGCACCGTCTGTGGAACCAATGGCGGCAACAGACGAAGCCTTGGGACCTCCGATCTGATGGAAGTGGACAGCGAGGCCGGCGAGCCCGGTTTGGATCGGTCGGGGCACCAGCGCAAACGGAGTGCTACTAGAGCGCAACGGAGTGCAGCCGGAGCACAGTAGAGCACGAACAGAGCACAGTCAGAGCGTAGCTGAAGAACAAACGAAGCACAAACGGAGCATGGCTGGGGCACAAGCTAGCGAAGCGCACCAGCCAAACGGGCCATGCAACAATCCTTACGGAGTTTGTTCAAAGAATTTGCATATTACGACGAATCAATGAGCTCAACCTAAGCACAAACAATATCTAGAGCTTACTCCCACTTTGTACGCAAGAGAGTTAGGAAAATCTACACACCGCACGACCGTGCAGTCAAGCGCACGAACTATGCGGTGGCTACGACTAAAAAAATCTGGAATTGGGCCTGACCGCACTGTCGTGCCGTGGTTGCGAAATACTGCAAGCGAGGGAATATGGCCTCAGTTATGTTGGGCTTGTGAGTGGACCGAACGAGGTGGGCCATGGATCCCGGACCCTATCTGGAGTAAATCGCTTTTCGGCTTCTCAAGCCTCTACTCGCCAGCTAAGTTTTCTAGCATTCCTTCTGAGTTCATGAAAATCACATTTTTCAAAAATTACTTTTATTGATACATGTTGATTGTTGTGAAGTGCTAAATTGCAAGTGGCCATGAGTAAGGCCATTAAACTGATTTCTCTATGATTATTTTGAAAGCATACAACAGATTCTTTGAAGCAACAAGCCTACGGGCCACAGGGGCACGAGCTGCCATTTTGTTCTATTAGCCTTTGGGTCGTAGGGGAACGAGTTGTCGTCTTACTCTATTAGCCTACGGGCCATAGGGGCACGAGCTGCCGTCTTATTCTATTAGCATACCGGCCGCAGGAGCACGAGTTGTTGTCGCATTCTATTAGCCTACGAGCCGTAGGGGCATGAGCCATGATCTTATTTTATTAGCCTTCGGGTCACAAAGGCACGAGTTGCCACTTTATTGTATTAGCTTTCGACCGCAAGGACACAAACTATCAAAATTAACGCATCAGTTATGCACTAACAATAGATAGAAATACCAACACAACAGGTATGATTTGTGTTTCAATTTTTAGGACAAATGCTTGATGTTTTCCATAGAAGAATTTCACGAATGGGATGTGGTGAGGAGAGATCTGGAACAAATTTGATTGAGAAGGCCATTTTTGGATCAGAAAGAGATGAAAAGGCAAGATCTTGAGGATGAAGGTGAGGTTTTGAGGGCGGAGGTATGAGTGGCAGCATTTTAGGGTTTTATGGGGTCGGTGGATGTCATCTCCAATTGACATTGAATTACGTGTGGAAGGCATTCATCAATTTTACCTCCTTTTTAATGCAATTTCATTTAAGTACATTAGTGTAGAGGTAAAAAGTTAAATAAGGTAATTTTTTTATTCCTTTTCATTTATTTATTAATATCTCATATTAAAGAAGTATGAGCAAGAGGCCCATTAAGGAATTAGGCCCATCAGGGAGCTAACTAAGGAGGAGAGATATTTAAGTTCCTATAACAACCTAGCTTTCATTCTCTATACACATTGAATTTTCATTCTTGCCACATTGATTGAGATCTAGAGCTGAATTGAGCGTCGGAGGGTATTTCATAGGATCAAGTCCCGCCCTTTTTTTGTTCGTTCATCACAGGCACTCAAAGATCCGTTCGTTTTGATTCGTTGGTGGGATTTTAATCGTTTGTCATCAGCTTAAATTATTGTGGTATGGCATTTTGCTATCACAATTGGCGCCGTCTGTGGGGAGAGAAAACGAAGATGGTTAAGAATCCTCCTATAGATTCGGTCATTTGGTTTAGAATGTATATATAAACTTTGGATAATATTATATATAAATTTGGGCAAATTTATAATTTTTGAAAAGTGAAATAAGGAAATTTTTTCCACAACTTGGAAAGTTGGGCAAAAAATGTGCAATTTGGGCAAAAGTTGGGGGGGGGGGGGGGGGGGGGGGGGCGACCAAGCCTTCTTCTTGGGATGGTCGTGTTTCCAAGCTTCCATCCATGGAAGTTTGGCTTGGTTTTTAGCCCCATTTTCTTCAAATGGCCCATGGGTTTTGAAGATATACTTATCCTAAACCAAATTATATCAAACTCGGGATTTATAACCGCTTATATTGATAGAAGTTTATCTTCTAAGTTAAACAGCCCGATAACTCCAAAAGTTCGGTATATCTAAAATTTTATCTCGTTTTAGATCGAATCGGGATGGAATTTGTGGGGTTGGAAATCTATCTTTAAGAGGTTCCAAAATCCTATAAATACCCCCTCACCCATTGAAGGAATTCACCCAATTTCAAGCCTTAGGTTTTCGGCAATCCACAAAATGTTCGTACACTTCCAGAAGCAATTTCTGCTTCAATTGGGCACTTCTAGTTACGAGTTAGGTACCAAAATCTTTGTCTTGAAGTGTAGTTTCCAGATACACCAAACCACGCATCATTTGGAGTTCAAACGAGGGAGATACGAAGCAAACAACGAGATGGTGTCTACAAGAACCAACCGAACGAATTTGGTAATTGTAATCCGTACCCCTATTCGGTTTTTGTCCAATTAATCATGATTATGTATGCTAATTTGGGTTAATTAGATACATATTTGGTTAATTTAATATTAGAAGTATTGAAATTAAATTAATTATGTCTTATGATATTATCTTAAATTGTATGTTGTTTAGGAATAACACTACAATTGGGTAATGTGTTGGGTTATTTGACATGATAAATAAATTGAGTAATTTATTTATTTATGATATGATTATTTAGATTATACAACTAATTGATTATTAGTATCGCATAGATAATCGTTATGTTAAAAAGTCTTGAATTGATTTATTTAGAGTTAACTAAATTCAATTAAAAATTGAGACTTGTATCTTTCAAATGTCGTTATTGAATAGATTATCTAATCATAATTTATTTATGTTATGTGACTTGGGTACATCTCGGAATTGCATATGGAACAGAAATAAAGCAGGGAGCCAATTTGCTTTTCGAAAGCAACCATCTCCATTACGTCGTTCAAGGTCTACATAATCCAAGGCAAGTGGCGGTTCACTCTTGATTTATTTCATATTCATCTTAATTGACATTGAATCGATTGTGCTATTTATTTGGGATAAATATTCTTAATTAGGTTGTAAATGAACCTTATTATTAGGTTGTATATTTTCTAGCAATGACCCTCATATATATATATTTTTATTGTAGGGTGCTAGATGAACTTTGGTGTGGACTTTTATGCTAGTTAGCAAAAGCATATAAAGAGCTGGAAGGAGTCGCTGGACGACATGAAGGAAGAGGCTCTCAGACTCGAGTCGACATACAAGAGTATGATGGGACGTGTTCAAGGTCTACATAATCCAAGGCAAGTGACGGTTCACTCTTGATTTATTTCATATTCATCTTAATTGACATTGAATCGACTGTGCTATTTATTTGGGATAAATATTCTTAATTAGGTTGTAAATGAACCTTATTATTAGGTTGTATATTTTCTAGCAATGACCCTCATATATATATATTTTTATTGTAGGGTGCTAGATGAACTTTGGTGTGGACTTTTATGCTAGTTAGCAAAAGCATATAAAGAGCTGGAAGGAGTCGCTGGACGACATGAAGAAAGAGGCTCTCAGACTCGAGTCGACATACAAGAGTATGATGGGACGTGTTCAGTCAGTGTTGCGAGACATAGAGAATGCTAGAAAGCTGACAGACATTGATTCAATGCAGTACTTGAAAGCCTTAGAGCTTCAAGTTGGATTTATGGACAAGTTTACCAATGCCATCTGAGAGGTCGAGTGTTCCAATGTCTAAGGAATCCAAGAGACCATCATAAGAGTAAGGGGAATAACCACCTCCGAAGAAGAGAGGTGTGTCAGCTAAGGCATATAGGGATCTGTTTCGAGACCTGATAAGCACTACTTTGTAGGGCTTAAGTAAGAGTCATTAGATGTTTTATTAGTGCCATTCGGGTAGATTTAGACACATTCATGTGTATGGCGTGTGGGGGCGAAGTTTGGTTTTAAGAGGCCACATGAGATGATAAGTGGGCCATTAAATTAATTAGACGAACCAGTCAATATTAAATGAAGAAAGCCACGTGATTTTGGGCCAAATTGAAGCAAGGAAATTAGGCCCATGAAGTGCCGGCCCAATTGAAGGAATGTTGGGGCCCGCGTGAAGGAAGCTGAAGCCGCGTCAAATTGAAGCTGGTGAATTTGAGCAAATTGGTGATGACATCACCATGACGTCGGCATGTGTTAATTGGAATTGGGCCGAACGAAGTGGGCCGCGCTTCGTGAGTTGGGCCGAAGCTGCTGCCGAAGTTGCCGAAATTCGGCCGAGACCAAGCAGCGGTTTTACACGCGAGGTGTCACGCCGAGAATTAACCGGGATTTATTACGCCAATTTCCTTTAATTATTTTTATTGTTATTTTATTATTTCATTTTAGGTTAATTTCAGATTTTATTTCCTTTAGTATTTTAGGGTTGAAAAAGGCTTGTTTTCCATCTATCATCTTCCATCATCTATCTCTTTGAACCCTAATTTCCCGTTCTACGTTATGAAGAACTAAGCCTCCTTGGCTTAGTCAGACGCTGAAGCTTTCGTTTTGATTAAGTTGTGAGATTCTCGTTCTTAATCTATTGCATGGTTTTTATCTTTCTCTTGCTTAAGTTGTTTATGATTGATACTGATAATCTCTATTTGGACGCATCTAGGGTTTATTGTTATTGATTGATTGCTAGATTTAGATTGTTACTGGTTGAGCATATCTATTTCAGAGTAGCAACTGCATCGTATTAGTAACTGGTTGTGCTAGTCTTATGCAGAAGAGAACTGATTTACATTCTAGGATAAAAGCTGGTTGTTTTATGCTAGAATTGTATCCAACTATATTCCTATCTGTAACGCTGCTGTTAAACTGAATCTTGATAGTTTCAGGGTTGTTTAATTAGTTAGTGCTAATAGTATCTGGTTGTGCTATTAGTTATATCTGAAAAGGAATTGGAATTTTCATTGCATGTGATTTTGAATAAGTATCTAGGATCAACTTGTCATACGAATAGTGGATGTTGTTTGACTAAGTGCTTGTTCCCCATTACTGAATTCATTCATCTTTAGTTTATTCTTACTTTTGCATGCTTAGATTAATTAAACTCACAAAAACCCTCCTTTGGTTACTTTAGTTTGACATACAAATTGCATATTAAGATAGAATTCGCCTCCCTGTGGATTCGACATTTACTTACCTAGGACTACGGTTTAAGGTTTGTTTGGATATTTTGCATAGCAGTTTTTACACGACAAAAAACCTGTTATCAAGACCCTGTGGATTCGACCTTTCCTTTCTAGCGTTTCTACTTATGAATAATGACAGAAGTAGTCTCTCAATGTTATTTTCTTTGAACCCTTTGAGTTGGATTTTGGTGTTCTTTTAATAATAAGTGACAAGTTTATTAGATGGTCATCCTCAATTATTGCATTGAGATTTATATTTCTAAGCAATATAATATTGAATTGGGTTATATCTAATAAACGTAAACGCAACCAGATGGTGAACACTAGGAATGTTGCTCGTCAAAGTGCAGGGCAGAGCAATGTCTCTCGGATCCAGCTAAGGAGTGTAACTAATCAGGAGGATGATACTAGGTCTGGATCCCACAATAATCTGGCTATGGATGCTCCACCCCAAACTCATCCTCAAGTGGAAGGGGAAGGGGTGCAGATACCTCATGTTGCTGATGTGGATGTCGAAGCAATGTTGATGTCGAAGCAATAAGGAAAATTATGATGCAAGCTCAGAGGAATCCAACGCCTCAGGTTATTCCTAATGTGGAGGAGCCAATGAATATCGCGCCTCCTATGCCTGTTCAGAGAGATGGAGGAAACTATGAGTGCGCTGAAAACGATCAACTCCATGAGGCCTGATTCTTACGACAGTAGTAGAGAACCCATTAAAATGGCCTACTAGTTCTTGCACATGGAACGTCTGTTTGGGAACATTATGAGCATTGAGGCTGAGAAAGTGCACATTGTCTCGTTACAAATGAAGGATGGGGCTAGTGAATGGTGGGAGAGCATGGGGTTAGCATATCATCCCGAGTTGACTTGGTCAATGATCAAGACCAAGATGACTGACCATTTCTTCTCTCGGGCTATGAAGGAGGAGAAGCACAAGGAATTCCTTTACCCGAAGACTGATGGGTTGAAGGTGACTACTCTAGCTGCTAAGTTCAACCACCTACTGCACTATGCAGGGAGTAAGGTGGCTACTGAAGAGCAGAAGATCTGGCATTTCCATGAGTGGATGAACCCGAATATTAATCCATTGATGGTGCATCATGGTTGTACCACTTTGGAGCAGTATGTTGACGCTGCTTATAAGTTGGAAGTGACTCAGGAGGAGTCAGGGAAGAAACCTAACCGGCACAGGTCGATGAGTAAATGTTGGATCGTTAGAGTTACGTCTGAGGGAACAAAAGCTTTGTTCCCACAGAAGATGCAGCAGATTAAAAACAGCAAGAAAGATAACGAACGAACTCACGATGTATAGTGGAAACCCTGATTAGCAAAACTAGCTTCTCAAGGAAAAACCACTACCTTCAAGCTTCCGCTTGAGAGGATTTTGAAGCGTGTACTTGTCTTATTGATTTCTTGTTCGATTACACTTGTATCTTGGACTTCGACCTCTAAACAACCAGCTAGACTCGAAGACTCTTCTACAACGATGAATCGAACTCAACCCTCAAAGACTTACACACACCTCACTTCTTTTCTTTCTCTTTTTCGTTCTCTCTGTTTTCCGTCATCGTGGTTACTTAGAAATGAATCCATACTTCTAATAAATACAACACGGCAAAACCCTAATTGTAACAAGATAAGATCTTTCCAAATAAGGTTATAAGAAGATAGGATTTGCTGGAGGAATAATATCCCAACCGTCTATATTAATCAAGGAAGGAATTCCCGAAATTAATATAATAGGATGAGATATGATTCTTCTCTCTCCAATTCACTTATCTAAGGAAAGATTCCCTAAGATAAGGAATCGGGCTTCTCTCTCCAAATCTTCTCCAACGGCTAGATCCTTCCAGCCGAAGTCTTCAATCCTTGACCGCATGATTCTTCTTTGATTTGTTTCCATAATTGTCACGCTGGATTTCTTCTTTCCATCCGCAGCTTCGATCTCGTTCATCGCTTCAGTTCCTTGCTGGGTAACAAAGCACATGAACAGAGTTTTGTTCCTCCCCGCGATCCTTTGCTGCAATGGTTCCCTGAGACAACTGTCTTTGTTCCTGAAACACTTAGTACCCAGATTAGTTGAATGTTTGTCAGTTATCAAAACCTAAGGAATTCAACAAATTCCCCCTTTTTGATGGTGACAAACACCCTTGACAATAAAGCATACACGTACGAGATAAAGACAGTTATGGAGAGAAAGTCTTCCCACTAAGGCAGTATTAGTTCCCCCTCAACTCAACAACATATGAAACCATGTTCTGTTCCCCCTTAACCAAAGCTACCTGTCATTTTCCCCCTTTTGGCATCATCAAAAACATAGGTAAGGAGATAGAGAGAAAACGACCACATCAAGATGAGCAACACCCCTTTTTTCATTAGATTGAAACGCACAAACATAGACTGCATGTAAAGACAACTACAAAATAAGCAAAGATAACACATATGATCAACATGCCAGTCAATGGAAACACATGAGCCAAAGACAAGGAAAATCAAGCAGTAAGGGATAAATGTGCTAGGGAACAAAAGAGGGATTGGTTAGCCAGAGAACGACGAATCAAGTACCACTGGTGCCTGTAGAGTGATCCGGAGTATGAGTAGCCATTAGAGCAGCACATCCTCCATAAGTCGCCTTTGTTGTTCTGCCAATCAACAATATTGTGTGAGACAAACTCTTCACTGCCCTTCGCAGATCTGTTCCCCTTCAGACCCAACCAGCACCTTTTTGCAACACAAACTGCTTCTTGTGTAGCTTACTAGCATCCAACCGCCGATAGAAGAAAGATTCATTTGTCCCCTCTTTGTGTTCCCTGTGGTGTTCCAGTTTTTTTTTTTTTTTTTTTTGAAACAGAACACGGGAGTAACATGACAACTTTGCAGAGAACGCCATAGATAGGAGGGGAGAAAACACAAGAATCCTTTTTCATATCTTTTCAAGTATTAAGGATAATGATCCCAATCTTCTTCTTTCCTTCTTTTACCAAAGATCACATCCAAGAAGATATTTTCCAAAAATAAATCTTGTAAAAGATTCTGTCCAAATCCATCAAAGCCCACAAAATCTCAAGCTCAACAACCATCACGCAACCACCACATCACCTTTTATGCACGAACACTTCTCAAGCAGTTGCAAACCATCATTACACATCATACCTGTCAAATCTCAGCCACAGACCACAGAGGCGACCATTCGTATTCTCGACTTTTCGAAAAATTAGAAGAGTGTGATGCGGGGTTAATGTTACCAGAGAGGGTACAAAGAACATCACACATAAATATATACGAGAATTTTTAATAATGTTTATCATGAATGAGAGGCTCCCAGATGTGGATGATTAGAGGGGCTCATAGGGAGCATCAAGCATGATGGCTAAGATAAGTTGTAGAATCAACAATCATTTGGGCTTATGATGGAGGAACTGAGCATCAAGTTGACTCTTTTGGGCTGAAAGAAGGCTTAATCATGTATAGCCAAGATAGCATAGATGATCATGCATGAAAATTTGCACATAAGTGAAGTATTAGCATGAGTCTAAACAAGTTGTCCAACTAATGAGCAAGAAAATGGATGCAGATCAGGACATGATGATTAACCTTGCACACTTTACCAAGTAATTTAGCCAATCATCGAGGGAACAGAACAAATAGACATTTAGTTTAGGGAGATCATACCTAGTTCCATACAGAACTGTTCGAAGGGTTCCCTGTTTAGAGCCTTGGTGAAGATGTCATCAATTTGATCATTAGTTCCACAGAAGTCCATTGTCACCAACCCTTTCTCCACACAGTCACGTAAGAAGTGGTGTCTTATCTCGATGTGCTTGGTACGTGAGTGTTGCACCGGATTCTTGGAGATATTTATGGCACTGGTATTGTCACAGAGAATGGGAATAGAGTTAAGAAGAATACCGTAGTCGCTGAGTTGTTGTTTAAGCCATAGGAGTTGTGTGCAACAAGCAGCGGCGGCTATGTATTCAGCTTCTGCAGTGGATAGAGCGACGGAGTTCTGCTTCTTTGACCCCCAGGAAACTAAACACGGCCCAAGGAACTGAGCCATTCCTGATGTTGATTTTCTATCCACTTTGTTCCTTGCGAAGTCAGCATCTGTGTATCCGACTAGATCAAGGCTTCCTCCCCTTGGATACCACAAACATAGATCATCTGTTCCCTTCAAGTATCTCAGAATCCTCTTCACTGCTTTGAGATGTGTTTCTTTGGGATCGGCCTGAAAACGAGCACAAAGACATACACTGTACATAATATCAGGTCTACTAGCAGTGAGATAGAGAAGCAAACCTATGATTCCTCGGTAGAGAGATGGATCAATTCACTATTCATGTTCGTCTTTTCCCATTGGGTTGTTTGGAGAGATGGGAGTGGTGAAGGGTTTTGCGTCAGACATTCCAAACTTTTTGACACATTCCCTTAGATACTTCTGTTGATGCACTTTGGTTCCCTCATCCCCCTGAGAGACTTGAAGACCTAAGAAGAACTTGAGTTCTCCAACCATGCTCATCTCGAATTCACTGGCCATTAGCTTAGAGAATTTATGAACCAGTTTATCATCTGTAGAGCCAAAGATGATATCATCCACGTAGACTTGTACCACCAGAATATGCTTCCCTTCCTTCAGAAGGAACAATGTCTTGTCGACCTTTCCACGAACGTATCCGTGCGTCAGAAGGAACTCTGAGAGCCTTTCATACCAGGCCCTCGGGGCTTGCTTGAGACCGTACAAAGCTTTATCTAGAATATAGACATGGTCGGGTTGGGTGGTGTCCTCAAAGCCGGGAGTTTGCTCCACATAGACTTCCTTCTTGAGAACTCCATTCAAGAAGGCGGTCTTGACATCCATCTGTTGCAGCTTGAATCCATGGAAAGAGGAATAGGCAATTAGGAGTCTTATTGCTTCTAACCTGGCAACTGGAGCAAAGGTCTCATCATATTCGATGCCTTCCTGCTGGTTGTAACCTTTCACCACCAGCCTTGCTTTGTTCCTTGTGACTTGACCTTGATCATCCAGCTTGTTCCTGAACACCCATTTGGTTCATATCACTGTTTTGTTCCTTGGATGAGGAACTAACCGCCAAACCTTGTTCCTTTCGAACTGATGAAATTCTTCTTGCATGGCGTTTATCCAGTCAGGATCCTTCAATGCTTCTCCTACGGTTTTAGGTTCTTGTAAAGAGAGAAAAGCATTGAAAGCACAAAAGTTATGTAGGGAAGAGCGAGTGCTTTGAGGTGCTCCCTTTCTATAGTCTATGACGATTAGTTTGACTGGATGAGCCCACTTTTGCTGGTAGTTTGGAACTTGGAGATTTTTGACGTCGAACTCCTCTGAATTAGCGTTGCCAGTGTTTGAGCTTTCACCAACAGTTTCATCAGTATTAGGACTGACATCTCCAGTTCTGTCAGCATTAGAGTTGTCCTTAGAGGGCTCCGCTGTGCCGTGACTTGGGCTCTGTTCCTTCTGAGGTACCTGAGGTGTTTCTGGTGGGTGAGCATTTTCTTCATTTCCATCTGAGTTGGCAGAGTTGGGAGTTCTCGGTGTTGAAGGATCATTCTGAGTTTCTTGATCTTAAGAGGTCCCATCATCGACATTGCTTTCTACAAGCTGAAAGAAATCATCTTCGGATAGCTCGGTATTGGAGGGAACATTGCCTGATTGTTCCTGCACATTGTTACCAACCATAACTGATTCATCAAACACTATATGAATGCTTTCCTCTACCTTTCTGGTTCTCTTGTTGAATACTTTGTAAGCCTTGCTTTGCTGAGAGTATCCTACAAAACTTCCTTCATCACTCCTGGGATCGAACTTCCCAAGAGAATCTTTCCCGTTGTTGTGGACGAAGCACTTGCAACCAAATGTGCGCAAATGAGACACATTAGGTTTCCTTCCCTTAAGAAGCTCATAGGCAGTTTTGTTCAGGAGAGGACGAATGGTTGCTCTATTCAGAACGTAACAAGCAGCATTCAGAGCTTCGGCCCAGAAACTCCTAGGAAGACCACTTGAGATGAGGAGGGTACGCGTCATGTCTTCCAGAGTCCTGTTCTTCCTTTCCATAACCCCGTTTTGTTGTGGGGTCCTGGGAGCAGAGAAGTTGTGCTTAATACCTCTGTTCCTACAGAGGGATAGGAACTGAGAGTTCTCGAATTCTGTTCCATGATCAGTGCGAATAGACCCCAAGGAATGACCAGTGCTCCTTTCGGCTGCCTTAAGCCAGGACTCAAACTCAGCGAACACTTCATCCTTTGATGAGATAAATAGAGTCCATGTGTACCTGGAATAGTCATCAATAATAACAAAGACATATGCATTTCCCCCACGGCTCTTCATGCGCATTGGCCGACAAAGATCCATGTGGACTAATTCCAGAGGACGAGTAGTACTTACATCCCTTTTTGACTTGAAAGAGGATCTGACTTGTTTTCCTTTGATGCATGCATCACACACATCATTTCTCATAGCTTCAACCTTAGGGAGACCGTTCACCAGCTCTTGTCTGTGAAGTTTGGAAAGGAGTTGATGGCTAGCATGTCCAAAGCATTTGTGCCACAAGTCTGTTTTCCCAGCAATAGACGACAGACAAAGGTCCTTGTCAGGGATGAAAGCAGGGTCGACCTTGTAAACGTTGTTGTCGCAGATCCCTTTGAGTAAGATTTTCCATGTACTTAGACACTCAACATGACAATCATCGGTGGTAAAGACTACTCTATTTTTTCTGTTTTGGCATAGTTGAGCCACACTAAACAGGTCAAATTTGAGATTATTCACTAGATTTACGTTATTCACAGTGATGTGTTTAGAGAGTCTTACTTTACCGATACCACAAACATCACCCTTGCTTTTGTTTCCAAAAGTTATCGATGCCCCTGAGGCTGGCTGAAGAGAGGTGAACCACTCACTGTTCCATGTCATGTGACTTGAGCACGCACTGTCAAGGTGCCAAGAGCCTTTCCTTGCTTCCTCCTCGGATTTATGAGCACCATCTTCTGATATGTTGTGATCTTTTGAGCTCATCAAACAGATATCCTTTGAGAGAGGAGATGCTTCATCATCTGAGTTGTAGTCACCCCACTTCACACCCTTTGCTTGTTCCTCTTTTCGGGTCTGAGGAGAACTTGCCGCTTTGTTGAGGCAGTTTTTGGCGAAGTGTTCGTTGTCATAACAGTGGAAGCAGACAACCTCCTTCATGTCATTGTGAACCATGACCGAACCCTTAATGCCTTTGTTTCGAGACCATATCTTCTTCATGGCTTGATCGATGAGAACCACATCTACATCACCTTCTCGAGAGTCTCCATCCAAGGCATTTCTTGACGACATCTTTCCTGCAAAATCTGTAACTAAAAACGAACAATCTAGAGCACCAGGCTCTGATACCAATTGTTGGATCATTAGAGTTACGTCTGAGGGAACAAAAGCTTTGTTCCCACAGAAGATGTAGCGGATTAAAAACAACAAGAAAGATAACGAACGAACTCACGATGTATAGTGGAAATCCTGATTAGCAAAACTAGCTTCTCAAGGAAAAACCACTACCTTCAAGCTTCCGCTTCAGAGGATTTTGAAGCGTGTACTTGTCTTATTGATTTCTTGTTCGATTACACTTGTATCCTGGACTTTGACCTCTAAACAACCAGCTAGACTCGAAGACTCTTCTACAACGATGAATCGAACTCAACCCTCAAAGACTTACACACACCTCACTTCTTTTCTTTCTCTTTTTCGTTCTCTCTGTTTTCCGTTGTCATGGTTACTTAGAAATGAATCCTTATTTCTAATAAATACAACACGGAAAAACCCTAATTGTAACAAGATAAGATCTTTCCAAATAAGGTTATAAGAAGATAGGATTTGCTGGAGGAATAATATCCCAACCGTCTATATTAATCAAGGAAGGAATTCCCGAAATTAATATAATCGGATGAGATATGATTCTTCTCTCTCCAATTCACTTATCTAAGGAAAGATTCCCTAAGATAAGGAATCAGGCTTCTCTCTCCAAATCTTCTCCAACGGCTAGATCCTTCCAGCCGAAGTCTTCAATCCTTGACCGCGTGATTCTTCTTTGATTTGTTTCCATAATTGTCACACTGGATTTCTTCTTTCCATCCACAGCTTCGATCTCGTTCGTCGCTTCAGTTCCTTGCTGGGTAACAAAGCACATGAACAGAGCTTTGTTCCTCCCCGCGATCCTTTGTTGCAATGGTTCCCTGAGACAACTGTCTTTGTTCCTGAAACACTTAGTACCCAGATTAGTTGAATGTTTGTCACTTATCAAAACCTAAGGAATTCAACAGTAACAACCAGCAGAATGGTGGGTTCAAGCGGCTAGCTCCGCCATCGAACTTCTCTAAGTCAAGTCGCCCTAAGACTGAGACAACCTAGTCTGGTTCTATGCAGCGATTGGGTCAGAGTAAAGGCCTTGTCTAGTGTTATAATTGAGGGACACCTGGACATAAGAGCAATGAATGCACGAAGGGGAGGAGAACTTGCTTTACTTGTGGAAAGGAGGGGCATTTGCAGACTTTTTGCCTTAAGCAAAGAAATTAGGAGGTTGAGTCCCAGCAAGGGTCGGTTATCCATAACAACCGACCTCAGCAAAGGCCTGCAGGGAGTGCTGCTACGCAGTGTACTATGCAGCACAAGGGGAAACTTTGATTGCATCACGCAGTCAGGGTCAGCGGCTCTACGAGATGCGTGAAGTCGATGGACCAAACGCTCATGTTGCTCAGTCTGCATATTATTTGATTCTGGTGCTATACATTCTTTTGTTTCTGAGAATTATGTGAACAAGTTAGGTTTAGATTGCAATGAGATTTGTGAGCCATTCATAGTAAATCTTTCCAATGGGGAACATTTAGTAGGAACCAAGCGGTTGTCGGATTTCCAGTGACCATTCAGGGTCGAAAATTTGAGGCAGACTTGATCTCTATAGCCATGGCTCCATACGACATTATTCTCGGGATGGACTGGTTGACACATCACGAGGCGGTAATCAACTTCAATACAAGGACTATGACAATTTCATATGTGGGCCATTCTGTGTATAAGTTTAAGGGTCGTTGATAAGCACTACTTTGTAGGGCTTAAGTAAGAGTTATTAGAGGGTTTATTGGTGCCATTCGGGTAGATTTAGACACATTCATGTGTATGGCGTTTGGGGGCGAAGTTTGGTGTTTTTGGAGGTGTTTGAGCTGTTTTGGAGATCATAGGAAGCCACAAGGAGAAGACGCCAAGGAAGTGAAGAGAAGAGTAGAAGAACAGTGGGCTGAATTTAAATGGTTCGTTCTCTCTACTCAGATGTCCAAATGGAGTGATTCCAATTCGAGGAGTTAGATCTTGAAGTCTACTACAAGTCCTCAAAATATGAGCGCAATCCGAGTTGATAATCAAAAGTTATGGCGTTTTTACTGAAGTGTCGCAGAAGCTGAAGTATTGGAATCCCACCGCACCCAGCGGTGGGCACTGCCGCACCCGCGGCGAGGTCGTCAGAGAACTGGAGTTTCTGTTAAATGGCCGCACCCGGCGGTGGAGCCACCGCACCCGCGGTGGAGACGCGCTGAAAGTCTTTTACGAGTTTTCTTATTCCCGTTTTATTTTATTTCCGAAACTTTATTTCCAAGTTTGTTATTTTTCTTTTCTTTATTTCTGAATTATTACTTTAGTATTTAAGTTAGGTTTAAGACTTTTTAGAGAGGAGCCAATTCTCAAAACCTAGTTGCCACAGAGAAAATAGTTAGACCTAGTTTCATTCATCGTTGTTTTTCCCTTTTGCTCAGGCAGACAATTGAAGCCTTTGGATTGATTGGATTGTGAGGTTATTCCTTTACTCTTTCTATGATTGTATTAATTTTCTCTCGTGCTTAATCTCATTGATCATATATCGATTCCCCTTGATTTGTTGATTAGGAAATCAATTAGATTGTTAATAGTAGTTCCCTCTAGTCTGACAACCTAGAGAAATTAGTATTATGCTATTGGTTCCCCTTTTCCATACAACCTGTTGAGATTGTTATTGATCATACTACTAAGGATTAGAGGATACTGGTTGAGAATCTAAATCCCTTAGTTTGTGTAGAGAATTAATTGCATGCAATTGTATGACTGGTTGCTACACTTGCATGTACCTATCTATTCCTGAACTTCCTGCTGCTATTGAATTAAATCGTGAAGGTTAGTAGGGATTTGTTTAATAGTTAGGGTTATCAAGACTGGTTGGACTGGTAACTATTTCAGAACAAGGATTAGGACTTTCATGAGTATTGAGGACTAGGAATAACCAATGATCGATCTATCAATCTGAAGTGTGGATATTTGTTTGGCTGAGTTATTTTTCCAATTTGATTTCAAGTCTTTGTTTTTATTTATTTTGGTTTTAATCAGCAAACCCCCTTGGTTACTTGTTGGTATACAATTACATCATTGGAATAGTATTTGATTCTCTGTGGGATTCGACCCTTACTTACCAGACTACATTAGTTAGGTTTGTTTAGGATTATTTTGTATAGGTGTCACGACAACGCCTATCAGTCGTAATGACGTCGATAACAGAAAGTTGATAAACGTGATGGCTGTGTTTAAGTTACTTTGACAATGTTGTGTCGGGTACTTGTGTTTTCTGGACGAACCCAAGAAAGATGAAATCGTTGCTCACGAAGTTCCTATCGTACGTGAGTTTGCCGTCGTATTTTCGAAGGAAATTCCAAGATTGCCCCCGAATCATGACATGAAGTTTACTATTGACCTAGAACCTGGTACGACGCCGATTTCCAAGGCACTCTACCGTATGGCTCGAGTGGAGATGCATGAGCTGAAGAAGCATCTTGAGGAGTTGCTTGAGAAGGTGCACATAAGAACGAGTGTGTCGCCTTGGGGTACTCCGGTCTTATATGTCAAGAAGAATGATGGTTCGTTCAGGCTTTGTATCGATTACCGAGAATTGAACAAAGTCACAATCAAGAACAAGTATCCTTTGCCAAGAATAGATGATCATTTAGATCAGTTGCAAGGAGCTAAAGTCTTTTCCAAGATCGATATGAGGTCTTGTTATCATCAGCTCGGGATTCGTGAGGAAGATATTTCAAGGACTACATTCCGGACAAGATATGGTCACTACGAGTTCGTAGTCATGCCATTTGGGCTTACGAATGCACCGCAGTATTTATGGACTTGATGCATAGATTCTTTAATCAGTATCTGGATAAGTTTGTAGTGGTGTTTATTGACGATATTTTTATATATTCGCCAAACGAAGAAGCTCATTAAGAACATCTTCGATTGGTATAATCAATCCTTAGACATAATCAAATATATGTTAAGCATTCTAAATGTGATTTTTGGTTGATGGAAGTGCCATTATTGGGCCATGTGATCAATGAGAAAGGAGTAATGGTTGATCCTCAGAAGATTGAAGCAGTGGTTGATTAGAAGCGACCTCATAATGTGAAGGAGGTGTGCAGTTTCTTAGGACTTGCTGGTTATTATAGACTGTTCGTAGAGGGATTTTCGAAGATCGCTCTACCTATGACCAGATTGCTACGCAAGGTCCACAAGAACTTTGTGTGGGATGAGAAGTGTGAGGCTAACTTTCAAGAGTTCAAAGAGTGCCTGACGTCAGCACCAGTGCTAGCACTACCGAAAGGAACTGAACGTTTTGTGGTGCATAGTGATGCTTCGAAACAAGGTTTGGGATGCGTACTGATGCAGAAGGGAAACGTTATTGCATACGCATCTCGACAGCTTAAACCTTATGAATCTAACTACCTGACCTATGATTTGGAGTTAGCAGCGGTGGTGTTTGGACTGAAGATTTGGAGGCACTACCTTTATGGTGTCAAGTGTCAAATCTTCACTGACCACAAGAGTCTGAATTATGTTTTTACTCAAAGGTAGTTAAACATGAGGCAACGACGCTGGTTACAATTGCTCAAGGATTATGATATTGAGTTGTTGAATCATTCGAGCAAGGATAATGTGGTAGCAGACGCATTGAGCCGAAAGACGATGCATGAGACGATGGTAGCTCTACTTACTTCTCAGGTAGAATTGCAGCAAGGATTGTATGAAATTAAGGTCTTATTTGATCATCGACAAGGACGCCTGAGTATGCTCGAAATTTAGGCTATGTTGCTTGATCAAATCAAGGAATGACAAATTAAAGACTTGGTCTTGGTGAAACCGAGTAGCAAAGTTCTGGATGGGAAAGCTCTAGGATTTGTGATTTAAGAGGATGGAGCACTTTGGTTTAAAGATTGGGTCTGTGTACCAGATGTAGACGACATACATCAGTTGGTGATGAGGGAGCTCATTCATCTTCATATTATGTACATCCTGAATCTAGCAAGATGTGCAAGGATTTGAGGAAGAATTTATGGTGGCCTAATATGAAGAGTTTGTAGCAAAATGCTTGACTTGCCAAAAGGTGAATATTGAACATCGAAGGCCATGTGGAGAATTGCAACCACTTTCGGTCGGAATGGAAGTAGGAAGATATAACAATGGACTTTGTTACGGGTTTACCTAAGACTCAAGGCCAGAAGGATGCTATATGGGTGATCGTTGACATGCTCACAAAAAGTGTTCATTTTGTGGCCATCAAGTCAACTTGGGAAACCCAGAAGCTATATGAAGTGTTCTTATACAAGATAATTCATCTACATGGTACACCCAAGACCATTGTGTCTGATGGTGATGGTCGTTTTATGTCAAGATTCTAGAAATAATTACATAAGGCCATGGGGATTGAGTTGAGGTTCAGTACCGCATTTCACCCTTAGACGGATGGGCATTCAAAGAGTACAATCCAGACACTTGAGGACATGTTGAGAGCTTATGTGTTGGATTTCCGACCAGTTGGGAGAACAACTTGAGTATGATAGAGTTCATGTACAACAATAGATGGCACTCAACCATCAAGATAGCTTCGTTTGAAACCCTACATAGTCGAAAGTGTAGATCTCCAATCTGTTGGGATGAGAATGCCGACAAGATTTTGCTAGGACCTGAATTGGACGAAAGAATGCTTACAATGCAGAGTCGACATAAGTATTATGCTGATTTGAAGCGAAGGGATGTTGAGTTCGAAGTTATGGATAAAGTGTTTTTCAGGGTGTCTCCAACCAAGGGTGTGTTCAGGTTCAGAAAGCGTGGGAAGCTCAATCCTCGCTATGTTGGACCATTAGAGATCATTGACAGAGTCGGATCCTTGGCATATTATTTAGCATTTCCACCGTCAGCACATCTGATGCATAATGTGTTTCATGTCTCTCTATTGAGAGAGTACGTGCTGGATGAGTCTCATGTTCGAGTTATGACGACATCGAGATTCAGCCAAATGGTACATACGAGGAGAGACTAGTGCGCATCATAGAGCATCGATAGAAGCACATGCGTAATAAAGTGGTACCATTGGTAAGGATCCTTTGGTGAAAGACGAGAGATGAGGAAGTTACGTCGGAAACCTGGGAGACCGAGACTGATATGCGTAGTCGCTTCCCTGAGTTATTTTCGTCCTAGTTTCGATTTTGAAACTACTTTTAAGGGGGTAGTAATGTAATACCCCTCATTTTTAGTTAAGCGCATAAATGTAATTTTACTATTAATAAATGGGATGAATTTTGTTTTATTATTCCAAGTGAATAAAGTGAAACTTATATTTTTATTCCATAAAAGTATGTTACTTTGTAAAGCCATGGTGCACTTAAAAATTATCTTAACACTATGTTAATGATAATCTTGTTAGTCATATCAATTTTAATCTAGAATATTTAAATTGAGTTAATAATATATTAATTGAGATTTAAATAAGATTAAGTTATAAAGATATGTAACTTAGGCTTGAATTCATTCAAATGGTAAGCATTAATTCAAAATAAAATTTCACTCATCATAAATTTGGTTTAGAATGTATATATAAACTTTGGGTAAGATTATATATAAGTTTGGGCAAATTTTATAAACTTTTGGTTTTTGGCAGTCCACAAAACGTTGGTACACTTGCAGAAGCAATTTCTCCTTCAATTGGGCATCTCTTGTTACGAGTTACAAACCAAAATCTTTGTCTTGAAGTCTAGTTTCTAGAGACACCAACCACGCATCATTTGGAGTTTGGACTAGGGAGATTCGAAGAAAACAACGAGAAGGTGTCTACAAGAACCACCCAAACGAATTCGGTAATGGTTAATTCATACCCCTATTATGTTTTTGTCCAATTAATCATGATTATGTATACTAATTGGGGTTAATTAGATAAATATTGAATTAATTTAATTTTATAAGTATTAAAGTTATGATAATTATATCTTATGATATTACCTTAAATTGTATGTTGTTTAGGAATAATACTACAATTGGGTAATGTGTTGGGTTATATGACATGATAAATAAATTGAGTAATTTATTTATTTATGCTATGATTATTTATAATATACGACTAATTGATTATTAGTATCGTATAGATAGTTGTTATGTTGAAAAGCCTTGAAATTGATTTATTTAGAGTTAATTAAATTCAATTAAAAATCGGGACTTGTATCCTTCAAATGTCGTTATTGAATAAATTACCTAGTCATAATTAATTTATGTTGTGTGATTTGGGTAAATCTCTTGGGCCAAATGGATTTGGGAGTCTGTTTTTAAAAAATGGTTGGGAAACAGTGGGTAGTGATGTGATTGTTGCAGTCCAGGACTTCTTTAGAAGAGGAAGAATTCTGAGAGAAACTAATGCTACTTTTGTGAGCCTCATCCCCAAAGTTGATGCCCCATTTCAGATTAAGGAATTTAGGCCTATCTCTTGCTGCAACACCATGTTGAAAATCATCTCCAAAATCCTTGTGATGCGAATGAGACCTCTCCTTGATGAGATTGTTACCATCAATCAAGGGGCATTTGTCCCAGGCATATCAATTGCTCATAATATTGTTGTGGCTCAAGAGCTTGTGAGGGGATATGACAGCAAAAACACTTCTCCCAGATGTTTGCTTCAGGTTGACCTTCAGAAGGCTTATGACTGTGTCAGCTGGACTTACCTTGAAGAGGCTCTTGTTTTTCTGAATTTTCCTAGACAGCTGGTGGGATGGATTATGGAATGTGTCACTACACCTTCCTATTCAATCATGATCAATGGAGAGGCAAAAGGATTCTTTAAAGGAGGAAGAGGACTTAGACAAGGAGATCCTCTTTCCCCTTTTCTTTTTGTCATTGTGATGGAGATGTTTGCTAGAAAACTTCATAAAGCCAGTCAAAGAAGAGGGTTTGGTTTTCATCCAAAGTGCAAACAGTTACAGCTCATTAGCATTGCCTTTGCAGATGATCTTATGATCTTTTGTAAACCCACCTTATTTTCCTTGAAGATCATTCAAGGGTGTCTATCAGAATTTGCTCAAGAGTTTGGTTTGATTGCTAACAGTGCAAAGTCCAAGGTGTTTTTTGGGGGCATTAGTGCAGCAAGAAGAGAGGAATGTGCTACTATTCTTGGATTTGCTCAGGACTCATTCCCAGTGAAGTACCTTGGCATCCCTCTACACTCAAAGAAGCTTAAGGTAAATGAATATGGGCCCTTGTATGACAGACTAAAGCAAGTGATCAATTGTAGGAGTGCAAGGAACATTTCTTATGCAAGAAGGGCACAAGTGGTCAGAGCAGTTCTTGAGGGAGTCATTTCCTTCTGGATGCAGGTAATTCATATTCCTAAGAAAGTGATTAGAAGGATAGAGAGTTTATGCAGATCCTACCTGTGGTCAGGGAATCTTGGTAGTGGTAGAAATTTGGTGTCCTGGAGAAAGGTGTGCCAAGAGTTTGGTAATGGAGGGCTTAACTTTAAAGAGCTCCTCTCTTGGAATAAAACTTTGTTATTCAGACTTGTCTTTGATCTGCACTAGGAGAAGCATAATCTGTGGACCTTGTGGGTCAAGCAGAATATTACAAAGAGAGGTGATATTTGGACAGTTGATCCACCTTATACTTGCTCTTGGCTATAGAGAAACCTTATGAAGATAAGGGATAAGGTTAAGCTACACAATCAACCTATGACAGTGTCCCTAATCACTAAGAGTAATGGTAAGCTTAATATTGTTGGTCTTTACTCTTTGCTGAGGTCTAGAGAGCACCTTATTCCCTGGTGTATTGTGATATGGAAAGGAATACATGCTAGGAAATGGAGTTTTATCTATTGGTTGGCTACTCTAAAGAGGCTTCCTACAGCAGCTAAACTACACAGATGGGGACTGGTCAGGAATCCGGGCTGCTCCTTATGCTTAAGAGGTGATGAAGATGAGGCTCACCTCTGGTTTGGCTGTCCTGTTGTTGCAAATATTGTTGACAAAGTCCTGGACTGGTAGGGTGTTCATTCTAGGAAGCAAAATCTTGTTGAATGGTGGGATTGGTTTGCAGCTTGTGATAAAAAGGAGAATAATATCTACTTGTCTAAACTTTTAGCTCTCATGGCTGTTGTTTACTTCACCTGGCAGCTGAGAAATGAGGTAATCTTTAGAGGAGCTAAGGTGGATGAGGCAGCTGCAGCTGCAAAGATCATTGAAGCCTGCAAGTTTAGAATTTTTCACAAGTTATCTTTGAGTGGTAGGAGAGGTAGAGCTATGAGGAGGAGGTTAGGCCTTTGATTGTCTGTTTTTGTCTTGTATTTGCAGTAGCTTCTATAGTGGGGGGATTGACTATAGGGTGTGTTTTATGAGAGATCTTGTGTAATCCTTTGGACTCTTTGTTCATTTGTTTCAATATAATTTCTTAACATTTGGCTAAAATGAATTGATTGTGCTATTAAGTTGGGATAAATATTCTTAATTCTCGTTTGGGAACTTGTGTGTTAAATCTGTGTGTGAAATGAACCTTATTATTAGGTTGTATATTTGCTAGCAATGACCCTCATATATATATTTTATTATTATAGGGTGTTTGATTAACATTGATGTGGATTTGGTATGGACTTATATGCTAGTTAGCACGAGTATTCGTAGGAAAGCTAATTATCTTATGAGGTTTAGCTGTTTCTTTATAACTTGGTATTAGGAGGATTATTGCCCTAATACTTTTGGCCATGATCTACCCTTATTTGAATATAAGTGGTGGTGCACTTAGCTAGTGTTTAATATTCGGGATTCGTCCCATTCTATATCTCGTATAGAGATCAGTTGTGGAATTAAAAGCCTTAACGTTAATGCATGTTTTGAAATTAAATAAGATAAGTGCCATTTTGCACATAGTTAATATACCCTCGGGCAAGAAGTACAACGTGGAACCCGCCCAGACTCTTGTTTAAAGTAAGTCCCCTTTCCAATCTGGATTCACATTATGCGGTGAGGTTGGTCGAGGACCAAAATATTCGAGTAGTCATTTTTCAAATTTTGTATGATAAATATAATGTACCCAAACAAACAAACATATTCCTATAAGACTCAATTCATTTGGAGTCTTCATTTGGTGCATATCTCTTTCTATCGTTTCAATGAGAGTATCCGAGTTTTGTATCGTCTACTGACTATTATTCGAGTAGCAATGATAGTAACTGGATACAATCACAAGAACCACTATGTTTGAGCCCTTGTTTAGTCTTTCATTAGACTAACCAACCTTTCTCTTTCCTTGAATGGTTGGTTGGTTTCATCTGTCATATACGGCACATCAGGTAAAGCTTCCTAAGTTGAAGATGCGGGAAGACGACGTTGAAGGCAGTTGTGTTTTCTTTTTGGTATTTTGACATTTGTTTTGAACAAGGTTGAGATATTATATTGGAGTTTGTTATTTAAAAATTCTTCCGCTGATACTTTGATATACTATTGAGTTACCATCTTTAAATGTCGCTTGTGAGACAA
The DNA here is from genome assembly GCA_027886185.1 of Rheum nobile. Taxonomy (NCBI): domain Eukaryota; kingdom Viridiplantae; phylum Streptophyta; class Magnoliopsida; order Caryophyllales; family Polygonaceae; genus Rheum; species Rheum nobile. Next base: position 2,376,669 of record WOAB01000789.1, on the reverse strand, counting down.
TTTTGGATTTAATATAAATTATTCGTATTATTTTGTAATTGTGATCAATATTGTAAAGCCTTGGGTGATTTTGGATATGTGATCCGTGGTCATTGGCGGTAATATTCCTAAGGTAATTTAGGGCTTTTACAAAATGGTCCAATCCGCCCCACAAGTGTTGGATGAGGTGAGTCTTCCACCTGCGGAAAAGTTGATTGATATTCTGCAGAAGATCCTATAAGTTAATCTAAACTAGATAAATACTTTTTAGTTGGCCATAACATTACAAGTGATGAGTTAGAGCCCCATAGTGGGATCTTAAGGAGAAATAAAGATGTTTTTGCTTGGACCCCTTATGAGATGTCGGGTCTGAGTCCCAAATAGCTTGTCATTGTCTGAGCATCCTCCCGGAGGCACGACCGATTGTCCAGAAGGCCAGTCAGTCTTTTTGCAGCATACAGAGGTCGTGTTGGGCAAGCTCAATAAACTACTAGAGGCGGAGGCAGTCCGTCAGGTTCAGCATCCGACATGGGTGGCCAATACTGTTGTGGTGAAGAAAAAAAACGGAGAGTGGAGAGTATGCGTTGACTTCACAAATTTAAACAAGGCATGCCCCAAGGACCTTTATCCGCTCCCAAAGATAGATCAACTAGTGGATGCAACAGCGGGGCACTCCCGACTGAGTTCTCTGGATTCTTATAAAGGGTACCACCAAGTCCCTTTATTAGAGGAAGACCAAGAAAAGACTACCTTCAAGACTCCTAGGGGCATCTATTGCTATAAAGAGATGTCCTTTGGGTTGAAGAACGCGGGCACCACATTTCAGAGGATGTAGTCACTTTGTTCTCTGGCTTGGTTGGGAAGAAAGTAGAGGTTTACATTGATCATATGGTTACAAAAAGCAAAGAAGAGAACTCACATTTAGAAGCTCTACAAATGGTATTTGACAAACTGAGAAAGGCAGATTAGCATTTGAACGCGTCTAAGTATGCTTTTGGGGTCAGTTCGGGCAAGTTACTCGGGCATCTGGTGACTAGGCACGGTATTGAGGCCATTCCTGATCAGATCAGGGCGATTCAGCAAATACAAAGTCTAGTAATGTAAAAGGTGTAGAGGTTGACAAGCATGGTGCCTACGCTTAATCGCTTCATTAGTTGCTCATCGGGCAAATGTGGTGATTTCTTTAAATTGCTACGCGGAGACGATTTTTCATTGGGACGAGGACTACGAGCGCGCCTTGGCAGATTTGAAGAGGTACCTCCATGAGCCAGCGATCATGACCGTCCCTAAGGTAGGAGATGAGTTCATGCGATAAACTGGTTTTAGCCTTGGTAACCGGTTCCTGGAAATTAAATCATTACTTTCAAGCCCATGCGATAATCGTGGTGACAACTTTCCCGCTCAAGGCTCAATTGTCTAGCATTGACCTATCAAGGAGATTGGCCAAGTGGGTCGTTGTGCTTAGGAAGTACGAGATCAGGTTCATCCCTAGAACCTCCATCAAGGCCCAAGTCTTGGCAGATTTTGTGGCTGAGTTTTCGGTCGAAGAACCAGCAGATTTGCATGAGCTATGGCATATGCAAGTGAATCAGCAAAAAACCTAGGATTTGCATATTGATGGAGCACACAATTGCAAGGGCGATGGGGCAGGGTTTATACTCGTCTCTCCCACTAGGGAAGTCATCTTGACAACCGTTAGATTGGGTTTTGTTGTAACTAATAATGAGGCTGTGTACGAAGCACTCATCTTGGGTCTCGTGGCAGCGTAGAAAAAAGGGGCAAAGGAGTTGGTTATTTGTTCGGATTCACAGTTGATTGCTAACTAGGTCACGGGAGACGATGGGGGAAAATTCAACAAGATGCTAGTCTACTTGGCAAAGGCTAGAAGTCTTCTAGCTAATTTCAGGGAATTCAGATTGCATCAAATTCTGCACGAACAGATTGTTGTGGCCGACGCCTAGGCAACTTTGGCTTCCTCAGACTCCAGGGAAGGGAGTCGAACGGTCCATATCGACTTGTTAGAGCTGCCCAACATTGAGTTGGATGTGGTGGCTTGGGTCGATGAATCACCTAGTTGGATGGATCCCATCTTCGATTTTTTAAGTAGAGCGATAGTCCCAACAGACAAGAAGGAGGCGAGGCAGCTCAAACTGAGAGTTTCGAGATTCTGGGTATCCCCACAAGGTCTCTTGTATCGAAAGTCTTTTTCGAGACCTTATCTACATTGCGTCCCACCATCTAGAGGTAGATGACTTTTTGTTCGAGATTCAAGAAAGGGTATGCGGGGTGCACGCCGCAAGAAGAAGCTTGGCTTCATGGCCATTACACAAGGGTATGGGTGGCCTTTGATGCAAAAAGACAATGAGTGCTACTTCAAAAAGTGTGAGAAGTGTCAGAAATTTGTTAAGTTAGCTCATCAACCCGCAAGCGATCTTCACCCCTTGACTAGTCCATGGCCTTTTGCTTAGTGAGGGCTTGACTTGGTAGGACCATTCCTACGGGCATCGAGAAACAAGCGATATTTGGTGACTGCCACAGATTACTTCACCAAGTGGATGGAGGTGAAACCACTCTCAAGGTTCCGAGTTGTCGATATCAAAAATTTATCTGGGAGTCCATTATAACTTGATTTCGCATTCCTTTTGCTTTGGTTTCTGATAATGGAACCCAGTTTAATAGTATCGCGTTTAAGTCTTTTTGCGTAGGTTATGGCATCAAAAACTTCTATTCATATGTAGCTTACCCGTAGAAAAATGGCCAAGGTGAGGCAACTAACAAGGCGATCCTCGACGGGATCAAGAAAAGGATGGACAAAGCAAAGGGACAGTGGGTAGAGGAGTTGCCAATGGTGTTATGAGCATAGAGAACCACTCCTAAAAGGTCCACCAGGGAGTCTCCTTTCGCCCTCACCTATGGGTCGGAGGTCGTAATCCTCTTGGATTTGCTCCAAGAGGGAGGGAAGCATCAGCAGTCCGCCTAGTAGGACATCAGAGAGAGATGATGAGAGCTTATAGCAAGCACATTCACCCGTGCAAATTTGGTGTGGGGGATTACGTACTCATGAAGATACTGACAAATACCATAGACCCAGTTGATGCATATCGGGTCTGAATTGGAAAGGACCATATCTGGTAACGACGGAGGCAGGAAACAACTCGTACAAGCTGGAGGACAGGGGAGGACGTTCGGTTCCACGGACTTGTAACGCTGCCAACCTCAAAAAATACTACATTTAGACGTAAGCTCAACATGGGGGTACTCTTTTTCCTCTTCGTATGGTTTTTCCGACAGGGTTTTCCTACAAAGAGGATTTAACGAGCAACTAAGGCAAAGAGGTTCGCCAATTAAGGCCAATCGGTTCGCCAATTAAGGCAAAAGTTTGCCAATTAAGGCCAAAAGTTTGCCAATTAAGGCAAAAAATTCGCCAATTGAGGTCCGGAAGAAATTGTACAGCACTCGGGAAGGTACCTAGGAAGCGCACAGCCCGTACGGATCGACGTAAGGACCGTGCCGTAGCCTCTGCAAAGAAATCTCAAAAGTGCATGGCACGTGCAACTTGGTGCATGGCATGTGCAACTTGGCGCACGGACCGTGCACCAACTTTTGTAAAAACCTGTTGAAACGCAAGGTCCATGCGTTGAGGCTAGCCGTTGTAGCATTTTTTTGGGGAAAAACACCAACCGCACGGATGGGGGCACGGCCGTGAGTTGAATCGCACAGAACGTGCAAAGCTCTCTGTGAAGAGACATGGACCGTGCACAGGAGTGCAAGGGGTAGGCCAAGGCCGTGCATTGCATATCATGGGCCGAGACAGTTTTTCCTTGGGCTTTTTGCTTGGCCCGTTTTGGGCCAACTTTTGGTCTCTTTGAAGTTAAGTTCTTATGGATATTTTCAGGCACCTATAAGTTAGGTCTCCGACGGAATTATGGATCGAATCCGACAACCTCGCTTTAGCCTAGCAGATCCAAGGAGGAATTGTGGAGGTAAAAAATTATATAAAGGTAATTTTTTATTCCTTTTCATTTATATATTGATATCGCATATTAAAGAAGTATGGGCAGTATGCCCATTAAGAAATTAGGCACATCATGGAGCTAATTAAGGAGGGGAGGTATTTAAGTTCCTAGAAACCCTAGTCTTCATTCTCTACATACATTGAATTTCCATTCTTGCCATAATGATTGAAATCTAGAGCTGACTTGAGCGTCAGAGGGTATTTCGGGGGATCAAGCCCTACCCTTTTTGCGTTTGTTCATCTTAGGAACTTGAAGATCCGTTCGTCTTGATTCGTTGGTGGGATTTCAATCGTTTGTCTTCATCATAATTATTGTGGTGTGGAATATTTCTTCCACAATTAGTATGAGTTGTGATAGAATTGTACATCGCGTTCGTCCTAAGAACTTGGTTGTAGGGCTTGGGATCAGATATGAATCTCCCTCTCAAATCACTCTTACTTGATCTTAATAGAGAAGGAATTATTTTGGCACACCTTAAAAAGAACCCACATTCTTTAGGTTTCGTGTTGTTGAATTGTTTGGGTTTTAATTCTATCAAACATCCAGATAATATGTTTGTTTGAGTGTTTCATAAATTATAGGTATGTCACAAGGAACAAAGGAAATTACACTTTGAAGAATTGAGAGGCAACGTTGCATTACATGAATCGATACCTTGAAAGAAATAAACGATCTGGAAATTGACGGAGGCATTAAGCAAAAGGACAGTTGTATAACTGAAAGGATATTTCATCAAGAGATGATGAAGATCAAGATATGAAGACTTGGAAATGATCAAGATCGCGATCTTTGAGTTTTTGGATAAGAGTGGAGAGAGGAAATATCTTATCTTATCTTTGGGTGTTGTTTATGGATAGAATTTCCCAGATTTTAATTTGTGTATAAAATATAATTTGCAAGCTGTAAGTTTGGGAAGATACTATTTACTTGATGAGAAAGCTAGGAAATATTATCTTATTTAAACTAGGTTTAGACATGACTATATAAGTGGATGGGATTTCCATAGGTTTATTCATCGTCCTAGAAGAAAAACATAGCAGTTTCCACATAGAACAACGAAGAAGGAGAAAGACGAAGGATACGATTATGTGAGATTCGCCTCATAGGGAACAAGCGCTTTGGGGGGCACTGAAGCCAAGAAGAAGAGAAAGAGCGTCCAAGTCTTGACAGATGAGCTTGGTTCAAGGGATAAGCGAGTATCAAGACTAGGTGAGAAGTATAGGGCTTGATTCTAATCTATTATTGTATGAAAGTAAGACATCAATAAGATATGTATACTATTTCTAAATCCTCTCAAGCGAGAAGTTTGAAGGCAATGGTTTTTCTTTTATTAGCTAGTTGGATAATTAGGGTTTCCATTTTAAGTCGTGTGTTTAAATTTTCATTATCTTTCTTGAGTTTATTCTGTTACACGTTGTGAAGGAACAAAGCATTGGTTCCCTCAAAGGTAACTCTAAAGATCCAACACATGTCAACCCCGTCTACAACTCATTACATGTTTACTTAGTTTTGGCGCTTTGCATGCTAGTTCCTTAACCCGAAGTTTACCCAGTGTGCACCTGAAGGATATATCTTAATCGGAGACAATCTTGATGTTTGTTTGATTTGAGGTAGACTAAATATATGCCCCAACCATCGAGCAAAACACAATCAACCAGATAGAAGTCTTACTTCAAGAGAAGCTCTAGCGTTTTAAGTTGCCCCAAGTATATTGGGGGTGGCTCGGGTGAGAACCATTATCTAGGAGTGAAAATGAGATAGTACAGCAGGCATTCCTGCACATGCGCGCGCTTGTTTTTCTTGTAAATACGAATGTTCACCACATTTGTACATAGATGTTCATCACAATATATAAGACATGTTCAAGACTTTACAACTATAAAATACAGAATTCGATAGTATGCCTATGCTTTTGTGTGTGTTTTCTAAACTCTCAACTCATATAAAAAAGACCACTTAATGTTCATTGCATGTTTATATGACATAAAATTGGTAATCTTTTTTATGAAATCAAGGCTAAATTAAATAAAAAAGTAGGTTTTCTTGATTGTGTTTTGTGATTCACATATAGGCATAAAAGTGATGCACATACATGCCTAAACAAGTGATGCACATATAGGTGTAAGACTGATGAACATTTAGGTATAAGAGTGATGAATATATAGGCTTAAAAAGTGATGAACATCAAATCTCAAAAGTGATGAAACATCTGGGTAGATAAATGATGACATCTAGGACATGCTCACAACAAAAAGTGATGAAAGTATACGAAAAAGATGATGAACATTTATGCATAAAAACGTGATGAACATATAGGCATAAAAAGTTATGAACATCTATGCACAAAAGTGATGAACATCTAAGACATGTTCACAGAAAAAGTGATGAACATATATGAAACAAGTGATGAACATGCATGCATACAACAATGCACGTATAGGAAAAAGGTGATGACATGAGTGCATAGAAGTGATGAACGACTACGAACAAAAGTGATGAACATATAAGACATGCTCACAACAAAAAGTGATGAATGTATAGGAAAAATGTGATGAGCATGCATGCATAAAAACATGATAGACATTTGGGCATAGTTGTGATGAACATCTATGCTCAAAAGTGATGATCATCTAAGACATGTTCGCATCAAAAAGTGATGAACGTATAGGAAACAAGTGATCAACATGCATGCGTACAAAATTGATAAATATGGTGGAAATCTATGAACAAAAGTGATGGAAATCTAACACAGGTTCACGTAAAAAGTGATGGAAGTATAGGAAAAAAGCGATGAACATACATGCATAAAATAGTGATGAATATCTAGGTACAAAAGTGATGAACATTTCGGCATTAAAGTGATGAATATCTAAGGATAAAAGTGATGAACATCGAAACATGTTCACAACGAGGCGCTCGACACATTTTTTCCAAAAAGCGTGTATAATATGGCACAAAATCAGTTAGGCATTTTTTCCCCTTTTAATGAAAGTTTGATATGGGCTGCTTATTTCTCATATTTGGAAGGTCGAAATGCGTTCTCATTTTCACTCTTACGTAAGCGTTCTCATAGGATTCATTGCCTACGTAAGTAAATAAATAAATAAGCGTAGGACAGAGAAAGAAAGCTTAGAAAGAGTTTTTAGAACAAGAAGTGTTCATTTTTTCTTACCTTGATATCTCTTATTTATAGACTTAATAAATTTAATAAGATAATGTCTAAATACTAGAATTAGGATTGGTTAAATCTCTCCACATAATACATGACAAATATCAATATATATATGGGTAATGTGTCAAGCTTACAACATTTTGATTAATATTTTTAATTATAAGTGTCTATCAATCTAAAAAATATAGAGATATTATAGTTAAATATGAAAACAAATATCTAATTAGTGATAATGTAAATCAATATATGGTCTAGTTCTTATGAGAAAGGATGCTTTAATGCGAAGGTAAGAACAATGCACACATATTATAAAATACATTGTACAAAATAATGAACACATTGTACAAACTAAATGAACATATGTTTTCATTAAAATGGTCCATACTAAATATAAAATAGATACACAAATAGTACGAAATAGATGAACACACATTTTAAATAAAAATAATTCACACATACTAAAAAAAAATCCACACATCATATAAAATATATGAACGCATAATACACAATGTTCTCATGTCGCCTCCTCACACTACAAACGCAAACCCTAGATATGACAACTATAAATATATATTAAAGCTCTCTCATTTAGAGCCATCAGAGTAATTTTAGAAAAAAGTTATTGACGTGTTATTGTTATTGTTTTTTAATTTATTATTATGTTAAATAATCAACAAAATCTATATATTTGTATTAAAGTGATTTACTTTGGAACAACCAAAGCGATTTTGGACCCACGTTACTCATGTGTCAAATTGTGGATATTAACAAAGTTTGATGTTAACCAACCAAGTATCTGAATTTTAAATCAAATATATTACATTATTTATGTTTTATTTACCCAACTATCAAATTTGATTTTTACCAACCAAACTTCTCAATTTAATGTACGGTATTAGTGAGTTTTGTTGTTGTTAAATATAACAATTTCCATTTAATCTAATATGTATCTGCTATTAAAATAATATAAATTAAAATTTCACTATATTTTTAGCAAATCTTATTTCTAAGAACATGGTATTTTATCTTATTCGTAAGAACATGACAAATATTATCATAATTTCACTCTTTTTTTTGATATAAATCATAGTATTAGCTACGTTACTACTCTAATAGCAATTTTTACACCATAAAATAATTAAGAACATGTTATATATAAAGAAAAAGAGCCTGCTATATGAACGACATTTTTCGCCTATATACACGACAATCTGTACGCACAGAAATTGCGTACGCAATATCTGTGTGTACAGGTGAAAATACGTATAAATTGTAAGATTATACGTATTTTATTTTATTTTTTAAAAAAAAAAGTATAAATCTCTATGCATTACTTTAGCGTATGCTAAAGTAATGCGTAGAGAATATTGGGTCAGCCCATATTAGGGTCGGCCCAACTTCTAAATGCTTGCTCCTTGGGATTTTTGGCTCCTACGCCAGAATCTGGCATACGCCAGATTCTGGCGCAGGATTAAAAAAAAATCTGGGCGCAACCAAGTGAACAATATATTTTTATAAATCTGTATTTGACTTTAGTAATAGACGTTTTCAAGTAATCAGGATTACATGGCAATAAATTCGTTTGTATCATGAGGTTTCAATATACTTTTATTCATGTACGTTTCTCCACCAATTCGTTTGATATTAACTGTTTGTTATTATTATTCTCGAAAATCACATATAACTATGGTTATATCTTATAGTTATATCCAATTTGGTTATATCTTATAGTTATATGCTACGGTTATATTCTTTAGTTATATATTATGGTTATATATTAGGGTGATATCTTATAGTTATATCATATCGTTATATCTTATAATTATATACTATGATTATATCATATATCTTATAGTTATATAACTATATGATATAACCAAATTAGATATAACTATAAGGATATAACCAAATTGGATATAACTATAAGATATAATCATAGTATATAACTATATAATATAATGTATGATATAACCATAGTATATACTATGATTATATCTTATAGTTATATCCAATTTGGTTATATTCTATAGTTATATACTATGGTTATATCATCTATCTTATAGTTATATAACTATATGATATAACCAAATTGGATATAACTATACGATATAACCATAGTATATAACTATAGGATATAACCATAAGATATAACCAAATTTGATATAACTATAAGATATAACCATAGTATATAACTATAGGATATAACCATAGTATATAACTAAAGGATATAACCATAAGATATAACCAAATTGGATATAACTATAGGATATAACTAAAGAATATAACCGTAGTATAAAACCATAAGATATAACCAAATTGGATATAACTATAAGATATAATCATAGTATATAATTATAAGATATAACGATATGATATAACTATAAGATATAAGAATAGGATATAACTATAGGATATAACCATAGTATAGAACTAAATGATATAACCATAGTATTTAACCATAAGATATAACCAAATTAGATATAACTAAATGATATAACCATAGTATATAACTATAGGATATAATCATAGTATATAACTATAGGATATAACCATAGTATATAACTATAGGATATAACCATAGTATATAACTATAGGACAATAGTATATAACTATAGGATATAACCATACTATATAACTAAACGACATAACCATAGTATATAACTATAAGATATAACCAAATTGGATATAATAATACGATATAACCATAGTATATAACTATAGGATAAAACCATAGTATATAACTATAGGATATAACCATAGTATATAACTATAGGATATAACCATAGTATATAACTAAAGCATATAACCGAAGTATATAACTATAAGATATAACCAAATTGGATATAACTATAAGATATAATCATAGTATATAATTATAAGATATAACGATATGATATAACTATAGGATATAACCATAGTATATAACTATAAGATATAACCATAGTATATAACTAAAGAATATAACCGAAGTATATAACTATAAGATATAACCAAATTGGATATAACTATAAGATATAATCATAGTATATAATTATAAGATATAACAATATGATATAACCAAATTGGATATAACTATAAGATATAACAATAGGATATAACCATAATATATAACTAAATGATATAACCATAGTATATAACCATAAGATATAACCAAATTGGATACAACTAAAGGATATAACCATAATATATAACTATAGGACAATAGTATATAACTATAGGATATAACCATAGTTGAAATACCCCAAATAAGTTAATGATTGCAAATTGGTAAATTAATTAAGGTTTTGCTTAAATTGGGAGAAATGGGAAATTTGGGGATTTAAAATCCCTAACTCACTCGGTTGCTCTCTTTCTCCTTCCCGAATTCGATTCACCTATGCCCAGCCCTGCTCCCTTCTCTTCCCTGACGAATCCGACGAACTCCTTCTCCTATGGCCAGCTTTCTTCTCCGGCGAACCCGACTTGGACGATGCTGCTGCTCCTCCCCCTCCCCTGCTGCTGTGCGAGCTGTTCATTGTTGTTGTTGTCCCTTGCTGTCGTTGCTAGGCTGCGTGTTGTTGCTATCCTTCTGAAGTTCTGTAGCGATTCCGGCGACAGAAGCCAGCTTTCCGGCGAGGACAGAGTGGGTAACGAAGAGGTAAGATGAGGTCTTTCATTGGGTTTGATTGAGTTCCGAAATTTGGCTGAATTGTTGTGTTGTTCGAATTGATGTTGTGTATTGTTCGAATTGATGTTGAATGGTTCTTAGTGGACAGTGGAAGAGGAAAGTGTGTGACCGTATTGTTGAATTTGAGCTTTGGTTGTATTGTGTGGGGTTTGCTTGATTGGATTTTTTTTAAGGAATGATTTTAGGGTTTGATTGGGGGTTTGTTAATAGTGGCTTGGTATGAGTAATTAACGTCAGGGTTTTGCTCGGATTAATTTCACAGGATCGTTCGAGTTGGATTTGAATCTGGGGTCGTCGTGGTCGCGCTTGAGGCAAGATGATTCTTGCTAACCCTTCGTTTATTTTTATAAAATTACTTTTGTCCCTATATTGCTTCAGTAATTGATTTAACCTTTTCTAAGTAAATTAAGTTGGATTATTAGTTGCGAAATTACTTGGTTGAATATGTGTGTTTGTTGACACTTGTGTGTGTGTTGGATTGTGTATGTCGACACCTGTGTGTGTTGGCGGTTGTGTGTTGGATTGTGTGTGTACTGGTAGTTGTGTGTTGAGATTGCGTGTGTGTGTGAATGTATGGGTGTGTTAGTAATTGTCTCGTGTTGTGTTTGACTGAATGTGATGTGGTGGTTGGTCGTAACTAAATATGGTTTGATTGTTGTGGATTGATTGTTGTGGATCGATTGGATTATTTGACTATAATTGCTTGGTTGATGATGTGTGATTGTGTGACATTGATTGTCGTTGTGTTTGATTGAGTGTCGGTGTGGTGGTTGGATTGTCGTTGATGATCGTCTCACCAAACCTCGTAGGGAATCACCTACGTTGTTAAGGTCCAAAAATATTGAATCAGAGTCGGAGGGCCAGGTGATGATCGTCTCACCAAACCTCGTAGGGTGTAGCCTGCGTTGTTAAGGGCCAGGTGTTGGATGGTATGAGACCGTCCCTATCCGGATAGTTGGTCTTAGGTGATGAGTGTCTCACCGGTGATGGGTTGGAATGAATTGGAGTTATTTGCTTTTGATGAGTTGAGTTATTTGGTGGAATTGGTCGATTATGGTGATGACTGTTATGTATATCTTTTGGTTGAATTGGTCGGTTATTGTGTTGAATTATATTATTTATTGGGTTACAATTGGTTGATTGTTGTGATATCTATTATGTGTTAAATGTTGGCTGTATACCTGAATACGTGGATTTGTGATGAATGTTGATTATGTACTTGATTAAGTGGTTGTGTTGGTAATTTGGTTGTATGTTTGATAATTGGTTTATGTTGGACGTTGATTGTCATTAGTTGTGGTTGTGGGTCATTGTTGGCCATTGGTTGTGGTTGTGAATCTCTGTTGATGTGGATGCTGGTAGTAGCTAGTTTCGGATAGAGGGGTACTTTGAGTTTATGGAATGGTTAAGTGGATGTTGTGGAGGTTGGTTTCCCATCTTGAGGGTGTGGGCCAACATAGGTTTGGGTCGCGGTTTATGGTAGAACAGGCGGCACCGGGAGGGTGGCTGACCTGGATCGTTATTTTGTTATGTTTATATGTGATGATTATCTCGTTGATGCTTATGTGTTTGTTGATGTGAAGGTTAATTGATTTTGTTGTGTTAGTGCAGTAGTGAGTTCAGTATAATTGGTTAGCTTTGGTTGTAAGTCAGTAGAGAGAAGGATGGATTGGACGTGTCAGTGAAGTTGGATTGGATCGTTTTATTCGTTTATGCTTGTGATGAGTTTGAGGATGGATTGATTGCGGTTAGTATAGTGAAGAGTTGGATAAGGATGAGTAATGAATGGTATGTGATAGTGTGTGTATATGTTTTGAAGTGTGGTTGGTATTGGTTGGTTGATATGATTAAGTATAGTTATGATATTATATATATATGTATATATATTGTGTGGCGTGTTGTCGTTGTTGTGAGTTGATTGGTGATATATGTATGTGTTTTGAACTGTTTTGGCTTGAGGAGTTTTGCCAGTCTTTCGTAAGACTGACCAACTTCGGTTTACGTGCCGCGGTTGACTGGGGTATCGGGTCCCCCAGTCAATCAGGTTTTGCAGGTTTGCAGCAACAAGCGGGTTCTGGATCACAGATGTGTCTTCACAGTGAAAGATTTAGTTTTGCATCAGATTTGAAAATGTTGTATTCGCTTCCGTTGTTTTGGATATAAATTGATGTATTAAACTGGTTGACAGGTTTTAGTGTTGTTTTAAATCTTGAGCAGGGATTTTAATATTGACGACTTTTGTGAATTTAGGAGAGCTTTAAATTTCTTTTCTTGAAAGAAACCGCCTTATAGTCCTTCGGGTCTATGGCACTGTAGCACCTATGGCCCGGGGTGTTACAATAGTATATAGCTATAGGATATAACCATAGTATAAAACTATACGACAATAGTATATAACTATAGGATATAACCATACTATATAACCAAAGGATATAACCATAGTATATAACTATAGAAAATAACCATAAGATATAACCAAATTGGATATAACTATAAGATATAACCATATATAACTATAGGATATAACCATAGTATATAACTATAGGATATAATAAGAGTATATAACTATAGGATATAACCATAGTATATAACTAAAGGATATAACCATAGTATATAACTGTAGGATATAACCATAAGATATAACCAAATTGGATTTAACTGTACGATATAACCAGAGTATATAACTATAGAATATAACCATAAGATATAACCAAATTGAATATAACTATAAGATATAACCATAGTATATAACTATAGGATATAACCATAAGATATAACCAAATTGGATATAACTATAAGATATAACCAAATTGGATATAACTATAGGATATAACCCTAGTATATAACTAAAGGATATAACCATAGTATATACCTATAGGATATAACCATAAGATATAACCAAATTGATAACTATAAGATATAACCATAGTATATAACTATATGATATAACCATAGTATATAACTATAGGACATAATCATAGTATATAACTAAAGAATAAAACCGTAGTATATAACTATAAGATATAACCATAAGATATAACCGAATTGATAACTATAAGATATAACCATAGTATATAACTATAGGATATAACCATAGTATATAACTAAAGAATATAACTGTAGCATATAACTATAAGATATAACCAAATTGGATATAACTATAAGATATAACCATAGTTATATGTGATTTTCGAGAATAATAATAACAAACAGTTAATATCAAATGAATTGGTGGAGAAACGTACAGGAATAAAAGTATATTGAAACCTCATGATACAAACGAATTTATTGTCATGTAACCCTGATTACTTGAAAAAGTCTATTACTAGAGTCAAATGCAGATTTTAAAAAATATATTGTTCACTTGGTTGCGCCTAGGGAAAAAAAAAGGAGCAAGCGTTTAGAATCTGGGTCGGCCCTAATATGGGCTGGCCCAATCTGTACGCATTACTTTAGCATACGCTAAAGTAATGCGTAGAGATTTATACTTTTTTTTAATAAAAAAAAAACGTATAATCTTACAATTTATACGTATTTTCATTTGTATGCACAGAAATTGCGTAGGCAATTTCTGTGCGTACAGATTGTCGTGTATATAGGCGAAAAATGTCGTTCATATAGCAGCTGCCAAAAAAAATGATTTTTCTAACCTATTCCCAAGGCATAGGTTAAGCACTTAATTTCAGAATGATTTTGTTAGGTGTAGTTATATTAGGGATTTTAATATTTTGTAAAAAGGTTTAAGCATTCCTTTTTAGGGAACAATTTCTAAAACAAGGATTCTTAACATGTGCCCTTAAGGCATACGTTAGAAAAACCGATATAAAAATAATTAGCATTAATTAGTTAATGTATAATTTAATTATCCCAAACATTTTCAATTTAGAAACTTTTTTTTTCTTTAAATATAAATACACATCTAAATAAATTCATCATAACAAACAAGAATAACCTTTGGTATATTCTAACTATCCCAAACTTTTTTACATCAAGTTTTTTGATGTTTATAGTAATCATTCCCTATGGGTTCTTTTTTTAGTCACAATTGATAGCTATGATTATGTGAAGAATATAGTTTAGAAAATTAGCTAATACAAATATATTTTTCTTTGACAAACAATACGCTCTATTTTTCACTAACATGAGAGAAATTCAATAATTAATCATATATTTAAAACACTTTTACTTTTTCAATAAAAATATTTATTATTGTACAACTAAGGATTAATTTCGTGATCTTCATATTCTCACGATTTTCTTAACACCGTATTATGAGAAGATTTTACAATACGATAGGCTTTGAATATGGTTCATATATAAAACCGTTGGGTGAACTTTATGATTTGGGAATTGATTAGATTACATGCTATATAATACACAAGATTGACCCATGTATACATTTTCAATATCTCCATCCAAATTTCGAAATGGATTATGTTTATTGCTACATATTTATTATGAGCTATACACATTTGTTTGCTCATATTTTTGTTTAGCATTGTTTATAATTTTTATGATGGTTGTAAATATCAACTGAATAAAGGATAAGTTTGCGATCTATATGTCGATATCTCATTCATTTGGCTTATATGTCGGACTTTAGATAATATCAAATCATCAAGTCTTAAAAATTCAAACAGTGATTCTCACCTTGATTATCATTTTAAAATAAAATTTATTTTTTGAACTTGATTTATATATAATCTTAATATTATATTTTAACTATTTAATTGTATTTTAAAGATTCATTTTGTTATTGCAACACTATTTTAAGTCTTTTATATTTAATTTTTATTAACTCACTTAATTATATGTTCATCCTAAAAAAAATAACGATTTATACTCTAAGGTTTTATTTATAACGAAAATAAGTTTTTCTTATTTTGTATTATCCAATTTTTTATTTGGATTACATAAATTTATTAGTTTAATATTTAAAATTTTCTATATATCTATCTATATAATAAATCTACACTGTTTCCAAACACCAAAACGCTTTTGGACCTACATTAATGAAGTGTCATTTTATGTTATACCTTTATCTAAAAATCCTAAAAACATCAAGTATTTAGAAAAAAAAAACTCTTAAGATAAAAGATGTAAAATTTGAAGTCCTTTGCTTCTAGGATTCATTAATATAATATCAAATTTATATTTTCATTTGATCCAAGTAAATTACTTTTGATCTAAGTTATTACCCATTAATCACTTACAAGTTACGATTTATAAGATATTTTTTTGTTAAGATTTTCTTTGGTCTGATCGAACTATATTTATGACTTCATTAATTCGAATTTAATTTACTTTTCCACTAGTTGTTGTTTATTCAAGATTTTCAATTAAATAATTATTCCATTAATACTTTACTTTAAATATTACTATATATATATATCTATTCATCTAATTTGACTAATACATAGCAGCTCACCAATTTAGCTACATAAATAGTATGAATTATACCTATTATTTAAATTTAAATTTTTGAAGAAAATTGCATTGCATTGTCTCTCTATATATATTGATTTTAAATCGGATGAGTATGTGATGTGTGTTAAATCATACTACGACAACGTATTTCGTCCAACTTGATTGAAGATGAGCATCATTAATATGGTAATGGTAAGGAATAAAAGTATAATAGTATGGATAAAGCCAACATATATTAAGAAGTCTGTACTTTTTGTTCCAATTAAGTTTGTAATTGACTCATTAAGGAATTAATACATTGTAGTCAATAAATTAAAATTTATTTTTTTCAATCTTCATCGGAATTATTTTGTATTACATTTCATTGATTAAACGATATCACTTTGTTCATTGATTTTGCGGGTAGGTAACACTTTACCTACATTGTCAAATTCAAATCATAATTTATTACAAATCTCAAATCAAAGCTTACTTTGAACCTTAAAATTTTATTAGGTCTTAACCAATTTTCAACTTTCCAAACGTCATGATAATTTTGTATAAACAACTTTTTAGTAAATTTCAAAATATTATTAATTTAAAGGAAATAAAAACTTAAGATTATTTGGTTTGAGTGTACTAGAGCTTAAAGTAATTTTGTACATTGCATTTTCTATTATGTTAAATCTTGAACCGAGTCAAGAAAAAAAAATCTTGAACCAAAATTTAAAATAAACTATTTTATAATTTTTACATCTCAATCTTATCACAATAAGTATAATCATCCATTAAGCATTAAGTCTATCAATTCGATAAGTTATCATCGTAATTTCTATATATATTTTTATATGTTTTTCATTTTATTATATATGATATTAATTAAATTCTTATATATAGTATAACATGATTGATTACTTTTGATTCTTATACATTACATATTGATGGATATGGAATCTCTTAGATTATTAAGTGTATATAGGCCAATAGGATGTTTTATTATTGATTATTTCATATAATATAACAAGAAAATGTACATTTATTGACGTTGATTTGAGTTTTAATGGATTATGGTATATAATAAATAACTTGAATTTGAGTTGTGGTGTTTTTAAAATAAAGGCAACACTATTGATTTTTCAGAAAATGATAATGCAAATTAGATGCCTTTGTGAAAATTATGTATATTAAATTGGATAGTGTGGTAGCATAAATTTGTATCATGGTAAATATTTGTTGACGATGACGGACACCCGCAACTCCGACGACCTAGACTCCCTCCGATCTCGTTCATGACATCCTATGAACAAAGAAAGACTGTCAAAGGGCAGGGCTTTCTCCCCCGGAAGACCCTCTGACGTTCAAGTCAGATATAGAGAAGATCAATTCTTCATAAGCTATCAATTGATCTCTAATGGAGGCTGCCCCCTTCCTCTTAGAATAATGAATCAATCAGAAGCTAGGTTTTTTTAGGGATTAAATACTTGGGCCTCTCTTGCAAGCGTCTTTATGGGCTTATTACTTAATAAGCCCATTAAGTATCTCTCGCCTTAATAAATGCTGATATATATATTTAAAATAAAGAAAATATTTTATATCTTTTTACTCATCATTTTGCCCCTCGGGCTTCCGAGGCAATTCTGGCTCGGGAGGACAAACCTTATGCAAGCATATTCGGGTCCAAATGGCCCCGACCTTAAATCTTCATACTATTGACTCGTTTGACTTTCACGCGGTCTCGACATATTGGGATCGTCATTGACATTTTTGCTTTTATCCATGTGGACGAACTTACGCCGGCACGGTTTATGACCAAGGCACATGGTTTGCGTCAGACCGTGCGCCATTACAGAATGTCATCCGTCTTTGGCTCCAAGGTACGGCACGGTCGAGGGCCGATCTGCACGGTTTGAGACAAACCGTGCGGCTTTACAGAAAGCCTCCTGATGCTTCTCTGCCGAGCGGCACTGTCGAGGGCCGATCCGCACGGTTTGCAACAAACCATGCTTTTTTACAGAGAGCCTCCTGAAGGTGCACCAGCGAGATGGCACAGTCTGGGCCGTTTTGGCACGGTTTGCATCAAACTGTGTCGGACTCCAGATGCTCCTATTGAGCCTGTTTTTGGTGATCTTTCGAAGGATCATTCCCGCATTTCCTGTCTTTGATGAGAGATACAACTTATCTACTCGTTAGCCCTGCAATTCAGGACCATGATAGGAGAGCAGCGGCTCGCTGACCCTCCATACCTCATGATTCGTCTTGGGTGAGTAGCAATATGCTAGCTCGACTTTTCCTTACAATCCGGGATGGTCACAGGAAAGCAGCTACTTGTTGACTCGTTGTGGCCCGTGACCCAGCCTAGATGAGTAGCGACCTGCTAGCTCAACTTTCTTATTATAATCTGAGATGGTTACATGAGAGCAGCTACTTGCTGACTCGCTGTAGCTCGTGGCCCGGCCTAGATGAGTATCGACTTGCTGACTCGGCTTTCTTATTGTAATCCGAAACGGTTACAGGAGAGTAGCTACTTGCTGACTTGCTGCAGCCCGTGGCCCGGCCTAGATGAGTAGCGACTTACTGACTCGACTTTCTTTTTGTAATCCAAGGCGGTCACAGGAGTGTAGCGACTTACTACCTCGATGTGGCCCACGTCTTGGCCCAGTTGAGCTACTTTCGTAAGCTCTTCCTTCTGTAATCCATGGCGGTCACAGGAAAGCGGCAACTCACCGCCTTGTTCTAGCCCGCAACATGGTCTTGAGGGCTTCATGTTCTATACTTAAAAATTTCTATAATATCTTGTTTGGATTGGATTTAGACGTAGCATATCATTACTCTGCATGACGACTTGCCTGCACTGTGCTTTCTTGGCTCGTTCTGGCTTGTATAGAAGTCAACAACTTGTTTCGTAGCATTGTAGCTAGCGTGGAAGCTAGTGCAATTTTTGTTTCTAAGTTGGTCTTGCGTAGCCTAAGCATGTAAGATCAATATCGATTGCAAAGGAATAGACGGTGCCCCACTGGCGATTCTAAATATCAGTAATGTTGACAATAATCAAAAGAATGAATGAGGGTTGCTAGCAGCTCGTGCCCCTGTGGTCCAAGGCTAATGAAATAAAGATTGATGATCGTGCCCTTGTTGCCCGTAGGCTAATAGAATAAGATGACAAATTGTGTCCCTGCGGCCTTTGACTAATATAATGAAGATGACAACTCGTGCCCTTGCGGCCCGTAGGCTACTAATTGGCCATAAGTGGCTAGCTGTTGGCCATAAGTGGTTATTGATTGGTCGTAATTGACTATCTTGAGGCCATATGGGCTATCTGTAACAAACATATCATTTCTAGAAAAGAGTGTTTTTAATTGCATTTATGTTTTCATGACATAGATATTGGAAAATAAAACAACGGAATTGAAGAACTTAGTTGTGCGTTTCATTTTACTCTTCTAAGTGGATGACGTAAAAGTTATCTGGGTGATTTTTAATCCCATTTGTAATTGGATTAAGATCATCAGTTTGCCTTGGTGTGCGGGTTTCTTGAGCAAACTCCTTGAACCAACTTCGAAGGACTTCTCGTGTGCCTCTAGTTTTAATCATTGTTGTTGTTCAATCGTCCCATGTCCCTGACAATAATTTTAACATCATGATCATACGCTTTTGTTAGCTAGCACTTGGACCCCACCTCCAAGAGATTGATGACCTTTGCCAACAAGATCGACTACCTTCGTTCCAGTCATCGTTTTGCACTCGATGTGTATCAACACAACACGTGTAATTATCACATGATAATTGAATGAGATTATTCTCAATATATTTTAAAAAAACAAAAAATTAATCAAAATAATATTGGATGTCGAAATTTAAATTTACCGACTATTTGAAATTGGACCTGATAGATTTGGGCTCCTAAACAACCTACTGCCTCAGCTCATTACCTGCCTGTAGCATCTTATTCAACATTGACTCAACCTCATCAACTTGCCCATTACAGAAATATACATTGTCAATCATATCCTTGTTCATGCTTATATACATCACCATCAAGCCCTGTTTGACCCCAAAATAGAGTCCTTTTGAGCCATTTAATCAACAATCTGACCACACCATCATCTTCCTCATCCTTGAGTTAATTGAACCCAACTCATAGATTGTCTCAAACCATCCCCAAACAATATCGAGTCACCTCCGAACTTGCCCAAGTCGTGCGCAGATTATCGGGAAACCACACTAATTTGTAGCATTTTTTCATCATTGGTGGAAGCTCCCAGCCGCTGCGACCCATCGTTGGAGAAACCTTGTAACGTTATGAACCCAATGACACCGGGATTGCCCTATTTGGTCGCCATTCGATCTTGCCGACAAACCACTCAATGTAGAGCATCATAGGTTGCATAGTACAGCCAACATGACTTGTGGTGGCATATCCGATGTGACCAAGTCCCATCAAGAGCACCACGAGAGCCCGGACTTCCAAGATGGCTCAAGTGATAGCTCGAGTGATCAAGAGGAGCAAGGAGAGTCTAGTGAAGGCCAAGACCAAGACGAAGAGCTTCCTCCCGGGGCTATCACAAGGGCTCGAGCCAAGCATCTCCAAATGGAGATCAAGATGGGTCTCTTGAGCGTTGAAGCCCTCACAAGCCTCAGAGCACTCAATCATGCCTCCAATGAGCTCGTTTCAATTATTGTGGTACGTCCGAGCGCGTGACCTATGTTTATGTTTTCATGTGGGTTGATACATTTTTAAGACATGATTTTAAGCTTGATTTCAATTTTAGCCGTCATTGGGCCTAATGGGCCGCCAACTAGCTTAGTCGTTCTTTTCCTTTGGCATTTCTTCCTTGTGTCTCCTATACAAGGGCTGCTCGTTCATTTTGTAAGGCACATTTTGAACATTGAGAAATACAGTTATTTTCTTCAGCAAAAGCTCTATCTTTCTCTCTTCTCTCGTGAGTCAGATCAAAACTTCCTTCGGTGAATCTCTTGAGTGTGTAATATCTCAAGGAGGTAGCCGAGTTGTTCTTCTTGTTGGTGTGTCAAATCAAGCCAAGGAGAATACATATCCCCTTCCACCGTCACCACCATCATCCTTGAGGCGTCGCCTATCCATCTCCATAAATTTTCCTTGCTACCGCCGTAGAGAAGCCAGCGGAGTCCCTTGCACCGACCATCTTCTTCCGTAGCCGCATCCTTGAATTTGGGAGTCTTCGGAGGGCAAACCTTGCACCGAGCCTTCATTGATCCTAGAATCCATCACGTGGTATCGGAGCTAGCAAGGTATTGCTCTAACCCTTGGCTTTAAAGTTCAATAAGTGATTCAACATCTTGAGAAAAGTCAAAATTTTCTACATTGGACGTGTGACTATTTTCATTTTTTGGTACACAAGTGTTACCTTTGTAAAGCAATTGAGTTTAGTAGCTTCTTTGACTTAGTTGTTGCACAAGTGCTTCATGTTCAATTGTGTCATTTGTTTGCTTGTTTTTGTTTGCTTTTTATTGAGTCTAGGAACCTTAAGCCTACCTTTACTAGGAGTGCTTGCTTGGCTGAAAGTCTTAACTTTGGATCATGTTTTAGAGCTCCTTCTAGCTTAGGTTCCATTGATTGATCTTGTCTTCTTTGAGGAGTACTTTGCTTGGCTATTCTTTGCTGATTCTTAATGTCAAGGTCAGGCCAAATGGACGGTCAAGACAAGAACAAGGGTCCTTCAAATGAAGACCATCCAGCCAACCACCCCATCACCTTTGAGACCCTTACCCAAGCCATACAAACAAACAAGGAAGACGGATGAAAGAGTTCGTCAACACATGCAAGCCATGAGGGAAGAACAAGTGGCTTTTTTTAGGAATATGGAGGCCAAGTGGGAGCAATCCCAAGGAGGGCCACAACTGTGTGGAGCTCATGAAGTTGGAGGATCCTCCAACTCCTATCAAGTAGAAGGCGGCACCCATGGAGCATTCTCCCAAGAGCTCTCTAGGCTGTCCATCTGTGACACCACCACCTCCCACGTGCCTTTTGTGTCCACAACTATAGAAGGCCAAGGTATGCATCCTGAATTCCTTGTGACTTCTGGAGTTAATTCTTTTTCCCCTTTGTGGCCTAACAATGCATATTTGGGAGCAAGAGGTCACACATAAGCCCAACACGACTTCTACCCTCCTAGTAATCATGCGTCTCCCTTGCTGTCGAGGAGGAATGTGTCGGGTCAGGGCTTTGGCCGTTGACAATATCAAGCACAATGGCTGCCCTATCAAGCTCAATGTGTGGCTTTTGAGGATGAGTATGGAGAGGCCCAAGGCAGGCCACACCACCATGGCATCAAGCTCGAAGTTCAGCCATTTGGAGGTACATGTGAGGTAAAAGCTTACTTACATTGGGAGCAAAAAACTGAGCAAATATTAGATTTTTATAACTACTCTGACGCATAAAGAGTAGTTATTGCTTCCATTAAGTTTGTAGATTTTGCATATCATTGCTGGCTTGAGGATAAATAGGAAAGGACCTTTTGAGGTTGTCCTCAAATTGAGTCTTGGGATGAGTTAAAAGCTGCATTGAGAAACCGGTTTGTGTCGGATGATTACACCGAGCGGGTCCATGCTAGGCTTGAGCAATTGAGGCAAGGAAGTAAGACCCCAGATGAGTTCTATAACGAGCTAAGGACTTTGGTCTTTAGGTCCGGACTTAGATTCCCCGAGGGCTATCTTATTTCTAAGTTAATCAATAGCTTAAACCCGGACCTTAAGGTTGTGGTGAACATGCAACACTTTGTGCATGGGACGCCTATTGAAGAGGTTCTTCATTACACTAACCATGTATATGAGAACCTCCCTCTAAGGCGCCCTCAAGTGGCAAGCTCATGGCCTTGGACTCCAGCTAGTGCTAGTGGCTCCCAAGCCACACCGAGGCGCTTAGAGCCTAGGCATGACCAGCCGAGTCAGCCTAAGAGAGAGGCTCCAGTTCAGTCTAAACCCCAACGAAAGGAGGGGGGAAACCGAACTAGAGATCTCAAGTGCTTTAAGTGTCTTAGAAGAGGGCACTTTGCTAAGGATTGCCCCTCTAAAAGGCAAGTTCTTCTTATCACTCTAGGGGACTATGAGTCCGAGGATGAGTGTCAAGAGAAGGTTGTTTAAGATGAATAAGGGGTAGAAGAGTTGCATGTGGTGGAAGCCAAGGGTGAGTGCTTTGTGGTCAAGAAAGCCTTAATTGCCTCGGAGAGTCCTAGTGTGCCTACTCAGCGTGAAACGATCTTTCACACAAGGTGCACCATTAGGGGGAAGGTGTGTAGTGTCATTGTTGATGGTGGGTCGTGTTGCAACATCATTGACCAAAATGTGGTAAGTAGATTCAATCTATACCACTCTCCACCATCAACCTTATACACTTTGTTGGCTGGATTCCAACACTCCCCTTAAGGTCAAGGACCAAGCTACCATTCGCTTTGCCATAGGGTGATATGAGGATGAAGTTGTGTGTGACGTGTTGCCCATGACTGCATGCCATCTCCTCCTAGGTAGGCCTTGGCAATATGAAATGGGTGTCGTTCATCAAAGAGTGTCTAATGAGTATTCTTTCTTGATGAATGGCAAGAGAATTACCCTACATCCCTTGGCTCCCCATGAGATTATGGTTGATCATATGGCTAGAGAGCAAAGGAAGTCTCTTGAGCAAGCTAAGGGCAAAAAGCTGGCCATTGGAAGCAAATAGGGTGCTTCTAATCATATGCTCTTAGCTAAGCCCAAGGAAGTTGTTCAAGCTCTTCATGAGGGTGAGGTGTGCTTCTTGCTCATTTGTAAAGACACATTATTCTCCTCTTCGACCTTGAAGGATTGCCTAAGGCCATTGCTTAACTCTTGTTGGAGTTTGATGATCTCTTTCAAGAAGAGGTGCCAAGTGGTTTGCCACCGGTAAGAGGTATTGAGCATCAAATTGACTTTATATCGGGGGAAACACTACCTAATTGGGCTGCCTAGCTATAAGGCAAACCCCGAAGAGACTAAGGAATTGTAACGTCAAGTACAAGACTTGCTTGACAAGGGCTATGTGAGGGAAAGTCTTAGCCCTTGTGCAGTCCCGGTCATCCTAGTTCCTAAAAAGGATGACACTTGGAGAATGTGTGTTGACTGTCGTGCAATCAACAATATTACTATCAAGTACCGCCATCCTATTCATATGTTGGATGACATGCTTGATGAGTTGCATGGGGAAAGTGTCTTTTCCAAGATAGATCTAAAGAGTGGTTACCATCAAATTCGAATGAAAGAAGGTGATGAATGGAAAACAACCTTCAAAACTAAGTATAGGCTGTATGAATGGATGGTAATGCCCTTTGGTCTAACTAATGCCCCTAGCACATTCATGAGGCTCATGAACCATGTTCTAAGGCCATTTCTTGGTAAGTTTGTGGTTGTATACTTTGATAACATCTTAGTGTATAGCCATGACCTTAGTGAGCATGTTGGATAACTTAGAAAGGTTCTTGAGGTTCTAAGGAAGGAAAAGTTGTATGTCAACTTCAAGAAGTGCCACTTTTGCTCAGATCATGTGGTATTTCTTGGATATATGGTGAGCAAAGACGGCTTGAGAGTGGATGAGGAGAAGGTGAAGGTTATTCATGAATCGCCTACACCTACAACTATGACTCAAGTCCGTAGCTTCCTTGGTTTGGCTGGCTTCTACCACCGGTTTGTGAGGGATTTTAGCACCTTGGCTACTCCTGTCACCGAGCTAACAAAGAAGGGTGTGGCTTTCATGTGGAAAGTTGCCCAAGAAGAAGCCTTTGCCACTCTTAAATCTAAGTTTACGCATGCACCACTTCTATCATTGCCTAACTTTGAAAAGATATTTGAGATAGAATGTGATGCATCGGGCATAGGTCTAGGAGGCGTGCTCATGCAAGAGGGCAAGCCAATAGCCTATTTTAGTGAAAAACTAGGTAGGGCTGAGCTGAATTACCCCACCTATGACAAGGAATTGTTGGCTCTTGTCCGATTTGTTAAAGTGTGGCAACACTACTTGTTGCCCAAAGAGTTTGTGATCCATTCTAACCATGAAGCATTGAAGTACTTAAAGGGGCAAAGCAATCTCAACAAAAGATATGCTAAATGGGTCGAATTTATTGAGTCTTTCCCTTATGTCATCAAGCATAAGAAGGGTAAAGACAATGTGGTGGCTGATGCACTCTCCCGGAGGTATTCTCTTCTAACTCTTTTGGATGCTAAATTGCTTGGCTTTTCATTCATGAAAGAACTCTATGCATGTGATTCAGATTTTGTGATATATTTGTTGCATGTGTGTCTAAAGGTAGCAAAGATCAATATTATTTGCATGAGGGGATCTTATTTAAGGGGCAAAAATTATGCATTCCTAAGGGTTCTACTAGGAGGCTTTTAGTGCAAGAAGCTCATGGGGGAGGGCTAATGGGACACTTTGGGGTTCTTAAGACTATGCATACTCTAAGAGAACATTTTTATTGGCCACGCATGCTTAGGGCTGTAGAGAAATTTTGTGCTTCATGTACTACTTGCTTGCGTGATAATTCTAAGGTTCAACCTCATGGATTATACACCCCTTCGCCTATACCTCAGGTGCCTTGGAAAGACGTTTCCATGGACTTTGTTTTGGGTTTACCTAGGTCTAAGAGAGGGAGGGACTCCATATTTGTTGTAGTAGATAGGTTCTCCAAAATGGCTCATTTCATTGCATGCCATAAGACTGATGATGCATCTCATGTTGCTAACCTTTTCTTTGACCAAGTTGTGAGATTACATGGAGTTCCTAGGTCTATTGTTTCAGATTGAGATGTGAAGTTCCTAAGCTACTTCTGGAAGACGTTATGGGCCAAGCTTGGAACAAAGCTCCTCTTTTCCACTACTTGTCATCCTCAAACGGATGGACAAACTCAGGTAGTAAATCGAACCCTTGGTGCTTTGCTTAGATCTATGTTGCAAACTAACTTGCGCATGTGGGAAGAATGCCTCTCCTTCATTGAGTTTGCATACAATAGGTCGGTACAAAGAATACCCCATTCGAAGTGGTGTATGGCATTGATGCGCCCCTACCCATCATGACTTCTACAGAGGAAGAGGAAGCTATGAGCATTCGCTCAAAAGGGCCAATAACACGAGCGCGTGCCAAAGAAATTGCCGACGCGACACAATCAATGGCTGCCCGCATCGTCGCAAGCCATGGAATGCAAGAGACTGCGTTCTCCCTCAGAAGCCTTCAACACAGTCTAGAGAACGCATTCTCTGTTGTCATTCTCTCAACCCTTAGCTGAACGCGATCTTTGTATTGTTTGATTTCAGAACATTGTTATTTTAGTTATTTCTTTTAGGGCGTGTGTTCCATGCATGTCGCGTGGGCCGGCCCATTAAGCGAGACTCGGCCCATCCGAGTCCCGCTATCTCTTATAAAAGGTCAACTCGACCTTCTGTATTAGGTCACGCATCATTTTAATCTAAGATTACTTGTCGAGAGCTTTTGCCTCCATTCTCTTAGATCTGCGTCACCCCAATCTTTGTCTTCTCATCTCCTTCCTCCGCTGCCGACGCTACGGCCTCCACTTGATCTTCATCGAGTTTATCCAACCCCGCTGCCGACGCTACGGCCAATCACTCGATCTCTTTCGAGTCTATCTCCTCCGATGCCGATGCTACGGCTTCGCTCTCCATCTCGAACCATCATCCAAACACCGCGTTCCATATCTTCAACCTCAGATCCGATGCGTGCGACTTCCCACCAAGATCAAAGATCCGGCATCACAAGCAGGAACGCATCAACTGGTATCAGAGCCTTTGATCTTGTAAGTCGCTTGTCAAGTTTCATTTGTTCACGAAAACTTTTTCTCCCCCATCATCCTAGCTTCCGCCATATGACGTGGCCGAAATATGCAATGCAAATATCGTTGAATAGCCTAATCAAAGTAAAAGTCCTAACAAACCTACTAAACAGATGTATAGTAAGCAAGTAAGGGTCGAACCCTCAGAGAAGATCTGATGAAGTATGCAATTATGATTAACAAGTAACAAGGAAGGGGGGTTTTGGTTATCAAACAGAGCAAAGTAAACAGGTTTAGTTGACTTGAGAATACGATTGGGGAAGTAGTTCCACTAGAACGAGATCCACAATATAGAGATATAATTTGATCACTGAAATCTTATAAATCCAAGTTCTTTAACTATTCTTGTGGTTGTTCCCACCCTGATCGTGATTAACTACCAATTCAGACAGTTATTGATAGTACTTACTACAATATCAATGGAAGAAAACCTTACCACTAATAAAGCAATAGCATTCATGAAAGGGTATAGGATACATGCAAATAGAAGAAAACCTTACTACTCAACATGCAAATAATTCTCACTCACAATTGCACACTCGTATTCCACTATATGTAACAATTGTGTTTGCTACTAGATCCGTACTCGCATTCCGCTATATGCAAAATCCTAGCAATTTGATAAATATTATCCAACCTAGTTGATCAGGCTATGAAGAATAACGATAAATCAATACTCAATATAACCAAGAGAATTAAACCAACACATATAAGAATAAGAACAAGGAATAGAAATCTCACAAACGATTCAACTGTATTGCTTCAAACGTCTAGTAGAACAAGGGAAAATTAGTGCTCCATTGACTTGCAAATGAAACCCTAATTGAGAAAAGAAAACTACGATGATAATAAAAGTGTCTCTACTCAAGACCTGGAAAGAGATCTTAAATAGGCTAGGGAAAGTAAGCTAAACCTAGAAATAATACTAAAGGAAATAAGATAATAAAAATAGGAAATCCAAAAACGCAAAATAGGAAATAATATCTCGCTGGCCGCGAGGCGTTTAACAAGTCCACCGCGGGGCGGCGGCTATCTTCTGGCGCGACTAGCTTCTTCTCTGAGATTCACCGCCGGGTCGCGTTGGCTTCTGGCGCGGGGCGTCAGCTGTTTCGCCCTCTCCTTTCTTCAGCTCTTCACTTCTTTTCTTCCGCTCTTCCATACTACCAAGTGTTGGTAGCCTTCTCCAATTAGTCTTCAAGCGGATCCTCATCCATCTTCATCTTCTCCATCCTTCATTAAGCTGTAAATCCCTGGATATCTTCAATTCTCTCCACATCTTCTGGATTACAGACTTAACCTTAAATCTAGTCATAAACTCCTCTAAATAAGGCTAATAATTGCTAGTTAAGGTGCATGAAATGACACCTATCAAATTCCCCCATACTTAGACCTTTACTCGTCCCGAGTAAGCTAATGATAAACCTACTCCCTCAATCAAACACCAAGGTCTAAGGAAGTACAAGAAAATATGACACCAGCAACTACAACATTCAACAATCAACTCTAGACAACCAAAACAAGTGATGCAAAGATTATTCTAATCCTACCTCCAATCTAGCTCCTTATTGCTCCAGAGTGACCTACCCGAACTCCTTATAACACCACTTCTTATGACGCCAATCTCCAGAATGATCCTAAAAATCACTCTTTTTCTTTACGCTCATTTTGCCCAGGCGCCCTCTCGAGTTTTCACTTAGCCACTCATTTCATTTTGCTAAATATCTCACATATACTTGCATCACTCCAGTCCATTTTTTCACCGGTCTATATCAGTCGGACTACCTGCTTTTTACCTAAACCGCCCTTTCGGGTTTTCAACTCATCCCAGGATTTTGATTGCCTTTTTCACATATTTTTGGCTTTTTTGATTTTTTTTTTTTTGAAAAAGAATACTGGAATGGAAATTGCAGAAAACAAAGCTATGTACACTAGCTAGATAGATAGCACAGTCTAAATCTCTCCCCCATACTTAAATCGAACATTGTCCTCAATGTAGAAAAGAGAACAACAAATGAAATAGGGGAAGGAGAAATAAACTCACTGTAGGCCGGATGGTGGTGGTGGTGGGAAACTCCCAAAGTAGTCCCTCATATGAGTGTCCATAGTGTCCAGACGCTCATCTACATCAGCACAGAACTGGGTCTGCCAAGTCTGCAGACCGGTCTCTACTCGGGTGTTCCAATGAGTCTGTTGCACCGAGAATGTATCAAACCTTGCGTACAACTCCTGCCAAGGTGTTGTAGGACCATAAGAAGACGAAGGCACATCAAACTGGGTAGGCAAAGGAGTATCCTGACCCACAAAATCAGCAGCATCAGCAGCACCAGCACTAGGGCCCTCTCCAAACGGACTAGAAGGAGCAACAGCAGGGGTAACAACAGTCTCATTTCTTCTATCACTGGGAGTCCACCATCCCTCAAATGAAGAGGAATAAGTAAAAGCCCAAGGAAGATGCAGAAAATGACCATCATATGAAGACCAAACTAAAGCATCACCCCTGCCCAATGGCTTCAGCATCGAGCACACTCTCATGTGCGCCTTGTCATACACCGCATGAGCGACATGTCGAGGAAGACGATCCGTAGCAATAATCTCAGCACAAAGAAGGGTGATCAGACCACCCCCATAGATATCACGTGGCTCACCATCTCGAATCCTCTTCAAGGAACTCAGAAAAAGACTAGCCCAACACGGGGTGTACGTAACACAAGACAAGATGCTCATAAACCAATGGAAATCTTTCAGAGGGACCTTACCATCATCAGCATGGCCAAAGAAATATCTCATCAACACCTTATGGATCAACCTTAAGCAAGGGTTCACCAACCTCGAATTCACCTCCTGACCCTTCTTGAACTGCCTATTCGTGGCCTCCTGCCAAAAAGAAATCATATCCTCCTCAGCCAGACCACCGGACCACCCATCGAATGGCTCCTTTGTAATGCCCAGGGCATCACGAATCTCACCAGCAGACAAAGTATACTCACGACCACTATAGTTGAAAGTGATCTTCGTCAACCTCTTGTTGGAGGAACCATCAGAATACCTCTTACAAGAGGCAATGAACTGGTAGCACAACTCCGGGTAAGCATCAGCGGACTTATTCAGGAAGGTCCCCATGCCACACTCTGCTAAACAAAGAGATACACACTCCAACATACCAAACTCAAGCAATGTCGGCTTGTCAAAGAACGTAGTAGCCAACACCTTCCTCTCGTTCACAATGTTATACACCTCATTCTCCTCCTTCGTAGCGTCCTTCTTCCTACCTCTAGGTGCCATAAGTAATGAATTGGGATGCTCAAAACAAAAGGAGACCAAAGAGGACTTACAAAACGATCGAAACATACTGCCCGGTGATCTCGCCGCGGGGCGGTGGATGTGTCGCCGGGTCACGGTGAGATAACTGGGACTTCACGCCGGGTCGCGGTGGGGGTCGCCGCAGGGCGGTGGCTGGCGATGCGAGGTGAAGACGAAAAGAATCCCAACTCCTCTTTCCAGTCCAGGTTTAGGACTCAAGGCAAGGCGGGAAACACCCTAAGAACTAGGATTGGGTTTGCGCGACGCGGTGGTGGGCGACGCGAGGCGTTGGGGTTTTGTGTTTGGCTCTTTTGTGAGGCTAGACTCCAAATTGGGGCAAAGAATCTCAAAGTTAATGAAATTGGAGGCTAAATTCGGACTTAGAGCATGAGGATTTGGTAGGAAAATGGTGAAATGGCTTGGAAAAGCTTGGGAGGGGGTTGGTTATGGAGTGTTTGTGAGAGTGGAGGCTAGGTTAGGGAAGGGGAATAGGAAAAAGGGTGATGGAGCCGGTTATGTACATGGCCCAAAGAAGAAAATGGGCCAAAAGGAGCCCAATCCGTCAAATCCTTAGTTACCACTCAATAATTTTTTTTATTTTTTTTTTTCGGAGTTGAGAAAAGTATACCAGAAATTCGCCGCGGGGCGGCGAATTTGTCACCGGGATGTGGTGAACAAACTGGGAAAACCGTCTCCTCTCCATTTACTTCCGTACCTGAAATGTTAGTGACAGGCGAACGAAACAAAGCAAAAGAAACTACGAAATTAATCGAAGAGAAAGAAAAATTAAGGAAAACTACCTCGGGTTGCCTCTCGGACAGCGCCTTAGTTAACGTCGTTGGCTCGACGCACTTCGAATCAATTACCACCTAGAACAGGATCCCTTCGGAATCCTTTTACTTGTCTCCTCCTGCTGGAACCTTCCATGGAAAGGCTTTAACCTTAGACCATGCTCCCTCTTGGCCAAGGACTCCATAATTGCTTCCTTTGGAGCATCTCTCCCATACTTAGAGCGATGTGGGGGCCGATAGGGCTCAACCTGATCATGCTGCACGACACTAGATGAAGGCTTACTCCCTTGTATGGTTAGTGTAGGGGGACAAGTGCCCAAAATAGAGGGGATATACTCTCCTATGTCATCAAGTAAGACATCACGCTCATGCAAATCAATAGGATCAACAATAGCAGAGTATTCAACTATGGTCTCTACTACACTAGTCTTAACATTTTCCTGAATAGGATTATCAATATCACTAATGCAGTAAAGGGAGGGCAATTCAATGGAGTTGACCTTATGAATATTATGCTCAAAAATTACTCCATCGAACTCCATAGTCAAAGTTCCACTATCCACATCAATCTTCGTCATGGATGTTTTCATAAAAGGTCGACTTAACATAACAGGGGCAACCTGCTCATCATAGTCCATATCCATTACGAAGAAATCAGCAGGGAAAATTAAGGGACCTATCTTAACAAGAATATCCTCCACAATACCCTTAGGGGGCACACAAGAACCATCAGCAAGTTGAATCACAATATTAGTATCATGCAAAGGTCCTACTCCTAAAGCTTCAATCAATGAGTGAGGCAAAACATTAATAGAGGCACCCAAGTCTAACAATGCCTTCTCAAATCGATTCTCACCTATAGCAATAGGAATAGTAAACATACCTGGATCCTTGCACTTCTCAGGCATACGCCTTTGAAATACTGCAGAGGCTTGTTCACCAACCAGAACCTTTTTCTGGACCTTTAACTTTTGTGTCCTCTTTACGGTGCATAGCTCCTTCAAAAACTTAGCAGATCGAGGGATCGCTTTAAGAAGCTTAAGAAGAGGGATGTTCACTTCACAGTTGCGGAATGATCTGTCGATTTCTGGATCTTCTTCTCCTTGATCGCATAGGTTCGCACGGAATGATCTATCGATTTCTGGATCAAAAGCAGCTGGAGGAGAGTCAGTACTACGAGTGTCGACCATAAGATAGGTCTCTACCAAAGTCAATCACAAAAACACACAACAAAACAGAAAACCTTCCCCGGCAACGGCGCCAAATTTGACGTGGCCGAAATATGCAATGCAAATATCGTTGAATAGCCTAATCAAAGTAAAAGTCCTAACAAACCTACTAAACAGATGTATAGCAAGCAAGTAAGGGTCGAACCCTCAGAGAAGATCTGATAAAGTATGCAATTATGATTAACAAGTAACAAGGAAGGGGGGTTTTGGTTATCAAACAGAGCAAAGTAAACAGGTTTAGTTGACTTGAGAATACGATTGGGGAAGTAGTTCCACTAGAACGAGATCCACAATACAGAGATATAATTTGATCACTGAAATCTTATAAATCCAAGTTCTTTAACTATTCTTATGGTTGTTCCCACCCTGATCGTGATTAACTACCAATTCAGACAGTTGTTGATAGTACTTACTACAATATCAATGGAAGAAAACCTTACCACTAATAAAGCAATAGCATTCATGAAAGGGTATAGGATACATGCAAATAGAAGAAAACCTTACTATTCAACATGCAAATAATTCTCACTCATAATTGCACACTCGTATTCCACTATATGTAACAATTGTATTTGCTACTAGATCCGCACTCGCATTCCGCTATATGCAAAATCCTAGAAATTTGATAAATATTATCCAACCTAGTTGATCAGGCTATGAAGAATAACGATAAATCAATACTCGATATAACCAAGAGAATTAAACCAACACATATAAGAATAAGAACAAGGAATAGAAATCTCACAAACGAATCAACTGTATTGCTTCAAACATCTAGTAGAACAAGGGAAAATTAGTGCTCCATTGACTTGCGAATGAAACCCTAATTGAGAAAAGAAAACTACGATGATAATAAAAGTGTCTCTACTCAAGACTTGGAAAGAGATCTTAAATAGGCTAGGGAAAGTAAGCTAAACCTAGAAATAATACTAAAGGAAATAAGATAATAAAAATAGGAAATCCGAAAACGCAAAATAGGAAATAATATCTCGCTGGCCGCGAGGGGTTTAACAAGTCCACCGCGGGGTGGAGGGTTCCACCGCGGGGCGGCGGCTATCTTCTGGCGTGACCAGCTTCTTCTCTGAGATTCACCGCTGGGTCGCGGTGGCTTCTGGCGCAGGGCGTCAACTGTTCCGCCCTCTCCTTTCTTCAGCTCTTCACTTCTTTTCTTCCGCTCTTCCATACTACCAAGTGTTGGTAGCCTTCTCCAATTAGTCTTCAAGCGGATCCTCATCCATCTTCATCTTCTCCATCCTTCATTAAGCTGTAAATCCCTGGATATCTTCAATTATCTCCACATCTTCTGGATTACAGACTTAACCTTAAATCTAGTCATAAACTCCTCTAAATAATGCTAATAATTGCTAGTTAAGGTGCATGAAATGACACCTATCACCATAATCACTAAAAAAAAAATTATCTCTCATACACATGCTAGTCCTTTCGGTTTCTACAAGAGAATCTCTTAGCCGATAATTGCTTGATCACCTCGCGAAATTTGTGTGATTTGCTCGCGTGAAATCTTCTGAAATTAACTGCTTAATTGATTCTGTGAATTTCGCATGCCATAAATGCCATATCTTCGTGTTGATTGACCGTCATAAATCTAAATCAATCTTCTCTCTCCTATCGCGTAAATCTCGCGATTTCTTTCCATAGTTACTTAGCCGTTTATTTTTATTTCGTTTCATTTAATTCTTATCCGATCTTCAATCAAAAACAAGATCTCGGATTTGAATTTCAAATTCAAAAAAAAAAGTCAAGTCGCATTTCAAAAAAAAAAAAGAACACAACTATTTTTTTTTTTAAAAAAAAGAAGAAGTAAAGCCAAAATAAGGCAACCTTCTTTCCCCCTCTCGGCTCGGCTCATCTTCTTCATCTCTCCGCTGTCTAGGTTAACACCTTGAAGGTTGGTTCTTGTGTGTTTGTGTTGTTTACGTAAGAGGTTAAGACTTTATTCAATTGGTTTCGTTTGGTTTTGTGCTTGCATATCACACTTGTTTTGTGTTTTGCTTTATGTCGCCCTCACGGCCACAAGAATGCGCCCTCCTACGTGAACAATTGTTACTTGCTCGTTGCTTGTTTGATCTTTGGTTGTGTTGTCTTTGTTCATTTTTACTCGCGATGTCTGGTCACATTGTGATAGGTACCCTCACGGCACCCACCGGTGGGAATGTCCAAGGAGAAGGCAACAACCACCCTCCACCACAAAACATCGCGCAACATGAAGTGGTCCCGTGCGCCAACCCTCCCCTACAAGACCCCGTTCTGGAGCTATCAGAGGAACAACGCGAGATCCAAGAACTTCGGCGCCAAGTTGCCGAATTCCAGGCCATGCAACGCACGGCGCTGGCCCAACCCACACCAACGTTGATGGTCCCAATGGACACTCTGGGCGCGCCGCATCAAACTGACGCTGGGCCAAGTAAACAGTGCGTTGACAAGGGAAAAGGAGTGATGCCCTCCTCCTCCAACTTGCAACCGCGTCTTCAAAGGATCCAATCGGTGATCGAAAGCCGCCAAGGCTATGTGTCGCATCATGACCGCTATGCACCACAGGCAACACCAGCCGGCGACGACAGCAACTCCGACCACGACGAGGATTCCCAGAGTGAGTACTCTGAACCCTTTGACTTCAATGACAGGTATGAAGCAAGGGGGACAAGACGCCACCGCGAGATTCCCTTAACACCGATTGACGGCCGAGCGAGACGAGAAGAACGCGACTCAGGTCTGCCGCATCATTCCAATCGCGCCCCGGACGCTGTGCCGCGTCACCGCCGCCATGATCCCACCCCAGTGTCTTTCGACTTCTACGACCACCTTGGCCATCAAAGTACGCACACTCCGCGTTATGGCTCCAATGGCTATGGATCGACGACGCCAACAATTCATGATGATTTCAATGAGTTCGAGGATGAGGAGATGGAAGACGCAGGGCTCATCAATCCAGGCGCCTTCCATCCTTCCATTGGTGACCCCATTGAATTCCAAGATAGGCCCGCGGATTGGATTCCACCACCGCTCTAACCAGTAAGACCACCACATCGCGTCCCAGGCGACCGCAGACGTGACACTCGTGGCCACCACCACGAGGACATTCCGCGTGACTTTCTCCAACAACACGCTGCCCCTGTTCAGAGAAGAAGACAAGGACGCGTTGACTATAACGCGCCTCCTAGGGTCGTTGTCGCTGAGATTTCAAGGGCCTCCAAGCTCGCCGTCATCGTCATCACGCTCAAGAAGCTGACCAACGCGCTTATGCTCCACCACATGCTCAACATCCACCCAGACTTAGCCGCCATGAGGTAAAAGTAAAAATTGAGCATTTTCTTGGGGAATATGATCCCGCTGTGTTTCTTGAGTGGTTGCAGGCCACAGAATATACCTTGCGCTATACCAAAGTCCCCCCATAAGAGCATGTTGACGCGGCAACGCTACACTTCTGAGGTGTTACACGCGTTTGGTACCACAGGTTCGTGGACGATCACATTCGTCGACACCTTGCTCCCGTCACAGATTGATACCAGCTCGTGTATGTCATGACCCAGAAGTACGTTCCATCAGACTACCAAAACCAGATGCGCATGGAGATCGCTATGGCGCGGCAAGGCTCCAAAACACCTCTGGAGTTCTTCTCCTAGTTGGAGGACATGTACTACAAAGCCATCATCAGTGTCGCCTCGTCCACACTACGAACGAAATTTCTCAGTGGCTTGAATGTCTCCATTTGTGACCAACTCGAGATTTTGCCGATCAAGGATCTGAATACTTTGACTCACACCGCGATGCAGATCTACAAACAACAAACGCGTCGTCGGCAATCCACTTGGCAAACTCCGGGTCAAAGAAGGTACGATTCTAACTCTGGTCAATTCCCTTCTACTAATGTGCGAGGTCCACCCACAGGAACCACCGCGTCAAATCAAACCAGACAGGGAAAGATCGCGACAACATCCAACAATGCTCCTCACGCGCCGCCATCAAAGGGCACATCCCCAACTCCAGAACGCGCTCGTGACGTGGAATGTTACAAGTGTGGAGGAAGAGGGCACTACCAGAAAAATTGCCCGAACAACAAGAAGGTCCTCTTCTCCAGCATCTCCGCGGGATATGAGTCTTATGAGGACGAGGACACACCCCTTGAGACCATCGAAGAAGGGTTCAAAGATGACGAGGAGGCTTACACCTGTGAAGCCACCGCGCTACATGAAGGCACACCTCTGAGCCTTGTAACGCGATGTCTCATCACTGTCAAGGAAGCAACTCTTGGCGACCAACGCGAGAACCTATTCCACACGCGTTGCTTGGTCAAGACCACGTCCTTGAGCGTCATCATCGATGGAGGCAGTTGTTGCAACATAATCAATGAAAAGGTGGTCACTCATTTCAACCTCCCCACCACTCCTCACCCACAACCATATGGGCTACAATGGATTTCTTCGAGTTCCGGTAACACTGTAACTCATCAATGTCAGATTTCTTTCTCCATTGGTCAATATACAGATTATGTCCTTTGTGATGTCATTGCAATGGACGCCACACATCTTTTGTTGGGGCGCCCATGGCAATTTGACAGGCGCGTTCTTCACGATGGCTATTTAAACACTTATGTGTTTACTTACCACGGGAAACGCGTCACGCTCTTACCTATGTCTCCTCGTGAGATTTTACAGGACCAGGTTGAGCGTGATCGACAGAAGGAAATGGAAGCCTCCAAGAACCAGAGTCCAAGTAGCACGCATTCTTCCATTGGACACGAAGTCGCTACCAATGACAACGCGTCCACTGATTGAACGCGTTCCAATGAAGGGCCGAAGAACACGCCAAAAACCACCAAGTTGAAAGGCACTTGTGAGCACAGACTGCTGCTAGCGTGAGCAAGCGACCACACTGCCCCCTTGAATGGCAAGGCCCCATGTTTCCTCTTAGTGCCCACGCGTTGTAACCCAGAGAGCCGTATCCAGGAAGTTTTTCCGAATGCGATTTCTGAGCTACTCGATGAGTTCAAAGACTTATTCCCAGATGAGCTTCCCCAGGGCCTTCCACCTTTACGAGGCATTGAGCATCAAATTGACTTGGTGCCTGGTGCCTTCCTTCCCAATCGCGCTGCCTATCGCGCTGGCCTAGATGAAACCAAGGAGCTACAGCGCCAGGTCCAAGAACTTCTGGATCGCGGCTACGTAAGGGAATCTCTAAGCTCTTGCGCGGTCCCAGTGATCCTGGTCCCAAAGAAAGATGGCTCATGGCGCATGTGTGTCGACTGCCGCGCCATTAATCAGATCACAGTCAAGTACAGACATCCAATACCGCGCCTCGATGACATGCTCGATGAGTTGCATGGTGCGACACACTTCACCAAGATTGACTTGAGGAGCGGATATCACCAGATTCACATGAAAGAGGGTGATGAATGAAAGACCGCGTTCAAGACCAAATATGGGCTGTATGAATGGCTAGTCATGCCATTTGGTCTCACCAACGCGCCGAGCACCTTCATGCGGCTCATGAACCATGTGTTGAGGGAATTTCTAGGGAAATTTGTGGTAGTTTACTTTCATGATATTCTGGTGTATTCGCGTAGTCTTGAAAATCATGTAAAGCACCTTAGGCTTGTGTTAGAGTGCTTGAGACGCGAACAATTGTTTGCCAATCTTGGCAAGTATCGATTTGCATCCGACACTACAAACTTTCTGGGCTACGTGGTCTCCAAGGATGGACTCCGCATAGATGAAGACAAATGAAGGCCATCCTTGATTGGCCAACACCCACCACACCGACAATGGTTAGAAGCTTCCTTGGCTTGGCAGGCTTCTACAGGAGATATGTTCGCAACTTCAGCTCCATGGACGCGCCCCTCCATGAGCTTACAAAGAAAAACGCCGCGGTGAATTGGAAGGATGGCCACAATCAAGCGTTCAACGCGTTGAAAGATGCCTTGTGCAACACGCCACTACTACAACTCCCAGACTTCACCAAACACTTTGAAGTGGAATGTGATGCGTCCAATGTAGGGATGGTGGAGTCCTCCACCAAGAGAAGAAGCCCATCG
Source organism: Rheum nobile (assembly GCA_027886185.1). Lineage (NCBI taxonomy): Eukaryota > Viridiplantae > Streptophyta > Magnoliopsida > Caryophyllales > Polygonaceae > Rheum > Rheum nobile. The sequence continues at coordinate 2,338,231 of WOAB01000789.1, read as the reverse complement.
CGTTCTTCAGCGAGAAGCTAACCGGGGCAACTTTGAATTACCCCACCTACGACCAGGAGCTCTACGCGCTTGTTTGCGTCCTCAAGACATGGCAGCACTACCTATGGCCACGCGAGTTCGTGATCCACTCGGACCACGCGGCCATCAGCTATCTAAAGAGTCAAGCCCATCTAAACCGCCGCCATGCTCGTTGGGTGGAATTTATGGAGACGTTTCCTTACGTCGTCGTGCATAAAAAAGGTAAGGAGAATGTGATCGCCGACGCCCTTTGTCGCAGGTATGTTCTCCTTACTCATCTTCAGTCTAAACTTCTTGGCTTCGCGTTGATTAAGGATTTATATCTGATTGATCCCTTCTTTAAGCCAATTGTAGAACATTATCTTAGGGACCGCGAGTTTGAGACATATTTCTTTAATGAGGGGTACCTGTACAAAGCAGGGCGCTTGTGCATTCCTAGCTCCCCTTAGGAAACTCCTCATCCAGGAAGCCCATGAAGGACGCGGTCATTTTGGGGTTACCAAGACTTTAGCTGCTCTTCGTGAGCATTTCTTTTGGCCGCGCATGACCACCCAGGTGACGCGCTATTGCACCAGTTGTGTCACGTGTCAACGCGCAAAATCTACCTCTCATCCCTATGGTCTCTACACGCCCCTTCCCATCCCATTAGGCCCTTGGGAAGATTTATCCATGGACTTCATCACAGGTTTGCCTCTCTCTCGTAAGGGTAAAGATTCAATCTTTGTAGTTGTGGACAGGTTTTCAAAAATGGCCCATTTTATCGCGTGTAAGACCACACACACTGCTAGTGAGATCGACGCGTTGTTCTTTGACAACGTGGTCCGTTTACATGGGATACCAAGGACTGTCGTGAGTGATCGTGATACCAAATTTGTAGGCATTTTCTGGAGAACCCTTTGGGGAAAATTGGGTACCAAACTCTTGTTTTCCACTAGTTACCATCCCCAAACAGATGGCCAAACTGAGGTCACCAATAGAACCCTAGGAGCCCTCCTTCGGACCATGCTCAAATCCAACCCAAAGCGTTGGGAGGACTTACTTGCAATTGTTGAGTTTTCATACAACAGGTCCAGGCACTCCGCGACGAAGCTCACTCCGTTCGAAGTGGTCTATGGCAGAAATCCACTGACTCCGCTGGACATGCTGCCGCGTACTTTGAAGGATAATGAGCACCCTAGCGCGGCCAACCGCGCCGCGATGATCCAGGATCTACATCAGCGAATGCGGGAGCAACTGGAACGCCGCGCTGATCAATATGCCAAACAGCACAACCGTGGGCGCCGCCGCGTTATATTTGCCCTAGGGGACTTGGTATGGGTGCACCTTCGCAAAGTCCGTTTTCCAGCTAAACGCAAATCCAAGATGGCCCCACGTGGTGATGGCCCTTTCCGTGTTATGAAGGCAATTGGGGACAACGCATACGAGATCGCGCTTCTACCAGACTATGGTGTCCACGCGACCTTCAACGTTGCCGACTTGGAGCCTTATGTGGAGCCAGAGTTCGATGATGGTGAAGCGGGGACGCTTCACAGCCAAGTGAGGGAGGGTGATTCACCCCTTCCCATCATGACTGCTACAGAGGAAGAGGAAGCTATGAGCATTCGCTCAGAAGGGCCAATAACACGAGTGCATGCCAAAGCAATTGCTGACGCGACACAATCAATGGTTGCCCGCGTCATCGCAAGCCAATGAACGCAAGAGACCGCGTTCTCCCTCAGAAGCCTTCAACACAGTCTAGAGAACGTGTTCTCTGTTGTCATTCTCTCAACCCTTAGCTGAACGCGATCTTTGTATTGTTTGATTTCATAACATTGTTATTTTAGTTATTTCTTTTAGGGCGTGTGTTCCACGCATGTCGCGTGGGCCGGCCCATTAAGCGAGACTCGGCCCATCTGAGTCCCGCTATCTCTTATAAAAGGTCAACTCGACCTTCTGTATTAGGTCACGCATCATTTTAATCTAAGATTACTTGTCGAGAGCGTTTGCCTCCATTCTCTTAGATCTGCGTCACCCCAATCTCTATCTTCTCATCTCCTTCCTCCGCTGCCGATGCTACGGCCTCCACTCGATCTTCATCGAGTTTATCCAACCCCAATGTCGACACTACGGCCAATCACTCGATCTCTTTCGAGTCTATCTCCTCCGCTGCTGACGCTATGGCTTCACTCTCCATCTCGAACCATCATCCAAACACTGTGTTCCATCTCTTCAACCTCAGATCCGACACGTGCGACTTCCCACCAAGATCAGAGATCCGGCATCACAAGCAGGAACGCATCAGGCATCAATCCAAAAACACCACTTGAGCTATTGCCATATGCCATCAAGGACCACGAGAGCAAAGAAGGGGTTGATTAAGCTTTGAAGATCAAGAAGTTGCATTAAGAGACCCGATTGCAACTAGATAGGAGGACCATGCAATACTAGAGGCTAGCTGACAAGGGGTGCAAACACCACTTGAGCTATTGCCTAAGGAAGGAGCGTTTTCCCTCACTCCACAACACCAAGCTCAAGCCACGAGGGGATGGTCCATTCCAAGTGCTCGAGAAGATCAACGACAATGCCTACAAGCTAGAGCTGCCGCCATCCTATAGAGTCCATGATGTGTTCAATGTTGCTGATTGGGTGCCTTTCTTGGTGGAGGAAGATGTTGACCTTGACGAGCTGGATTCGAGGTCGAATCCCTTTCAAGAGAGGGAGGATGATGTGACCAAGTCCCATCAAGAGCACTAAGAGAGCCCGGACTTCCAAGATGGCTCAAGTGATGGCTCGAGTGAGCAAGAGGAGCAAGGAGAGTCTAGTGAAGGCCAAGACCAAGACGAAGAGCTTCCTCCCGGGGCTATCACAAGGGCTCGAGCCAAGCATCTCCAAATGGAGCTCAAGAAAGGTCTCTTGAGCATTGAAGCCTTCACAAGCCTCGGATCCCTCAATCTACGCCGCCCGCACCAAGCTCCAGTCGGTCCTCATCGAGGAGTGGATGGCACATGACATCGCCACTGGAGGTCAACTCACCACTGCCTCGGACATCGAGAACTTACATGGCTTCCCCGGTGGGATCCACGACCAAGACCTCATTGATCGCTTCCACTCCCAGTCCACCTGCTTTGATATCCAGATTCATATTGAGGCCCATCACCAAAGTCGACGCCTTCTGGCTCTCCATTCCTGATGCCCCCCAACTCCACCAAGGTGCTCGTCGACTCCGTAATCGTCACAAGAGGCGTCGTCACTAACGCCTTGCCTTCTCCGGCTCCGAGGAGTTCTAGAGCGGCGGGATCTCTGATTGTGTTGTCCGTGATGGTGCCACACCGATCTTCCGCAACAAGCCGCTCGCGGTGATTGGCGATGATGACTCGACCATGGAAGGGGCGAATTACTTGACCAAATACAGCTTCAAGGTGTACCATAGTCTCGGAATTTGGGGTTTGGAAAGATCGGCGGGGCTGGAATCCGTAGTCGTTCTCCGAATGGCCATTTACGCCTTCGGTTCCCATAGACGGCGCCAAAATGTGGTAGCATAAACCTATACCACGGTAAATATTTGTTGAGGATGGACACATAACTCTAGCGACCTAGACCCCATTCGATCTCGTTCATGACATCCTACGAACAAAGAAAGACGGTCAAAGGGCTGAGTCATATATAGAGAAGATCAATTCTCCCTAAGCTATCAATTGCTCTCTAATGGAGGTTGCCCCTTCCTCTTAGCATAATGAATCAATAAGAAGCTAGGTTTTTATAGGGATTAAATACCTGGGCCTCTCTTGCAAGCCTCTTTATGGGCTTATCACTTAATAAGCCCATTAATTATTCATTGCCTTAATAAATGTTGATACATATATTTAAAATAAAGAAAATATCTTATATATTTTTACTCATCAAATAGTAGTGTTTTTAGACTCCTACATACTTCTATGAGATTTAATTCAAACAAATTATACATAATTTAATGTAGAATTTTGTCTAACATTATTTTTCAAAAAATCAAAATGAGTTTTTTTAAATATTGACCTTCATTAGAAAACCAACATAATTTTGGATTTGGATACATGTCAAATTATGATTTCTATATCAATCATTGAGCAAATTATAAACTACCCAATCATAACAAAAATTACAAAAGTAATATTTTACCCAATCATATATTTTGAATATTTTATTTCAACATATCACTTTTAAAGCTAGAATTTTGTTATAAGTACACATATTTATGTTTAACTAATATTGTGACTTATAATTTTTAATATAAAAATGTTGAGATAATTTGAATATTTTATGCTAATATAATATAGTTTATTGAAAATACATGACAAATGATAGTGGAATACATACACGAATTCAACAAAAATATCACGTGTATGACAATGATTACATCATTAAAAAAATGATAATTTTACGAGTATAGGTATGAACTAGCATAGTGCTCGTGCCAAGCACGGGATTAGATTTATTAGAAAATTTAAATAATATAACATTAAGATGCATTAATTTTCATAACAAATGTCATTCTATAGGGAAAAAAACAATGATCGAAAAAAGTCACCATAGTTATCTAAAATAAAAGTTTGATGTTAAAAAGAAAACCTATGTAGTTATCTTAAAAAAATTGTATATAGAATTTTTTGTTTCATGGGAAGTTTTTAAAATCTTCTTTTATATAAAAATTAAATGGATATTATATAAAAGTATTAATCAAAGTAGAAAGGTTTCTGTGTAACTACTTTCTAAAGATATTATATAATTTTTCAAATTAATTTTGTAATATTTTTGGTGAGAAATAATTTTTTTTAAAGGTGATGGCAAAATCTCCTCTATATGATAACACATTTTATTTTTATCGTGATAGGATATATAATTATCATATTTTTAATATATAATATTTGTCACAATTTTCGTAATACTTTATTTTATCCCTCCATATAAATTAGAATTAAAATATTAGATTCTTTTAAAAAATTATATAAGATGAAATGATTTATTCTTTATTTGTTTTTTTACCTTCTCTTTTTTAATTATCTCAATCTAATCTTTTAATACAATGATATTATCCAGTTTTACTTACCTCAATTGTTCAACTAAGGATTTTCTTGTTTGATTTATAAATTTTCAAAACTACATAAAAAAAATTAGCCATTTTTAATGTACCTATATTTCTTAGGATACAATTCTCTTCACTTTCCTGTTTTTGATAAAAGAAAGATGGATATCTTTTAATATTAGTTATATATTTTTACAATGTTTAACTATTTCTTTTACATAGTCTAAATGAATCTTAACTAAATTTTAATCATATTCTGCAAGTAACTTAATCCTAATAACCATTATAAGAAGTCTTGATTGCAACCTTCATCCTTAAACAATCTAAAGAAATATACTCTTTCTTTTTTTGGTCAAATGAAATCTACTACTAAGATTTCATTCAAAGTTATATAAGTATGGATTTAACAAATGATAGATTTTCTTGTAGTTCATTAATATATAAGTGATGAAAAGATATTGTTTATTTTTGTAACTGCTATAAGATTTTGTAAATATATTGTTTATCGATTTTGATATATATGGTGGAGAGAGAGTGTTAATTATAATATAACTGATTAAATTTTTCTCTAAGATACGCACGTTAGAATCTTTTGAAAAACAAACAAACATATAACATTAGTTAATAGTATCTAAATTATCAGATTTTTACATATAACAATATTAATTGACAATAGCTTGCTAGATTATTTTTAAGTTTTAGTTATTCGACAAATTTTATATTAAAAAATAATTTTGATAACAATCAGGTAGTCTATACACATATATACGTCTAACACATGTACAAAACTCTAAATAAACAGACCATATATATGTGATTAGTTGCAATCAATTATCAAATATAATAAAAAAAGGAAAAGAAAATTGATCACCTTTACTTATTGAGAGAGTGTTATTTATTAGATATTAATCAAAATTCTCTTATCTTATATATACACACTCGGGATTTTTTGAAAAGCAAATAACTAATATTATTTTACAGTATCTAGATTATCAACTGACAGTATCTAGATAGTTTCTATTTTATCCAAAAACAAAATAATTATTAATTAATTGATTTTTTAAATAAGTGGGGTCAAGTAAAAATTCAACCAATCAATTATTTTAATATGGGGTGATGTGGCGCTATTCAACGGATGACACATGACAGAAATTACTACTGCTTTAGTATATAGTAATTGATGTTGAGTTTTCTTACAACAGGTCCAGGCACTCCGCGACGAAGCTCACTCCGTTCGAAGTGGTCTATGGCAGAAACCCACTGACTCCGTTGGACATGCTGCCGCGTCCTCTGAAGGATAATGAGCACCCTAGCGCGGCCAACCGCGCCGCGATGATCCAGGATCTACATCAGCGAACGTGGGAGCAACTGGAACGCCGCGCTGATCAATATGCCAAACAACACAACCGTGGGCGCCGCCGCGTTATATTTGCCCTAGGGGACTTGGTATGGGTGCACCTTCGCAAAGGCCGTTTTCCAGCTAAACGCAAATCCAAGATGGCCCTACGTGGTGATGGCCCTTTTCGTGTTATGAAGGCAATTAGGGACAACGCATACGAGATCGCGCTTCTACCAGACTACGGTGTCCACGCGACCTTCAACGTTGCCGACTTGGAGCCTTATGTGGAGCCAGAGTTCGATGATGGTGAAGCGGGGACGCTTCACAGCCAAGTGGGGGAGGGTGATTCGCCCCTTCCCATCATGACTGCTACAGAGGAAGAGGAAGCTATGAGCATTCGCTCAGAAGGGCCAATAACACGAGCGCGTGCCAAAGCAATTACTGACGCGACACAATCAATGGTTGCCCGCGTCGTCGCAAGCCAAGGAACGCAAGAGACCGCGTTCTCCCTCAGAAGCCTTCAACACAGTCTAGAGAACGTGTTCTCTGTTGTCATTCTCTCAACCCTTAGCTGAACGCGATCTTTGTATTATTTGATTTCAGAACATTGTTATTTTAGTTATTTCTTTTAGGGCGTGTGTTCCACGCATGTCGCGTGGGCCGGCCCATTAAGCGAGACTCGGCTCATCCGAGTCCCGCTATCTCTTAAAATAATTATTAATTGATTGATTTTTTAAATAAGTGGGGTCAAGTAAAAATTCAACCAATCAATTATTTTAATATGGGGTGATGTGGCGCTATTCAACCGATGACACATGACATAAATTACTACTGCTTTAGTATATAGGTAATTGATTGATGATAATTGATAATTGATTACTTTTGAACGGTAATTAAAATTGTATTAGTTATTACCACAAAAATGTATAATAGAATTAAATCAGTAAAAGAATGAAACAAACGAAACCTATTAAATTTGACTTGGGGTTTTACGTTATTGAAATGGAGATAAATTGAAGACAAATTACTTGTAGGTTTCATTCAGAATAATTAAAAAACACATTGTAGTTAAGATTTGGGAGGCTTCATATATTATATAATGGTAAAATAATTTGTTTATCTTTTTTTGGTAAAGAAAATAATTTGGTTATTAATGTAAAGTTAAAAGTAAAATCACATACATATTTTTGAAGATAAGAAAATATATGGATCGTCTCTTGCATAAATGATCAATTTATTTAAAATGATCGTATCTATTTAGTAAAAAAGCATTCTTCTCACTAATGATAAATAATCAATTATATATTCACAAGATAGAATTATCATATATATTGTTTATTCAGTATGATAAAATCTAACTATCTGTGTTTGTGTTTTTAATTAGATTTATTTATTATAATTAAATCGGATTGATTTTTGTATTTTTCTTTAAAGGATGGATGATATGGTCGATGATTGTTGGATGATCCTTGATGGTTGAAATTTTATATAGGTATTCTTTATATAAAATCATATCTTTTCAAAAAAATTCATAATATCTTTTCGAAATTTAAGTTGGATGATGTTTGTAATTAAATAAGTTTTATATATAATTAAATCAAATCCACTGTTATAACTTTTTTTTAAAGGATGGATGATGTGGCGAATTATGATTGGATGAGTGATCACATGTATGCGAATTGAACGTGACGTCGACACGTAGGTTTTAGGCCTTTCCATTAGTATATATATAGATAAAATATAATATATTTATACAAGTTATATAATTAACAATAAAATATTGAACATATTGCTTTTAAATAACAAATTTATGTTATTTCAATCTTTGATTTATATAATTCTTAAATAATACCAATAAGATATTTTTTCTAAAAACTTCTTAAATATAACATATTTTTATTAAATCATGAATAATTATTTATGATTTTATAAATTTACGTTTACCCATACATGGTACGGGTACTGCACTAGTGAAAAGTGAAAGATGTTGATAAAAACATTTATCCAAAAAAATCATTTCATCATTATTTCCTAAAAAAATACTTATCTACAAAATTACGTATCAATATTATTGCTAAGAAAGTCCGTAATTAATTAAATTTATTTAGATACACTTATAAGAAAATCAAAGATGTAAAATATTAAATCTTAATAAACATATTATATATATAGTCTATACGCTGAAAATATGAAATCAATATTATCTTCAACTAAAAAAGAAAATCTAAATTATCTTCAAAATATATACCATATTACAGTATCATAATAAAAATATAAATTTAAGAATAAATCTGATGACAACAAGTGATGTAGTTTAAAATAGACACATGATGTGATGGAATGTCATGAGACGTAATATGAAATTGACATATAATTTAGTATATATAATAACATATAGTATATATATAGTGATATATTGATTGATTAAAAGCGTACAAAAGTAAAATTTTAAACTTTATATTTTAACAAAAAAAAGGAAGGGGTTCCTCTAAATAGCTATTTTGAAAATTTATGTTTTGAATAACTTTTATTTAATTAAAATTTGAAATGACCCCTCTCAACAGTCCATGATCTTCTACAACCACTTTGATTTCGGATTTCCTTAAATCCCTCACAGGCTACTTCACTTGATGCAGCCTATTATTATATATATATAAAAAAAGACTACGTTCTACGTTCTTCATTTTTCATTGTACGTGGAAATTAATTGCCCAAGAAATCCATAAGCCTTCATTTTCACGTAGCTTGCACGTTTGTGCGTGAAATATTGCTCGAATTATAATTGTTTTGTGTCACTTTCTTCCTCTCTTTAAACACATTGTCCTAGTTGTTGATTGAGAGCTCCACTTTCTCTTATCCTCATAAGTGCAAATTAAGGGGTATTGGGAAAAATCAAGGACCGCGTACACTTGCAAATTTTTGGATTGTTTCTCTTTATCACGAGACCACACATTTTGTGAGCAATAGCACTAGCTACTAGCTAGTGTATATATATATATATATATATATATTGATTGGATTTTGGTGAGTTTGAGCAAAATGGGTATTAGCAGACAAACGAAATGGGTGTTCCTAGTATTAATGTTGGCGTCATCAAATTGCTTTGCAAAAGCGAATTACTCTCCCACGAGGCTTGGGGTACATGACCCCGACGGAGGGCACCCGAAGTCGTCGTCGACCGATTTCGAGACGTCTTACTACAAGCAAACGCTCGATCACTTCAACTTCAATCCGGAGAGCTTCGCGGTGTTCGATCAAAAGTACATGGTGAACTACAAGGCCTGGGGCGGTGGTATGGCTCCCATCTTCGTCTACTTGGGAGCCGAAGCACCCTTGAGCGTGGGCTTCGACATTCTCACTGACCACGCTCACGACTTCCGTGCTCTCCTCCTCTACATAGAGGTACCTACGTTAGCGTGTCAAAGGGCTATTAATTATATTCATTCATGTTGTTTATTATGAATACGTTAATCGGTTGTGCTGGCCGGCATGGTGTACGTAGCATCGATTCTACGGTGAGTCCATCCCTTTCGGGATGACGATGGAGGAGGTAGTGGCGAACGCCACCGTACGAGGCCACTTCAACTCCGCTCAAGCACTCGCTGATTACGCTGAGGTGATTCTACACGTCAAGACCAAGCTGCGCGCGCCACATGCGCCCGTGGTGGTCTTTGGAGGATCTTATGGCGGAAGTAAGTCACTTTTATATATATATATATATATATATATATATATTAAGGTGTAGGAACTCGATCGATCACGTTTATTCATATTCGGCCAATTTCAACTTATTGGTGGAAAGGTATTCATATTTGCTAACCCGGAAAATCGTGCGTTTCGAAATATAGTTATAGATTTACATATCTTGAATTTGAAAGTTTGGTTGTAGAATCCGATATTATATATTAGGCGGGGTCGACCTAGTATCTGTCGGCAACTGATATAATCATTGCGCATGTGTTGGGAGCATTAAAACTCAGTACACCAGAAATTTATCCATCATCGAGTAACAATTCTGAAATTAACGTGACAATGATAAATCCAACCGAAAAGTCACTAGTTTAAATTATTCTTTTTATCTATACGTTGTAGGTTATTTTGTGTTCTTTATGGAATAACATATATATGTATATATGGAGCGCAGTGCTTGCGTCATGGTTCAGGCTAAAGTATCCGCATGTGGCGGTCGGAGCACTGGCCTCCTCCGCCCCGATCCTGTACTTCGACCAAATCACTCCCCAAGATGCCTACTACCTCGTCGTTACCAAGGATTTCCGAGTATGCTTTTTCACAACTTAACAATTTGTATACGCTACTAGTACTGGCTGATCGAAATATATTCACAATGCAATGCAGGAAACAAGCGAGACTTGCTATGAAGCCATACGAGACTCGTGGGCAGAGATCGACAAAGTCGCTAACCAAGCTAACGGTCTTTCAATCCTCACCAAAAAATTCAAGATTTGCTCGTTCGTATTCGTTCCCTTTACAGTTTCATTAATGCTAATATTTTTCCATTTATGACAATAGTTTTCAAATCTTTTTGGGGTTGTAGCAAGCTGAGTGATGTGTGGGAGTTGAAGAACTACTTGATCAGCAAGTACGCGTCGGCAGCACAGTACGGGAGGCCGCCGGTGTACAAAGCCACCACGATGTGCAACGCCATCGACAGCGCCCGCACCTCCGACACCCTTGACCGCATCTTCTCCGGCTTGGTGGCTTACTACGGCAACGAAAAGGCATGCTACAACACCACTCAATCATCCTATAACAGCCAGACCTCTCTTGGTTGGGCTTGGCAGGTAACAATTAACTCTCTCCGGGCACAGATTTATTTTTTATCCGGCCCATTATCTGTTGAGCCTTTAACTTCTGGTGGGCTTTTCTAGACATGCAGTGATATGATCATACCTGTCGGAATTGGGCCCAAAAACCACATGTTTGAACCTCAGCCGTTTAATTTGACCCAATACATGACGTACTGTAAGAACCAGTACAGCGTTTTACCTCGTCCACACTGGATCACAACTTACTTCGGGGGTCAAGTAATTTTCATCAATTTTAATTATGCTTTGATATCTGTATATTTACTTTGTAGGTTACCTTTTTTTTAAATCTAATTAAGAGGGTACCTTGGCCATATTACAGGACATAAAATTAATTCTCAGGAGATTTGGTAGCAACATTATATTCTCCAACGGGCTCAAGGATCCTTATAGTAGTGCTGGGTAATTCAGTCATTTTCATTCTTCAGTCTCGAATTGCTTCTTTTTTTTGGCAAAATCTTGATAGTAATAATATAATATTATGCTGTTGTTGGTATTTGTGTGGCCTTATAACAGGGTATTGGAGGACATTTCGCATACTATTGTTGCAATTAAAACAAAAAAAGGTAGGTATATATCGAAATGCTTTATTTTGTATGAAGTAATTATCTAATTGAAGATGAACAACTCATTTGTTTCCAGGATCTCATTGCATGGACATACTTCCTGCAAATGTAAGTTCAGATCCAAAGTGGCTGGTCAACCAAAGAAAGGAAGAGGTCAAAGTGATGAAAGGATGGATTAACGAGTATTATGCTGATCGCACTAAATCCTAGCTAGTTATCAAGTGTATTATCATTATGGAAGATCCAAAATATGCAATAACTAATTATCATTATGCATACATACGCACATTCCGCATACGCACAAGTTCAAAATTAAACGTTAACAGTAAGATTATCATTGAACGACAAATTTTGGATATGACGCCTTGAACGGGATATTTAGAATATGTTTACCGTTGTTCTTTCTATATATACATACTAGCTCATCTTCTCTAATTCATTCTCATCAAAATTTCTCTAAATTTTTGTTCTCCATCATACGCATTCATGATGAACCCTGCTGATAATGATTGTTTCGAATTTTTTTATTCGAAAGAGGTAAATTTTCTATACTTATACTATTATAAAAACCCTATGATAAGATTATTTACTTCTACATATAATATAATTACCTTGAAGCTTGTTATATACTTTATGATTGTTTAGTACTGGTTTTTATAACTGACGTTTTTTATGTTTAAAATTGATCTGATATATGTGTCATTGTAGATTGTTTTTTATATATTTTATTTAATATTAGGATGGGACAAAGTCGCTGAAAAAAAATGCGACTACCTCAAAATAAGGCGGAATTGCAAAAAATACCAACTTTTAAAAGGTCATTTGCAAAAATACCAGATTTTAAAAAATATTGCAAAAATACCAAAAAGCTGTAAAACTTTTTAAAACAAAAAAAATAAAATCATTTTTTCATTTACCTTTTGTTGCGTGAAAATTATACTTTTAACAACCGCTAATTACTTTTTAACAATCATTTATGATTCTCTGAAGACAATCACAAACACCACAACTGCAAAGCCTTGGTTCGAGACCTCGCCCTTTTTTTTGTTGAAGCCATGGACGATTTGCTCCGCCTCCCTCGCCGTCGGCTCTAAGCTCCCCGACGCCATGGTCTCCTACCTCGACTCTGCCCCGATCTCCGCCTCCCTCGCCGTCGGAGGAACTCACAATTGCAGAGCTCAAACGATCCCCTATTCCATGTCTGCTCAAAGGCTTCTCCGCCCTCACCAGCTTCGAAGTGTGACCCGTCTAGTCCCCATCAGAATCAATTCCACCTTCTCGCTCTCCTCTTTTCTTTGAATTGCTCGCCAAAACAGAAAAGGTAATGCCGAAAGTGACAGAAAACTTCGGAGACTTGGAGCGAATTAGGTAATTTTTCGGAAAGGGAAGGGATCAATTCGAAGGGAAAAAACAGAAAACTTCGGAGAGAATTAGGTAATTTTTCAAAGCTTACTCTTTTGTCAGCAGAGGTTTTGTTGTGTGTTGAATTTGACATGATTGCCTGTTGTTTCTTTTGATTTTGGCTTGATTGATCATGTTCGATCATGAATCAGTACATAAAGAAGGGAATTAATGCGGACAATCTTGAGGAGATGTACAAGAAGGTCATGCTGCAATCAGAGAGGACCCAACTGCTAAGAAATCTGACAAGGAACCTCCAAAACTACACAAGAGGTAAAAAGGGAACCTTTTTTTTCTTTCTTTTACCTTGGTCTTTCCTTGTGGTTTTTATAGGTTAATATCTTCTTTGTTCTCTTATCTGTTGCGCTTAATCACTAGTTTATCTTCAGATACCTATATCATATTCATATCTATGCTCCTATGTTAATTCCCTTGCTTTAATATCTTTAAGCTTGCTTAAGATTTAGGTTTTGCATAATATATTTGCTTGAGTGCTCACTCCACTGCAACAAGAACAATTATCACTACACACTACTTTCAGCGTCAAGGACTGATCTCAAAACAACTCTTGGCGTGGTGAGAAAGGGGGTACTCGGCCTTGCTGTATGCAGCAACGTCAATGGCGTAGCAAGGTTGGTTCTAGTAAAGGTGTGGCAAGTATTACTTTTCAAACTAGTATCTAGAGAGTTTCCTACATTAGTATGTTGTTCTGAGTGAAATTATATGATGAGTGAAAATTTATGATGAGTGAAAATTTATGTCCTGTAATTGCAGGGCATAAGCACTGTTGAACATGCAATTATAGCTGAAGAGGAAGGCAAGAAAGGAAAGCACCAGATGATTGTGGAAGGGTGAATCCCCTTTTCATTGTATCTTTTAACATTTTAACTTTGAACCTATCTATGTAAATGGAAATTGATTGATTTTTTTGTATCAAGTTTAATTTAAGCAAGTATAGCAAGAATCCCCTGCCCCTCTTAAGGAGAGGACTGTCAAAGAAGCAAATTGAAAAAGATGTTAAATTTGGTTGGATGTGAAATATTGTGAGCCAAAGATTTTAGTTATGACTTACTGCATAAATAATCGAACGTAAAGCTCGGTTTTAACTGACTTGTAGATCATGGTTCAATTCATAACCTAAAGTTTTGGTAACAATGTCTGCATCCATGCTGGTTGCAAACCATTCCAAGCAATATTCATCTTTCCACACATGCATGCAGGACCTAATTAATTACAGTTTGGTACATAAACTACATAGAATATCACTTGATACAGAGCATTATGTACTTTGTCATACCATATATATACGCAGTCAGGTCAATTCTCTGTTATATCATAAAATTTCAAATGTTAGCCGATTTCACATTTCAGAGCAATATGCACGTTATCAGACCACATTTGTACGTAGTCAGGTCATTACTTTGTTATATTGACTTTAAATTTTAAACCAACGTTGGTTGGTTTCGTAATAAGAAATACCTCCCTCGCCTGCTTCAAATTCCCCCGAGAACTGTGGGTTGTAATCATGGTTGTCTTTGCCACGACATTTGGTTCGGGAATTTCGTCGAATAGGTTATGGGCATAAGTTAACTTGTTGAATTTGACATAGAAGGCTAACTTCATTTCAAGTCATATTTATACGAACATATATACATCATCACCAGGCCTTGTTCGACCCCAAGAAAATCACGTTTCGATTAATTAAATTCAAAATCTGACCACACCATCGTCTTCGCCATGCTCTAGTTACTTAGACCCGTCTCTTGAATCATTTGAAATCATCTCCGAACGACATCGAATCACCTCCATATCGGCCCGCTTTGTGCATGGAAACCCTGAGCTCTTAAATCATAGATCCCTCCCACATTTATGTACTTTATCAGGCCACATTTATACGAAGTCACGTCAATGCTCTGTTATATCACAAAATTTCAAATATTAGCCGATTTTAAATGTCAGAGCAATATTCACTTTATCAGGAGGCCACATTTGTACGTAGTCAGGTCATGTTTTTGTTATATTAACTTTAAATTTTAAACTAATTTTTCGTGTCTCTTATAATAGTCATGTGTATGTTTATAAATTGAAAGAAATATTTTTCTATTAAAAACCATATAATTTCAAAATTATATACACTGGACTATTGTAAGAGAAAGATAAAATTAGTTTAAAATTTAAAGTTAATATAACTAAAAAATGATCTGACTACGTACAAATGTGGCCTGATAAAAGGAATATTGCTCTGACATTTAAAATCGGCTAACATTTGAAATTTTGTGATATAACCGAGCATTGACTTGACTTCGTATAAATGTGGCTTGATAAAGTACATAAATGTGGGAGAGATCTATGATTTAAGAGTTCAGGTTTTTCATGCACAAAGCGGGCCGATACGGAGGTGATTCGATGTCGTTCGGAGATGATTTCAAATGATTCAAGAGGCGGGTTTAAGTAACTAGAGCATGGCGAAGACGATAGTGTGGTCAGATTTTGAATTTAATGAATTGAAACGTGATTTTCTTGGGGTCGAACAAGTCCTGGTGGTGATGTATATATGTTCGTATAAATGTGACTTGAAATAAAGTTAGCCTTCTATGTCAATGATTGTTAAGAAGGGGGTGCTCTCTTGATGAAAATTCAAAATCTGACCACCTCTTGATGAAAATTTTAATAATGTTTGTGACAGATCGTCATCAGGAGAAGGGAGGTGCTCTCTTGCATCTTTAGCAAATGAAGCATTGTTGTCTCGCCTTCCAGTATGCAATGGATAGAATGGACCACCAGCCTTCATCATAAACCAAGAAACAACTTGTGAGAAGATGCCAAAATTAAATGGTGGATTATCACCATCTGTTGTACATTGAGTATCAAGAGCAGAGCCACTGATATTGTGTCATTTAGTGTAGCCACTCATTTCCTGCAGATTGCTACTACAATACAAGGAGTGTGTAGTGCAGGTTGAATTATTGCTAGAACATGCTTGCCGCCAGCAAGCCAAAATATTACACCGGGATCAAATCACTTTGTGAAACACCCCCAAATAATCCCTTGGAAAGGCATTACTGCCAGTGACCTCAGACGTTCTGTCCGATGTCATCCAAGGCTTTACCAGTTGATATAAATCATCAAACAACAATTATGATACAAAATTTCATAACCTTCGATTAAAATCATTATTTCGGCATTACATCCATAATCCGAAATACAACCAAAATACAAAATCAGGTTCATTACAGCGGATGTCTTTACACAAAACATATTTAACACAGCGGAAGTCTTTAAATAACCAACAAAAAGGGTCTTGATCGCAATGATCATCCGCCAAGGATCTCAACCTGGATAAACTTGTCAAAAACAATGTTTGTCTTCATAGTCGTTCTAGCCTTTACGGAACTACAACCTATCTGATGTGCCGAATCGAACGGATGACACCAACCAACCATGCAGAGAACAATTACGGTTGGTTAGTCTTATTGAAAGACTATGCAAGGGTACAAAGCAGAGTGGTTCGAAGTAGACGTATTAGGTTAGACTCATCGCTCCTCGAATCAAAACGGATAACGATAGTCAACCACCATACTCTACTGAAACACAAGAAAAGACATGATCAAGAGAAGATTCTGGAGACCGAGTCTCACAGCAATCAATCCCAAAAGAAGACTCCAACGAGATGAGCCTTATCGGAAACATGACAAATGTTGGGGAACATAAACATGGCACACAAGCGTTCAAAACGACTTGATGTTTCGGTTCACGACCAACCTCACCGCTCAAAGCGAATCCAGATTGAAAAGAGAACGTTACTCTGATCAAGGTCAAGACGAGATTTCCTAGCTGCACTACTCGCCCAAGGGTATATTAATCATGTGCACTAAAGCACTTATCTTGTTAAATTCCAAAACGATCATCACGTTATAAGCTTTTAAAATCTCATCCACACGGGATAAAGAGATACCGTCGGGAACTAAATCCCTAAGGCGGAGTTGACTTGGGAACTAAATCCCTAAAGTCGAATCGGGAACCAAATCCCTCGGGAACTAAATCCCAAACAACGAAGTCGGGAACTAAATCCCTTAAAGCGGCACCGGCTGTGTGCACAAACCCTGAGTAAGGGTATGGTCAAGACCAGAGAAGGATGGTAGGAACTAAATCCTAACCACCAGGCTATCAAGAAACGACTAGCACTCGCAATGAGATACACAATAGCGTTCCTACGAATACTCGTGCTAACTAAACAGTTCAGCACAGTAATAATCACATCAAAGCCATCACGGCCAATAACATATAAAATAGCGTTGTTCTAACAAATACAACCTATCATAATATCTGTATTAAATCATATCAATATATATATATATATAATAGCGTTGTTCTAGCAGATATACAACCTATTATAATATCACCTTTTAAAATCACAAACAGTTATCAAAACTGTTCCCAACGAAAACAGTAAATCATCCCAAATTAATTAACAACTAAACAATTGATAATTAATGGAAGTATGGAATGATGAGCAAGAGTGAACCGCCACTTGCCTTAGATCCGCAGAAGCTTAAGCAAAGCTTAGAGACGACGAGTTCCTGGGTCCGAAACAGGGACAGATCTGAGACCACAGATTCCTTCGGATCGACCCAAAATGAAACCCTAAGTTAGATTCAATATCCACAAATATGAATCTAAAAGAATACGGAAAGAATCGAAGGAGGCAAGCCTCGCTCAAGACCACACACCCACAAACCACAACACGAAAATTCAGAAAACTCACCCAAATCGAGTTGTTTGCTTTCGATTCGATTATGGTTCACTCTCCAAACACCTTAAACCTTCCAACACCACTTGGGAGTACTTTCTCCACTCAAGGGAAACTCCGGCGAAAGCTTGGAAGCTCAGGCGGCAATGGAGAAAACAGAGGAGGAAGAAGACATAGGAGGAAAAAGACGTTCAGCTGGGCTAATCCTCCTTTCTAGCTCCTCCCTTTTATATCCCCAACCCACCTCCACTTGCAAGGGAATAGATGGGATGGCTAGGGGCGAATTCAGGCGGCCTAGGCCTGACAATCGACGCCACTTGCAGGGGAAGAGGATAACGCTGCCGAAGAAAAATATCCCACCACGGGGTGCGGCAGGGTGCGGTGGCGCCCAGTGACCGCCTCACCTGTTGCTTCAGAACTGGTCCTCGCCGCGGGTGCGGCCACTTGACCGCGGGGTGCGGTCAAGGCCATTTTTCACCATTTTTGACCGTTTTGACTTTGGGTTAATCTTCTTAACCCCGGGTTAAATATATTCGTACACGAACGACTATTTAACCCCGAAAATACGTCAACTGTATTTTATATTACTCAGGAAAAAAATATTACAGAGATCAAACATATTACCGAATGTCTGAACTTCTCTGAAATTAATCCGATTTGTAATACGGGAGTTGGAAAAATTCCAAAATACCCTTATAAAATGAGGGATATTACACTTTGTCAATACTGAATGTTTGTTTCAAATTTAAAGTTTATATAACAGCATAATGACCTGACAACGTACAAATATGACCTGATAAAGTGAATATTGCTCTGAAATTTGAAATTGACTAACATTTGAAATTTTGTGATATAACAGATCATTGACCTGACTTCGTATAAATGTGACCTGACTCCATATAAATGTGGCCTGACAAAGTACATAATGCTCTGTTATGTAACAAAATTTACGAAAATGAAGTTTTAAATGTTAGTCGGTTTTAAATGTCAGAGCAATATTCATTTTATCAGACCACATTTATACTAAGGAACTGAAGAGTGTACAAGAAAGTCTAATATATAAGAAGGTTGATTTAGCAATTCGAATCTTTTAGAAAAGCATTGGAAATAGACGAAACATAGCACACATAATCAGTTGCTAACACACTGTAAATTCGAATCTTGTAGTGAACGTTGTAGAAGCGGCGGGACAATGTGTTCCTTGTCTTACGCTCTCCATAATTGGCGACCCAACCGGATCGTGTCTTGCAGTGTTATTCCTTCTTTTTCGCTTCATCCCATAACTGAAATTACTCTTTTACGGAGGAGCAAAAACCCTGACTTCCACCAATCGATTGCAAGTTCCAAAATTAAATCTTTGATTTCTTCGTTATCAGACTGGATCACTTTGTCAGACCACATTTGTACATAGTCAGGTCATTACTCTGTTATGTTAACTTTAAATGTGAAACACTTAAATTTGCATTTATTAGTTGTGATTCTCGTTGAATCGATAACCAATCAAAATACTTATGAGTTTTGATAAGAGAAATATGCCTTAAACCGCCATTCCTACTTGGTTGGTTCCGTAATAAGAAACACTATCCACCATAAAAAAATCGATTTTGCACTGATAAAGTAAATATTACTATGACATTTAAAACCGTCTAACATTTAAAACTTCATTTTCGTAAATTTTGTTACATAACAGAGCATTATGTACTTTATCAGACCACATTTATACGAAATCAGACCACATTTATACGAAGTCAGGTCAATGCTCTGTTATATCACCAAATTTCAAATGTTAGCCGAGTAATGACCTGACAACGTACAAATGTAGCCTGATAAAGTGGATATCGCTCTGAAAATTTGAAATTGACTAACATTTGAAATTTTGTGATATAATAGAGCATTGATCTGAATTCGTATAAATGTGTCCTGATAAAGTATAAATGTGGTCTGATAAAGTAAACTGTATGAGTTTTGCTTCTTAGTTTGGAAAGCAAATACTATATTATAGTAAAGGTTACAGTTTGATGAGCTTAAAAAGTGCAGGAGGTCATTTAGTATGGAATAATAGGAATCTAATGAGATTTTAGTTTAATAGCAGTCCTTGTGAACATGCATCTTCTTTCTTGGTTTGAAACAAGATCCTAAAGAAAACATGAAATCACTGAGCATGGCATATAAGAAATTCAGAAGGCTGTGCAGGATGATAACAACTTCATTCAGTTTGCTTCAAATCTGCTTCATTTGTATACATACTCAAGCATTTTCTAACAAGTATCCTTAGAATCCATTTTTATTTAAGTGATAAAACAAAATAACTATTCACACATGACACAACTATTATCACCATACTTGTCACTTTGTCAGTTATTAACTACGATGCAAAACACTTTAATATGGAATGGAACTTTATACGCCGTAGCCCTAACCAGAAACAGAGATAATTACAGCTGAGGATTGTCTAGTCTTTTAATGATAGTCAGCCCAACCACAACAATGATCAGATTGGACTTCATTTCTTTACTTCCAAGCTTAATCATCATTGGATCAGTAACACTAACAAAAGTCAGTAAAATAAGAAGCATAGACAACCACATATGCCATTAACACGGATCATAGACACAGACAATGTTCTTGTCTCCGGTTAAGACCCCCACCTCGCCCCCTCCCTCCCCCGCGCCGCCTCCGCCTCCCCCCGCGACGTCTGGGTAGCCGCCACCAAGGCGAATCGGCCGGGTATCTCTGTCGCCTGGTCCAACAAGAATTATCTAGCATTGCCAGTTTGAAGCACCACCAAGTGAAATAAGGTTACAGATACGAAGAAACATCAGCTTGAGATTGAGAAAGAAGGATTTGAGAGGCTTACATTGCAGTCAAAGGCGAGTCGACGGGCAAGCATGATAGTTGCTATTAAAAGCCTTTGAATCCACCCTTCACTCAAAACTTAATATCTTTTCCCTGTGTGTTACTAATAGCAACAAGCAACACAACAGAGTAATGCAATGTCATGGTCCGGTGCTCACTTGTCTGCAAATCAAGAAGCCATCAAAGAACCAGCTCAAGCCTGCACTATACTCCAATCGATTTTCAGGCAAAAGATGATTTCAGACCTTCTGTCGTTCTACGATACCAACCATCAACAGAGCAAGAAACCGGACTTCAGTGTCGTCCTCTCATCCATCGACTGTTCACGACTCCTGCTGCTTCTAGACAATGGGCAGAAGACAGAGAATTCGACGTAGCAGGAGTCGAGCCCCAACATGGTCCCAAATTCGTTGTTGTCAGAGCTTGATCTGTTGCAGGCAGCTATACTCCAATTGATTTTTGGGAGAATGAATCCCTTGTGCTGCATTGCTCCGGTGTCGATCGATCGCGAGAAGAGCCCCAACGTGGTCCTGAATCCGCCTGACTTGCAGTGCCAATTAGGTTTAGCGAAGAATGAGGGTACATCTCGAGGCACAGCTACTCCGCAACTCAAGTCTCGTCGACTGGCTTTACTGCCATCGGGCCCGGGCTCGATCTTCTCAATCACCACGAGGCGGAGGACGTGCTGGTAGACGACAAGGATTCGAGGGCCCTCCTCGGGGGATGCTCGGCTTCGGAGGCGGCGGTTGCGGGTTTTCTATACAAGTGGGTGAACGACAAGGAGGAAGAGTCGCTGGTGAGACGCGAGCGTCAGTGGAGGAAGAGGAGGCGGCAAGGAGGAAGAGTCGCCGACGAGGAAGAGTCCGCGTGCGTCGGCGAGGAAGTGGGAAGCAGAGGAGGAAGAGGGACATTATTGTGAGATTTGTGATTAATTAGGGTTAGATTAGTAGGATTAAGATTTTATTTTACCTTTTCTTTTCAAAAGTTGTAATCTTTTATCTGATTTTTACATTTAAAATAAAAGTTAAATTCAATCCTCAATAATAGCAAAACTATCATAGCAAAACTATCAGAAAAAGTACAAAAAATTGGTACTTTTGCAATATTTTTCAAAAGATGGATTTTTTGCAAGTTGTCTTTAAAAATCCGGTATTCTTGCTAATATGCCTCAAAATAATCCGTTGTGCATTCCATCGACTTCCCTTTGCATGAATAAAATATTAAAGCCTCATTGTTTCTGCTGCTTTCATATTTCTAAGGAAAAAGTAAATTAAAAGTAAATGAGCCATATGCCCAAACATTAACTAGGATGACAAGCCAAAGAAAAAAAATTAAATAAATATATAAGTCTCTGTTTTTCTCGACTTTTAAAAACAAAGTTTGACCCATTAAGAAAAAAATAACATATGATGTATGTATAAGATATTAATATATATGGAATATGTATATAATATTAACATATATCATGTATGTCAATAATTAGATTTGTCAATTGACTCGGATGGGTCATATTCGGATTCAAAGCCATCAATTTCGGTTGATTTGGGTCGATTCAGTTGTTAAAATTTATGGATTGGTCAAATTTGATTATAGCAGATTTGCTATGGGTTTTGGTTAACCAAACAGGCCAAAAGTTTTACAACTATTATAATAATTTATGTAAAATAAAATAAAAAAATGATTTATATTTCATATTTTTTCATTAAAAGAATACTACAATATTCATTATAAATGTGATAATGATGAAATATCACTAGTACGGAATACACTTTTTAGCTCGGGCATTTTTTGTGATATTAGCCCGGATATAGCGTGAAATAGGTTTGGGCTTTAAAGTAGTGTGATAATTGCTCAAATAGCACGAACTTCTTTTAACACACACGGGCTAAAAAAACTTAGAAATATCATGATCAAATACATTTTATAGCCCGGGCGTGTAAAATGATAACCGAGCTAAAAAGTCTCTTTATTTTGGTAAAAAAAACAGGACTTTTACCCCGGATTTTACGAGATCCGGGCTAAAAAGTCCTTTTATTAAAAAAACACCACCACTCTACCACCTACTAGTTCAATATCGAAGATGAAATTACAATTCATAGCCACCATATAATTGGACCCATATCATACATTTAGCTCAATCACATATATTGTAAGTAGACCTGGCAAAAACCGACCCGACCCGAGATTTTTAGGATCGAGACCCGACCCGAAAGTCACTGGGTCAAGAAGGACCCGAACCCAAACCCGAAGGACCCGACCCGAATAATAAATCTGAGCTCGAGGGACCCCGTTATTTCACATATTTTATTTCATTTATATTAAATATTCTAAAATACTTTTTAAAATAAGTATATAATATTTTTTTTATTAAATAAAAAAATCATAATATTAATCATACAAAATTGGGTACCTTCGACCCGCTGGGTCAACCCGAACCCGACCCGCCCGCCCCGAAAATTTTATTGAACCCGATCGACCCGAACCCGATTTGATCCGAACCCGACTTGACCCGAACCCGACTTGACCCGACCCGAACCCAACCCGCCCAACCCAGTTGACAGGTCTAATTGTAAGGGATGCAACAAGGACGTAGTGGCTTCTTAGCATAATTAAGACCCTGCCTAACACTTCCTCAAAGCCAACATTTGTGTCTCAAAAAAGTGCTTTAATTGACAAAAAACGACAATCAGCTCCAAACTAGCTGCAAAGTTTTGGAGTTGTCTAATGATATAGAATGCACAGAAGAAAATTGAAACAGAATTGCTAAGTCACGGTTAGCTCCTATTTCTTCTTGGCTGTAAACCTGCATAGACAGGTAAAACGCATTTTGTCTGCAAAGAAGAATGCCTCCAAAACCCCCAATGGACAATGCACTTTGCTAAACCTACTTATGAAAAATCAAGCTTAGATATAGAAGGCACAGAAGAAAATTGTAACAGAATTGCTATGTCACAGTTAGCTCATATTTCTTCTTGGCTCTAAACCTGCATAGACAGGTAAAACGCATTCTTTCTACAAAGAAGAATGCCTCCAAAACCCCCAATGGATAATGCATTGGTTCTTGACAGTCTACCACAAGAGACACAAGAGAAACAAAATGTTCAGGTATCCATGCATCATATATCGTATAAAAAATGGGTACCTTGATTATCTGCCCTGGCTCACCCTCTGCCTTGCTCTTTACATGCTTGGTCTTCAAGTTAATGTCTTTCACAAGGACTGAGCTGTTATGTTTATAGAGTTCTGTGATCTCACCCTTGTCCCGTCCAGATATTACTTTAGCTGTGTCGCCAACCTTGAGATGCATTTTGTGGGGCAGTGGGAGACTATTTGGCTTGCATTTCTTCCTCTCACAGCACTTCAACTGCTAATCAAAGGAGAAGAGCAATAGAAAACTGCATATATTTTACACAAAAGCTATAAGCTGTGACAGAAAATCAATCGATATTATTCCATAAGCCATAAGCTTGTCAAAAGGACATTGAATATTTCAACACTTTACAAGGTTGGATGTGCAAGGGGGAAATTAAATGGAAATACTAACCCTCATTACAATAAGACATGGAGGTTGCTCAGTGGACTTAACCTGTAATGCATATCCAGTAGAAAGAAACCACGAGTTAGCTTGAAAAGAAAACTCAGAATTTTGAAGAAATCAAGCAAACAAATTAGCTTCAAAAGAGAACTCAGAATTTTTAAGAAATGAAGCAAACAAATGAACTTCAAAAGAGAGAAATATTTCTCACCGGCTGGAGAAATTAATCCTTTTCAATTTACGTATATTCTTAATAATCGCCAAGATATGTTTCTTTTTTTCCCTACATAATTACAATTATTAATATTTGCTTCCTTGTTCACAATATACTACTAGCTTAGATCACCATTCATAATAAATATTATTTATACATGACTAGTAATAGAAAAAATCACTAGTAACTGAATGCATTGTAACAGAATAGCTAGAATTTATTGATTGAATCTTTTCTTATCTACCAATTCATAAAGCTATCAAATATTGCAACCATGTCAAGGGAAAAAATTCAATGTTTTGCATCCAAAAGACGTCAAGCTCACAAGTAAAATTCTAACTTGTAAGTGTGAAAGTTACTATAAGATGTTTGTCTCCATATTTTGCAAACACTGTACTTAGATCTATATCTTACCTGATTAGATGGCTAGGTATCAACCCTCCAAAAGCAACAAGAAAGTCTTTCTCCTTGTATTGGACCAACACCGACCTAAATCTCTGTTGAGATGCAAAATTGCTAAATTCAACAGATAGCAGCATGAACATTCATCATTCACAATCAAATTCATAACCCCCAACCAAAGAGAAAAAAAAACAAAAACTACAAGTACACCAAATTCCAAGGCTACGATTTCAGATATGTATCAGTCGAAGAAAACAACTTAACTTATTGGTGGTGATACAATATGGAGGTGATGTGAACAGAAAATGACCACTCATGCTTCAGAAAGTATACTGAGCGTGTGTTCTGCATATCAAACAAGTACCAGATGTTGTCGGTTTTACTTCTCCCAGGTAAGCCTGTAATTAGTTCCAAATTCGTGAGATTTACGGAAAGATATTCTTTTGTGTGAGTTACCTGTAAGCGGGTGAATCAATTGTTTGTTGGAGAGCCGAAGTAGCTTGAGATGTGAGGAGACGGCGATCTACAGCCTGCAGGTACATCACTTATTAACACACATCCTACTCTATAACTACACTACAAGTGTGAAATTATCACTTCCAAATTAACTGAAGCATTTTTACAAACTAAGGTTAAGAGAAATCTGGCTAGCCAATTCAAGAGCTCTTTTTTTCGCTCTGGCCAATTCAGAATTCAAATTGAAAGCATAGGACCACTGCTTGTGCATTCAATTTGGGTCTGAATTGAATCATCATTCAGAACATGTGAAGCAAGTTGTGTCAACACTAAAATTGTTTTTTTGTCTACACAATTGAACCTGCAAACTGCGTATTATCTAGAATACTTCAAGCGTGGCCATAATTGTTGTTGAAAGGTCCAATTTTACATTAATCAATTCCAACCACACATACCCATATTTAATTTCTTCAAATTTATAGGATCTCAAAGTATAAGAAACTAGGATTACTGTTGAGTAGCCAAATTCACAAGCATGATAAATATCATATATGTTCGTACTGGTACACCCATGAGGCTAATAAAAATCTAAATCCCCAACTTTCTTGACAGATTCATTATAACTTTCTTTTTCAGTGTCATTTTAGAGTGAATAAACCCCAATCTTTACAAGCTTAATTCAACGCGAAATGCAATCCGCGTGATTTCTCAGTAGAATCAACAGGTCAAAATAAGAAGAAGAAAAGAACAAAACTGAAATTAAGAAGAGAAACCCTCGTACAATTAGGAATTCCGAATTGAGCCGGAGATCGGTATCGGATTGAAGACGGTGGACGGTGGATTGGAGAGATTGTGGAAATCAAGGAGAAGCCCAAGAGAGGGGTTAAAGAAGGCAGAATTGCGCATACTGGTTTGAAATACCTCCAATAGCGTAGAAGACGATTAATAAAGATACGGTATGGAGACGGAAGGTCGAGGGAGGGAGTCGTTTACCTGGTTACGACGACAGATGGAGACGGCAGATGAGGCGGCGGGCGAACAGTGGTTTGACGTCGGCGGGGGTCGACGCCAGGAATCGGAGAGGCTCTGCCTGCCACAGACTGAGGTGTTAGGGCATCGATGGAAGGAGAAATTGTGGGGACGAAGTGGAGGCATGTAGTTCATATATGATTTTGTGTTTTTTTTAATAAAAAAGTAATTTAGCCCAAGCGTCTAAAATTCCGGGATATATAATTGGCATAGATTGATTAAATAGCCCGGGTTCTAATAAATTGTGTATGGTCCAACCTATTTTCGTGTAAGAAAAATAAGAGTTTAACTTAATAGCCTGGATATGGACATTGAAAACACGCCCGAGCTATTTTCTCATAAAGCTCAAAGTGCAATACACTATTTAGCCCGGGTGTGTCGCTAAATATTAGGGCTATTTCCTTGTACAAAAAAATCCATATTTTCTTAATTTGTAACGACATATTAGCCCGAATAAATGCGGTCTGACCTATATTCTCATGAGGTAAAGGTGATTTTTGTACTAGTGTATATTGTCAAGTTAACCTAGCGGGTTGGGCGCATCCAACACAAAGATTTTCGGGTTCGTCGAATTTGATCATCTACTTTTTTCTAGGTCAAGCATTAGGTACAAAAAATCTTAAGATTATATTTTAACAGTTTTGGTGTAATTTCAACATATATGCATATAATATCGGTGTAAAGTTCAATAATAATGTATATGGATTTAGAAGTATAAGTGTATTTATTATATAGAAGATTTATATTAACTTAAATAACTTGTACAATAGAAAATATATTTGTCTATATACAGTATCTACTTGCGCAATACATCATATGTAAGTACGATAGGAAAAGAAGTACATATATATTATATAGAAATGCAGGCCATGGACTTTTTTTTTGTCGCTGCCTTATTCTCCTACTTTTCCAAATTATGAAAGTTAACTTAGATTACTAATGCGTGAGTTTTCCCTTTTTGGAAAATTATCAAATTGAAGTTGTTTCAAATGAAGTTTTTCTGAGTGAAGATTATTCGATGGACTTTCAGTGCGATGACTGCAGGTTCCCCGATTAAGATTATTTGGTTTAATGGGTTTGTAAGGTGGCTCGTACAAAAAATATGGTGTTTTTTACAATGAAATCATGGGCTAGCAGTGAAATTCGATATGGTAAGGTGATTCTAGTATGTGAGAGATATGGAGAATATAAAAGCGTCAAAAGGTGATTATAGTATGTGAGAGATATGGAGAATATGGTAAGGTGATTCTAGTATGTGAGAGATATGGAGAATATAAAAGCGTCAAAAGGGATGATGTGGATGATTCAAAGATGCGGCAAACGAGAACAAAGAAGTGCAATTGTCAGGTTAAATTAACTGGTAAGGAAGTCGAACGGGATAAGTGGGTCCTTGAGGTGGATCTTGGAGTTCACAACCATAGTATCGCAGAAACTCTACAAGGTCATGCATTTGTCGGGCGGTTGACGGAGCAACAATTAATATGCTTATGTGAAGCTTGAATATGCATCAGGTGCAAAGCCAACGGATATTCTATAGAAGTTGCGCCAAACAGATAAAGAAAACATAACATCCATACAACAAATATACAATGCCCGCTCAAAAATGGGGAGCGAAGAAAGGGGCAACCGAACGTCAACACAACATTGCTTATATTACCTGGAACAATGAGATTGTGTCAACACTAGGCTGAAACACAAGTCTAATGAAATAAGTGACCTCATATTTTCCCATCCTGATTCAAGACATCTACAAAATTTATTTCCTGACATCCTCATTATGGACGCGACATACAAGGCAAACATGCAAGTGGTTATACAAAATCATTTTTTTAAAAAGTGTACAAGTTTATTTATTTTTTATTTCACTTGTAGGTATGACTGGCCTTTTTTGGAGATTGTTGGATTCACTTCCACGAAGATGACTTTTGCCTTTGCTTTTGCCTTCATGACTGGTGAGACTGAAGACCATTATGAATGGGTCTTAGAACAAGTGAGCTATCTATGTGGGCAAAAAAAAACCCAAGGTGATTGTTATAGATCGAGATAAGGCTATTTTCAACTTTGTAAGAACAATATTCAAATATGTGAAGCATTTGATATGTAGGGTGCATGTGATTCGCAACATAGAAGACAAAGCGTGCCCTCTTTATCAACAAAGTGTCCAATGAGTTTTTGAAGAAGTTGTTTAAGATTTAAGTCACTGCAATGTCCGGAAAATATGAGTTAGAGTGTCGTGATAAGTGGCGACGATGGCCATCAAAAATCTCGGCAAAGAATAGCAGAACAAATCCTAGGTTAAACACAAATTTCAAAAGCCCTCTTTTCCCACCCTTTCAAAATGTATTTTGTAAAACAATATATTATAATGTGTGATAATTATTGCACCGAACAAATCCTAGGTTAAATTAGTATATTTTTTCGTGACCTCTACCAGTTTGGTTAATAAAATTTTGAATTGAAATATTAAATAATATTTTTAAAAATTGATATGATAAAGTTTACGCTCAATTCTTGACATTTATATGATTAGAATTGGAAAAATATTCACAAATTTGTATACAAAAATGGAAAATAAGTTACGAATTTCATGCAAATAACTGAAAAAGAAAACATATAAATTTTATTTTAGTAATGAAGACTATTAATTGTATAACTAATTAAAAGAAAAAAGTGGTTAAAGTATATCACATATTTCTTTCAAATATTTTTAGTAATGTATATTCCCACTTTTGCATCATGAATCATATATTACTAATTATATTTTCAATTGCATTCTACCAACTATATAAATTTAAGTGTTAAAACTATATGAACATTACGCTTGTAGGTATATAATTTTGAAAATTGTACCTTTAATATGGTTGAAATGTAAATTTTAGTCTTTGGCTTTATATTTTAATTTACAAATAATTTTAATGTAATTTTTAATTTATAGTTTTACACACATATATTATAAACAATTTTAATTGCAAATAAAAAGTAACATAACTAAAAAGGTAAATATATATTATAAATAATTTCATTTATAATTAAGAAGAAATTAATAAGGTAAAAAAATATAAATAACTTTGAAATCACTTGTTAGCATGTACCCATGAGCACACACTAGAAAAACCGTTAAATATATAACAAACTATCAAGGTAACTATATTATATATAGAAGTAACTAATTTTACCATAAAGTTATATAATAAACATAGTAAACTTACCTCGTTCGAATAAAAAAATCCGAAACATTCATTATCAGAATCGTTAACGTTAAAAAAATCTGAAACATTCATTATCAGAATCGTTAACGTTAAAAAAATCTGAAACATTCATTTATTGGAGGCATCAATTTTTCTCAACATTATCACGAAGAAAATGGTGACGAATATCAATATGCTTAGTACGTGAGTGATGAACATGATTTTTGGAAATGTTGATAGCACTAGTATTATCACACATAATGGGAATGGTGCCAAGAGACATATCAAAATCCTCCAATTGTTGTTTGAGCCATAATACCTGGGCACAACAAGAAGCAGCAGCGACGTACTCAGCTTCAATGGTTGAAAGGGCAACAGAATTTTGTTTCTTTGATGCCCAAGAGACAAGACATAGGCCAAGGAACTGTGCCATTCCTGATGTGCTTTTGCGATCCATCAGGTGACCAGCAAAGTCAGCGTCAGTGAAGCCTACAAGTTCAAACCCACTGTTCCTTGGATACCAAAGACAGAGATTGTCGTTCCCTTTCAAGTATCGCAAGATCCTTTTGACCTCAGTTAGGTGTGACTCCTTAGGATTTGCTTGAAACCTAGCACAAAGACACACACTGAACATAATATATGGCCTACTTGCCGTTAGATAGAGTAAGGAACCAATCATGCCTCTATACATTGTAGCATCCACATTTTGGCCATTCAAGTCTGCATCAAGACGAGTGTTAGGAGAAATAGGTGTATCAATAAGTTTAGCTTTATCCATACCATACTTCTTCAACAGTTCCTTGATGTATTTTTGTTGATGTACCCTTGTTCCCTCAGAGGATTGAGAAACTTGTAATCCGAGGAAGAAAGAGAGTTCCCAATCATGCTCATCTCAAATTCACTACTCATTAGATTTTTGAATTTTTCTACAAGGGAAGAGTTAGTGGAACCAAAAATAATATCATCAACGTAGACTTGAACTACGAGAATCTCACCTTTGTGTTCCAAGAGGAACAATGTCTTGTCAATCGCGCCACGTCTGTATCCATTTGAGAGAAGGAACTGTGCCAACCGATCATACCAAGCTCTAGGAGCTTGCTTGAGCCCATATAGTGCCTTGTCCAGTGCATACACATAGTCAGGATGTTCCATGTCTTCAAAACCTGGGGGTTGTTTCACGTAAACTTCCTCTTGAAGATAGCCATTGAGAAATGTTGTTTTGACATCCATTTGATACAACGTGAATCCTTTACAAGCAGCATAAGCGATGAGAAGTCGAATGGCTTCAATGCGGGCTACTGGAGCATATGTCTCATCATAGTCGATCCCTTCTTGTTGATTGTAGCCTTGAGCAACCAGTCTCGCCTTGTTCCTTGTCACAGTGCCAGAATCGTCGAGCTTGTTTCTGAAAACCCATCGAGTGCCAATAGCATGTTTGTGCTTTGGAAGGGGAACAAGTCTCCAGACTTTGTTCCTTTCGAATTGATGTAGCTCTTCTTGCATAGCAACTATCCAATCTGGATCTTTCAGTGCTTCTTCGATGTTCTTTAGTTCTACAAAAGATATAAAAGCATAGAAAGCACAAAAGTCATATAGTTGAGAGCGTGAACCTCTTTGTTCGTATGGTGTGAGAAGAGCATCAACTGGGTGATTCTTCTTGGTCCATACATTTTTGGATTCCGGCGGTGGAGGAATAGGAGGAAGAGCAGCAATTGTTGTTGCAACTGAGGATGAAGAGGGAGGAACGTCAGCAGCAATTGGAGTAGCTACCTCAGAGACAGTTCCTTCAACAGTATCCACGGGTTCTTCCTCAATAATTGTTACCACATCACCACTCAATTGGCCATCTTTCACAAGTTGTGCATTCGAAGTATCACCACCAGAAGTTCCATTGGGAACAGTGGTGACATCATCATCGATGGCTGGAGTTGTTGTGGGAGCATCAGGTGCTGGTGTGGAAGGTGTGTCATTGTCACTAGTTGTGGTAGCTCCAAGAGAACTGGTAGTGCTCCCACCAGCATTGGGGGCACTGTTCTCTGTACGTGGATTACCCTGGTGATTCCCATCTCCTTCATCATCTAAATCTTCACGTTGCATGCGTGGAAAGTGATCATTAGGGAACTGTGAGTTGGAATCAACACTCGCAGCTTTTGAGTGTTCATCAAAGACAACATGAATGCTTTCTTCAATCTTTCGGGTTCTTTTGTTGTAGACTCTATAAGCTTTGCTTGAATTTGCATATCCCAGAAAGATTCCTTCATCACTCCTTGGATCAAATTTTCCCAAGTTGTCTTTTCCATTGTTGTGAATAAAGCACCTGTAACCAAAGGCACGCAAGTGGGAAACATTGGGCTTGCGTTCCCTAATTAGTTCATAAGCAGCTTTATTTAACAATGGTCTAAGCATGGCACGATTAAGGATATAGCATGAAGTGTTGATCGCCTCAGCCCAAAATATTCGAGGAAGGTTGCTTGCTATGAGCATTGTTCTAGCCATGTCCTCTAATATTCTGTTCTTCCTCTCGACCACTCCATTTTGCTGTGGTGTCCTAGGAGCTGAGAAGTTATGAGAAATCCCATGGTCCCTACAGTAACCAAGGAACATTGAATTCTCAAACTCCGTTCCATGGTTAGATCGGATGAAGCTAAGCTGTTGTCCCAGATTTGTTTCCACACCTTTGATGAAAGATTCAAATGACTCGAATACATGTTCCTTGGAAGAGAGAAAGATTGTCCATGTAAATCTAGAGTAATCATCTACAATAACAAACACATACCTGCTCCCTGCATGACTTCTTATCCTCATGGGACCACAGAGATCCATATGGATCAGTTCCAGAGGACGAGAAGTGGTAACATCCGGTTTGCTCTTGAAAGAGGCACGTGTTTGCTTCCCTCTTACACAGGCTTCACAGACTCTATGGAACTTAGGCTTGACATTTGGAAGCCCTCTAACCAGTTCCTTCTTGTGAAGTTTGTGAATGAGTTGTAAATTTACATGTCCAAGCCTTCTGTGCAACAGTTCCATCTCTTCAGCTAGAGACGCAAAGCACAGTTCCCTTGAAGGCTTGAATGTTGTGTCAACAATGTATACATCGTTGAATCGGACACCCTTTAGTATGATCTCCTTGGTTTTTCTATTCCTTACGTAGCAATCTTTGGTTGTGAACACAGTTTCGTTGTCTCCTTGATCACAGAGTTGAGCTACACTTAACAAATTAAAACCAAGTTGATGAACCAGACTACCTCTTTTATTTTGATGCTTGAGTTCAAGGTGGCTTCTCATGTTCCCACTATCTCTCTGCAGCGTTTATCTCCAAGAGAAACGGTTCCCCTAGAGTGTTGTTGAAGTGAGGTAAGGTGATCTTTATTTCCTGTCATATGGCATGAGCATGCGCTATCAATGAACCACCTGTTGTTCCCCCTCACTTCATCCTGCATTAAGAGAGTTAGTGTTTAGCGACCCAGGCAAGCTTGGCTTTACCTGGTCGTTTAGAGACAAAGTGATATTCTCTAGGCTTAGCATTGCACATGTCAGGAGATGCATTATAATCATTCAAATCAATATTGTTACTTCTATTGTTCCTTCGCTGAGTGTGTTCTTCAGTGAACTTTTGTTTCTTAGCATAGTTTTTCATAACATGGCCGTTGTTTCCACAATGCCAGCAAATCTTATAATAGTCTCCCAAGGCGTACTTACGGTTTGGGACAGGCATCCTATGTTGCTTGGCTCTAACTGGATCAGGTGTACTAGGCAAATTTCCCTGGGATTGGATGAGATACATCTTATGGGCAGGTTGACCTTGGTACCATGATTGATCTTCACTCAACCCACTCTCTAGAGTTTTCACACGCTCTTCTAGGTACAAGTTCCTATCCTTAGTACTTTGAAGTTCCCTATCCTTTAGCTCTCTAAGCTCAGGTATGGTTAACTCATGTTCCTTACTCTCTTGGTTTTCTCCTTTGTACCCCAGACCATACTTGGGCTCAACGAAGGTAATTTCTTTTTCCTTAAGCTTTTGCTCAACTAGGATAGAGTGAATTTTATCAATTTGAGCTTTCATCTAAGACAGTTCCCTAACAGTGCTAAAAGAACTAGGGTCACTGTGAGTAGCATCACTTCTAACACAAGGAACAGTAGAGGAACTAGCAATTTTAGATAAAGATTCATTCAATTCAATGCATTTATCCTCAGCATCACTTAAATCGTTTTGGGTTTTAAGATTTTCATTATACATGCTTTTGATAAGAAAGATCAATGATTTTTTATCAAAATTGACAAGAGATTCAAAGAAGGTTTCAGGATCTACCTCTTGTTCTTCACTTGATGACTTCAGAGTCATTGCGCACATTCTGTTGTTCCCCCATGACTCAGGCTCGTCATCATCAGAGTTGGCACAATCATCTCCCCAGACAGCAACGAAAGCCTTCTTTTTATCGTTTCCAGAATTTTCACCATTGTTGTCTGAGTTGTTCCCTTTTGGACACTTATTGGCATAGTGACCCTTTTCCTTGCAGTTGAAGCAACACTACTACATTTAAGGCCTATTATAGCGGTAAAAAACCGCTCCCTAAAGTGCAAAAACCGCTCCCTAAAGTGCAAAAACCGCCACCTAAGACCTATTGTAGCGGTTGTTCAACCGCTACATCTGCTGGCATTGCTTAAGGTCTAGGGTAGCGGTTAAATACCTTTTAGGAAGCGGTTTATAGTAGGAACAAAATCCGCTACCTTAGGTCTAAATAACCGCTGCATAAGCATCTAATGAAGCGGTTTTTTCTCAGACTATAGCAACGGTTTTATTTGGCTATGGCAACGGTTGTTAAACCCTAATGTAGCAGTTTCATTTATGGTAGCGGTTGGTGTTTACCTATGGCAACGGTTAGATAGGCCTAATGTAGCGGTGTTGATTTATTGTAGCGGTTAATAAAACCTATTGCAGTGGTTTTGATTAATAGTAGAAGTTGGTTTTGCTTTTTGGCAGCGGCTATAAATTTTTTTGGCAGCGGTTTTAAACTCTATTGCAGCATTTATAAAACCTAATGTAGCGGTTTATTGCAGTGTTTGGTAACGTCTATTAGAGCTAATGCAGCGGTTGTTCCTTTCTATGGTGACGGCTATTGTGTCAGTTAATTTAAGCTATTGCAGCGGTTTGAAAGAATTGAGATTTTCTTTAATTAGCATAGATTATTTTATATATAATATATTATTCTAAAATTTTACATTTTACCATTTAAGTTGTTTTTATATGTAGAAATACACTCAAATAACTAATCAATAAAATATACAATCACATAAAAAGTTGATCATAATATCATTCATTACATGCATAAAAACTTCATTAAGTATACCTTTTTCACCAAAAGCAATAAGTCTTAATACTTCCCACTACATATCATATTCCATATATATATATATATATATATATATATGAAATCCTACTTGAAACCTACATCCAAAAGTAATTTAAAATTTTAAGAATCGTATATCCAAAATTAACATGCTATAACCTTAGTAGTGGAGCAACTACTTCTTAGCTTGTATTTAATTCCTAATCCCAATTACACCAAAAGAACCAGCTTATATACCCAAAATCAACATGCTCCCTATCCCTTAGTAGTGGAGTTGTTATATCAATCACTTCTTGCCTTCTACTTAATTCTGAATCCCAATTAAACCAAAAGAACATGCAAAATGAAATGAACAAGCAAGCTAGTTATCCACAACCTGCATAATCCTCACAAAGCAACACAGTTATATATGCCACACAATTCTCACAAAATAACACAATTACACCACTCAATTCTCACAAAACAAGCAAGGCTTTCAACCCTCATTCTCACAACAAGCAGAAATACATCACAATCCTCACAAAACAAGCAAATTGTATCATCAAATAGATTATTCACCAAGTATAAAATGTCCTACCAAATTGAACCAGAAAATGAACACAACATCGAAAAGATAAATAGAGAGAAGATATTCACCAAAAGGATAGCAAAGAGGATACCATAATATGCACTTCATTAAAAAAAAATAAAAAAATTAGCCACTTACCAAAATTGATCCAGAAAGTATGCTTTAGTGAATCAACAACTGCATAAAGAGAAAAAGGGGAGAAGATATAAAAGAAATCCAAAATAGACAAGTTAGCCACTTACGAAAATTATGAAAATAAAATAGAGTACCGACATAGTAAAGAAAATAAATTCTTACCAAAATGTTCCTTGAACTATTAGAGTATTAACACTGTTGGAACCTAGAACAAAAAACAGAAATTATCAACTCTCAAATTGTCAAAGACATACCACTTCTTGGCTTGTATTTAATTCATAATCCCAATTACACAAAAAGAACCAGCTTATATACCCAAAATCAACATGCTCCCTATCCCTTAGTAGTGGAGTTGTTATATCAATCACTTCTTGCCTTCTACTTAATTCTGAATCCCAATTAAACCAAAAGAACATGCAAAATGAAATGAACAAGCAAGCTAGTTATCCATAACCTGCATAATCCTCACAAAGCAACACAGTTATATATGCCACACAATTCTCACAAAATAACACAATTACACCACTCAATTCTCACAAAACAAGCAAGGCTTTCAACCCTCATTCTCACAACAAGCAGAAATACATCACAATCCTCACAAAACAAGCAAATTGTATCATCAAATAGATTATTCACCAAGTATAAAATGTCCTACCAAATTGAACCAGAAAATGAACACAACATCGAAAAGATAAATAGAGAGAAGATATTCACCAAAAGGATAGCAAAGAGGATACCATAATATGCACTTCATTAAAAAAAAAAAAAAAAATTAGCCACTTACCAAAATTGATCCAGAAAGTATGCTTTAGTGAATCAACAACTGCATAAAGAGAAAAAGGGGAGAAGATATAAAAGAAATCCAAAATAGACAAGTTAGCCACTTACGAAAATTATGAAAATAAAATAGAGTACCGACATAGTAAAGAAAATAAATTCTTACCAAAATGTTCCTTGAACTATTAGAGTATTAACAATGTTGGAACCTAGAACAAAAAACAGAAATTATCAACTCTCAAATTGTCAAAGACATACCACTTCTTGGCTTGTATTTAATTCATAATCCCAATTACACAAAAAGAACTAGCTTATATACCCAAAATCAACATGCTCCCTATCCCTTAGTAGTGGAGTTGTTATATCAATCACTTCTTGCCTTCTACTTAATTCTGAATCCCAATTAAACCAAAAGAACATGCAAAATGAAATGAACAAGCAAGCTAGTTATCCACAACCTGCATAATCCTCACAAAGCAACACAGTTATATATGCCACACAATTCTCACAAAACAACACAATTACACCACTCAATTCTCACAAAACAAGCAAGGCTTTCAACCCTCATTCTCACAACAAGCAGAAATACATCACAATCCTCACAAAACAAGCAAATTGTATCATCAAATAGATTATTCACCAAGTATAAAATGTCCTACCAAATTGAACCAGAAAATGAACACAACATCAAAAAGATAAATAGAGAGAAGATATTCACCAAAAGGATAGCAAAGAGGATACCATAAGATGCACTTCATTAAAAAAGAAAAATAAAAGAAAATTAGCCACTTACCAAAATTGATCCAGAAAGTATGCTTTAGTGAATCAACAACTGCATAAAGAGAAAAAGGGAAGAAGATATAAAAGAAATCCAATTCTTAGCCTAACTCTCAAATTGTCAAATTGTCATGCATCAAAGACATACGAGCCAACAAGAAATAAAAGTATCATCATCAAAGACACAATTCTTAGCCTAACTCACCCAATTCAATTCTCATGGGAACTTGATGCATCTTCATTGTTCGTTGGGATATCAGAAATATCGAGATTAATTCCAGGATTAGCTTCTTCTTGCCTTTTCTCGTATTTTTGATAACAAATCAGCAAGATTAATTCCAGTTTGAGCTTGTTGGTTGTACATCATCTCTCACACAGCTTATTTCAACATCACTGTTAGTACTATTAAACCTCTTTCGATGAGACCAATGAGGTTCCCTCCAATACATGTCAGCAAATTCATCACTTCTTTCATCCTTAGAATCAAAATGATCTCTTGGAAGCTCTTGGACAACATAATACGAATCATTTGCTGATGGGTCTGCAAAAATAGAAAATCTGATTTGCTTGGGATGCCAATATAAACGGTTCATGTTGACTGATGAGTTTCTTGCGATTGATTTGAACAAATCCATAAGTGTCTTCCTCGGATTGAAACCAAACACACCCAAATAAGACGACACTGAAATGGTCTTCATAGAATATCTCAATAATTTCTTCAATTGAACCATAGTAGCTTACATCTCCTAAAACAAGATGTTGATCTTTAGTGCTAGCAAAGCTTGGAGTTAATGCTTGTAAAGTAACTCCATTATTTTCAGTCACACAATTTTTATCACGATTCATAGTGTGAAACTTGTATCCATTTATAGCATATCCACTGTATCTTTTGACAAAGAAAGACGGTCCAACAGATAACCACTTAATAAAATTTGGAACTTGCAGACCTTGACCAAGCTCAAACTGAATTCTCTCCCTAAACCAATCAGTGAAATCCTTACTGTGGATTTGCAATGTATCCCACCTTCTTCTTCTTTTGTTGCTAATAAGTGTTTCATGATCACCACAGTAAAATAAAACAAAAAAAATCTTACTAAATTCATCAATTAAAAAATTCCAAATAAATACTAAATCAAGTGATAAAATAATATTTGGTATTTACCTAATATATCTTTCAACGTCTTCATTGTGGCAATTGAATAGAACATATCGATGTGCTTGACCCCACTTTATATGATCAATCTTGCAGCGCCCATGCCCATTCCTCTTTTTCTTTCCCTTCCTCATTATAGGATGACCAATATTCGGAAAGATAGTTTGGGCGTCATTATTCTTAGTATGCTCATCCCTGTTGGTGGAACCATGATGCAAATATCTAGCACAGAAGGTAATACATTCTTCAGCTAAGTATGCTTCTGCAATTGATCCTTCAGGACGACCCTTATTCCGAACAAAAGACTTCAACTTTTGAAGAAATCTTTCGATTGGATACATCCATCTAGAACAAACAGGTCCCCCAAGTCTGATCTCTTCAATTAAGTGAATAGGCAAATGAACCATAATGTCAAAAAAGGCCGGAGGAAAGATCATTTCCAATTGACAAAGAACCTCACTAATTTCAGCTTGTAGATGATCAAGTTCCTTTGGGTCAATAACTTTGCTACATATGGCCTTGAAAAAAGAACACAACCTG
Organism: Rheum nobile; assembly: GCA_027886185.1. Classification (NCBI taxonomy): domain Eukaryota; kingdom Viridiplantae; phylum Streptophyta; class Magnoliopsida; order Caryophyllales; family Polygonaceae; genus Rheum; species Rheum nobile. Next base: position 2,299,315 of record WOAB01000789.1, on the reverse strand, counting down.
ATCAAAGGAACAACAACATCCTTCTGCAGAGTTGCCCCAACAACAATGGGAAGCAGATATTGCATTAGAAAGTAGGCATCATGACTTTTATAACCAGTAATCTTCTTCTGTTGGACATGAACACACCGTGTAATGTTGGAATCACACACTTGTGGTAACTTGGCATTCTTAATGACTGTACAAAATTTGAGCCTCTCATCTGATGTCATCCAAAAACGTGACTTAGCAATTTCAATTTGTTCACCATCATTAATAAGTTTGGGCTGAAGTTCTGGCATCAAATCCAATTCCACCAGATCCATTCGTGCTTTAATACGATCTTTAGTCTTCCCCAACATATCTAACAATGTCCCAATGACATTATCACAAACATTCTTCTCTATGTGCATCACATCAAGACAATGTCGACAATTAATATGCATCCAATAAGACAAATCAAAAAAAATTGACTTCTTTTTCCATGGGCAAATTTCAGCTTTGTTCTCATTGTTCTTCTTCTTTCTCTTCTTCTTATTGTTCTTCTTTGGTCTATTCTTTCCGAACTCATTCTTAAAACCGGACAACAATTCCAAAATTTGAGTTCCTGACAAGCGGACTGGAGCATCTTCAACATCAGTCTTCCCATTAAATTGCCTCCTATTACGTCGATATGGGTGGTCCCTTCGCAAAAATCTGCGATAACCCGTGTAACACGTCTTTCTACTATGTTTCAGATACTGCGAACGAGTCTCATAATGACAGACAGGGCATGCCAGCTTCCCTTTTGTGCTCCATCCAGATAACATTGCCAAACCCGGAAAATCACTTATGGTGAATAATAATGCTGCACGCATATTAAACATTTGGTTGCTTGAAGCATCATATGTTTCTATGCCAGACTCCCACAGTTCTTTTAAATCCTTGACCAGAGGTTGCATGTATACATCTATGTCGTTTCCTGGTGATAAAGGACCTGGGATAAGTAAAGCTAGCATCAAGAACTCTGATTTCATTGTCATCCATGGCGGTAAGTTGTAAGTGCTTAATATAACTGGCCACGTACTATGCACAATACTCATTGAGTTGAATGGGTTAAATCCATCACTAGCTAAACCCAATCTCACATTCCGTGGATCTTCAGCGAACGATGGATACAAGATATCAAATTTCTTCCAATCATCACCATCAGCTGGGTGTCTCAAAAGACCATCCTTAAGACGTCCATTTGCATGCCATTTCATGTAGCGTGCAGTCTTAGGACACATAAACAACCTTTGCAACCTGTTCTTGATAGGGAAATACCTAAGAACTTTTGCTGAAATTCGACGAACCTTACCAATTTCCTCATCTTTTTCATCTGATTTCCATCGAGAAGTCTTACAAATATGACAAGAAGTTGCATCAGCATTCTCTTCCCAGTACAATATACAATCGTTGGGACACGCATCTATCTTGACATAATCAAGACCCAAGACCTTGAGCACCTTCTTGGCTTCATTGAAAGAACTAGGCAACTTCACATCAGGTTGCATAGTTTTTAAAAGTTTTAACAAATCAGTGAATGCACCATTGGTCAACTTGTGATCTCTCTTATAAACAAATAATTGAATCAAGAAGGACAACCTAGAAAAGGTTTTACACCCCGGATACAACTCTTCTTCACCCTCTTTTACTAACTTGTAAAAATTCCCAGTGTCTTCATCTGGACCATTTCTGAATGTGTCATGCAATAAATCATCTATGTTCTCATCAAAGACATTTCCCCCATCATGATTAAGTGGCGTTGTTTCCTCCACTCTGTCTATTTGCTCCTCATCCTCTGGTACTCGATGAAAACCCTTTGCAATCATATGGTCTTTTACGATATTTCCTTGTAACCAGTTCCTACGGTAACATACTTTACAAGGACATCGAATTTCATTTCCGTGTGCTTCATTTACAAATGCTTTTTCGATATACTCATCCACTCCTTTTTCATATTCCTTACTCCACCTGGGAACATCCACCACTTCAAGTTGTTTTTTTCCATTCCTAAAGTAAATTGATCACCCAAAGTACATTTTATTACAAACAAATTCCTAAATAATATAAATGCACTTGATAACTTTCAAGGATATTACTTTTCAAAACTATCACACAAAATTCATTTTATATTGGATTTTAACAAGGAATTTAAATGCAAAGGTATCATACAATGATATAGCACAGAACAAATCAAGAGATATGCATGAAGGGCAAACAACACTGATAGTTCAAGAGAGAGAACACTGACAATCTTAAATTATACAATTCAATGAACCAGAAAACTTGCTACATGATTTTTTTTATAAAATATTTCAAGAATAAAGAGCAACACACATTGAATCCAAAATACATTAATGTTTGTCTCTCAGTAAAAGATAATAATTTACCTGATCAACTTCAATGCCCACAACCTAAGAATATCACGTACCCTTCTCTATTCCAAGGCTAAGTGCAACCCCTGCATAACATTGAAAATGTTAAAAAATCATATTTTGTTTTTTTGCACCCTTAATCCTAGTAATCATGTCAATGACTCAGTATATAAATACATACAATGGAAATAAAATGATTGATAGGGTAAAGAAGATACAAAGTAGATGAATATATAATTTTAAGTATTTACATCAGAATTTCAAGGTAAAACATAAAGATACTATCATTAAATACTGGGAGGAGACACTTGCTGTTCAAATCTCATTTATTTGGGATTATTGTTCGAACTCATAGGCTTATTATGGTCATATCTCTTTGTACATGTTATATCTATTATGGTCAACAATGATCTAATTAGACTTTAAAATGCAAGACCTGTAAAATCCTAAAAAGAGACATGCTTTTCTCTGAACAGTAAGTTCATTACATTTATAGTAATTATAGAGGTGAATAAAGAGATAATTAAAGGAAGGCTAGCAATGGTCAAGACCCCCTTTGAATTGGGGCAGTGTAGGCAGGCTATGGTAGCTGTCTTGCAGAAAAGAAGAAGAATTCAGGTTCTAAATATAACTTCATTGGCTAATTCTATGTTACTAATATATAGATACAAAAAAAAAAATAGGAAAAACAGAAAACAATGAGGCTGATCTCCAAACTGAAACGGTAGCTAGGCATTCAACTGATACCAGCAAGTACTATTCAACCAGAAAAAGTTCAAATCCTCCTTCATCTGTATATATATATAGCTTATTGTTATTCCCTGTCGCCTATACATTTGGCCTTATTACCAACTTATGTCCATCTGACACTGATAAATCAAAGACAAAGTCACAAACCACAGACATTTTTGATCGAAAAGAAAAAAGATTAAAAATAAAACAAACATAAGCTTGCTGGGAAATAATTAATAAGGATGAGAAAGGAAACAAAGTAAACACACGAGTGATATGGTTTACATCCAAACTTAAGCTTGCCCCTAAGATTGCAAACATATTGTTCAAAAGACTTAAGTTTGGATGTAAGAGGAGCCAACCCTAATGTCTGGATAGTAGATACTACAGGAAGGGGACAACACAAATCATACTACACAAAGGGAACTTAACTTATCAGTTAAATTTAGTCATACCAAATTGACCTACTCTTTTCCTCACTGTTTTTCCAACATACAAAAAAAAAAACAAAGGAAAGGCATGCTTGTATTAAAGATATATTTGGAGAACTCATAACTATTCAATCGGGGACATAGTCAAGATTAAGATATATGCAGGGATATTTTAAAACACGCATGTGGCACATACTTGGTAGACCGCAGCAAAATCCTCCTTTCAAGCAATACAATAGTGAATAATGTAATCAAGTTGTCAACATCCAAGCACTGTACCAGAGGATGCAAGGATATCTGCATTACAAAAGCAATAGTTTCATCAAACATTTGTTGTCAATTATGAAAGAAAAGATACAGATATCAAGAATATAAAGTAGTAACTGTACACTCTGTAGAAAGAGATTCACGAGCTTATACATCAGCATGTGGAAATCCGTCTTTTGGTGGAGCCTCCACAGAGAGTAGGCAGTTATCAATAGCAAACAACACTTTATCTTTCCCTGGAGTAGGAAGGGGAACATTCGACACTAAACTAGCAATTACATCCCAGAGTGCCTTGCTGAAAAAAAATATACAACTTGAGCCAGTCAGACAAGTAATGATAAATATGCTAATCAAGATTTTTGTCCAAGTAAACAGGGTCCATCAAAATTCAATGATGTGTCAAAAAGGATAACAAAGAGCCATCACACTTTTATCAAATTCCCACATATACATAAATCAGCCAAGGCATGATGAAGCCCAAGGAAGAAGAGACAGGAACAAAGAAATGCAGATACAAGAATTAGTCATTGATTTGAGAAATAGAGAATAACCAAAAGGCTTTACATTAGCAAAAGCAAAAGCTTATCAACTTCTAGTAGTAGAAAAGCAAAGGGCATATATCTCCTCTAATGCATTACGCACTACACGGAAACTGGGTAAATGCGAAACAAGACAAATGCATTTGTCAGCATAAGAATTTGGGGGAATATGATATGCTTCAGCAATGTCCTCATCAACAGGGTCCCGAAAAGCAATACAGCTAACGTAAATTTTAGAGACGTCTAAATTTGAGAAGGTATCCTAACAAAATGTAAGAGACGTCTAAATTTGCCAATTGTATTCCGAATCAACCAATTGGACTCCCAAGCTGATCAACAGTAAAGGGAACAGGGATACAGTCGCTAGTTCAGAGATGTAACAAGATTAAAAAAAAAGGTATATCCTTGCCAATTAAAGCTATATCTCATGCACCCCAAAAGAATAAGCAGATGGCTAGCAGCACAGTTATCAAGAGTATAGAATGACTGAAACCCATCCTATGCACATTAACTAGTAATCTCCTATCAGTATTCGTGATATCCAAGGCTATAACGGATGGCTCAGTTCAGTATGCATGATAGCCAAGGCTATAACTGATGGCTTCTCTTACATCCAAACTTAAGTCTTTTGAACAATATGCTTGGCAGCAGTAGCAGCTCCTAGTATCCTACTATGAAATCATACATTGATATGGTTTATGATTATGAACAAACAAATTCACACGTGGATACATCAAAGTAAAGCGATTAATCAATCTCACAACACACGGATTTCTCTCGAGTACACTCTAATCCACATCTAAAAATCACAGAAGCTTAAGACACAATCCAACAAAAGTAAAGTGGCAATTTACTCAGAAAAGAACAACAGACAAACAAATACAGGAAAGCGGCAATCTCAGGAAAGAACAACAGACTAAAAAATGCAGTAAAGGGTCTTAGGGGCAATCTCAACATAGTAAAAGGGTAATATCAGGGAAAATCTCAACATAGTAAAGGGGCAATTTCCACCATCTTCATAAGTACCAAAAAAAAATGCACTAAAAAAATTGCTCACCTCCTGCTTCAAGCTATTTCCTTTTGCTTTGAATTGCGCCCCAGATGAACAATCTTCAAACCCTAACCCATGCTCCTCTTTTTTTTTTGCACTTGTTAATCGCACTTCTTTGCTTTGAATTGCGCCCAGATGAACAATCTTCAAACCCTAACCCATGCTCCTCTCTTTTTATGCACTTGTCTGCTTTGAATCACACTTCTTTGCTTCGAATTGCCCCTCTCTTTTTTTCTCAAATATTAACCCTAATCGCACAAAAAGAAGCTATATTTCTCAAATCTCTTCGAATTGCCCCAGATGAACAATCGCCCCAGATGAACAATCGCACTTCTTTGCTTCAAATCACCCCTCTCTTCTATTGCCTCATGCTCCTCATTCGTTCATATTTTCCCCCAACCCTAGCTGAAGAAGAGCGAAGTAATGATTTGGGATTCTAAGCGCGCGGTAGCTGAAGAAGAAGGACAAAGTACTCGCGCCAATATTTTTCCACCCGCGCGCGCGAGACCTAATATTATTAAGAAAAAAAAAACAATGAACCGCTTCCTTATGTTTAGAAACATATTAGACCGCTTCACAATATAAATCAAACCGCTTCATAAACCGGAATATATAACAACCGCTGCATAAACCGCTTCTATTGCCTAAACCGCTACATACACCCGCTGCACTACCCTAAACCGATGCCTAGACCCGTTGCGGTACACCAACCGCTAGTAACAATCGCTGCAATTGTTCTTAATTGTAGTAGTGCAAGTAACATCCTTGATGTCTCGTTTCTCACCATTGTTCCCATCATTCCAGAATGATCTACCCTTGTGATAGAGAGTTCGCATAGCTTTGGTGAGAAGAGCAGTTTCTGGATCTACACCATCCAAGTTGTCATCTTTGTTGTTTTCTATCATCTCGAAAGCCCTTTCAACCATCAAGGCAATGCCTTTAGGTTTAACATATTTGTTTTCTTCATCATACTTTTTAATCTTCCCAAATACTTCATGAAGTGTGAGTTTGAGAGTATTAGGATTCTCCTTGAGAATTGCTTTAGTCATCTTATGCCTTGAAGGAAGTCCATCAATAATGATGAAAATTTTCTCCTTGGGAAGAATTTCCTTTTCATCGACATCGTGAGCAATAAGTCTAGTGGTGATTTCCTCAAATCTGGATTGATAAGAGGAAACAGTCTCACCATCGATCATGGCGAAGTTATAGAAGTCTTTCTTTGCTTGGAAACGATCAAGCTCTCTAAGATCAGAACTTCCCATGTACATCTGTTTCAAGGCTGCCCACATATCCTTTGCAGTTGCACAAGAGTGTAACTTGGATGCATCTTCAATGCTGATAGCGTTGTTGATAAACATACGAGCCTTAGAATTTTTCTCCATGATTCTGAAATCATCTGGGCTCCAAGGTTTTATTCCTTTGATTACATCTTCATCACCTTTTTCTTCACCAACCTCAATGACCCTCCGGCATTGGTAGTCATTACTCTCCAGCCAGTCTGTGAAGAGGTCCTTCCAGTGTTGGAACTTTCCACCGATAGGCAGGAATGGTGGTTTGTTGTTCCCAAGCTCAACTTCATGAGTGGAAGACATTGTTATCTGTGAATCTGAAAAGAACACACAATCTAGAGCAAACCTTGTAACACCCCCAAAACTTAACCCTTTTGGAAAGATATTACCGCCAGTGACCCCAGTGTTCCTTACTGAGATCACCCAAGGCTTTACCATATAAATACAATTTATGAAATGCGATTGATACACAATGATCAAGCATTAAATTCCAAAACATAACATTGTCAAGGAAACAAGAGTTACGGGATTACAACCCAATCCCGAATAGGTCAAAACATAGTTTAAACCAAACACAGCGGAAGACTAAGAAAGTACATTACAATCGGAGTTATTGTCCAAAGGATCATAACCTGATTAAAGAAATAATTAAAACATTCAAAAACCACCGCCGACTCCATAGTCCTTCTAATCTTCTGAGCTACTTCTTAACTGATGTGCCGAATCGAACGGATGACACCAACCAACCATGCAAGGGAAAATATTGGTTGGTTAGTCTAAATGAATAGACTAGCAAGGGTATAAAGCAGACTGGTTCGAAGCAGTCATATTAGGTTAGACTCATCGCTTCTCGGATAATAACCGATAACGGTAGTCAACCATCATATTCCTACTGGAATAAACAAGAGGTATGCACAAGAGAAGATTCTGGAAGACTGAATCTTCACAGAAATCGACTCGAAAGAAGACTCCAACTGAAATGAGTCTTTAAGGAAGTATGACAAATCTGGAATGTTTACAGAATCATTCAACAATGATTTAAAACTGACTGAGATGCTTCGGTTCACGACCAACCTCATCGCCTACAGCGAATCCAGATTGGAAAGAGAACGTACTACATTCAAGTCAAGACGAGTTTTCCCAGCTGCACTATAACTTAGTTGCACTACTTGCCCAAGGTGTATTAATTATGTGCGTCAAGGTAGCACTTATCTGATTTATGTTTCGAAAACACACATCACGTTATAGACTTTTACATGTGTACCCCACCAGTGGGACGACACTTCTTAGTATATGTTTCGTCGAGAGTGACGTATAACGAAAGGTTTGTGAAACCAGCTAAGTGTCCTGTCTCTACACACTTGTGAAAGAGACTGATCATGATCTTAGAATAGTACCAGATGGGGACGAGCCATCCCGATACCAGATTATAAAGAAACGACTGGACAGAGTCCGAGTAACATTCCTATTTAATAGTGCTAACTAAACAGTTACAGTACCACAACAGTTACATGATAAATCCACATAAAGGCCCGAAAGGCGATCACAGATAATAACGTTGTTCTAACAGATATACAACCTATTATATGATTTTCAAAACAGTTTATCAAAACCGTTTCCAGACAAACAGAGTATTCATTCCAAATTAATTACTCAGATAAACTACTGATAATTAATGTAAATATGGAACGAATGAGCAAGAGCGAACCGCCACTTGCCTTAATCCGCAGAATAGTCTAAAGACATCACTGGATTCCGGGCTCGACACGGTATAGTTCCGACAGCACAACAACTTTCGAGTCGACCCATAAAAGGAACCCTAAGTTAGATCCGACATAAACAGTATGAATCTAAACACGGCAAAAGAATACGAAAGGAAAGACGCCACGATGACAACCAACCAAGCCAAAGCCACGAAGGCATTCTGGGCACTGGCGGCGGTCGCCGTTCTTGGCGGCGGTCGCCGTATTCATCACGGCGGTCGCCGTGAAGAACACGGCCGACTGAAACGAGATAAATCTCACCCCAAAACACGAGCGATTCGGCCTCCCTCGACTTGCTTTGGCTTCTAACCTCCAAGGCTAACCAAAAGCTTCACAAAGGCACTCTGGAAACACACCACAACACCTCCGGCGAGCACAAGAAAACCGACAAAACTCAACTCACTTTGAGGGAGAATTTTGGCAGCGATTCGGGGTTGTAGATGACCCAAAACCCATGCCCAAGCTCCTCTATATATAGGCAAACCCCAAGGAGTACCCAGCAAACCCTAAGACGCGGCAACCGACGCAACGGCACGCCTCGAACGACGCCGGCGACCGACGGGCAATGCCCACTGGACAATCACGGCGATCGCCGTGATTTTGCCTGCGGCGGCCACGCGGCGGTCGCCGTAAATGCGGCGGTCTCCATCGCTAGGCCTGTCGCGGCCAGCTAGAAGCTGACACACTGACTTCTCGGGCCCAACCACGGCGGTCGCGTTTCTCCCTTTTCCCACCCATTCAGGTTTGAACGAATATGACGTTAAACCGGGATAAAAATTATCGTACGCGAATGACAATTAAACTCCAAGGCATGATGTCTGTATATTATTTCACTGAGAAAAATATTACAGATATAGAGCACATTATAGAATGTCTCAAACTACCTGAATTAAATCCGACATACACAACGGGTACCCGGGAAAATTCCATAATTCCCAATATAACTTTACAAAATTACGGGGTATCACATCTCCTCCCCCTTACAAGAAGTTTCGACCCCGAAACTTAGGTCGAGAATAACTCGGGAAAACGCCTGAGCATATCTGACTCGGTTTCCCACGTCTCCCAAGTAACTTCTTCGGTCCCTGACTTGGACCACAGCACTCATACCAATGGTACGACCTTGTTACGCAAATGCTTCTCCCGACGCTCCAAAATGCGCACGGGCAACTCTTCATAAGTACCATTAGCTTGAATCTCGATGTCTTCATAACTAAGTACATGAGATTCATCTGGTACATACTTTCTGAGTAACGATACGTGGAACACGTTATGCACCGGGTGAGCCGATGGCGGCAACGCCAAGCGGTATGCTAGAGATCCCACTCTATCCAGAATCTCGAATGGTCCCACGTAGCGAGGGTTAAGCTTCCCACGCTTACGAAATCTGAAAACTCCTTTGGATGACGATACCTTGACAAAAACATTATCACCGACCTCGAACTCGACAGTCCTACGCTTCCGATCTGCGTAGGACTTCTGTCGACTCTGAGCGGTCAACATTCTTTGTTTGATCAAAGCAATGTCTGAAGCCGTCCTTTCGACCAACTCTGGTCCAAGCAGAATTTTGTCGGCATTTTCATCCCAACAAATCGGAGATCTGCATCTGCGACCATATAAAGCTTCAAACGGAGCCATCTTGATTTTAGCATGCCAGCTATTGTTGTACGTGAACTCAATCAGACTCAAGCTGTCCTCCCAGCTAGTCGGACGATCGAGCACACAAGCTCTAAGCATATCCTCCAGAGTCTGGATGGTCCTTTCAGAATGGCCATCTGTCTGGGGATGAAACGCGGTGCTGAACCTCAACTCGGTTCCCATAGCCTTATGAAGCTCCTTCCAGAATCTTGACATGAAACGACCATCTCGGTCCGATACAATGGTCTTAGGAATGCCATGTAAGCGGACAATCTCCTTCTGGTAAACTTCTGCTAACTTCTGGGTTTCCCATGTGGTCTTGATGGCTATGAAATGAGCACTCTTCGTAAGCCTATCCACAATTACCCAGATAGCATCTCTCTGACTTCGAGTTTTTGGTAGCCCAGTGACGAAGTCCATGGAAATGTCCTCCCATTTCCATTCTGGTACGGGGAGAGGTAGCATCTCACCACCTGGCCTGCGGTGTTCGATCTTGACTTTTTGGCAAGTTAAGCACTTTGCCACAAAGTCTGCTACGTCCCACTTCATGTTTGGCCACCAAAACTTCTTCCTGAGATCCTTGTACATCTTGCTAGAGCCAGGATGCACAGAATAAGCAGATGAATGAGCTTCTCTCATCACCAACTGACGAAGACCCTCTGTGTCAGGCACATAGATCCGATCCTGAAACCAAAGTGATCCATCATCCTGAACCACAAAGATGGGAGCCTTCCCATCCATCACTTCACTGCTTAACTTCACCAAGATGATGTCATCGACTTGCTTTTCTTTGCTCTGATCCAGCAGTGTAGCCCGAATTTCCATCATACTCAGGTACCCTCTACGCTGGTCATATAAGACTTCAATGTCGCACGACCCTTGGTTTAGCTTGGTTTGAGCAGTAAGTAGAGCAATCACAGTCTCGTGCGTTGTCTTCCGGCTTAGTGCATCAGCTACTACATTAGCCTTGCCCGGATGATACATCAACTCCATGTCGTAGTCCTTGAGCAACTCTAGCCAGCGGCGTTGTCTCATATTTAACTCCTTTTGAGTAAATATATACTTGAGACTTTTGTGGTCGGTGAAGACTTGGCATCTTATACCATAGAGGTAATGCCTCCAAATCTTCAGCGCAAAGACAACCGCTGCTAACTCAAGATCAAGGGTCAGATAGTTTTCTTCGTAAGTCTTGAGTTGTCTAGATGCGTAAGCAATGACTCTGCCCCTTTGCATCAAAACACAACCAAGACCACACTTGGAAGCATCACTATAGACCACATAATCGTCGTTCCCCTCTGGGAGTGCTAACACGGGTGCCGAGGTCAACCGTCGCTTCAACTCCAGGAAACTGACCTCGCACTTGTCATTCCAGACAAACTTCTTGTGGACCTTGCGGAGTAGATTGGTCATAGGTAGAGCGATCTTTGAAAATCCTTCTACAAACCTTCTGTAATACCCGGCAAGTCTAAGAAACTGCACACCTATTTCACATTCTGGGGCTGTGTCCATTTAGCCACCGCTTCAATCTTTTGGGGATCAACCATAACCCCATTTTTATTGATCACGTGGCCTAAGAAAGCCACTTCCTTTATCCAGAATTCACACTTGGAGAATTTAGCATAAAGCTGATGTTGTCTAAGGATTGACAAGGCAATCCGCAGATATTCCTCATGGACTTCTTCATTCGGAGAATAAATCAGGATGTCGTTGATGAAAACCACCACGAACTTATCCAAGTACTGGTGAAAACATCGGTTCATCAAGTCCATAAAGACAGCTGGAGCATTTGTAAGCCCAAAAGGCATCACTACGAACTCGTAATGACCATATCTGGTCCTGAATGCAGTTCTAGGAATGTCCTGCTCACGAATCCTAAGTTGATGATATCCAGATCTCAAGTCAATCTTGGAGAAAACCTTTGCTCCCTGCAATTGGTCCAACAAGTCATCAATCCTAGGTAAAGGATACTTGTTCGTGATCGTCAACTTGTTCAACTCTCGATAGTCGATACAAAGTCGGAACGATCCGTCCTTCTTTTTGACGAATAATACCGGGGCACCCCACGACGATGCACTCGGCCTGACATAACCTTTGTCAAGAAGATCTTCAAGTTGATTCTTCAATTCTTGCATCTCAGCAGGAGCCATCCGATACGGTGATTTGGAAATCGGCTTTGTACCAGGCTCGAGATCAATTGAAAACTCTACGTCGCGGTTCGGGGGTTATCCAGGAATTTCTTCCGGAAAGACATCCGAAAACTCCCTAACTACAGGAATATCAAGAACCTCAGGTCCATCCTTCGTAGGCGAATCCAAGTAGCAAAGGTACCCGACACATCCTTGTCGTAGTATCTTAAACGCAGCCATCGCATTGATCAGCTTGCCGTTATCAACGTCATTTCGACCTTTGAACTTGCACACGAACTGGCCCCCGGATGACACCATCACCGTTCTTGAACTGAAGTCGATCACCGCCTTGTGACGCGTCAGCCAATCCATACCGAGGATAATATCGTATGGAGCCATGGCTATACAGATTAAATCTGCCTCAAATTCCTTACCCTGAATGGTAATCGGAAAGTCTGATAGATGCTTGGTTCCCACCAAACGTTCTCCATTAGGAAGATTAACGACGAAAGGGTCGCACAAATCATTGCACACTAAGTCTAACTTGCTAACACAGCTATCCGAAATAAAGGAATGCGTAGCACCAGAATCAAACAGAATGCACACTGAAGTAGAGTGAAGGTATAGAGTATCTTGAGCAATCGGAGCGTTGGGTCCATCTGCCTCACGCATCTCGTACAAGCGTTGGCCCTGACTTCCAGAAACAGCTGGGGCCTTTCCCCTGTTCTGAGCAGTCGTCTGCACTGAAGGGCTTGGAGTCTCGGCAGGCTTAAACCTAGGTCGGTTGCTCTGATGAACTGACCCTTGCTGTGACTCTACTCCCTTCTGCTTCCCCTGCTTGCAGAACTTTTGCAGATGACCATCACGTCCACACCCAAAGCATGGCCTCTTCTCCTTCCGACACTCAGTGCTCTTGTGCCCAGCAGTACCGCAGTTATAACACTGAACTGTACTCCTGGTCTGCCCTGACTACTGAGTCGATCCTCCTTGCATCATCTCCGTCTTAGCTCGGCCGGACTTGGCAAATTTAGACGGTGGCGCAGGGCATTTAAAACCACCTCCCTGGTTCTGATTCTGCATCGACTTCTGTCGATTGCGCCTCTTGGTCGACACCTCGAGAGTTACCTCCAGCTTATAGGCACAATCCACATACTGCTCCAAGGTAGAGCATGTGTGGTGCACCATTAATGGCTTGATATCCGGGTTCATCCACTCGTGGAAGTACCAGATCTTTTGAGCCTCGCTGGTGATCTCGGCAGTGGCGTACTGTAGAAGATGGTTGAACTTAGATGCCAACTCAGTCACTCTCAGACCATCAGTCTGAGGGTACAAGAACTCTTTATGCTTCTCCTCTCTCATAGCACGAGAGAAAAAGCGATCAACCATCTTGGTCTTGAACATCGACCAAGTCAACACTGGGCTCTCAGCCAAACCAGTGCTCTCCCACCACTCGCTAGCCTCCTCCTTCAGCTGAAGAGAAGCGATATGGACCTTCTCGGCCTTCGTACACTCCACGTTCCTAAACAGCCTCTCCATATGGGAGAACCAATGAGTCACTGCCACTGGCTCCCCTTTCCCGTTATAGCAGTCGGGTCTCATGGAAGTAATGGTCTTAAGAGCGCGACCATAGCTGTCTCTTGCCCTGTCGGCAGTCTCCTGAATCACAGGGTTTCTGGGTTCCACAACATCAGGAACCACTGGGTGGGTAGGCACTTCTTGTGCTTGAGGCGCACTTGGTCTTAACACATCTGTAATTGCCTGCATCACGATCCCACGGATCGCCTCAACAGCTGTGGCGTAAACAGCGTCGACGCTTGGGTCTGATCTTGATCTTCACGCCTCTACTGGACGCGAGACTCTGATTCGTGTTCATCCTGAACACCTCTTCCTGCTGGCCTGGGGTTTTGACTAGTCCCAGCACCGGCTCGAGTCGAGTTCCTCGTGCTTCTTGGGTTCACCATCTATTTACCGATCAAATTCCAAGCATTCAATACATTAATATTATGCAATGTACTTATGCAATATATCAACGTAAATAAATCACTCAGAATAGATCAACTTGGCATTTTATAGATGAACCTTCGAACTCTTACACAAGTTACACATAAGTCTATCATTCGAGCGCTAGGACAACATTGCTCGAAGATATAAGTGTTTCTCAGAGTATTTGCCGCAATACTGAAATATTACACAAAGTACAACTTGGAATACTAAGAAATGAAACTACCACGATAGGCAACGCCACTCCTCCTCAAGGCGTTCCAAAATGTCTCCCATACGACTGGCTACTCGTGCATGGTCTCTTCGGGCTAGGCTCACCATCGAGCTCTGGCGATGGGTTTCACACCCTGCTTGACCCTGAAGCACATAGTCCTAGCTCAGTCATGGTAAAGTATGGGTCGTCCATGACTGGTCCGCCTATCTCAGTCCTCCTCTGAGTACTGGCGATCAGCTCATCCCTCTGACGCTGTTGTTCTGCGGAGATTACCTCGCTCTGGCGGAGAATCTCCTGCAGCTCGAATTCCGACCTCCATCTCCTTGGAGTAGGATAGGCTGAGATTCCCTGTCACTTCTCCCAATACCGTACTCGGTATACAGTGCCTCCCAATCAGCTTCTGACATGGGTGCGTACTCTTGCACTGGTGACAATTCTGTACCGGGCTCCTGATTCTGCCCTCCTAGGTCCAACTCTGGATCCTCTTCTGGATCATCCTCTATGGGATCCTCATCCTGGGGATCATCCTCGATGGGATCCTCATCCTCGGGATCATCCTCGATGGGATCCTCATCCTCGGAATCATCCTCGATCATATCCTCGTCCTCGACAGGATCTTGCTCAAGCATCTCCTCTTCCTCCTCCTCATACTCGATCTCCTCGGGAATTGGTCCCAGCAGAAAGTCGTCTTGGTAAACCCCTTGTTCATACCTTGATAACTCATCTTCCTGCTCCCATTCCTGTACTTCCTCCACCCTTGGTGGCGGCACAGGTGCAGGCTCAGGGACCATAGCATTCCTAGCTACAAGGACAATCGACTCGGGGAGAACGTGCTTGACGTCTTCGGGCGGGCTACTCGGGCCTCCAACCTCGAAACATCGCTGAGGTAACGGAAAATCTAGCCTCGGCTGATCCGACTTGGCGTCTTTCGACCCCCTACCAATAGAAAGACAGACACCCATCCTATCGAACAATAAGGAAGGAATTAGTCTTTCTAGACATAGAAGCAAGTTTACTATATCAGACTATAAAGAAGACACGACTATGAACGATGTTTTTAAATTCTTTTCAGAATGAAAATTCAGAGCCCTCTTTAAAGCATTTCGAAAACGGATAAATGGTTTATAAATTCCAAACCCATTTTAAAACCTTTTGCTCTGATACCACAACTGTAACACCCCCAAAACTTAACCCTTTTGGAAATGTATTACCGCCAGTGACCCTAGTGTTCCTTATCGAGATCACCCAAGGCTTTACCATATAAATACAATTTATGAAATGCGATTGATACACAATGATCAAGCATTAAATTCCAAAACATAACATTGTCAAGGAAACAAGAGTTACGGGATTACAACCCAATCCCGAATAGGTCAAAACATAGTTTAAACCAAACACAGCGGAAGACTAAAAAAGTACATTACAATCGGAGTTATTGTCCAAAGGATCATAACCTGATTAAAGAAATAATTAAAACATTCAAAAACCACCGCCGACTCCATAGTCCTTCTAATCTTCTGAGCTACTTCTTAACTGATGTGCTGAATCAAACAGATGACACCATCCAACCATGCAAGGGAAAATATTGGTTGGTTAGTCTAAATGAATAGACTAGCAAGGGTATAAAGCAGACTGGTTCGAAGCAGTCATATTAGGTTAGACTCATCGCTTCTCGGATAATAACCGATAACGGTAGTCAACCATCATATTCCTACTGGAATAAACAAGAGGTATGCACAAGAGAAGATTCTGGAAGACTGAATCTTCACAGAAATCGACTCGAAAGAAGACTCCAACTGAAATGAGTCTTTAAGGAAGTATGACAAATCTGGAATGTTTACAGAATCATTCAACAATGATTTAAAACTGACTGAGATGCTTCGGTTCATGACCAACCTCATCGCCTACAGCGAATCCAGATTGGAAAGAGAACATACTACATTCAAGTCAAGACGAGTTTTCCTAGCTGCACTATAACTTAGCTGCACTACTCACCCAAGGTGTATTAATTATGTGCGTCAAGGTAGCACTTATCTGATTTATGTTTCGAAAACACACATCACGTTATAGACTTTTACATGTGTACCCCACCAGTGGGACGACACATCTTAGTATACGTTTCGTCGAGAGTGACGTATAACGAAAGGTTTGTGAAACCAGCTAAGTGTCCTGTCTCTACACACTTGTGAAAGAGACCGATCATGATCTTAGAATAGTACCAGATGGGGACGAGCCATCCCGATACCAGATTATAAAGAAACGACTGGACAGAGTCCGAGTAACATTCCTATTTAATAGTGCTAACTAAATAGTTACAGTACCACAACAGTTACATGATAAATCCACATAAAGGCCCGAAAGGCGATCACAGATAATAGCGTTGTTCTAACAGATATACAACCTATTATATGATTTTCAAAACAGTTTATCAAAACCGTTTCCAGACAAACAGAGTATTCATTCCAAATTAATTACTCAGATAAACTACTGATAATTAATGTAAATATGGAACGAATGAGCAAGAGCGAACCGCCACTTGCCTTAATCCGCAGAATAGTCTAAAGACATCACTGGATTCCGGGCTCGACACGGTATAGTTCCGACAGCACAACAACTTTCGAGTCGACCCATAAAAGGAACCCTAAGTTAGATCCGACATAAACAGTATGAATCTAAACACGGCAAAAGAATACGAAAGGAAAGACGCCACGATGACAACCAACCAAGCCAAAGCCACGAAGGCATTCTGGGCACTGGCGGCGGTCGCCGTTCTTGGCGGCGGTCGCCGTATTCATCACGGCGGTCGCCGTGAAGAACACGGCCGACTGAAACGAGATAAATCTCACCCCAAAACACGAGCGATTCGGCCTCCCTCGACTTGCTTTGGCTTCTAACCTCTAAGGCTAACCAAAAGCTTCACAAAGGCACTCTGGAAACACACCACAACACCTCCGGCGAGCACAAGAAAACCGACAAAACTCAACTCACTTTGAGGGAGAATTTTGGCAGCGATTCGGGGTTGTAGATGACCCAAAACCCATGCCCAAGCTCCTCTATATATAGGCAAACCCCAAGGAGTACCCAGCAAACCCTAAGACGCGACAACCGACGCAACGGCACGCCTCGAACGACGCCGGCGACCGACGGGCAATGCCCACTGGACAATCACGGCGATCGCCGTGATTTTGCCTGCGGCGGCCACGCGGCGGTCGCCGTAAATGCGGCGGTCTCCATCGCTAGGCCTGTCGCGGCCAGCTAGAAGCTGACACACTGACTTCTCAGGCCCAACCACGGCGGTCGCGTTTCTCCCTTTTCCCACCCATTCAGGTTTGAACGAATATGACGTTAAACCGGGATAAAAATTATCGTACGCGAACGACAATTAAACTCCAAGGCATGATGTCTGTATATTATTTCACTGAGAAAAATATTACAGATATAGAGCACATTATAGAATGTCTCAAACTACCTGAATTAAATCCGACATACACAACGGGTACCCGGGAAAATTGCATAATTCCCAATATAACTTTACAAAATTACGGGGTATCACATCTCCTCCCCCTTACAAGAAGTTTCGACCCCGAAACTTAGGTCGAGAATAACTCGGGAAAACGCCTGAGCATATCTGACTCGGTTTCCCACGTCTCCCAAGTAACTTCTTCGGTCCCTGACTTGGACCACATCACTCATACCAATGGTACGACCTTGTTACGCAAATGCTTCTCCCGACGCTCCAAAATGCGCACGGGCAACTCTTCATAAGTACCATTAGCTTGAATCTCGATGTCTTCATAACTAAGTACATGAGATTCATCTGGTACATACTTTCTGAGTAACGATACGTGGAACACGTTATGCACCGGGTGAGCCGATGGCGGCAACGCCAAGCGGTATGCTAGAGATCCCACTCTATCCAGAATCTCGAATGGTCCCACGTAGCGAGGGTTAAGCTTCCCACGCTTACGAAATCTGAAAACTCCTTTGGATGACGATACCTTGACAAAAACATTATCACCGACCTCGAACTCGACAGTCCTACGCTTCCGATCTGCGTAGGACTTCTGTCGACTCTGAGCGGTCAACATTCTTTGTTTGATCAAAGCAATGTCTGAAGCCGTCCTTTCGACCAACTCTGGTCCAAGCAGAATTTTGTCGGCATTTTCATCCCAACAAATCGGAGATCTGCATCTGCGACCATATAAAGCTTCAAACGGAGCCATCTTGATTTTAGCATGCCAGCTATTGTTGTACGTGAACTCAATCAGACTCAAGCTGTCCTCCCAGCTAGTCGGACGATCGAGCACACAAGCTCTAAGCATATCCTCCAGAGTCTGGATGGTCCTTTCAGAATGGCCATCTGTCTGGGGATGAAACGCGGTGCTGAACCTCAACTCGGTTCCCATAGCCTTATGAAGCTCCTTCCAGAATCTTGACATGAAACGACCATCTCGGTCCGATACAATGGTCTTAGGAATGCCATGTAAGCGGACAATCTCCTTCTGGTAAACTTCTGCTAACTTCTGGGTTTCCCATGTGGTCTTGATGGCTATGAAATGAGCACTCTTCGTAAGCCTATCCACAATTACCCAGATAGCATCTCTCTGACTTCGAGTCTTTGGTAGCCCAGTGACGAAGTCCATGGAAATGTCCTCCCATTTCCATTCTGGTACGGGGAGAGGTAGCATCTCACCACCTGGCCTGCGGTGTTCGATCTTGACTTTTTGGCAAGTTAAGCACTTTGCCACAAAGTCTGCTACGTCCCACTTCATGTTTGGCCACCAAAACTTCTTCCTGAGATCCTTGTACATCTTGCTAGAGCCAGGATGCACAGAATAAGTAGATGAATGAGCTTCTCTCATCACCAACTGACGAAGACCCTCTGTGTCAGGCACATAGATCCGATCCTGAAACCAAAGTGATCCATCATCCTGAACCACAAAGATGGGAGCCTTCCCATCCATCACTTCACTGCTTAACTTCACCAAGATGATGTCATCGACTTGCTTTTGTTTGATCTGATCCAGCAGTGTAGCCCGAATTTCCATCATACTCAGGTACCCTCTACGCTGGTCATATAAGACTTCAATGTCGCATGACCCTTGGTTTAGCTTGGTTTGAGCAGTAAGTAGAGCAATCACAGTCTCGTGCGTTGTCTTCCGGCTTAGTGCATCAGCTACTACATTAGCCTTGCCCGGATGATACATCAACTCCATGTCGTAGTCCTTGAGCAACTCTAGCCAGCGGCGTTGTCTCATATTTAACTCCTTTTGAGTAAATATATACTTGAGACTTTTGTGGTCGGTGAAGACTTGGCATCTTATACCATAGAGGTAATGCCTCCAAATCTTCAGCGCAAAGACAACCGCTGCTAACTCAAGATCAAGGGTCAGATAGTTTTCTTCGTAAGTCTTGAGTTGTCTAGATGCGTAAGCAATGACTCTGCCCCTTTGCATCAAAACACAACCAAGACCACACTTGGAAGCATCACTATAGACCACATAATCGTCGTTCCCCTCTGGGAGTGCTAACACGGGTGCCGAGGTCAACCGTCGCTTCAACTCCTGGAAACTGACCTCGCACTTGTCATTCCAGACAAACTTCTTGTGGACCTTGCGGAGTAGATTGGTCATAGGTAGAGCGATCTTTGAAAATCCTTCTACGAACCTTCTGTAATACCCGGCAAGTCTAAGAAAACTGCACACCTATTTCACATTCTGGGGCTGTGTCCATTTAGCCACCGCTTCAATCTTTTGGGGATCAACCATAACCCCATTTTTATTGATCACGTGGCCTAAGAAAGCCACTTCCTTTATCCAGAATTCACACTTGGAGAATTTAGCATAAAGCTGATGTTGTCTAAGGATTGACAAGGCAATCCGCAGATATTCCTCATGGACTTCTTCATTCGGAGAATAAATCAGGATGTCGTTGATGAAAACCACCACGAACTTATCCAAGTACTGGTGAAAACATCGGTTCATCAAGTCCATAAAGACAGCTGGAGCATTTGTAAGCCCAAAAGGCATCACTACGAACTCGTAATGACCATATCTGGTCCTGAATGCAGTTCTAGGAATGTCCTGCTCACGAATCCTGAGTTGATGATATCCAGATCTCAAGTCAATCTTGGAGAAAACCTTTGCTCCCTGCAATTGGTCCAACAAGTCATCAATCCTAGGTAAAGGATACTTGTTCGTGATCGTCAACTTGTTCAACTCTCGATAGTCGATACAAAGTCGGAACGATCCGTCCTTCTTTTTGACGAATAATACCGGGGCACCCCACGACGATGCACTCGGCCTGACATAACCTTTGTCAAGAAGATCTTCAAGTTGATTCTTCAATTCTTGCATCTCAGCAGGAGCCATCCGGTACGGTGATTTGGAAATCGGCTTTGTACCAGGCTCGCGATCAATTGAAAACTCTACGTCGCGGTTCGGGGGTTATCCAGGAATTTCTTCCGGAAAGACATCCGAAAACTCCCTAACTACAGGAATATCAAGAACCTCAGGTCCATCCTTCGTAGGCGAATCCAAGTAGCAAAGGTACCCGACACATCCTTGTCGTAGTATCTTAAACGCAGCCATCACATTGATCAGCTTGCCGTTATCAACGTCATTTCGACCTTTGAACTTGCACACGAACTGGCCCCCGGATGACACCATCACCGTTCTTGAACTGAAGTCGATCACCGCCTTGTGACGCGTCAGCCAATCCATACCGAGGATAATATCGTATGGAGCCATGGCTATACAGATTAAATCTGCCTCAAATTCCTTACCCTGAATGGTAATCGGAAAGTCTGATAGATGCTTGGTTCCCACCAAACGTTCTCCATTAGGAAGATTAACGACGAAAGGGTCGCACAAATCATTGCACACTAAGTCTAACTTGCTAACACAGCTATCCGAAATAAAGGAATGCGTAGCACCAGAATCAAACAGAATGCACACTGAAGTAGAGTGAAGGTATAGAGTATCTTGAGCAATCGGAGCGTTGGGTCCATCTGCCTCACGCATCTCGTACAAGCGTTGGCCCTGACTTCCAGAAACAGCTGGGGCCTTTCCCCTGTTCTGAGCAGTCGTCTGCACTGAAGGGCTTGGAGTCTCGGCAGGCTTAAACCTAGGTCGGTTGCTCTGATGAACTGACCCTTGCTGTGACTCTACTCCCTTCTGCTTCCCCTGCTTGCAGAACTTTTGCAGATGACCATCACGTCCACACCCAAAGCATGGCCTCTTCTCCTTCCGACACTCAGTGCTCTTGTGCCCAGCAGTACCGCAGTTATAACACTGAACTGTACTCCTGGTCTGCCCTGACTACTGAGTCGATCCTCCTTGCATCATCTCCGTCTTAGCTCGGCCGGACTTGGCAAATTTAGACGGTGGCGCAGGGCATTTAAAACCACCTCTCTGGTTCTGATTCTGCATCGACTTCTGTCGATTGCGCCTCTTGGTCGACACCTCGAGAGTTACCTCCAGCTTATAGGCACAATCCACATACTGCTCCAAGGTAGAGCATGTGTGGTGCACCATTAATGGCTTGATATCCGGGTTCATCCACTCGTGGAAGTACCAGATCTTTTGAGCCTCGCTGGTGATCTCGGCAGTGGCGTACTGTAGAAGATGGTTGAACTTAGATGCCAACTCAGTCACTCTCAGACCATCAGTCTGAGGGTACAAGAACTCTTTATGCTTCTCCTCTCTCATAGCACGAGAGAAAAAGCGATCAACCATCTTGGTCTTGAACATCGACCAAGTCAACACTGGGCTCTCAGCCAAACCAGTGCTCTCCCACCACTCGCTAGCCTCCTCCTTCAGCTGAAGAGAAGCGATATGGACCTTCTCGGCCTTCGTACACTCCACGTTCCTAAACAGCCTCTCCATATGGGAGAACCAATGAGTCACTGCCACTGGCTCCCCTTTCCCGTTATAGCAGTCGGGTCTCATGGAAGTAATGGTCTTAAGAGCGCGACCATAGCTGTCTCTTGCCCTATCGGCAGTCTCCTGAATCACAGGGTTTCTGGGTTCCACAACATCAGGAACCACTGGGTGGGTAGGCACTTCTTGTGCTTGAGGCGCACTTGGTCTTAACACATCTGCAATTGCCTGCATCACGATCCCACGGATCGCCTCAACAGCTGTGGCGTAAACAGCGTCGACGCTTGGGTCTGATCTTGATCTTCACGCCTCTACTGGACGCGAGACTCTGATTCGTGTTCATCCTGAACACCTCTTCCTGCTGGCCTGGGGTTTTGACTAGTCCCAGCACCGGCTCGAGTCGAGTTCCTCGTGCTTCTTGGGTTCACCATCTATTTACCGATCAAATTCCAAGCATTCAATACATTAATATTATGCAATGTACTTATGCAATATATCAACGTAAATAAATCACTCAGAATAGATCAACTTGGCATTTTATAGATGAACCTTCGAACTCTTACACAAGTTACACATAAGTCTATCATTCGAGCGCTAGGACAACATTGCTCGAAGATATAAGTGTTTCTCAGAGTATTTGCCGCAATACTGAAATATTACACAAAGTACAACTTGGAATACTAAGAAATGAAACTACCACGATAGGCAACGCCACTCCTCCTCAAGGCGTTCCAAAATGTCTCCCATACGACTGGCTACTCGTGCATGGTCTCTTCGGGCTAGGCTCACCATCGAGCTCTGGCGATGGGTTTCATACCCTGCTTGACCCTGAAGCACATAGTCCTAGCTCAGTCATGGTAAAGTATGGGTCGTCCATGACTGGTCCGCCTATCTCAGTCCTCCTCTGAGTACTGGCGATCAGCTCATCCCTCTGACGCTGTTGTTCTGCGGAGATTACCTCGCTCTGGCGGAGAATCTCCTGCAGCTCGAATTCCGACCTCCATCTCCTTGGAGTAGGATAGGCTGAGATTCCCTGTCACTTCTCCCAATACCGTACTCGGTATACAGTGCCTCCCAATCAGCTTCTGACATGGGTGCGTACTCTTGCACTGGTGACAATTCTGTACCGGGCTCCTGATTCTGCCCTCCTAGGTCCAACTCTGGATCCTCTTCTGGATCATCCTCTATGGGATCCTCATCCTGGGGATCATCCTCGATGGGATCCTCATCCTCGGGATCATCCTCGATGGGATCCTCATCCTCGGAATCATCCTCGATCATATCCTCGTCCTCGACAGGATCTTGCTCAAGCATCTCCTCTTCCTCCTCCTCATACTCGATCTCCTCGGGAATTGGTCCCAGCAGAAAGTCGTCTTGGTAAACCCCTTGTTCATACCTTGATAACTCATCTTCCTGCTCCCATTCCTGTACTTCCTCCACCCTTGGTGGCGGCACAGGTGCAGGCTCAGGGACCATAGCATTCCTAGCTACAAGGACAATCGACTCGGGGAGAACGTGCTTGACGTCTTCGGGCGGGCT
Organism: Rheum nobile; assembly: GCA_027886185.1. Classification (NCBI taxonomy): domain Eukaryota; kingdom Viridiplantae; phylum Streptophyta; class Magnoliopsida; order Caryophyllales; family Polygonaceae; genus Rheum; species Rheum nobile. The sequence continues at coordinate 2,275,470 of WOAB01000789.1, read as the reverse complement.
ACTCGGGCCTCCAACCTCGAAACATCGCTGAGGTAACGGAAAATCTAGCCTCGGCTGATCCGACTTGGCGTCTTTCGACCCCCTACCAATAGAAAGACAGACACCCATCCTATCGAACAATAAGGAAGGAATTAGTCTTTCTAGACATAGAAGCAAGTTTACTATATCAGACTATAAAGAAGACACGACTATGAACGATGTTTTTAAATTCTTTTCAGAATGAAAATTCAGAGCCCTCTTTAAAGCATTTCGAAAACGGATAAATGGTTTATAAATTCCAAACCCGTTTTAAAACCTTTTGCTCTGATACCACAACTGTAACACCCCCAAAACTTAACCCTTTTGGAAATGTATTACCGCCAGTGACCCCAGTGTTCCTTATCGAGATCACCCAAGGCTTTACCATATAAATACAATTTATGAAATGCGATTGATACACAATGATCAAGCATTAAATTCCAAAACATAACATTGTCAAGGAAACAAGAGTTACGGGATTACAACCCAATCCCGAATAGGTCAAAACATAGTTTAAACCAAACACAGCGGAAGACTAAAAAAGTACATTACAATCGGAGTTATTGTCCAAAGGATCATAACCTGATTAAAGAAATAATTAAAACATTCAAAAACCACCGCCGACTCCATAGTCCTTCTAATCTTCTGAGCTACTTCTTAACTGATGTGCTGAATCAAACAGATGACACCATTCAACCATGCAAGGGAAAATATTGGTTGGTTAGTCTAAATGAATAGACTAGCAAGGGTATAAAGCAGACTGGTTCGAAGCAGTCATATTAGGTTAGACTCATCGCTTCTCGGATAATAACCGATAACGGTAGTCAACCATCATATTCCTACTGGAATAAACAAGAGGTATGCACAAGAGAAGATTCTGGAAGACTGAATCTTCACAGAAATCGACTCGAAAGAAGACTCCAACTGAAATGAGTCTTTAAGGAAGTATGACAAATCTGGAATGTTTACAGAATCATTCAACAATGATTTAAAACTGACTGAGATGCTTCGGTTCATGACCAACCTCATCGCCTACAGCGAATCCAGATTGGAAAGAGAACATACTACATTCAAGTCAAGACGAGTTTTCCTAGCTGCACTATAACTTAGCTGCACTACTCACCCAAGGTGTATTAATTATGTGCGTCAAGGTAGCACTTATCTGATTTATGTTTCGAAAACACACATCACGTTATAGACTTTTACATGTGTACCCCACCAGTGGGACGACACATCTTAGTATACGTTTCGTCGAGAGTGACGTATAACGAAAGGTTTGTGAAACCAGCTAAGTGTCCTGTCTCTACACACTTGTGAAAGAGACCGATCATGATCTTAGAATAGTACCAGATGGGGACGAGCCATCCCGATACCAGATTATAAAGAAACGACTGGACAGAGTCCGAGTAACATTCCTATTTAATAGTGCTAACTAAATAGTTACAGTACCACAACAGTTACATGATAAATCCACATAAAGGCCCGAAAGGCGATCACAGATAATAGCGTTGTTCTAACAGATATACAACCTATTATATGATTTTCAAAACAGTTTATCAAAACCGTTTCCAGACAAACAGAGTATTCATTCCAAATTAATTACTCAGATAAACTACTGATAATTAATGTAAATATGGAACGAATGAGCAAGAGCGAACCGCCACTTGCCTTAATCCACAGAATAGTCTAAAGACGTCACTGGATTCCGGGCTCGACACAGTATAGTTCGGATAGCACAACAACCTTCGAGTCGACCCATAAAAGGAACCCTAAGTTAGATCCGACATAAACAGTACGAATCTAAACACGGCGAAAGAATTCGAAAGGAAAGACGCCACGATGACAACCAACCAAGCCAAAGCCACGAAGGCATTCTGGGCACTGGCGGCGGTCGCCGTATTCATCACGGCGGTCGCCGTGAAGAACACGGCCGACTGAAACGAGAGAAATCTCACCCCAAAACACGAGCGGTTCGGCCTCCCTCGACTTGCTTTGGCTTCTAACCTCCAAGGCTAACCAAAAGCTTCACAAAGGCACTTTGGAAACACACCACAACACCTCCGGCGAGCACAAGAAAACCGACGAAACTCAACTCACTTTGAGGGAGAATTTTGGCAGCGATTCGGGGTTGTAGATGACCCAAAACCCATGCCCAAGCTCCTCTATATATAGGCAAACCCCAAGGAGTACCAGCAAACCCTAAGACGTGGCAACCGATGCAACAGCGCGCCTCGAACGATGCCGGCGACCGACGGGCAATGCCCACTGGACAATCACGGCGGTCGCCGTGATTTTGCCTGCGGCGGCCACGCGGCAGTCGCCGTAAATGCGGCGGTCGCCGTCGCTAGGCCTGTCACGGCCAGCTAGAAACTGACACGCTGACTTCTCGGGTCCAACCACGGCGGTCGCCGTTTCTGAACGGCGGTCGCCGTTTCTCCCTTTTCCCGCCCATTCAGGTTTGAACGAACATGACGTTAAACCGGGATAAAAATTATCGTACGCGAACGACAATTAAACTCCAAGGCATGATGTCTGTATATTATTTCACTGAGAAAAATATTACAGATACAGAGCACATTACAAAATGTCTCAAACTACCTGAATTAAATCCGACGTACACAACGGGTATCCGGGAAAATTCCATAATTCCCAATATAACCTTACAAAATTACGGGGTATCACATCTCCTCCCCCTTACAAGAAGTTTCAACCCCGAAACTTAGGTCGAGAATAACTCGGGAAAACGCCTGAGCATATCTGACTCGGTTTCCCACGTCTCCCAAGTAACTTCTTCGGTCCCTGACTTGGACCACATCACTCGTACCAATGGTACGACCTTGTTGCGCAAATGCTTCTCCTGACGCTCCAAAATGCGCACGGGCAACTCTTCATAAGTACCATTAGCTTGAATCTCGATGTCTTCATAACTAAGCACATGAGATTCATCTGGTACATACTTTCTGAGTAACGATACGTGGAACACGTTATGCACCAGGTGAGCCGATGGCGGCAACGCCAAGCGGTATGCTAGAGATCCCACTCTATCCAGAATCTCGAATGGTCCCACGTAGCGACGGTTAAGCTTCCCATGCTTACCAAATCTGAAAACTCCTTTGGATGGCGATACCTTGACAAAAACGTTGTCACCGACCTCGAACTCGACAGTCTTGCGCTTCCGATCTGCGTAGGACTTCTGTCGACTCTGAGCGGTCAACATTCTTTGTCTGATCAAAGCAATGTCTGAAGCCATCCTTTCGACCAACTCTGGTCCAAGCAGAATTTTGTCGGGATTTTCATCCCAACAAATCAGAGATCTGCATCTGCGACCATATAAAGCTTCAAACGGAGCCATCTTGATTGTAGCATGCCAGCTATTGTTGTATGTGAACTCAATCAGACTCAAGCTGTCCTCCCAGCTAGTCGGACGATCGAGCACACAAGCTCTAAGCATATCCTCTAGAGTCTGGATGGTCCTTTCAGACTGGCCATCTGTCTGGGGATGAAACGCGGTGCTGAACCTCAACTCGGTTCCCATAGCCTTATGAAGCTCCTTCCAGAATCTTGACATGAAACGACCATCTCGGTCCGATACAATGGTCTTAGGAATGCCATGTAAGCGGACAATCTCCTTCTGGTAAACTTCTGCTAACTTCTGGGTTTCCCATGTGGTCTTGATGGCTATGAAATGAGCACTCTTCGTAAGCCTATCCACAATTACCCAGATAGCATCTCTCTGACTTCGAGTCTTTGGTAGCCCAGGGACGAAGTCCATGGAAATGTCCTCCCATTTCCATTCTGGTACGGGGAGAGGTAGCATCTCACCACCTGGCCTGCGGTGTTCGATCTTGACTTTTTGGCAAGTTAAGCACTTTGCCACAAAGTCTGCTACGTCCCACTTCATGTTTGGCCACCAAAACTTCTTTATGAGATCCTTGTACATCTTGCTAGAGCCAGGATGCACATAATAAGCAGATGAATGAGCTTCTCTCATCACCAACTGACGAAGACCCTCTGTGTCAGGCACACAGATCCGATCCTGAAACCAAAGTGATCCATCATCCTGAACCACAAAGATGGGAGCCTTACCATCCATCACTTCACTGCTTAACTTCACCAAGATGATGTCATCGACTTGCTTTTCTTTGATCTGATCCAGCAGTTTAGCCTGAATTTCCATCATACTCAGGTACCCTCTACGCTGGTCATATAAGACTTCATTGTCGCATGACTCTTGGTTTAGCTTGGTTTGAGCAGTAAGTAGAGCAACCACAGTCTCGTGCGTTGTCTTCCGGCTTAGTGCATCAGCTACTACATTAGCCTTGCCCGGATGATACAGTAACTCCATGTCGTAGTCCTTGAGCAACTCTAGCCAGCGGCGTTGTCTCATATTTAACTCCTTCTGAGTAAATATATACTTGAGACTTTTGTGGTCGATGAAGACTTGGCATCTTATACCGTAGAGGTAATGCCTCCAAATCTTCAGCGCAAAGACAACCGCTGCTAACTCAAGATCAAGGGTCAGATAGTTTTCTTCGTAAGTCTTGAGTTGTCTAGATGCGTAAGCAATGACTCTGCCCCTTTGCATCAAAACACAACCAAGACCACACTTGGAAGCATCACTATAGACCACATAATCGTCGTTCCCCTCTGGGAGTGCTAACACGGGTGCCGAGGTCAACCGTCGCTTCAACTCCTGGAAACTGACCTCGCACTTGTCATTCTAGACAAACTTCTTGTGGACCTTGCGGAGTAGATTGGTCATAGGTAGAGCGATCTTTGAAAATCCTTCTACGAACCTTCTGTAATACCCGGCAAGTCCAAGAAAACTGTGCACCTCTTTCACATTCTGGGGCTGTGTCCATTTAGCCACCGCTTCAATCTTTTGGGGATCAACCATAACCCCATTTTTATTGATCACGTGGCCTAAGAAAGCCACTTCCTTTATCCAGAATTCACACTTGGAGAATTTAGCATAAAGCTGATGTTGTCTAAGGATTGACAAGGCAATCCACAGATGTTCCTCGTAGACTTCTTCATTCGGAGAGTAAATCAGGATGTCGTCGATGAAAACCACCACAAACTTATCCAAGTACTGGTGAAAACATCGGTTCATCAAGTCCATAAAGACAGCTGGAGCATTTGTAAGCCCAAAATGCATCACTACGAACTCGTAATGACCATATCTGGTCCTGAACGCAGTTCTAGGAATGTCCTGCTCACGAATCCTGAGTTGATGATATCCAGATCTCAAGTCGATCTTAGAGAAAACCTTTGCTCCCTGCAATTGGTCCAACAAGTCATCAATCCTAGGTAAAGGATACTTGTTCTTGATCGTCAACTTGTTCAACTCTCGATAGTCGATACAAAGTCGGAACGATCTGTCCTTCTTTTTGACGAATAATACCGGGGCATCCCACGACGATGCACTCGGCCTGACATAACCTTTGTCAAGAAGATCTTCAAGTTGATTCTTCAATTCTTGCATCTCAGCAGGAGCCATCCGGTACGGTGATTTGGAAATCGGCGCCATACCAGGCTCGAGATCAATTGAAAACTCTACGTCGCGGTTCGGGGGTAATCCAGGAATTTCTTCCGGAAAGACATCCGAAAACTCCCTAACTACAGGAATATCAAGAACCTCAGGTCCATCCTTCGCAGGCGAATCCAAGTAGCAAAGGTACCCCACACATCCTTGTCGTAGTAGCTTAAACGCAGCCATCGCATTGATCAGCTTGCCGTTATCAGCGTCATTTCAACCTTTGAACTTGCACACGAACTGGCCCCCGGATGACACCATCACCGTTCTTGAACTGAAGTCGATCACCGCCTTGTGACGCGTCAGCCAATCCGTACCGAGGATAATGTCGTATGGAGCCATGGCTATACAGATTAAATCTGCCTCAAATTCCTTACCCTGAATGGTAATCGGAAAGTCTGATAGATGCTTGGTTCCCACCAAACGTTCTCCATTAGGAAGATTAATGACGAAAGGGTCGCACGAATCATTGCACACTAAGTCTAACTTGCTAACACAGCTATCCGAAATAAAGGAATGCGTAGCACCAGAATCAAACAGAATGCACACTGAAGTAGAGTGAAGGTATAGAGTCTGCACTGACTGTTGGCCCTGACTTCCAGAAACAGCTGGGGCCTTTCCCCTGTTCTGAGCAGTCGTCTGCACTGAAGGGCTAGGAGTCTCAGCAGGCTTAAACCTAGGTCGGTTGCTCTGATGAACTGACCCTTGCTGCGACTCTACTCCCTTCTGCTTCCCCTGCTTGCAAAACTTTTGCAGATGACCATCACGTCCACACCCAAAGCATGGCCTCTTCTCCTTCCGACACTCAGTGCTCTTGTGCCCAGCAGTACCACAGTTATAACACTGAACTGTACTCCTGGTCTGCCCTGACTGTTGAGTCGATCCTCCTTGCGTCATCTCCATCTTAGCTCGGCCGGACTTGGCAAAGTTAGACGGTGGCGCAGGGCGTTTAAAACCACCTCCCTGGTTCTGATTCTGCATCGACTTCTGTCGGTTGCGCCTCTTGGTCGACTCCTCGAGAGTTACCTCCAGCTTATAAGCACAATCCACATACTGCTCCAAGGTAGAGCATGTGTGGTGCACCATTAATGGCTTGATATCCGGGTTCATCCACTCGTGGAAGTACCAGATCTTTTGAGCCTCGCTGGTGATCTCGGCAGTGGCGTACTGTAGAAGATGGTTGAACTTAGATGCCAACTCGGTCACTCTCAGACCATCAGTCTGAGTGTACAAGAACTCTTTATGCTTCTCCTCTCTCATAGCACGAGAGAAAAAGCGATCAACCATCTTGGTCTTGAACATCGACCAAGTCAACACTGGGCTCTCAGCCAAACCAGTGCTCTCCCACCACTTGCTAGCCTCCTCCTTCAACTGAAGAGAAGCGATATGGACCTTCTCGACCTCCGTACACTCCACGTTCCTGAACAGCCTCTCCATATGGGAGAACCAATGAGTCACTGCCACTGGCTCCCCTTTCCCGTTATAGCAGTCAGGTCTCATGGAAGTAATGGTCTTGAGAGCGCGACCATAGCTGTCTCTTGCCCTGTCGGCAGTCTCCTGAATCACAGGGTTTCTGGGTTCCACAACATCAGGAACCACTGGGTGGGTAGGCACTTCTTGTGCTTGAGGCGCACTTGGTCTCAACACATCTGCAATTGCGTGCATCACGATCCCACGGATCGCCTCAACAGCTGCGGCGTAAATAGCGTCGGCGCTTGGGTCTGATCTTGACCTTCACGCCTCTGCTGGACGCGAGACTCTGATTCGTGTTCATCCTGAACACCTCTTCCTGCTGGCCTGGGGTTTTGACTAGTCCCAACACCGGCTCGAGTCGAGTTCCTCGTGCTTCTTGGGTTCACCATCTATTTACCGATCAAATTCCAAGCATTCAATACATTAATATTATGCAATGTACTTATGCAATATATCAACGTAAATAAATCACTCAGAATAGATCAACTTGGCATTTTATAGATGAACCTTCGAACTCTTACACAAGTTACACATAAGTCTATCATTCGAGCGCTAGGACAACATTGCTCGAAGATATAAGTGTTTCTCAGAGTAATTGCCGCAATACTGAAATATTACACAAAGTACAACTTGGAATACTAAGAAACGAAACTACCACGATAGGCAACGCCACTCCTCCTCAAGGCGTTCCAAAATGTCTCCCATACGACTGGCTACTCGTGCATGGTCTCTTCGGGCTAGGCTCACCATCGAGCTCTGGCAATGGGTTTCGCACCCTGCTTGACCATGAAGCACATAGTCCTAGCTCAATCATGGTAAAGTATGGGTCGTCCATGACTGGTCTGCCTATCTCAGTCCTCCTATGAGTACTGGCGATCAGCTCATCCCTCTGACGCTGCTGTTCTGCTGAGATTACCTCGCTCTGGCGGAGAATCTCCTGCAGCTCGGATTCCGACCTCCATCTCCTTGGAGTAGGGATAGGCTGAGATTCTCTGTCACTTCTCCCAATACTGTACTCGGTATACAGTGCCTCCCAATCAACTTCTGACATGGGTGCGTACTCTGGCACTAGTGACAATTCTGTACCGGGCTCCTGATTCTGCCCTCCTAGGTCCAACTCTGGATCCTCTTCTGGATCATCCTCTATGGGATCCTCATCCTCGGGATCATCCTCGATGGGATCCTCATCCTCGGGATCATCCTCGATGGGATCCTCATCCTCGGAATCATCCTCGATCATATCCTCGTCCTCGACAGGATCTTGCTCAAGCATCTCCTCTTCCTCCTCCTCGTACTCGATCTCCTCGGGAATTGGTCCCAGCAGAAAGTCGTCTTGGTAAACCCCTTGTTCATACCTTGATAACTCATCTTCCTGCTCCCATTCCTGTACTTCCTCCACCCTTGGTGGCGGCACAGGTGCAGGCTCAGGGACCATAGCATTCCTAGCTACAAGGACAACCGACTCGGGGAGAACGTGCTTGACGTCTTCAGGCGGGCTACTCGGGCCTCCAACCTCGAAACATCGCTGAGGTAACGGAAAATCTAGCCTCGGCTGATCCGACTTGGCATCTTCCGACCCCCTACCAATAGAAAGGCAGACACCCATCCTATCGAACAATAAGAAAGGAATTAGTCTTTCTAGACATAGAAGCAAGCTTACTATATCAGACTATAAAGAAGACACGACTATGAACGGTGTTTTTAAATTCTTTTCAGAATGAAAATTCAGAGCCCTCTTTAAAGCATTTCGAAAACGGATAAATGGTTTATAAATTCCAAACCCGTTTTAAAACCTTTTGCTCTGATACCACAACTGTAACACCCCCAAAACTTAACCCTTTTGAAAAGGTATTACCGCCAGTGACCCCAGTGTTCCTTACCGAGATCACCCAAGGCTTTACCATATAAATACAATTTATGAAATGCGATTGATACACAATGATCAAGCATTAAATTCCAAAACATAACATTGTCAAGGAAACAAGAGTTACGGGATTACAACCCAATCCCAAATAGGTCAAAACATAGTTTAAACCAAACACAGCGGAAGACTAAGAAAGTACATTACAATCGGAGTTATTGTCCAAAGGATCATAACCTGTTTAAAGAAATAATTAAAACATTCAAAAACCACCGCCGACTCCATAGTCCTTCTAATCTTCTGAGCTACTTCTTAACTGATGTGCCGAATCGAACGGATGACACCAGCCAACCATGCAAGGGAAAATATTGGTTGGTTAGTCTAAATGAATAGACTAGCAAGGGTATAAAGCAGACTGGTTCGAAGCAGTCATATTAGGTTAGACTCATCGCTTCTCGGATAATAACCGATAACGGTAGTCAACCATCATATTCCCACTGGAATAAACAAGAGGTATGCACAAGAGAAGATTCTGGAAGACTGAATTTTCACAGAAATCGACTCGAAAGAAGACTCCAACTGAAATGAGTCTTTATGGAAGTATGACAAATCTGGAATGTTTAAAGAATCATTCAACAATGATTTAAAACTGACTGAGATACTTCGGTTCACGACCAACCTCATCGCATACAGCGAATCCAGATTGGAAAGAGAACATACTACATTCAAGTCAAGACGAGTTTTTCTAGCTGCACTATAACTTAGATGCACTACTCGCCCAAGGTGTATTAATTATGTGCGTCAAGGTAGCACTTATCTGATTTATGTTTCGAAAACACACATCAGGTTATAGACTTTTACATGTGTACCCTACCAGTGGGACGACACATCTTAGTATACGTTTCGTCGAGAGTGACGTATACCGAAAGGTTTGTGACACCAGCTAAGTGTCCTATCTCTACACACTTGTGAAAGAGACCGATCATGATCTTAGAATAGTACCAGATGGGGACGAGCCATCCCGATACCAGATTATAAAGAAACGACTGGACAGAGTCCGAGTAACGTTCCTATTTAACAGTGCTAACTAAACAGTTACAGCACCACAACAGTTACATGATAAATCCACATAAAGGCCCGAAAGGCGATCACAGATAATAGCGTTGTTCTAACAGATATACAACCTATTATATGATTTTCAAACAGTTTATCAAAACCGTTTCTAGACAAACAGAGTATTCATTCCAAATTAATTACTCAGATAAACTACTGATAATTAATGTAAATATGGAACGAATGAGCAAGAGCAAACCGCCACTTGCCTTAATCCGCAGAATAGTCTAAAGACGTCACTGGATTCCGGGCTCGACACGGTATAGTTCGGACAGCACAACAACCTTCGAGTCGACCCATAAAAGGAACCCTAAGTTAGATCCGACATAAATAGTACGAATCTAAACACGGCGAAAGAATACGAAAGGAAAGATGCCACGACGACAAACAACCAAGCCAAAGCCACAAAGGCATTCTGGGCACTGGCGGCGGTCGCCGTATTCATCACGGCGGTCGCTGTGAAGAACACGGCCGACTGAAATGAGAGAAATCTCACCCCAAAACACGAGCGGTTCGGCCTCCCTCGACTTGCTTTGGCTTCTAACCTCCAAGGCTAACCAACAGCTTCACAAAGGCACTCTGGAAACACACCACAACACCTCCGGCGGCACAAGAAAACCGACGAAACTCAACTCACTTTGAGGGAGAACTTTGGCAGCGATTCGGGGTTGTAGATGACCCAAAACCCATGCCCAAGCTCCTCTCTATATAGGCAAACCCCAAGGAGTACCCAGCAAACCCTAAGACGCGGCAACCGACGCAACGGCGCGCCTCGAACGACGTCGGCGACCGACGGGCAATGCCCATTGGACAATCACGGCGGTCGCCGTGATTTTGCCTGCGACGGCCACGCGGCGGTCGCCGTAAATGTGGCGGTCGCCGTCTCTAGGCCTATCGCAGCCAGCTAGAAGCTAACACGCTGACTTCTCGGGCCCAACCACGGCGGTCGCCGTTTCTGAACGGCGGTCGCCGTTTCTCCCTTTTCCCGCCCATTCAGCTTTGAACGAACATGACGTTAAACCGGGATAAAAATTATCGTACGCGAACGACAATTAAACTCCAAGGCATGATGTCTGTATATTATTTCACTGAGAAATATATTACAGATACAGAGCACATTACAGAATGTCTCAAACTACCTGAATTAAATCCGACGTACACAACGGGTACCCGGGAAAATTCCATAATTCCCAATATAACCTTACAAAATTACGGGGTATCATAAACCTGCTCTGATACCAATTGTTGAATCGTAGTGTGTTAGACAGGGAATGGTGTGACTGTTTCCTGGGCAGCGGAATATAAAGATTCAAAGTAACAAGTAATTTCCCAAAAACAAATACTTGTATTATTAAGAATTGTACAATCTCACAAGTCTTATCTCCACCTATACCCTAGGTTAAAGATCTTGAGTGCAATCAACTCCTAAAGACACAAGAACAAAACAAGACCTTTAGCAAGAACTACCCGTACCTTGCCTTAGACCTTCGATCTCAGTTCTCACAAGAGTTCCTTCGTGTGCTTGATGATTATAGCTAAGATGCCTTTCCTCAAGGCAAATCTCATCTATATATATGGTCTAACAAATATCTTATTACCAAATATCTAACAATTGACATATATGGTAACAACGAACAATTTTGTTACCAAATATACTTTTCAGCTTACAAACACATGATTTCCTTATATAAACTTTCCTAAGACTCATTATCTTATTTTTCTTAACCAAGCAAGACTCAAAATCTCGTTTCCTTGTATAACTGAGTCTCTCTGGGAACAGCTGGCACATATCTGCGTTCCTTATCGTTCCACATATGCTGTTTCCATATATAGAGTTTTCCTTGTATAGGGACTACGCTAGACCTGTACAAATCCGGGTTCGGGCCGGGCTGGGTTTTTTGTATTTTTTTGCTCAGCCCGGCCCGGTCAACCGGGTTGGATTTTTCGTCCAGGCCCGCCCGGTCAACCGGGCCGGGTTACCCGGCGGGCTGGCCCGGTCGGGTAAAATTATAAATATATATATAATTATATATATATATATAAAATTATAAATATATATATAAAAATTATAAACAATAATTATAATTATAAATATATATAATTATAAATATATATATAATTATAAACAAATATTAATTATATAAACAGTAACGGGTACCGGGCCGAGCTTCTAGGCCCGGTCGGGCCTAGAGGACCGTCCGTGCCCGGCCCGTTACTGTACCGGGCTGGCCCGGCCCGGCCCGACCGGGCCAATATTGTTGTCCAGGCCCGGTTTTTTAACCGGGCGGGCGGGCCGGGCCGGTCGGGCTAGCCCGAACTTGTACAGGTCTAGACTACGCGTGTCAGATTTCCAACTTGCTTCCGCGTAACAGTTCCTTGTTTCCACAACGTTCCTTAGCTCTTCTCTGCTTTCTCTTCTTTATGCGTTTTCCACTATTCCCTCATTCTTTCATAAGATCTGAAACTCATAGGAACAACAAGAAAACATAAAATCTAATGGTGTTTATCATCATCAAAACCAGAGGGAACGTCAAGGTTCCAACATATGTGCATGCGAAATGCGTATACATACGCTTATATATGCGCAGTGCGTATGCGCACACATACGTATGCGTAATGCGTAATGCGCATGCAAACGCGTATGTATGCGCATTCCGCATGCGCACGCGTATGTATGCGCATTCCACGAACGTAAGCCTATGGTTTTATAATACATAAACACACGTATACGCATTCCGCATCCGTAGCTCATTATATATGCTTTCGCATGCCGCATACATACATTGAATATAAATAACATATAAAAAATTATGGGTGCGTTTAATACCCGAGAGAAAAATACTTATATAATAACAATGCTTCGTTTGATCCCAAAAAACCATAAAAGTAACAACGTATTTTGAATTAATTGGCACATCGTTGCCAAGAGTTACGACTTACGAGTTTGAAATCATGCACCTATTCGCACTGATACAAGTTCACTTCAATTGATCACATCCTATAGATCCTTAATTTCTACCAGATAAAATAAAGAAGAAGAAATGCGTACATGCATATGTATGTAGTTTTTCAAAGTATAGTTCTTATTATTATATAAAATTATATAGTTGCATGATTAGTTGTTAGTTTGTTACACATGCAAAGTCCCCCTAATATAGGAAAATTATTACAAACCCGTACAGAAACTTTTGAAATCCGGGTTTGCGGATCTATGCGGATCTTCAACAACACACATGGATCTGGGTTTGGATCTCTTTTCTTCTTCTCTATGCGACACACTCGACTGCTAGGAGTGTTTCTCCTGGTTGAATCGAAGGGATCTTCACAGATATATCCTTCATAGATCTCCTTCGGGAAGCCTTGTAGTTTGGCTTCGCAGCCTCCGATATTCGTTCATGACCACGATCGCTCCTTCTTCTGGAACTTCTCATCTGAAAGCCCCCGGAAATGGTGTTTCCGGGTGAAGGGCTCTCCGACGTTCAAGTAAGTAAAGATTCAGATGAAAAAGTGTTACATGAAGGAGAGAAAGGAAAGCAAAAAAAAGAATCCGATCTGGGTTTTGCTAGTGATTCTGGGCTCCGACTTTCAAGGAGAAAGAGATCGAAGAAGATGAAAATGGAGGCCGAAAACATGCTCTTCAATTTACTCTCTCTCTCTCTCTCTCTCTCTCTCTATCTATCTCTCTCTCTCTCTCTCTCTCTCTCTCTCTCTCTCTTGGTTTTTACCTTGGGATCGGTGTGGCTACAAGAGGAAAAAGATCCTTTCTCCCTTTCTATTTTGGGATATTTATTGAGCAAAAGAAGTTTCCCAAAATAGGGTTTTCCATTTCCTAATGGGCTTTTTCCAACAACTCGGTCCATTAGTTGACTTTGGCCCAAAACTCATTTTCGGCTCCTACAGCCAGCCCCCCGAGCTCTTCACTTCGTGAAACATTAACAAAGGCTTGGCTTTATAAATGCAAAAAAATATGCAGTTCCACACGGGTTCTCACGAGGGATACGCTATAGTGTCTAGCCAATCTCTCCGCGTAGGGCTGATAAGAGAATCGAGAGGGTAGTCTTCGCAAAGAATACAAACGGCGACCTTTGGACTTTTGATTTCGAATTTCAAAAATTGTTTCTTTTTCCATTTTTGGTGCCTTTGGCGCGCTTTTCCTCTTTTGGCGATGTGGCAGTTCTGCACGACACCTCATTTTTTAGGCCGTAATAAGTCTATTTAAGGGTCTTTTCAAATCCAATTTTCCTTCATCTTCCTCATTGCTTCTGTTTCTTCTCTTTTCAAAATAACTCTCTAAAAAACCGCTGACGTTTCGAGTTCTCCCTTTACGGGCCCAGATCGTTACGCCTTTCGTGCGGGTCGGAACTTACCCGACAAGGAATTTGATTCAACCTCTTTGATGGTAATCCCTTTTTCCTATCTTTTGCTCTTATCTACTTCCTTTCTTCCCTTGAGTGCATATTTTCGGGTGGGAATTTTTTTGGGGGGTATTTTCTAATTCACTCCATTGAGCATAACATCTCGCCATTGTCGCCCGTCACATCTTCGACACTTCTTATCTCAGGTACCTTCTGGCGACTTTCTCTAACCTAGCGTTGAACCAATTTTTACTGCTCAGGCATTAATATCTTTATCAAATGTCTTTTAGGGCTAAAAGAAACTGCCTTTTCTTCTCCCCTGTTGCTGATTTTTTAGGGTTTCTAGATAAATGTTGACCCTCTTCTTTTTTGCTTTGTCTATATGACAGTTTGTGGGTGGTATGAGTCCTTCTTGTTGAATGAACTTTAAGCATAGAATTATGAGTGACTCAAAGCATTCAAACAATTTTGCATCTACCCCTAACGTTGCACTTCGTTCGAAGTTTCTGCATGATAGACCTCCTGAGAGAGAAGAAAAGAGTTCATCGCAAGGGGAGTCTACATCCTCAAGAGCCTCGCAAGCCTTGTCACCCAAGGCCTAAGATTCTATAGAAAAGAGTGAGACGTCTCTCTTTCGCGAGGAACACCGCTTATAGAGAGCAACACGGGGACGAGAGTACCCTTACTCTTACAGACCTACAGGGATTGCAAGGGAGTTTTCTTTCCATGCGGGGTCTGTGCTGGCTCTCCCCGAGGAGGGATCTCGCTCTTTGCATCATTTTTCCAATTTCATGGTGATGAGTTTACCAGGATTGCAAGGAGGTTTCCGCGTGCCAATCCATCCCATATTCCAGTACCTTATGAACGCTCTTGGCGTGAGCTCCATATAGGTCCACCCCAATGCTTGGAGGAGTCTATGTTGCCTATACCTCCACTATTGGAGTATATGGATGACACCTACACTTCAGCTTATAAAGACTTTGCTTTCGACACGTTGCTTACAAAATGGGTACTGGTCCATGAAAGTAGAGTACGAACAAAAAGTGAGTAAATCTTCCAACATCATCAAGTGGAAGAACATGTGGTGTTTGCTTAGGCTAGTTGGTGATTATGGGGTAAACATACTTCATCGCCCAGGGGTGACTTTATCGTGTGTTACATCTGGGAAAAAGAAGTAGAGAGAAAAGAAGGCGATCGTGGAGAAATTCAAGCAAGAGCACATTTTAGATTTTGACGACCCCGTCACACACGCCAAGCTTGAGGATATAGGGTTGAGTGCTCCTCACCCACATGGTGGTGAGAATCTTTTTGGTGTTCCCATAGGGTTTATCATAAGTTTCTTGCAGAGACAGTCCGGGGCGGCTGCCCCTATGGATTATGGACCCCTTAAATCGCAAAACTTCTTCTTGTTCCTCTTTTCCTACTTTGTATAGTTTGCTAATTTCTTGTTTTTTTGCTTGGTTTTACAGACCTGCCATTTGGCAAGATGGTCAAGCGCTTAGCTGATTTAGAGGATCTCACTCCCACTACAGGCAAGTATCCTGAGGGGTTTGAGGATCATGTTGTGGACCAAGACATGCCATCATCACAAGCCCCTACATATAAGGATATGAGACATGTGAGCCCTGAAGAAGGCACTAGCAAAGGCGATGGGGGTCATGAGCCGACCGAGAGAGCTCGCGAGCTAGTAGAGTATGCCGACGCGGAGACTCATCCAACTTCATAGGTATTGGCACTGCGAGCGAGTGGTTTGTCTGCCAGGGTACGGGGAGTTCTTTTGGGGAACCCTCCTTGGAATATGGGTGATGCATGTCACCACATGAATTCGGTTTTTTTTTACCGTTCATTCTATTTTTCCCCTTTCATTGCTCGCTTTGGATATACTTATTTTATGTATTCCTTCCTTTTAAATTATTCAAAATACTCGCGATGTTCGTGCCTTGCTCGAACTTCAAGCCATTGATGTCAACAAGGAAAAGTATGAGATTTAGAAGCTTGAGATGAAATCTCTAAATTTCGTAAAGATATTGCTTTCGTCGACAAGCTTCGGGAACAAGTCAAGGCTCTAGAAAAAAGAGATGGATGAGGCAAAGGTTGCTGAAGTTGCGAAGGCTAAGGAGATACCTGCGATGACTAAGCGCAAATATGAATTGCTTGGGGACAAGGCAATACTCAAGGGGAAAGTGCGACGCTTCGGCAGGATTCGCGAGGAGATCAGACATGAAGCGGTTAACGAGCATGTGAGTGGGTTTCACTTCAAGGCACGCTTCAAATACTTTGCGGAGCCCTCTTATTATTTGGGCGGCTTTCTTGGAATCAAACAAATGGCAAAAAAGCATGGTCTCCTTGAGATGCCCTTCATGCCGCGTATGATGTATGGATACAAGCCTAAGTCCCAAAAACCTTACCATGTTCCCAAACGTGGAGAGATCAAGGGTGATCATGAGGGAACTCTAGAGGCATGGAACGTCACTACTTTGAAGGAAGGCAATCCCTACATGGAGACCCCAGCTCTTGCCTACTCGACTCCTATGAGTGGAGTAAAGAGGGATAAGCCAACCCTAGCTCTAGCTCTTCAACTCCGCAGGCGTAAATTGTATCTTTCTTGCTTTTTGCGAGGGTTTTTTGAACATGTTAGGGTCGTGGGTTATTAATGACAATGTCACTTTGTTGGACACTTTTGTAACTATTACTTTGCTTCGCGTACTCTTTGAAGATTGTTATTGTTTATTCTACGCGACTCTATACTGCATCAATTTTATTTTTTCTCTTTTTTGTAGAATCTGTCTTTTGCTCGTCTCGAGGTTTGATTTGATTTGATTGGTAATCGAAAGGTCTAAAGCGTAGCTATTATTTCTAGGGTTTGACCTTGCGAGATGGCATTAATTACATGCCTTTTCAGTTTTCATCTATTCCAACGCTCTAACTTTTGCCTTTCTCTCATGCGTTGAATTGGTACTTTGGAGCAATTATTGCACACGTTTTTTCTGCTATATATACTTGCTTCTTGCTTTTCAAATATCATAATTTTTCCTTGTGCTTTCTCTTTTCAAATCTCTTCTTGTCTTGTGATTATGGTTAGTCTTATTCTAGATGTTCACCGTGGTAATTATCGCTTTGTATGTCAGCGAGGAGACCGCCGTGCAGTTTTTCTTCACCGATTCGCCGACGGTGTCTCTTTGGAGGTTGTGGTGGGTGAGGTGGATGAAGGAGTCGAAGGTTTCGACCTCCAAGTGATTCGAGCTTTATTTTCCTAAAGCTGCCTGCTACGGCGTAGGGAGCGTAGGCTGTGTGAGGTTAGCGACAACTTTGACACGGTTGCCATCACTACACTTGGAAGGGAGGGGCCCGTGTCTATCTTTATTCAAGAGCCTCTACCTCCAAGGTTTAATCCACTTAATCTTCGTTCTGATAGCCTTATGGTTTAGTGTGGCTCATGCTATATACCCTCCTTCCCGTTCCTTTTTTAGTTCACTAAGCGAAGTTTTGCCTTGAAACGCGAAGTGAACCAAAAGAGGAATGAGTATGGTTAATAGATTTTTTTTGCCTTTGTCGTGAATGACTCATTTTGTACGCTGAAAATAGGGCTTTGCTCTTATCATTGCATCTAAAGCTAGCAGTGTCTTTGTGCAAACAAAGGTAAATAGTCTGTTTAGGGGAACTATGTATTTACAAGCTTTGAAAAGAAAAAACACTATTGTTTTTACTCTTGTTCCACGCGAACTCGTTGTCTTGTATGGTGTGCAATTTCCCTGGCATCCCTTGCATTGGCATGCGAAAGTCTACATAGTTTATTTCATTTTTGATTTTGTTAGTTGTCAATTCTTAATCAAGTTATTTAAATGCATAGATTGCGTAGGGAAAATACCCCGTTGCTACTTAGGTCTTGCTTATGACCCTTCCTTTTCACTACTTGCTTGCTTTTCATACTCACACATATTTGAATTGCCTGCTCCCCATACGACTTGTTCTTAAGACTTGCTTCTCAAAAACATGTTTTTCTCACATTGCTTGCTTTCATGACTTACCTACACATCACACGCCACATAGCTTTTAGGAATTGCTCACACCGTATTGCTCATATCATATTGCTTATATTGTATTGCTTTTATCGTATTGCTCATATCGTATTGCTTAAATCGTGTACCTTGCCTTAACGTAACAATTGCCTCAGGCCAATACATTCACGATGTTGCTTTCACGTATTACGGGTATTGCCTGGTAACATATTATTGCTCACGAAGTTATTGTTTTGTTCTCGACTTGCTTTCTCACGATAAAACATTCGAAGAGTATAAGATTTTGCGAACACGTACCTGACGCGAAGCCCCTTTCACGGGTAGTACTTGCGAAGCCACATTACGTTCCATGAGTTTGAAATGGGATTATCGGCGTGATCTTTGAGGCGATAAGCCCCAGGGGCGACTTCGCATACAATGATGTATGGGCCCTCCAAGTTTAGATCAAGCTTGCCACCTTCAGTTCTGCAGAGCACTAAGTCGCCTCTTGCGGAGCCTTGTGGCTTCATTTTCTTGTTATTTTAGGCGGCAATTCGGCGTTCTTACTCACTCTCACGAATTTCTGCCATCTCACGGACCTCCTTTCTAAGCTGTAGCTCTAGTTGCATCTTCGCAGAATTACCCTCGTCGTCATAGTGCAACAATCTTTCACTTGGAAACAGGTGCTCGACAGGAACCACTGCATCTACCCTATAGGTGAGCGCGAAGGGTGTCTCTCCTGTACCTCTCTTGGAGGTCGTCCTTGTAGCCCAAAGTACTAGGGTAACACCTCCGCCCATCGGCCTTGAGCTCGCATGAGTCTTCTTTTCAGGTCATAAAGAATCCTTTTGTTTGCATATCCACTTGATCGTTACATTGCAGGTGTGAAACCGACGCGAAGCAAAGTCGTTTACCCAGCCCCTCGCGGAAACTGATCAGCTTTTTTTTGTTAAACCGTGGCCCGAGATCTGTGACTATATCATGCGGCAACCCGAACCTGCAGATGATGTTCTGCCAGATAAATTTCTTGACTTGTTCCATAGTTGTGGAGGCTAGAGGCACAACTTCTATCCATTTAGTGAAATAGTCGATGTCTACAAGGATAAATTGGAGTTGTCCTGGGGCCTTCGGGAATGGGCCAAGGAGGTCCACCCCCCACCTCGCGAAGGGGCATAGTCCGCTAATTATATGCATTTCAACTCCTGGTTAGTAGGACGCTGGCGCGTGGAGTTGGCAGGCCTCACAAGAGTGTGCCATGCGGGTAGCATCTTCCTTCACTGCTCTTAAAGCTTTGTATACAAGCGAACGCCATCCCGAGTGGCTACCGCATAGTCCCCCGTGAATCTCGAGCAATAGGTTGTTTCCATTTGTGGAGGATAGGCACTTCAACCCCGCCATCATATAGCCTTTTTTATACAGGGTTCCCCATTCCACGTTGAAGCGAGTAGCGCGGACCTGTAGTTTCATGCGCTGTTGGGGATCAGATGGGCCTACACACCTCATCAGATATCTGCATAGAGGGGTACACCACTCATTCTCATCTTCCTCGAGGTTAATGACCATGAGTTCGTGGTTCACTGCTTTGGTGGTTCGCGTGTCAAGACACACTTGCCCTTTTTGTTACAACTTGGTTTTCGAGGCGAGTTTCCCTAGCTCGTCAGCTCTCATGTTCTCTATTCGCGTAATGGATTGGATCTCGGAGTGGTTGAGCATGGCTGATAGTGTCTTAATCCCGACGAGGTAAGCGGGGAGGTTGCATGCCTTTGCTTCGTAGACTCCTTGCACTTGCTTCACTAAAACCTCGAAATCACAATAGCAACTTACCCTCCAAGCCCCGTTGGCAAGAGCAAATTCAAGGTCTGCGAGGAGAGCCTCGTATTCTGCTTCATTATTGGTAGTCTTGAAGTCTATCGTGAGTACGTACTCGAACTTCTCACCTCCAGGCGAGGTGAGTGTGACTCTAGCTCCATTCCCTTTTTCGTTTACAATGCCGTTGACAAAGAGGGTCCATACTGCCTGATTCTCACGCAGCCCTTCAGTGCTCAGCTCACAGAAAATCGCTTCAACGATGAAATCTGCGAGCGTATGTGCCTTGATAGCTAGTCTTGGCTTGTAGTTGATATCAAACTCTAAGAGTTCTATCACCCACTTGGTGACCCTTCCCGATACTGTTGGCCGATGAAACAAGCTTCGCAGAGAGAGATAAGATAATACCTAGATTGGGTGAGCTTGGAAGTAAGGACGTAGCTTCCTAGCCGACATGATGATAGCTAGTGTGATCTTTTCAATCGACAAGTACCGAGTTTTGGCTGGTATGAGAGCCTTGCACACAAATTAAACTGGGACTTCTTGTTGACGGACTAGGACCCCGCTAATAGCTCGCGAACTTGCGGCGAGATACAGCTAAAGATCTTCTCCTGGCAACGGGGAAGACAATGTAGGCAAGGAGGCCAGATGTTTCTTTAGGTCTGCGAAGTCCTCCTCACATTCTGGTGTCCATACGAAATCTTATGGCTTTCGAAGAGTGGAGAAGAAAGGTATCTCATCTTCGCGAGCTTTGAACAAAAGCACCCAAGATAGATAATAGACCCTATGAATTTCTGGACTTCTTTAGGGTTCCGCGAAGCATAAATTTTCAGCATAACCTCAAAATTTTCTAGATTGACATCAATGCCCCGTGAACTGATCAAGAAGCCTAGGAACTTCCCGGCTTTCACCCCAAACACACAATTCTCCGGTTTTAAGCTCATGCCATGCTTGCGAAGAGTTTCAAACACTTTACAAAGATATTTAATGTGATCTTCTTCTCGTTTGCTCTTCACCACTATGTCGTCTACACACGCTTCGACTGTGGTGCTAATCTGTTCACGAAAGATCAGGTGCACCAGGCGTTGGAAGTTAGCCTCGTCGTTCTCAATCCAAATGGCATGATTGTGTAGTAGTAAGCAGTAGATGCCCCTTTCGATGATGAAGGAAGTGTGTTCTTCATCTGCAGGATTCATCTTAACTTGACTGTACCCGGAGTAAGCGTCTAGAAAGCTAAGGGCTTCATGCCCTGTTGTAGAGTCAACAAGCTGGTCGATGGAGGGGAATGGGTAGCTATCCTTGGGACTGGATTTGTTTAGATCGGTAAAGTCGAAGCACATCCTTCATTTCCCATTGGCCTTCCGCACCATCACAACGTTTGCAATCCATTTAGGGTACTTTACTTCACGGATGAACCCCGCCTTCATAAGCTTGGCCACTTCCTCTCTCGCACCTTGGTCTCTCTCTCCAACTTGTTTTCTTTTCTTCCCCCTCCTCGTTTTTGCCTCGGGACTGATATTCAATGAATGAGTCATAAGGCTTGCGGGGATCCCTTTCAAGTATTTGGGGGTCCACATGAACACATCATGTGAAACAGTAAGCAACTTCTTAATCTCCTCTTATACATCCTCTTTGAGAGTCTTCCCCATATACAACTTCTCTTTTACCTACGAGAAGGGAGATATATTGCTCCTTTCCTGCTATGTAGTTGCAACTTCCAGCCAATTTCTACCTTCAACATCAACTTCTTCTTCTGAGAGACTCACTTCACTAGAGTTGGGATAATCTATCTGGGAAGTCAAAATGGGGACCCTCTTCTCGCTCAATGCGGCGAGATAACATGTGCGGCTTTCCACTAACTGGTCTCAAGCGACTCCCGTTCCTACCTGTGTAGGAAATTTCATAGAAAAGTGATGTATAAAAACAACTGCTTGGAAGATACATAGTGAAGGGATCCCCAAAATGGCATTGTACACGAACAGAGAATGCAGCACTAGGAACTCGATCTTCTCAGACCTTTGTGGATCATCATCATCTCCGAGAATCATGTCAAGGGTTATAACCCCAAAGGCTCTAACTCTCTCCCCCGCGTAACTGACAAGAGTGTAATCGATGGGCAAGAGCTTCCCTGGGTCTAAACCCATCTTCTGATATGCATCCTAGTACAAGATGTTCGTAGAACTTCTAGTGTCAACCAATACCCTTTCACAATCTTCGTGCCCATTTACACGTACAACACCAACGAGTCATATTTTGGAATTGCAGCCTCCATAATGTCCTTATCACTAAAGATAAGCTTATGTTGTTTGCGAAAAGGATTAAAGATGATTAGGATAGGTCATTAGAGTAGGAGGGGGGAGTTTGCGATTCTTCTTCCTTCACGTCTGTCGGGCCCTCTAGGGACATGCCTTCCGGTGATAGTACCCACCTGCCCATGTGGTCTCAGAAAGTTTTGACCCCCGTGAGGATAAGGTGGGTTCCTATTCTAGGGCGCTCTTTGGGGAACTAGACCTGGTCCCATCGTAGCCTTCTTACGCAGAGCACCATAGCCATGACACTCATAAAAGTCATGTCTAGTGGACTGATGGTATGAGCATAACTTTCCTCCACTCCGCGCGGAGGGGCGATATTCAGGTATGGAGTTGGTGACCTAAACTATGGCCTAGGCGGATACATCCCCCGGTTTTGCAAGCATTCATCTCAACTGTTACTATTAGTCTTTCCAGGGCTTTCCCTCTATCCGTGACTTGGTGGCGACGGGGTTCCCAAGTACTAGCCTATTGCTTGTGATTGTCATGCTTATGCCTCCCGTTGGAAATAGGAGTAGAAACTGCTCCTTCTCTTGCCAACTCCTCCCCGATGATGTGCCGGTTGGCTTTCTCTAGGAGCTTTGTGTAGGATGTGGGGTTTTCTTGCACACGTGCAACTTGAAGGCCCCAATTCTTAGTCCATGTATGAAGGTTATCCTTGCCACCTTCTCATCAAAATCGTGGGCTGCACGACCTTTGTCGTAAATCTCTTCACAAAGGAAGCTAAGGATTTCCCCTCTTGTTGTTTGACATTCATCACCTCCTGCATACTCAACTTCCTCTTTTGAGACCACCCGAAGTTAGCCATAAACGATTCCTCCAGTTGTCTGAATCCATTGATACTCTTCGCGGGGAGACTAATCATCCACGTGAGTGCAAGCCCGACCAAAGTATTCGGGAAGCATTTACACATCATCGCTTCGTCGACCTTGCTTATCAGCATCGCGTAGATATACTTGGACATATGGTCCGTTGGGTCCTCTTCCCTCGTGTAGTCGTTGATGGTTGGGAACTTGAAGTCATAAGGAGGAGATGATAGGAGGATGTTGTCTGCAAAGGCAGTTGCCCCGTAAAGAGTCAACGAGGGTTCTTGAGCCATCTGTGCGGGGATGTTTTGGGGTGCATGCTCTGCATATGGCCTACGGGGAGGCTCACGCCGCTGCCTATAGCGAGGGGGTTCGGGCGTCACGGATACTTGATCTGACTGCGCATCCCCTCCGTATTCCTCACGAAGGTCCTGTTGGACATGAGGCTCTTGCTGCACGTGCTCTTGCGACGCTGCTCTTGCCTGTACCTTTGCAACTCTTGAAATTGGAGAAATTGCTCCCATTCAGCCTTCGCGATGACAATCCGTCACGGAGGGAGCTGGAGTGTGTTTCTTTCCTGTTGTGCCAGATGCGAGCCTCAGAGCTGGGAATGCACTTCGTTCGATCTGCCTACTTGGGTCGCTTCACCATCCATGACTTAACAATTCTTGGACCTAGTTGCGTGAGTGCGTCCCCATAGTCGGCACCAATGTTGAAACCCGGGTTCGTGGATCTTCAACAACACACTTGGATCTTGGTTTGGATCTCTTTCCTCCTTCTCCACGGGGCGCAATCGACTGCTAGGAGGGTTTTTCCTGGTTGAATCGAAGGGCTCTTCGCAACTCCTTCACACATCTTCTTCGGGAAGCCTTGTAGTTTGGCTTCGCAGCCTCCAGTGTTTCATCCTGACCACGACCGCTCCTTCTTCTAGAACTTCTCACCTAAAAGCCCCCAGAAGTGGTGCTTCCGAGGGAAGGGCTCTCCGATGCTCAAGTAAGTAAAGGTTCAGATGAAAAAGTGTAACGTGATGGAGAGAAAGGAAAAGAAAAAATAATCAGATCTGGGGTTTTGCTAGCCTTTGTGGGCTTGGTCTTGCAGAGAGAATGAGATCGGAGAAGAAGAAAACGGAGGCCGAAAATTTTCTCTCCAATTCACTCTGTCTCTCTTGGTTGTTACCTTGGGATTGGTGTGGCTAAAAGAGGATTAAGATAACCTCTTCCTTTCTATCTTGGGGTATTTATAGAGCAAAAGAAGTTTCTCAAAATAGGGTTTTCATTTCCTGATAGGTTTTTTCCAACTACTCGGACCATTAGCTGACTTTGGCCCAAAACACATTTTCGGCTGTCACATAAAGTATTTTGCATCGGACTGGTTTCGGCTTATTATAACGACAAATCTACTTTTGGGAAAGTTTTATTGTCGTTTAACTTAAGTCCTATGAAATGCAAAGCTTAATTGCCTTAAAATTTATAAACGATGTTTTTGAAACCAAAAAACAAGCAACTTCACTCTTCTATATATTCCTCACCATAAAATATTGGATCAAATACCGAAAATCACCTGTAAAATAAGTCATATTGCCAATAATCACCCAACCTTTGCATATTTACCGAAAACCACCTAGGTTAATACCTTCGTTAGCGAAATAACACCCAATTCCTTTTTTCCGTTTGAAAAACTTTAACACGCGGCCACGCACAAAGTCTCCAATTTTTTAAATCCAAATTAAAGTAAAATAATAGAAAAAAGTAAATAAAAAACATAAATAAATGAAATAAAATCCAACAGTTGCGTCTTCTTCCCTAATCTCACAATGAACCCACACCACAATCCAACAACTCGCTCCGCCGAACACGGTGCTTCAACACCGCGCTCACAAAGAATTCCAGACCTTCCGATCCAAACTTCGGTGGTTGTGCCTCGACCAATCCACTTCCGCCTCCGCCACCTTCTCGTAGATTATCTTTTCCATCCTCGGAGTCTGTGTCCCCATTTTTGCACAAGTCACCTTTGTCCTCCTTCCTCTGCCCAAGCTCATCCTCCTCGACCACCCGATCGACTCCACACCCCTCTTCTCCCAGATCATCTCCACTCTTGCACGCTTCTACTTCTACGGCGTTGCTCACCGCGAAACCATCTCGTCTTCACTCTCATTCATAGAGATACTAAGTGGTTCGCGACCTTGAGCTACTGAGTGGATTAGGTGAGTTTGTCAAAAGCCCCAATTGAATTTGCAGATCTAATACATAATTTTTTAGTTCATACAAATCAACTCGATGTTTGATAATTTTGGTCAAATTGATGTTCAGTGGTTCTAAATTTGTTACTTCTGTGCGAATTGGTGTTCAGTGGTTCGAATTTTGTTAGTATACACCATTGATGAATCTTGAACCAGATCAATTTTGTTATTTTTCACCATTAATAAAGATTAGGGAGGAATAAAGTAGTGGTAAAACGAAAAAAGTTGGATTCCGCTCTCTTTAGCTGGGCGATTTCTTCTGCCTCACGTCTTTACCGACCAAGGTTGAATCTCATCGCCGATGGCTTCTCCGGATTGTCTGGGAGGGGGTGTGACAACTAGGCAGGCTAATAAGCAAGGAAAAGCTAGATTCTCTGTTGCACAGAAAGATTTGAGAGTCCAGATCGGAGCTGTTCATCCGACGCTGAAAGCTCCGGCTAAATCCAAACAAGTTCCGATTACGATTCCGGCCACAGAGATCAGAAATGCGAGTCTGATTACGAGTCCGAATCTAAATACAGAGGTTAGAAGTGAGACTAGAAGTGAGAATCAGATTCCAATTGCGGAGATCAGAAGTGTGAATTCTCAGGATGATTCAGTCATGACGGTAACGAAATCTGCTCTTCCACGTACTAAATCTCCTGGGATTCCTGATGTTGAAGGTCCTAAATCTAGATCGAAGCATCTAGGATATAAACTTGACTTAATTGAAATTCCGAACGGGGACACATATGAATTTCAACTAAGTGATGTGAGATCGGAGATGATAAAATGGCAGTTTACTTTGATTGGAGGAGTTATAGGATCAAATGTTACACCTGAGATTATGATAGAGTTTGTTAAACAGAATTGGGAAATTGAACCCCCTGAAATCGATTTGCGAGCGAATGGCATTTGGATTTTCTGTTTCCAAAGCCGTGAGCATATGAATTGGGTTATGGAGCAGGGGCCTTGGCTTATTCTGGATTCTAGGCCACTGGTGTTGAAGGAATGGAAGTCGGGGACTCCTATGGCTTGGTCTTGCTTTGACAAGGTTTCGGCCTGGATTCAATTGCGTAATATTGATCCTATATTTTGCTCAGAAAGGATGTTAAGCATCATTGGCAGTATGATTGGGACTCCAATCTGTATGGATCAATTTACTGCAACTAGGAATCATATTTCCTATGCTCGACTTCTGGTTTTGGTTAGTGTGGAGGATACTATGAAACCTGAGGTGAAGCTTATTGGACCAGATGGAACAGTCTATAAGATCCGCATTTGGTATGAATGGTTGCCTTGGACTTGTTCTGGTTGTGGTGTGTTTGGCCATTCCACAGAGGTGTGTGCAGCTAATAAGCAGAAAATCAGTTAGAGGACTAAGAAGAATTTATCTGAGAAAGAGATTGCTAAGGATAAGAAGTATGTTTGGGTTGCTAAGCAACATTTGTCTGAGGAAGAGATTGCCAAGGATCAGCAAAGTAAGCTTGTTGATAATAATTGCAGAAATGAGACTCAATCTTCTAAAGTTGTTGATCCGATTGTTATTATAGAGAAGTCTAAGAATAAGCAGAGTATGCCAGTTGAGAATAATTGCAGAACTGAGCTACTACCCCCTAATGTTGTTGTGCTAGAGGATAGTATTGATCCAGCAGATGGCTTATCAAAGGGCCAGTTAAATAGAATTCGCTCTACTCCTACCAAGAAGGGGAAATCCTGCTCCTTAGTGAATGATAACCTGACTTTTCACTTGAGTTGTAGCAGCTCTCTTATGCAAGATAATGATTGAAGTTATAATTGGTAGTTGGAATACTAGGGGATGCTGTAACTCCCCTAGACCTCACTTTGTGAGGGAGTTGGTGAACAAAAATAAGTTGAGTCTTGTTGGTCTTCTTGAGACTAAGATACCTTATGACAAGGAAGTCATTCTCTCTAAGATGTTGATGAATCAGTGGCAGTTTGTTACTAATAGTTATCTTAATCATAGAGGCATGATTTGGGTTACATGGGATCCTATGGTGCTAAGTATTGTTCCTCTTGTGATCTCTCCTCAGATGATACACTATAAGGTGAATAGTAGAGATAATATGACTTGTTTCTATGCTACTTTTGTTTATGCTTTCAATGCTAAGCTTGAGAGGAGATCTTTGTGGAATGAATTACTGAATCTGGCTAATGGTATTACTGAACCTTGGGTTGTCTTGGGAGACTTTAATTGTTTGCTTCAGTCACCAGAGAAGATCTCTTTCAGAAGTAATCTGTTTCATTGTTCAGAGGAGCTGGTCCAGGTTCTTGAGCAGACTCAGCTAAGTGATCATATCTTCTCGGGGGCTTACTATACCTGGAGTAATCAGCAGGGGGGAAGAGACAGATTTGCTTGCAAGCTTGATAGAGTGCTTATTAATCAGGTTTGGGATGGCAGTTTTCCTACTTCTAGAGTGTTTTTTGCAGACCCTAACATCTCAGATCACTCTCCAGCTATAGTACTTCTCAATCCTAATCCTGGCTTTAAAAGGATTCCTTTTAAATTTCGAAATTTTTGGACTGAAGAGCCTGATTTTTTAGATTTGATCTCCAGTGCCTGGCAAGATACTCTGAATGGGAATGCTCAGTATGTTTTGGCCTCTAAATTGAAGAAAACTAAAGCAGTGTTGAAGAGATGGAAGAAAGGCAGATTCAGGCAATTGGAAATTATGGTGGAGGAATGTGTTGAAAGATTGAAGAAGTCAAATGAAGTACTCCAGCATGACTTTTCCTGTGTGACTAAACAACAAGATGTTGTGAATGCGAAGGGAGAGCTTAATCTGAGAATGAGCCAATTGCAAAGCTTTATTGTTCAAAGAGCTAAGGTGGATTGGATTAAACTCGGGGAAGATACCTCTCCAATTTTTTACAATGGGATCAAAACCAGGAAAGCTAAGTCCAGTATTTTTGCTCTGAAAGATGCTCATGGCCAAGTGATTGATTCTGAATCAGCTATTGAAGCAGAAATCTTATTATTCTACATCAATCTCTTTGGTACACAAGGCTTGACTACTGATGTTAATTTTGATAGCTATGGAGGTAATAAGATTGACAATGCTCATCACCTATCTATTTGATCCTTGCCTAGTGAAGTAGAGATTAAGGATGCAACTTTCAATATTGGTAATTTGAAATCCCCGGGGCCTGATGGATTTGGTAGTCTTTTCTTTAAAAATGGTTGGGAGATTGTGGGCCAAGATGTTGTTGCTGCTGTTCAAGATTTTTTCAGAAGAGGCGGAATTCTGAGAGAGTCTAATGCAACCCTTGTGAGCCTCATTCCTAAGGTTGAAAATCCCTTTCTTGTCAAGGACTTTAGGCCTATATCTTGTTGTAATACAGTAATGAAGATCATCTCAATAGTTCTTGTGAAGAGAATGAGACCACTACTTGATGAGATTGTGTCCATTAATCAAGGAGCATTTGTTCCTGGCCGCTCTATTGCTCATAACATTGCTGTGGCTCAGGAGATTATTAGGGGTTATGACATCAAAAATATTTCCCCTAGATGTCTTCTTCAAATTGATCTCCAAAAAGCTTATGATTGTGTTAGTTGGGATTACCTTCATAAAGCTCTTATTTTCCTAAACTTTCCTGAGCAGTTTATTGGTTGGATTATGGAATGTGTGTCAACACCTTCATACTCTATCATGATCAATGGAGAGGCTAAAAGGTTCTTTAAAGGAAGAAGAGGACTGAGACAAGGTGATCCTCTCTCCCCTTTTCTGTTTGTCATTGTTATGGAAATGTTTGCCAGGAAACTGAACAAAGCAAGTCGACAGAAGGGGTTTGGTTATCACCCAAAATGTAAGCAACTTCAGTTGTTGAGCATTGCTTTTGCTGATGATCTTATGATCTTTTGTAAACCTACTCTACTCTCTTTAAAAATCATCAAAGAATGCCTTATAGAATTTGCATGGGAGTCTGGATTGGTTGCTAATTGCTCTAAGTCTAAGGTGTTCTTTGGGGGCCTTAATCCTGCTAGAAGAGAGGAATGTGCTACCTTCCTTGGTTTTGCTCAGGGGGTCTTTCCAGCTAAATACCTTGGCATTCCTCTTCACTCTAAGAAGCTGAAAGTTGATGAATATGGTCCATTATATGACAGGCTGAAGCAAGTTTTACACTATAGAAGTGCAAGAAAAATCTCTTATTCAGACAGAGCACAGGTAGTAAGAGCAGTGTTGGAGGGTGTTCTTTCTTTCTGGATGCAGATTATTCCTATCCCTAAAAAAGTGATTAGAAGAATTGAAAGCCTTTGTAGATCCTATCTTTGGTCTGGAGATCTTGGCAGTGGTAGGAATCTGGTTGCTTAGAGTAGAGGTTGTCAGGAATTTGGTAATGGAGGGTTGAACTTCAAGGAATTACTCTCTTGGAACAAGACTCTACTCTTTAGATTCATTTTTTATCTACACTGGGAGAGGAACAATTTGTGGACTCTTTGGGTTAAACAAAATATCACTAAGAGAAGAGATATCTGGCATGTTGAGTTAAATTCTTCTTGCTCTTGGCTGTGGAGAAACTTATTGAAGGTCAGGGATAGTGTCCAGCATCAACAACACTCTATGTCAAATCCCCTCATAACAAGAAGGGATGGTAAACTGAACACAGTTGGTCTTTATTCATTACTTAGGCCTAGAGAGCATCAGATTCCCTGGTGTACAGTGATTTGGAAGGGTCTTCAAGCTAGAAAATGGAGCTTCATATGTTGGTTAGCTACTCTTGGTACACTTCCAACAGCTGCAAAACTTCATAGGTGGGGCATTATTGATAATCCGAGATGCTCTCTATGTCTAGGAAATGATGAGGATGAGAATCACATTTGGTTTGAATGCCCTGTAGTGAATAATATCACAAACAATGTTTTGGAGTGGCAAGGCATTCAAACAAGGAAAAGTAATCTTGTTGCTTGGTGGAACTGGTTTGCTGTCTGTGAAAAGAAGAACAATAATATCTATCTTTCTAAGCTGCTTACTGTCATGGCGATTGTGTACTTCATCTGGCAATTAAGGAATGCAGTGATCTTCAAAGGAGCAACAGTGAACGAGGATGAAGAAGTGAAGAAGATTATCCAAGCTTGCAAGTTTAGGATTTTACATCTTATTCCTATGAATGGGAGAAGAGGGAGTGCTATGAGAAGAAGGCTAAGAATTTGAATGCCTGAGTGTCTGTCTTTGGCCTTTGATTGTCCGCTTGCTATGGTTGCTTTGCCAGTGTCTTTGACCAAAGATGGCTGAATCAAGTAACAAGGTTTGAAGACTGCTTGTTTTGTGGTTGTTTCTGTATGTCTTTTTCTTGGTTTTGTTGTGTTGTTCTGTCCTGTTTTTGGCTCTAGTTTTGTTCTGGTTCTGTTTTTGTGCCTTTGTTCCTGGTGTTGTTTTTGGTGTTTGTTAGTTTTTGTTTACTTGTTTTAGTTCCTTGTTTTGGTTTGCTTTGCAATTGTATTTTTGTTGTTTTGCTTGTTTCGTATTGGCGTTTGTAAACAGGACGTTGGGCCTTTTTCCCAACCATCAATAAAATCTTACCATTTGGCTAAAAAGATTAGGGAGGAATTGGATGAATTGTGTTACTCTTTGCTACTATTGGTGTTCAAGGGGAAAATTGACTTTTCACGGATTTAACTGAGATTTAACAGAAATGAGGAGTTGTGTGTTGTTTCGCTAACGAAGGTATTAACCGAGGTGGTTTTCGAAAAATAGTGAAAAATCGGGTGAATATCGACAATATAACCTATTTGACGGATGCTTTTCGGTATTTAACCCTAAAAATCATCCCACCACTTTTCTTTTTCCAGTTTTATTTAAGAAGGCCCACTTGATTACATGTTTTTGCATATCACGGTGCGATTTTGCCATCACTAATCGTATTGACCACTATCATCATATACATCCACACATGGAGATAAATTTGAATACCATTCATGTCAACTCTCCCGGTCCTCAATTTTGAATGTTGATTCTGATGGTTGATTATTGTGTTTTTTTACCTGTTACCGCCCCCTTAAGCGTTGATTTAATAGTTTTATGAATGTCCTTTTTGTACTAGATGTTTTATCAACTACTACGTATTATTTTTTGGGTGAATGAATAAATGCATATCAATCAATAATTTGAGAATTGAAGTCTTGAAGACATTTAGCTATTGAAAAGTCTACGTATTTGCTAGGTAGATTAGGGGATTAGGTAAACATGTCATTTTTACTTGAAGCAAGATGATTTTTGTCATTTGTAAAGTTTATTTATTTGGTATGAAGTTCTACCTCACCCTAATTTTTGTGTCTCAACTCGTTAGGGCCTTTTTCACGTGAGAATAAAAATAAAAATACTTTAATTAAGCTCTTTGGATGGAAGAAAATAAAAAAGGAGAATAAACTTTATTTAAATGGTCATGTACGACACGTGATTACCCGTCAACTTTCTTTTATCAATTTTTAGGGCGAGCTCTTTTGGGCAATTTTTCTTCATGCACAACCAACACAAAATTTATGCATACTTATGGTATTTTCATGCACACACAATCAAAATTTTATGCAATATAATTTAAAGGTCATGTACATTTTTCGTAAAAAAGATGCACATCCGTTTAGAAAAGATGCACTCGATCAATGTTTATGTACACTAAAGGAATATTTGCTGCACAAACATTTTCAAGCATGTACAAAAGTGATGCACAATTAGACCATTTTTTATGCAGACTCATGCAAAATCTTATGTTGTAACGCCCCTATTTATCTTGAGAATATTATCGCAAGTGACCCCATAACACATATCTAAGATCAACGGCTTACTGTAAAGAATATTAAAGACATAAATAAATGTGGAATAAAGACTTTATTCAAGAATATTCGAAAAATGTCTTACAACGAAATTGTAAAATATCCTTAAAGTAATAATAATAAGTATTGTGGTGGAATTCTTATTGTAAATTCCATGAATTACACAATAGGAAAAGCAATTGTCTAACTTCAGTATTTTCAACCTTATTTCACCAAAATTACTCAAAACAACTTTTTCCAACTGTCGCAAAGGTTTACTTCTTGTGTACCTAAGAAGAGTAACTTGATGTGCCGTATGTGATAGATGACATCAGCTAATAACAAAAGGGAAAGGATGGTTAGTCTAATGAAAGACTAGCAAGAATATTCTATGTGAGGTTTTGTGTAGTCGTATACAGTTACGACCATCGTATCTCAAATAATAATCGGTCGGCAACATGTAATTGTAATACTTCCATTGAATTAGAAAAAGACACGAGCCAAGAGAAGATCTTGAGGAATTGGATCTTATGTCGAGATATTAATTTGTTTGGGGTATTATTGTTGTTACATGCAATCATTCATTAAACCAAATGGCTTAAGAACGTTTCAAAAAACCTTCTTTGAATTGGATCCACGATCAGCCTCACCGCATACGTTATGTGTGAATCCATATTGGAAAGAAGACTTACTTAGATAGAAGCAAGAGAAATTACCAAGTTGTACTCCTCGCACCGGTTCGTTAATTATGTGTGCAATGCACTTATCATATTTAATTTCAAAATGATGCATTCACGTTGAAGTTTTTAATCCATACCATCTAGAATACGAGATTAACATTGGAACACAAGTCCCCGAACAATGACACTAGCTAAGTGCAACACCACTCATATTCAAATAAGGGTACGATCTTAACCAAAAGTATTAGGAAAAATTCTTCCTAATAATGTTATAAAGAGATAGCTAAACCTTGCAAGGTAAATAACCTCCCCACGAAACTCGTGCTAACTATGTCAAATAAGTCCACATCAAGTTCATCTATCACCCTATGGCAACAATAAAAATTCATAACCGTAGTTCTAGCAATATATATCCTTTAGTATAAATAGATAATGATATTAAATCACATAAGATAACACATAAGTTCCCAAACAAACTATCCACAACAAATTATTCCAACTTAAATAGACGATTAAGAATTCCTAATTAAGGGGAAATATAGAATAATAAAAAGAGCGAACCACCACTTACCTTGACCCGCTTTGTCGAACAAAACGTCTTCAATTTGATTCAAGTCAATATCTTGATTCCTTCTTCAATTTCGATCCAAGATTCTCAAGTCACAACAAATAATTATAGTCAATAGATATTTTAAAACTCTTATCCATTTAAAAATTATGTCTTTAATATATTGATGAAAGATGAGAATTTTCCTCACAATAGTCTTACTTCCATAAAAAGTACCCATATATTATATATAAGCATATATATCCCTGAATAATTATACTTGATTAAAGCATAACTGGGGTGTAGGAACGATGATGTTCCCTTTGATTTTGATGATGATAAACTCAAATGCTTTTGATGGTTTTTAGTGTGACTATAAGTTTCAGGAAACGGTGAAGTCAAAGGAACGATGAAAACCTGAGAAGAGTCAAAACAGAAAAGCAAAGGAACAGAAAAGCCAACAATAACGAAATCAACGCGCTGGAACGAAAGAAGAGAACAGACGCGTGTTGCTGAAACAAAACAGAAAAGGGAACAACGCAAGGAATGAAGGACGCGCGCTGGAAACCCTAGAGGCTGCCGAATATCTGTCTTGGAAAACAGATTTGGAAGTTGCAACTTGGGCCTCAAGGAAGATCTCGGTGAAGAGATTTTGGGTAGAATATTGTTAGAAAAGATTGTATAGGATTTTATTATCTTATTTTCCTTAAGTAAAACTAGGGTAAAATATGAGAATTTCCTAGACTATATATTAGAGAGTTGCAAATTTCTACAACTACGTAACACAAAGAGCATTTTCCAGAGCAGAGCATTCGGAAGCAAGAAGAACACTTACAAGGACGAAACTTTGGTGAGTTGAGTACTTGTTAGGGTTTTGGTTGTCTAGTGTGTTGTTAGAAACGTTACATTGAGAAGTCTAGATATCTAGGAGTAAACTAGATTGAGATAAGACTTGCTTGTTTGTAATTCCAGGATTAATAACATAAGTAGACATTCAAAATCCTACTAGGGAAACCTAGAGGTAGAGGTTTTTCTTAGTCAACTAGTTGGTTGATTAAGTTTTCCTCTCTAAGGAACTGAGCTCGTTACTTCATAATTATGTTGTTATTTTCCGCTGCCCAAGGAACGAACTTACGGTTCCTTGATCTAACACACTCGATTCTACAATTGGTATCAGAGCAGGTTTGCTCTAGATTGTGTGTTACTTATAGATTTTTTAGGTAACAATGGCTCCTAGTACTGTCGAAGTCGGTTTGAACTCCTCAAGGCCCCCTCTCTTGCTCGCTGGCCAATATCAACATTGGAAGACGCTTTTCATCAAATGGGTGCAAAGTAACGATTACCAATGCTGGTTGGTGATTTCCCTTGGTGATATTGACATTGTCGATCTAGAGAAGAAAAAGAAACTAAAGAAATGGGATCAAGACGATCTTCAAATCATGGAGAAAAATTGTAAAGCAGCCATGCTCATCAACAACGCTCTCAATCAGCAAGATGTGCAAAAACTCCAATCTTGTGAGTCGGCTAATGCTAAATGGCTTGCCTTGGAACAAATGTACATAGGAAGCAAGGATCTGCGTGAAGTTGATCGTTTCACTGCCAAGAAGGACTTCTACAACTTCAAAATGGATGACAAGGAAGATGTGAGTTCCTACCAAGCCAGGTTTGAGAAGATCACTGCAAATCTGACTGCCCACTCCGTCACGGATGCAGAAATCCTTCCTGACGAGAAGATCCTTATAATCATTGATGGGCTTCCTCATCGCCATGCAATGACCAAAGCCATTCTAAAGGAGAACCCCAACACTGTCAAACTGACGTTCCATGAGGTCTTCAGCAAGATTCAGAAGTATGACAATGAAGAAAAGGCTGCAAGAAACAAGGATTCCAAAGAAAAGGGAATCACTTTGATGGTTGGAAAGGCTGTTGATAGGATTGAGAACGACCTCGATGATAATGATGGCTCCGATGATCCTGAGGTGGTGCTGCTAACCAAAGTCATGCGTTCCCTCTACAATAAAGGAAGAAACAGCAGAGGAGGGAATGGTGAGACTCGTGACATCAAGGATATCACATGCTACAACTGCAACGAAAAGGGTCACTACGCTAGCTCTTGCCCAAAACCGAAGAAACCAAGCAAACCATCTGGGAACGATGAGAAGAAAGCCTTCGTTGCTGTGTGGGGCAATGAAGATGACTCAGACAGTGAAGATCCTGAAGCTTGGAGTGGCAAAATATGTGCTATGGCCATCAACGACTCTTCTGAGGAACTCGAGGTAAATCCCGAAACCTTTCTGAAATCTCTTGTGAATTATGACAAACAATCATTGATTGCTCTCATAAGGGAAATGTACACTGAAAATTTGAAAACACAAGAGGAACTTGCAAATTCTAAAGATGAATGTAGTAGTTTAAAAGAGAATCTGTCTAAAACTGCTAGTAGCTCAACTGTTCCTTGTTCTTCATGTGAGGCTAATTATGAGGAACTTCAGAGATTGAGAAATGAAAAAGTCTCTTTGCTTATGAATGAAGTTTCTAACAATACTGATGCAAGGAGTATAGCTAGTCCAGCTAAGCTTGAAGCATAGATATCCGAAATGAAGTCCTATGTGCACAAGATTCATTCTGTTCTGATGGAACAGAAAGCTGAAGCTGAAAGCATCAAGTTCGTCGAAGCAAGGTATAGCATTGGCTATACAGGTTCCAAGCAAACGGAAGATGATCCCTCTATACTGGAACTACGTGAAGCAAGATATAGGGAACTTCAAGATGCTAGAGAGAAGAATCGCAATCTTGAGGAACACGTCAAGGTCCTTGAGAGTGGTCTGGATGAAACTCAGTCCTGGTACACTGGACAACCTGCCCACAAGATTTTTCTCAAGCAGTCTCAGGGAACGCAACCAAACGTTCCATGTCCTGAACGTGCGAAACAACGCAAGAGTACTGTTCCTAACAGAAAGTATGTTCAATTAGAACAATTCAAGCTGTGTTGGTATTGTGGAGACAACAGACATGTGCAAAGAGATTGTGAAAAGAAAAGGAAGTTCTCTGAAGAGCACACAAAGAGAAGGAACAATAGGAGTAACAATGTGAACTTGAATGATTTCTATGATGATTCACATGTGCATAACTCTAACCATTCTAGAAATAGGAAGAAAACTGTTGTTAGAACTATTCCCATGGAACAATTGCATTATGTGTCTCGACCAGGTAAGACTAAGCTTGCCTGGGTCGCCAAACACTAACTTTTTCTGTGCAGGTTGAAGTGAGGGGGAACGAGAGGTGATACATTGACAGCGCTTGTTTGTGCCACATGACTGGAAAGGAAGATAAACTCTCCTTACTTCACAAACACTCCAGAGGGAGTGTTGCTCTTGGAGACAAGAGACGCATAGAAATTATTGGAACAGGCGAAACGAAACTAAACTCCAGCATCACAGTAAAAGAGGTTAGTTGAGTTCATGAACTTGGTTTCAGTTTGTTGAGTGTTGCACAACTTTGCGACCAAGGGAACAACAAGACAGTCTTTACCTCACAAGAATGCTATGTCAAAGATCGTGAAACCAATAACATAATTTTGAGAGGAGTCAGATTCAAGGATGTATACATTGTGGATAAAGATTTCAAGCCAAAGAAAGTTCTATGCTTTGCGTCTATAGCTGATGAGACGAAACTGTGGCATAGAAGGCTTGGTCATGTTAATCTTCGACTCATTCACAAGCTTTATTCAAAGGAACTTGTTCGTGGTCTTCCCCATGTTCAATCTGAATTCCATGGTATCTGCGATGCTTGTGTAAAGGGGAAACAGACCCGTTCCTCATTCAAGATCAAACCAGATGTAACAACTTCTCATCCTCTGGAACTGATTCATATGGATCTCTGTGGTTCCATGAGGATAAGAAGTCATGGTGGGAACAGGTATATTTTCGTAATTGTCGATGATTATTCTAGATTCACTTGGACAATTTTTTTATCTTCGAAGGATGAAGTCTTCTCCGAGTTCGAAGCTTTTATCAAGAAGGTGGAAACAAGCTTAGGAAAGAAGCTAAATGCAATTAGGTCCGACCATGGAACGGAGTTTGAGAACTCCATGTTCTTCAACTTCTACGAGGAACATGGTGTGTCTCATGACTTCTCCGCGCCTAGGACATCACAGCAAAATGGAGTTGTGGAACGGAAGAACATGACTTTGGAAGATATGGCGAGAACTCTTCTTATTGATAGCAACCTTCCAAGGATTTTTTGGGCTGAGGCAGTAAATACTGCTTGTTATATCCTTAATCGTGCAATGCTTCGTTCCTTATTGAATAAAACCGCTTATGAACTAATAAGGGATCGCAAGCCCAACATTTCCCACTTGTGTGCTTTTGGATGCAGGTGCTATATTCACAACAATGGGAAGGATAACTTGGTCAAGTTTGACCCTCGAAGTGATGAAGGAATCTTCTTGGGCTATGCAAGGGCAAGCAAGGCGTACAGGGTATACAACAAGAGGCTGCGCAAAATTGAAGAAAGCATTCATGTTGTCTTCGACGAGAACTCCAAAGGTTCCAATGGAGAGTTTGAAGCAACGTCCCCAGAAGAAGGTTATCCAAGAATGCAACGTGAAGATTCGGATGCTGAAGACAATGGACCTCCCTCAAAACCACATGTAGGTTCAGGGAATGGTCATCCAACTGCAAACACTGTGTCTCCATCCTCTCCGGACTCTTCTATTCCTGATGATTCCTCAAAGGAGGATACCTCAAATGATGCTGCACAAGATGCAAAAATTCCTTCATCATCCATCGCTGACTCAACCATGCCCCCACCTACTACAAACATCCCTATCACTGTTCCTGCTGGAACCTCTAGTGATATTATTACTGTTAGTTCCGAAAGTGATGATGACGGAACAAACCACTTCGAAGATCCTACTCTACTAGTGTCAAAGAATGTTCGAGTTCAAAAGGCTCACCCCACTCATAATCTGATCACACCTTTCGGTGAAAGAGGTTTGCGCTCTAAACTGAATATGTTTTGTGCATTCCATGCTTTTATCTCTCTTGTAGAACCAAAGAATATCAAGAAAGCATTGAAGGAGCCAGATTGGATCGTAGCTATGCAAGAAGAGCTCCATCAGTTTGAGAGGAACAAAGTCTGGCGGCTCGTTCCTTTACCTCACAACAAACATGCCATTGGTACTCGGTGGGTGTACAGGAACAAGCTCGACGACTCTGGGGTAGTCACAAGGAACAAAGTAAGGTTGGTTGCCCAAGGCTACAATCAACAAGAAGGGATTGATTATGATGAGACATATGCTCCAGTGGCTCGTATTGAAGCTATTCGTCTTCTCATTGCCTATGCCGCTAACAAGGGATTCACACTATACCAAATGGACCTCAAGACGGCGTTCCTTAATGGATATCTTCAAGAAGAGGTATATGTGAAGCAACCTCCTGGCTTTGAAGATGCTGATTTTCCCTCACATGTGTATGCATTGGATAAGGCACTGTATGGTCTTAAGCAAGCACCTCGTGCTTGGTATGATAGACTTGCACAGTTCCTTCTCTCCAATGGATATCGTAGAGGAACGATTGACAAAACTCTGTTCCTTTTGGAACAAGAAGGTAAGATTCTGGTGGTTCAAGTCTATGTTGATGATATTATTTTTGGTTTCACTAACCCTGCCCTTGTAGAAAAATTCAAAAATCTTATGAGTAGTGAGTTTGAGATAAGTATGATTGGGGAATTATCCTTTTTCCTCGGATTGCAAGTCACCCAAACTAAGGAAGGAACGAAGATACATCAACAGAAATACATCAAGGAGTTGTTGAAGAAATATGGTATGGACACTTCCAAACCCATCGTTACTCCTATTTCTCCTAACACTCGCTTGGATGCAGATCTTCATGGCACGAACGTTGATCCCACCATGTATAGGGGAATGATTGGTTCGCTTCTCTATCTCACGGCCAGTAGGCCAGATATTTTGTTTAGTGTGTGTCTCTATGCTAGATTTCAGGCAAATCCAAAAGACTCACACTTGAAGGAAGTCAAGCGTATATTTAGATACCTCAAAGGAATGGACCACCTATGTCTATGGTATCCCAAGAACTGTGACTTCAACCTTGTTGGATTCACAGACGCCGACTTTGCTGGGCACGTAGTAGATCGCAAAAGCACCTCTGGAATGGCACAGTTCCTTGGGCCTTGTCTCGTTTCATGGGGTTCCAAGAAACAAAACTCTATGGCCCTTTCCACTGTAGAAGCTGAATACGTCACCGTGGCAAGCTGTTATGCTCATGTATTGTGGCTTAAACAACAACTGGAAGACTATGGTATGTCTCTTGGCACCGTTCCTATTATGTGTGATAATACTAGTGCCATCAACATTTCAAAAAATCCAGTTCATCATTCACGTACTAAGCATATTGACATTCGTCATCATTTTCTACGTGATAATGTTGACATGGGCTTTATTAGAATGGAACGTTGCAGGACTGAAAATCAAGTGGCAGACATCTTCACCAAAGCACTAGACAAAGGTCCATTCGAGTATCTTCGATTACTCCTTGGCATGATCTCTCTGAATTGAGGACCTTCACATCCATTATTCCCTCAATGCTTGGCTAAATTCGTTCCGTAATTTTCATGAAGTTCCTTGTCTGTGTGCTTTTCATGACTTGATTTTCATGACTTTAGCTTATTCGAATTGCTTTGTATTAGGATTTAGATACTTTGTCTTTTGATTTGTGTTGAATTACTTGATTGCATGCTAACATCTCTCTTAAAGACCCAAAACAACCATGTTGATGCATAGCACCCTCATTATAAGCCCACATGATAATTGGTTGTACAACCTCCCTTAGCAGCGATTCAGGTAAACGTTCCCTATGATCCTTCTTTGTTACACCTTTTACTGGGAATAATTACTTGAGTTGTTTTTCTCCCTACCATATGTTTGGATATACTATATTTTGTGTGAACCCAACATTGAAATATCCAGACTAGCCTCGCAAGCATTCTTGGTCTCAGGAGGAACGAAGAATATTGCTCAGATTACGGGGGAATTGATTTCTGTGGAACGGTGAGATTTGAATCAGAAAATGGCATTTATTGAGTTGCAGGTGTCCGTTGGAATGGCTCCCTGTGCGATTTGACTGATCTGAGACGGGAACAGTGATGCGGCTTTCAAGCAAAAAGTGGCCGTTGCTTTTGGAGAGCGAAGAAGCTATTGATTGAAATTTTTGAAAATAAGGAAACTTGGAGACGGTTGAGATACGGAAAGTTTATTTGGAAAAGATTTTATGTTGAAAAAGATTTTCTCTTGTTTCCTATATATAAGGGATCTCCTCTCCTGTTCCCTCACC
The DNA here is from genome assembly GCA_027886185.1 of Rheum nobile. Taxonomy (NCBI): domain Eukaryota; kingdom Viridiplantae; phylum Streptophyta; class Magnoliopsida; order Caryophyllales; family Polygonaceae; genus Rheum; species Rheum nobile. The sequence goes on along the minus strand of WOAB01000789.1, from coordinate 2,234,626 downwards.
GCCAATCTCTCATTGCAATCTGTCAGCACTCAAACTCTCTCTCAAATCTCTCCAGCTCTCACCTCCCTAAAGCTCTCTGTTGTCTTCTTCAATGGACTCCCCCAGCAAGATCAACCCCGCCAACCTCACCGACGCTGAGATGGATGCTTACATACTCCAACTTCAATAGGCCAGGGCTGCCAAGGCTACTCCAAGTTCCGCTGCGGCTCCGGGCTCTGTGCTTGACATCGCCAGGGCGTCCATTCAACAATCGGAGGATCCCCATGCCTCTGCATCGACTCCCATAGCTTCCTTGCCTGCTCCGTCCCCTCTAAAGGCCCAGGACCTAAATCCTACTCTTGCCCTGGTGCCAATGGAAGAGGAGCACTCTGTTTCCTCTCCTTCCGGGGGAAAAGAAGAAGCCGAGGAGGAATCGATGAGACTTCTAGAGAAGGACTTGGGTGTAAAGGCTACACCTTTGGCGCCGCCTCCTCCTCGCAAGCGGAAGCTCGCTGATTTAGCCATCACCGCCCAGGAATCAGAGGAGGAGGGCGAAGTCCAGATCTTGGAGCACCGCCCAGCCACCACTGCTCACTCCACTCCCTCCAAATCTGGTGGTGATGAGCATGCCCCTCGCCCTATCAAGGCACGGCTCCGTTCCGCTGCTAAAACAACGGCGAAGAAAGCCAAATCCACCGGGAAAGCAAAGCTGGAACTCTCTCTCTCCACCACCACTACTCCGAACTTTACTGAGGGTAAGAAGATTCTTCCTCCCCTGCTTATCCGTGAAAGCTTCTTCTCTGAACACCATGTGGAGGAGATTCTGGAGCTTCTGAAATTCCAGGGTTGGGAACGGATCTGTTCCGACAGGATCACCGTTAATGAAGTTCAGGTCAGAGAGTTCTACCACTACTTCTTTCTCTCAAAAGGAGACGTTCTGACTGGGTCGTCCAAGATCAGTGGCGAAGATCTCTCCTTCTCTCCCAAGGTTATCTCCCAACTCTTATATGTTCCTTTGGGTGGTTTTTATGAAGCTCCGTTGAGTGAGCTCAACGAAGAGAAGCTGGCTTGCATGGAACGTTTGTTTGGTTCCACTGAAGGTGATTTGCACACAGAAAGGCTGACTCTGCTTCAGCGAATAGCGTTCCTCATCATCTCCAGGACTGTTGCACCACGACAAGAGCGCAAAAACACCATTACTCTATGCGACCTGTTCTTGCTCGATCGATTCCTGCGAAGGGATAAAATTGATCTCCCCAGAGTCATTCTGTGTCACATGGATCGTTGCAAGGCCAAATCTCATTCTTTGGCCTACCCCGGTTTGGTAAAGATGTTGTTACTACGCGAGGAATCATATCTGCAAGAGAATGAAGTTTCTCTGGGTAGCGAGTTGGATTCTGCTACGGTGGAAAATATGAAATTCATTGGAGATACCAAAGGAACGGGCACTGCTGTTGCAAAGAAAGAAATTGGTGAAGGGTCGTCAAAAGGGAGCTCAATTCAGCATCAGATACTTGCTGAGCTCAAGCAGTTGAACACAACCATATCATTGCTCTTGGATCATTTCTTGAGCAAAGTCGATGATTCTGCGGAAGACCCTAAGATCTGAGTGCTCTCCGTTCCTATTCTAGCCCATCTGACCCTCTGTTCTTGATTTTTTTAAATGTTTTTATGTATTTTGTGTGATTGTTCCTTATCTTCTGATCTTAGCTGTCTAGGTACCTATGCTATGTACTTCGCATGACTTTATGAATGAATTATTTTGTTTATGAGTTGCATGTGTGTCAAGTCTTTCTGTTTCTTGTGGAACTTTTGATGATGCCAAAAGGGGGAAGTATGAAAAATGTGAAACCCAAGGAAGAGTTGATAACAGAAGCTAGTGCTAAGGGGAACGACAAGGCTGCTTGAAGGTAAATTCTCAATGAACTTTCTGAGGGGGAACATTGTTAATTATTTGAACATAGTATCTGTGTGATTAAATGTGAAAATGCTTCTAATTGTCTGTTCTGAACTGTGTATTTTGACTTGCACATTTTGAAGGAGTTTGTCATCACCAAAAAGGGGGAAATTGTTGGAACGATGATGTTCCCTTTGATTTTGATGATGATAAACTCAAATGCTTTTGATGGTTTTTAGTGTGACTATAAGTTTCAGGAAACGGTGAGGTCAAAGGAACGATGAAAACCTGAGAAGAGTCAAAACAGAAAAGCAAAGGAACAGAGAAGCCAACAATAACGAAATCAACGCGCTGGAACGAAAGAAGAGAACAGACGCGTGTTGCTGAAACAAAACAGAAAAGGGAACAGCGCAAGGAACGAAGGACGCGCGCTGGAAACCCTAGAGGCTGCCGAATATCTGTCTTGGAAAACAGATTTGGAAGTTGCAACTTGGGCCTCAAGGAAGATCTCTGTGAAGAGATTTTGGGTAGAATATTGTTAGAAAAGATTATATAGGATTTTATTATCTTATTTTCCTTAAGTAAAACTAGGGTAAAATATGAGAATTTCCTAGACTATATATTAGAGAGTTGCGAATTTCTACAACTACGTAACACATAGAGCATTTTCCAAAGCAGAGCATTCAGAAGCAAGAAGAACACTTACAAGGACGAAACTTTGGTGAGTTGAGTACTTGTTAGGGTTTTGGTTGTCTAGTGTGTTGTTAGGAACGTTACATTGAGAAGTCTAGATATCTATTCCAGGATTAATAACATAAGTAGACATTCGAAATCCTATTAGGGAAACCTAGAGGTAGAGATTTTTCTTAGTCAACTAGTTGGTTGATTAAGTTTTCCTCTCTAAGGAACTGAGCTCGTTACTTCATAATTCTGTTGTTATTTTCCGCTGCCCAAGGAACGAACTTACGGTTCCTTGATCTAACACACTCGATTCTACATGGGGTAATCAAAATAATTAAAATTAAGTTAATTAGTTTGTACGCAACCCTTATTGTGGAAAACGACGGTAATTTCCCATGACTCCTGGTGGCGGACTACGATAGTGTAACACCTAGAGGGTGGCGCACAATCGGCAGCGGCAACCAGACGTCACAGTGGACAGTGGTTGGAGATCGACGAACGGCTGCACAAATGGATTGAACGAGGCTCAGTGGCTGCGGCTCGACGGCGTCGGGCTAGGGTCGACTGAGAAAGAGCGAGAGAGGAAGATAGGAGAAGGCTTGTGTTTTTGGATGAAGAGTTTGGGTGTTATGGACCTCTATCTATATAGTTGGGATGACTTAGGGTAAAAGAGATAAAATATATGAATTCCATATCTCTATCTTATCTCTTATAGAACGATATAAAGATTTGGGTTCCCGTGCAAAATAAGCTTCCCGTGCGAAATGTGAAGCAATCTCGGCCGTACGTTTTTTTTTTTTTTTTTTGGTCAACAACTTCTTTTTTTTTTCATTTTCGTCTCGTGATCATTCTGGAAAAGCCTATATAGAAGGTTCACGAATAAGCACTAGATGTTCATTTATTTGTACATTCACGTTCACAAATAAGCACTGAATGTTCAAAGACATGTGTTGGAACATGATCATGTTATATGTGAACTTATACGGCACATACAATGAACATATAGTACTTATATGTGAACGTTAATAATTGTCTATTCCAGAACGATCAGAGACAATAAATAAATAAATAAATAAAAATTTGTTGACCGAAAAAAAAAAGTCATCATATTTACGGTTATGCCACCGCGTCACTATTCACTATCCCTCCCCCCTTTTTTAACAGTACAGTGCCCTTGAATATTACCCCCCGGATAATGAACATTACCGCTCAGAAAATGAACATGTTGTGTCTATTTATGAACTCGAATGAACGCGACCGTTTCGCATTTCGCACGGTAAGCATATTTCGCACGTGAAACGGACTCACAATATAAATTAGATTAAGATAATAGAAGTTCAATTAAGAATGAGCTTTCTGGCCCATAAAGAGTATCCTATTAAATCCTTTTAATGAATTTTTCTTTTTATCATTCCTTTATCTAATTTTAAATTAAGTTATTTTCCAAATAGTTTTAATTATCTTTTAATTTTATATAACTCTTTTATTCAAACCAATAAAATTAAATCGCATAAGTCTTATGAATTGTAATAAAAGAAATTTACAATTCCACTCTTATAATTTAAGGAGAATTATTACATTTACATATGCACATATAATTCAAAGACATACAAATACATTTGAAAACACATACACATTCGTTATAAAAATGATACACAACTACACAAAAAAGCACACATGAGTAATTTTTTTTATACAAATCAAATTCAAGCATTTACAAATAGTGATGCATGCATAGACCACATTCCACACACACTCAGCGAAAATTGATGCAACACGGTTCAAAAAAGGCATGGACATTTTTAATTAAAAACGATGTACACTTAGTTGAAAAAATGCACACATAGATAATTTTGTATGCACACTTACGTAAAATTAATGTACCCTTATTTCAGACCTATGAAATGTGTTGCACATTTATGCCATTTTTTATGTACTGTCAACCCAGATTTAATACACACTGTAGGATCGCACGTATTAGAAATTAAAAGAAATTGAGAGTTCAATTCCTTAGCAGTGGAATATGTAATAAAACCGAATCAAGACCAATTCCTTAGAGTGTGAACCTTTGGTAACCAACTAGTTATCCAGGATAAAATCCACTACCTCTCTTTCAAGATGATTTCAAAGTCTACTTCTTTTACTAAGCTTCGATTACAATCAACTAGAATAGAACACACAGATTAAGACTTGAGACACACTTAAGACTCTCTACCTAGTTCGACCTAATCAAGCACAAAAAGCAAGTGACTTACACAGTTCTTCTCACAAGAACAAGCTCTGTTTTCTTCACCTTCAGCAATGAGTGAATACGTAAATGTTGAGAGAGTTTGATTACTTTATTTATACATAACAACCGTATAGAATCAAGATCTACAACTGATTGATACGCACAAATAAAATAACCAAAAAGAAATCGGAAAAGATAACATCTGTTACCAAATATTATCCTTTACCATTTTACACTTTTGTTTCCATAAAAGATATACAAATAATCCCTAAAGATATATGGAAACACAGATATTCTAATCTTCTCTCTCCAAGATAAGATCTATCCTAAACTACCAGCCGCCGCTCTTCAAGTCTCTTTCCAGTTAGCGCGGCTTCGACATTCTTCAGTTCCTATACCAGTTCCCAATTCTGGCGTCTTGGCCTCTGTCTTGTATTTCCTATTCCTGAGTTTCCTGTTCAGCTACACACATGGAAATATTAATAGCAAAGTCTTTGTCATCGTCAAAACTAGGAAAACTGAAGGAGAGAACTTTCAAGTGAACTGGAGTTCCTGAAATTTCACATCCTAATAATTTCCCTCTTTTTGATGATGACAAACAAGTAGAACCTGACATATCTAAAATAGGCATGAATGATATGAGAAATACGAACAAAGCTAGATGTAGAATAATCATTAGTTAATTGCATATTCCCCCTTAACAGATAACCTGTGATGCATTCCTATCTTGGGATGCCGGATCAAGATCTTAGTGGTGAGTCGCTAGGGTCGTATCCAAGTGTGGATGGGCGGAATGCGGGGTTTGTCACTGCACGCGAGCAAGAGGGCGCGGTGATGATGACGATGCGATGAAGTGAACGTGACTCGTGACCTCAGGGCTAGGCGCGATGGGTGATGGCTCGGTGGATCGAGCGGGGCCGTAGCGTCGACAACAGAGGGATAGACTCGAAGAATTCGAGTGGGGTGCCGTAGCATCGGCGGCGGAGGAAGGGAGATGAGAAGTAAGAGGGGGACGCCGATCTAAGAGATTGGAGGCAAAAGCTGTTGATAAATGGTCTTAGATTAAAATATAGCGTAACCTAATACAAAAGGCTGAGATGGCCTTTTATAGGAGTAGCGGGACTCGGATGGGCCGAGTCTCGCTTAATGGGCTAGCCCACGCGACACGCGTGGAACACACGCCCAAAAGAAATAACTGGAAATAATAATGTCAAAGAATAACAAAACAATCAAAGATCGCGATCAATGATAGTGGAGAGGATCTTGAGAGAGAACGCGATCTTTGGACTTGGTTAGAGGAGTCTGAGGGAGAACGCAGTCTCTTTCTTCCCTTGTCTAGCGACGACACGCACTATCAATGATTGTGTGGCGTTGGCGATGGCCTTGGCACACGATCTTGTTATAGGCCCTTGTGAGCGGATGCTCATGGCTTCCTCCTCCTCAGTTGCAGTCATGTTGGGAAGGGGCGCATTACCCTCCCCCACTTGGCTGTGAAGCATCCCCGCTTCACCATCATCAAACTCGGGCTCCACATAAGGCTCTAAGTCGGCGACGTTGAAGGTCGCGTGGACACCGTAGTCGGATGACAACTCGAGCTTGTAGGCGTTGTCGCTAATGGCCTTCACAACGTGAAAAGGACCATCAACACGTGGTGCTAGCTTTGATTTGCACTTGGCTGGGAAGCGGCCTTTGCGAAGATGCACCCACACCAAGTCTCCTGGTGCAAATATGACGCGACGTCACCCACGATTGTGCTGTGTGGCGTATTGTGTAGCGCGGCGTTCCAGCTGCTGTCGCATTTGCCGATGTAGATCTTGGATCATCGCGGCACTGTTGGCCGCGGGAGTGTGCTTATTGTCCTTCAGTGGCCGCGGCATCATGTCGAGTAGTGTCAATGGGTTTCTTCCATAGACGACATCGAACAGGGTGAGCTTTATCGCGGAGTGCCTGGACCTGTTGTAAGAAAACTCAACAATAGCAAGTAAGTCTTCCCAACGCTTGGGGTTGGATTTGAGCATGGTCCGAAGTAGGGCTCCTAGGGTTCGATTGGTCACCTCTGTTTTGCCATCGGTTTGGGGGTGGTAGCTAGTGGAAAACAAAAGTTTTGTACCCAACTTTCCCCAAAGTGTTCTCCAAAAAAGCCCCACAAATTTGGTGTCCCTATCACTCACAATAGACCTAGGGATCCCATGCAAACGTACCACATTCTCAAAAAATAACGCGGCGATTTCACTAGCGTTATTAGTGGTTTTACACGCGAGGAAATGTGCCATTTTGGAAAACCTGTCCACAACAACAAAGATGGAGTCCTTACCCCTACGAGAGAGAGGCAAACCTGTAATTAAGTCCATGGACAAATCTTCCCAAGGGCCTAGGGGGATGGGCAAGGGTGTGTAGAGGCCATATGGACTTGAACTTGACGTCGCGCGTTGACATATGACACAACTCTTACAATACCACATCACCTGAGTGGTCATGCACGGCCAAAAGAAATGCTCACAAAGGCCCGCCAATGTTTTGGTAACTCCAAAATGACCGCGTCCTTCATGGGCTTCTTGAATTAGGAGTTTCCTAATGGGTGAGCTAGGGATGCACAGGCGACCGGCTTTGTAAAGGTATCCCTCATGTAAAAAGTATGTCTCAAACTCGCGGTCTCTAAGGCAGTGCTCAACAATTGGCTTAAAGAAGGAATCAGTCAAGTATAATCTTTAATTAGAGCGAAACCAAGAAGTTTAGTTTGAAGATGAGTAAGGAGGATATACCTGCGAGAAAGGGCGTCGGCGACCACATTCTCCTTACCTTTCTTGTGCACAACGACGTAGGGGAACGTCTCCATGAATTCCACCCAACGTGCATGGCGTCGACTGAAGTGGGCCTGACTCTTCAAGTAACTAATGGCCGCGTGGTCCGAGTGGATTACGAACTCGCGTGGCCAGAGATAGTGTTTCCATGTCTTTAGCACACTGACTAGGGTGTAGAGCTCCTTGTCGTAGGTGGGGTAGTTCAAAGTGGCCCTTGTGAGCTTCTCATTGAAGAACGCAATGGGCTTCTTTTCCTGGTGCAAGACTCCACCAATGCCCACATTTGACGCGTCACATTCAATCTCAAAGTGTTTGTTGAAGTCTGGGAGTTGGAGTAGGGGCGCGTTGCACAAGGCTTCTTTCAACGCGTTGAATGCGTTCGCGTGGCATTCCATCCAATTCACTGCGGTGCCCTTCCTTGTGAGCTCATGGAGAGACGCGGCTATGGAGCTGAAGTCGCGAACAAATCTCATGTAAAATCCCGCCAAGCCAAGGAAGCTTCGAACCATTGTTGGAGTGGTAGGTGTGGGCCAATCCTGGATGGCCTTCACCTTTTCCTCATCCACGCGTAGCCCATCTTTGGAGACCACGTAGCCCAGAAAGTTCGTTGTGTCTGAGGCAAAGCGACACTTGCCAAGGTTGTCATACAAGCGCTCGCTCCTCAAGCACTCTAATACAAGCCTAAGGTGCTCTACATGCTCATCTAGACTACGCGAATACACCAAAATGTCATCAAAGTACACCACAACAAATTTGCCCAGAAATTCCCTCAAAACATGGTTCATGAGCCTCATGAACGTGCTTGGCGCGTTAGTGAGACCAAACGGCATGACTAGCCATTCATAAAGGCCATATTTCGTCTTGAACGCGGTCTTCCATTCGTCACCCTCCTTCATGCGAATCTGGTGATAGCCGCTCTTCAAGTCAATTTTGGTGAAGTGGATCATGCCGTGGAGCTCATCGAGCATGTCGTCGAGACGCGGGATCGGGTGCCTATACTTCACCGTAATCTGATTGATGGTGCGACAATCGACACACATTCGCCACGAGCCATCTTTTTTTGGCACGAGGATCACGGGGATCACGCAAGGGCTTAGGGATTCCCTCACGTAGCCGTGATCCAGAAGTTCTTGCACTTGGCACTGCAACTCCTTGGTTTCCTCTGGTCCAACGCGATAGGCATCACGGTTTGACAGAGAGGCACCTGGCACCAAATCAATTTGGTGCTCAATGCCTCGTAATGGGGGAAGGCCCTGCGGAAGTTCCTCTGGAAAGATGTCATCGAACTCGTCGAGCAACGCATTGATGGCGCTCGGCAAAGGGTCGGCGATTGGGTTCTCTGGAATGCAAGGCGTTGGCACCGATAGAAAACATGATGCCTTGCCACTCAAGGTGGCAGTGAGGTCGCTTGGCCGCACAAGAAGCAATCTGTGCTCATAGGTGCCTTTCAACGCAGCGCTGGTGGGCACGGTATTTGCACCTTCCTTGCAACGCGTTTGATCCTTGGGCGCGTTGTCGCTGGGAGCGCTTTCATGCCCTAAGGAAGTATCAATCTCCTGCTGGTAGGGATTGAGGTGTTAAAAGGCTCTCTAGTATCTTGTTTGGATTGCATCGCCGTTGACGTAGTCTTTGCTTCTTCCAAAGCCTTTTGTCGATCACGCTCAACCTGATCCTGTAAAATCTCATGGCGAGACATGGGTAAGAGCGTGACGCGTTTCCCGTGGTAAGTAAACACATAAGTGTTTAAATAGCCATCGTGAAGTACACGTCTGTCAAATTGCCATGGGCGCCCAGCAAAAGATGTGTGGCGTCCATTGTAATGACATCACAAAGGACTGAGTCTGAATATTGGCCAATGGAAAAAGAAATAAGGCATTGTCGAGTTACAGTGTTACCAGAACACGAAGAAATTCACTGTAGGCCATAGGGTTGTGGGTGAGGCGTGGTCGACAGATTGAAATGGTTGACCACCTTTTCATTGATTATATTACAGCAGCTTCCTCCATCGATGATGACACTCAAGGACGCGGTCTTGACCAAGCAACGCGTGTGGAAGAGGTTCTCGCATTGGTCGACCAGTGTGGCTTCCTTAACAGTGAGTATACGGCGCATGACAAGGCTCAGAGGTGTGCCATCATGTAGCGCGGCTGCTTCACAAGTGTAGGCCTCCTCGTTGTCATCTTCGAATCTTTCCTCTATGGTCTCAAGTGTCGCGTCCTCATTCTCGTAAGATTCATAGCCCGCGGCAATGCTTGAGAAGAGGACCTTCTTGTTGTTTGGACAATCCCTCTTGTAGTGCCCTCGTCCTCCACACTTGAAACATTCCAAGTCACGCGCGCGCTCAGTGGCCGTAGAGGAGCCCTTTGTAGGCATCGCGCGAGCAGCAGTGGAGGTGGGTGTCGCGGTTTTCCCAAGTCGGCCTTGAGTGGATGCGTTGGTTCCTGTGGGTGGACCACGCACATTAGTAGTAGGGTATTGACCAGGGTTAGGATCATACCTTCGCTGACCTTGATTTTCCCAAGAGGATTGCCAGCGATGCGAGAATTGGTTGTGTATTTGCATCGCGGTGTGAGTCAAGGTGTTGAGATCCTTGATGGGCAAAATCTCGAGCTGGTCACGGATTGACACATTCAAGCCACTCAGAAACTTCGTCCGAAGGGTGGACGAGGCGACACTGATGCTTGCCTTGTAGTACATGTCCTCCAAGTGAGAGAAGAACTCCAGAGGCGTTTTGGTGCCTTGTCGCGCCATTGTAATCTCAATTCGCATCTGGTTTCTATAGTCTGCGGGCATGTACTTCTGTGTCATGACATAGACAAGCTAGTGCCACTCTGTGATGGGGGCAAGATGTCGACGAACGCGGTCGTCAACGAACCTGTGCCACCAAACGCGTGCAGCGCCTCAGAAGTGTAGCGTTGCCGCGTCAACATGCTCCTCCGTGGGAATGTGGCAGTATCTCAAAGTATACTCTGTAGCCTGCACCCACTCAAGAAAAACAGCCGGATTATATTCTCCAAGAAAATGCTCAATTTTTACTTTTACCTCATGGCGGCTAAGCCTTGGTGTATGCTGAGCAGGCGGTGGCGCATAAGCGCATTACGAAGGGACTTGAACGCGACGAAGTTGTCGGTGATCATGGCCATCCTGGACATCTTCAGTGGCGAAGTCCATAGGTGGCGCGTTGTACTCAACGCGTTGTTGTCGTCGTCTTGGAACAGAGGCATCGTGGCATCGACGAAAGTCATGCGACATGTCCTCGTGGTGTTGGGAACGAGTGTCACGCCTACTGTCGCCGTGAACGCGATGCTGTGGTCATGCTGGCTGGAGTGGGGGTGGAATCCAATCCGCCGACCTATCCTGGAGTTCAATTGGATCACCAAGGGGAGGATGGAAGGAGCCTGGGTTGATAATGCTCGCGTCCTCCATCTCCTCGTCGTCGAACTCATCGAAGTCATCATGGATACTTGGCGTCGCCGACCCATAGCCATCGGATCCATAACGCGGTGTGTGTGCGCTTTGATGGCCAAGGTGGTCGTTGACATCGAATGGCACTGTAGTGGGATCATTGCGACGCTGATGCGGCTCAATGCCTGTGGCACGGAAGGATCTACGCGGCAGGCCTGAATCGCACTCATCGCGTCGAACGCGGCCAGCAAGAGGAGTTGAAGCAGGCTCGCGGTGACGTCTAGTTCCTCTGGCTGCATACCTGTCATGCAAGTCAAAGGGCTCAGAATACTCACCATGTGAATCATTGTCGCAGTCGGATCCGCTGTCATAGCCGTCTGGTGTTGCTCGCGGTGCATAGCGTTCGCGGTGTGACACGTATCCTTGGCGGCTTTCGATCACTGATTGTATCCTTTGAAGGCGTGGCTGCAAGTTGGAGGTTGAGGGCATCAACCCTTTGCCCTTGTCCACGCGTGGTTGACTTGGCCCGGCTTCAGTGGGACGCGGCACGCCCACGGCATCCATTGGAATCATCATTGTTTGAGTGGGAAGCATTGACGCAGCGCGTTGCGTGGCTTGTAGTTGAGCAACTTGGCGCCTGAGCTCTTGTATCTCGCGTTGTTCAGCGGAGAGCTCCAGAATTGATCTTCATTGTTGGGGTCATGTTGGGGAACCAAGGATGGGTTTGGCGCGTTCTCGTTGGCACCATTGCCGTCTCCACTTGGATGAGTAGGGGCCGTCATGTTTCCTATGACAATATGACCAGACATGGGAAGTAAAAACGAACAATAACAACAAGACCAAATAACCAAGCAAGCACTTAACAAAACCAAGTGTTCATGTAGGTTGGCTAGGACTTTAGGCCATGAGGGCGGCGAAGGCAAACACAAAATAAGTGTGATATGCAAGCACAAAACCAAACGAAACCAATTGATTAAGTCTTAACCTCTTACGCAAACAACACAAACACACAAAACCAAACCTTCAAGGTGTGAACCTAGACAATGGAAGGGTAGAGAAGATGAGACAAGCCGTTGGTGGAAGAAGGTTGCCTTATTTTGGCTTTCCTTTTTTTTTTTTGAATTAGTCGAGTCTTTTTCTTCTTTTTTTTAATTCGACTTTGACTTTTGAATTTTTAATTTCAAATCCGAAATCTTAGTCTTTGACTTTTGATTGAAGATCGGATAAGATGAACACAAATAAAATGAAAATAAATGGTTTAGTAACTAAGGAAATAAATCACTTGATTTTCGTGATAGGAGAGAGAAGAATATTGCAGATTTGTAACAGCCACAACAAGAAGATATGGCAAGATATGCTAGCGAAATTCGCGCGATTAATTAAGCCAATTAAGCAATCAATTTCGGAAGATTCTAAGCAAACAAATCACACAAATTTCGGAGGGAATGAATCACGGATTCAGTCAAGGGCTTGCCTTGTGCAACCGATGGACATGCAAGGAAGAAAAGAAAAAAAATTATGACAATGGCGGAAGCAAGATGATGGAGAAGAAAAATTGTGAACAAATGAACTTGACAAGCGACTTACAAGATCAAAGGCTCTGATGCCAGTTGATGTGTTCCTGTCTTCGGATGCCGGATCGAGATCTTGGTGGTGAGTCGCTAGGGTCGTATCCAAGTGTGGATGGACAAAACACGATGTTTGTCACTGCACGCGAGCAAGCGAGCGCGGTGATGATGACGATGCGATGAAGTGAACGTGACTCGCGGCCTCAGGGCTAGGCGCGATGGGTGATGGCTCGGTGGATCGAGCGGGGCCGTAGCGTCGACAACGGAGGGATAGACTCGAAGAATTCGAGTGGGGTGTCGTAGCATCGGCAACGGAGGAAGGGAGATGAGAAGTAAGAGGGGGACGCCGATCTAAGAGATTGGAGGCAAAAGCTCTCGACAAATTGTCTTAGATTAAAATATAGCGTAACCTAATACAGAAGGCTAAGATGGCCTTTTATAGGAGTAGCGGGACTCGGATGGGCCGAGTCTCGCTTAATGGGCTAGCCCACGCGACACGCGTGGAACACACGCCTAAAAGAAATAACTGGAAATAATAATGTCAAAGAATAACAAAACAATCAAAGATCGCGATCAATGATGGTGGAGAGGATCTTGAGAGAGAACGCGATCTCTGGACTTGGCTGGAGGAGTCTGAGGGAGAACGCGGTCTCTTGCGTCCCTTGGCTAGCGACGACGCGCACTATCAATGATTGTGTGGCGTTGGCAATGGCCTTGGCACGTGATCTTGTTATAGGCCCTTGTGAGCGGATGCTCATGGCTTCCTCCTCCTCAGTTGCAGTCATGGTGGGCAGGGGCACATCAATCTGGTTCCTTAATTCCCCTTTAAGGGAACACCTAGTTCAGAGTTCCTTTCATCCTATTAGTTCCAGAATGCAGAGTTCATCCCCCTTTGGACATCATCGAAAAGAAACATTTAAATGATAAGCATAAAGAATTTAGAGTGAACAAAGATTTATGCTGAACTCTAGAGAAATGGAACCGTAATAAGAGTTGAAAGCATAACTTAACAACGCAAGGAACATAAAATATTTCATTAAACAATATAGGAACAGAGAGAACATGTAACAAAATAAAGCACTCAGAGACACACAAAAGAGGATCATAATGTGGAAGTGGGATCCTAGGAAACTAAGGTTTCATGTCTACTGAGTATGGAACTGGACAACTACTTCTTGGCTTTCGCTGTGTCCTCAGCGAGCTTCCTGTTCACCAGCTTGGCAATCTCATCCACCAGAGCAGCATAGGTCTTCCATAACTCCACCACCATCTCATTGGTGAAGTTGCTACCCTTCTCAACAACAGATGCAACATGGTGAAATCCATCAATCAAGGCATGCTCAATACACCCCATACCCTCCAGAATCACGTGAGTGTCAGGCACTAGGCGGGGTTCAAAGGACCTGGTTGGATTTCCTGTTTGTCTTTCTCTTCATCAGACTCCTCATCCACATGAGCCTTATGCATTAGCTGCCCAACAGTGGTCATGGTTAGGAGTCGAGAAAAGTGAGTTTCCTCAACACCAGACGGATAAAGACCAAGGCGACATAGAAGTTTCTTGACCACGTGTGGATAAGGGAGAGCATGAGTAGAGTGGGCCTTATAGTACTGCATATGGCCTAGGGTAATGGGGAACCATCAAATACTATTTTCAGAATGGCCTGTTTGCGCTTGGAGGGCCAGTTCTGTTTGACAATGACACCAAAACCTTCACGAGTGGGAACTTCTAAGACGGAACCAATAATAGCAGCAGAAAGCGAGATTAGATTACCTCCCCAAGTGAGAATAGCATCATTCGCAGGCTTATCATCCTGGGCGGGGACAAACTCTATGTTTTGATAGAAGAGACGGACAAGATCTTCGTTGACGGCGAAGGGCTCCACGATTAAGGTGTCCCACCCTTGAAATTGGAGCAGAGAGTGAGCAAAAGAGACGAGATCATCGTCGGCGGAACCCTAGAACTCTTGTCCAACGATCAACGGTTCTAGAATGCAACGGGAAGCCAGAGCTGGAGCCACGACGAAGGGAACCGAAGAGGGGGACGGTACGGGCTTGGTTTGGGGCTTCTTCCCCTTGTCGATCTTGGCCGTCTTGGATTTCTTGGCCGTCTTGGATTTCTTGGCCTTGGGGGCCTCCTCCATTTGAAGGGAATGGACACCTTGAGCCTCTTTGGCAGCACGTCGCTTGTGTAACACCCCCAAAACTTAACCCTTTTGGAAAGGTATTACCGCCAGTGACCCTAGTGTTCCTTACCGAGATCACCCAAGGCTTTACCGTTTAAATACAATTTATGAAATACAAATGATACATAATGATCAAAGCATTCAATTCCAAAACATAATATTGTCAAGGAAACAAAAGTTACGGGATTACAACCCAATCCCGAATAGGCCAACACAGAGTTTAAACCAAAAACAGCGGAAGTCTTAGAAAGTATACTACAACCAAAGTCATTGTCCAAAAGATCTCAACCTGATTAAAGAAATAATTAAGACGTTCAAAAACCACCGTCGACTCCATAGTCCTTCTATTCTTCTGAGCTACTTTCGATCTGATGTGCCGAATCGAACGGATGACACCAGCCCACATGCAGAGAACACAGTTCGTGGGTTAGTCTACTTGAATAGACTAGCAAGGGTACAAAGCAGAATGGTTCGAAGCAGTCGTATTAGGTTAGACTCATCGCTTCTCGAATAATAATCGATGACGATAGTCAACCATCATACTCCTACTGGAATAAACAAGAGGTATGCACAAGAGAAGATTCTGGAAGACTGAATCTTCACATAAATCGACTCGAAAAGAGACTCTAAGAGATTGAGTCTTTAAGGAAATATGACAAATCTAGAATGTTTACAGAATCATACAACAATGATTTAAAAGTTGACTGAGATGCTTCGGTTCACGACCAACCTCATCGCATACAGCGAATCCAGATTGGAAAGAGAACGTACTATGATCAAAGTCGAGACGCGTTTTCCTAGCTGCATTATAACTTAGTTGCACTACTCGCCGAAGGTTTATTAATTATGTGCGTCAGAGTAGCACTTATCTGATTTATGTTTCAAAAACACACATCACGTTATTAGACTTTTACATGTGTACCCCACCAATGGGACGACACATCTAAGTATATGTTTCGTCGAGAGTGACGTACACCGGAAGGTTTGTGACACCAGCTAAGTGTCCTGTCTCTACACACTTGTGAAAGAGACCGATCATGATCTTAGAAGAGTACCAGATGGAGACGAGCCACCCCGATACCAGATTATAAAGAAACGACTGGACAGAGTCCGAGTAACGTTCCTATTTAACAGTGCTAACTAAATAGTTACAGCACAATAACAGTTACAGGATAAATCCATATAAAGGCCCGAAAGGCGATCACAGATAATAGCGTTGTTCTAGCAGATATACAACCTATTATATGATTTTCAAAACAGTTTATCAAACCGTTTCCAGACAAACAGATTATTCATTCCAAATTAATTACTCAGATAAACTACTGATAATTAATGTAAATATGGAACGAATGAGCAAGAGCGAACCGCCACTTGCCTTAATCCGCAGAATAGCCTAACGACGACAACTGCATTTCGGGCTCGACACGGGTATAGCTTCGCTAGCACAAACACCTTCGAGTCGACCCATAAAAGGAATCCTAAGTTAGATCTGACATAACAACAGTACGAATCTAAAACGACGAAAGAGAACGAAAGGAAAGACGCCACGACCACAACCAACCAAGCCAAAGCCACGAAGGCATTCTGGGCACTGGCGGCGGTCGCTGTTCTTGGCGGAGGTCACCGCAGTTCATCACAGCGGGCGCCGTGAAGAACACGGCGGTCGCCATAAAGAACACGGCGGTCGCTATGAAGAACTCAGACGACAGAAACGGTGAGAAAACTCACCCAAAACACGATCGACTCGGCCTCCTTCGACTTGTTTGGGTTCTGACCTCCAAGGGCAACCACAAGCTTCTCGAAGGGCTACTGGAACAACACCAAAGGCCACCGGCGAAAGCTTCAGAATTCCGGCGAGAGGCACAAACTCCGGCGAGAGGAAGATTTGAGGATTTCAGCATGATTTGTGCATGAATCTGATCCCAATCCTCTTCCTTTTATAGCCACAGATCATGTGGACACCGCGATGGTCTAAACGAGACGTGGCGAGGCTAAATCGGCGCCTTGTCAGACATCTCCGGCGACCAACGGATAATGACCCTTGGGTAATCACGGCGGGCACCGCAATTTTGCCTACGGCGGGCGCCGTAATTACGGCGGTCGCCGTTCTTCGGGTCTTCGCGCCCAGCTGGAAGGCGAGGGCACTGTTGCCTCGAGCCTTTCGCGGCGGTCACCGCCTTACCTACGGCGGTCGCCTCCACTGTGGCGTTGTCCTTCTCAGCTTTTGGATGACAACAAGTTTAACCCGGGATAAAAATTATCGTACGCGAACGCGTATAAACATTCAAAGCACATCGTCTGTATTTTATTTCACTGAGAAAAATATTACAGATACAGAGCACATTACAGAATGTCTCAAACTCTCTGTATTAAATCCGACGTACACAACGGGTACTTGGGAAAATTCCAAAATTCCCAAAATAACCTTATAAAAATACGGGGTATCACATCTCCTCCCCCTTAAAAGAAGTTTCGACCCCGAAACTTAGATCGAAAATAACTCGGGAAAATGCCTGAGCATATCTGACTCGGTTTCCCACGTCTCCCAAGTAACTTCTTCGGTCCCTGACTTGGACCACAGCACTCGTACCAATGGCACGATCTTGTTGCGCAAACGCTTCTCCCGACGCTCCAAAATGCGCACGGGCAACTCTTCATAAGTACCATTAGCTTGAATCTCGATGTCCTCATAACTAAGCACATGAGACTCATCTGGCACATACTTTCTGAGCAAAGATACGTGGAACACGTTATGCACCGGGTGAGCCGATGGTGGCAACACCAAGCGGTACGCTAGAGATCCTACTCTATCCAGAATCTCGAATGGTCCCACGTAGCGAGGGTTAAACTTCCCACGCTTACCAAATCTGAAAACTCCTTTGGATGGTGATACCTTGACAAAAACCTTGTCACCGACCTCGAACTCGACAGTCCTGCGCTTCTGATCTGCGTAGGACTTCTGTCGACTCTTAGCGGTCAACATCCTTTGTCTGATCAAAGCAATGTCTGAGGCCGTCCTTTCGACCAACTCTGGTCCAAGCAGAATTTTGTCGGCATTATCATCCCAACAAATCGGAGATCTGCATCTGCGACCATACAAAGCTTCAAACGTAGCCTTCTTGATTGTAGCATGCCACCTATTGTTGTACGTGAACTCAATCAGACTCAAGCTGTCCTCCCAGCTAGTCGGACGATCGAGTACACAAGCTCTAAGCATATCCTCCAGGGTCTGGATGGTCCTTTCAGACTGGCCATCTGTCTGAGGATGAAACGCGGTGTTGAACCTCAACTCGGTTCCCATAGCCTTATGAAGTTCCTGCCAGAACCTTGACATGAAACGGCCATCTCGGTCCGATACAATGGTCTTAGGAATGACATGTAAGCGGACAATCTCCTTCTGGTAGACTTCTGCTAACTTATGGGCTTCCCATGTGGTCTTGATGGCTATGAAATGAGCACTCTTCGTAAGCCTATCCACAATTACCTAGATAGCATCCCTCTGACTTCGAGTCTTTGGTAGCCCAGTGATGAAGTCCATGGCAATGTCCTCCCATTTCCATTCTGGCACTAGGAGAGGTAGCAACTCACCACCTGGCCTGCGGTGTTCGATCTTGACCTTCTGGCAAGTTAAGCACTTTGCCACAAAGTCTCTTACGTCCCACTTCATGTTTGGCCACCAAAACTTCTTCCTGAGATCCTTGTACATCTTGCTAGAGCCAGGCAGCACAGAATAAGTAGATGAATGAGCTTCTCTCATCACCAATTGACGAAGACCTTTTGTGTCAGGCACACAGATCCGATCCTGAAACCAAAGTGATCCATCATCCTGAACCACAAAACTGGGAGCTTTCCCATCCATCACTTCACTGCTTAACTTCACCAAGATGATGTCATTGACTTGCTTTTCTTTGATCTGATCCAGTAGTGTAGCCTGAATTTCCATCATACTCAGGTACCCTCTACGCTGGTCATACAGGACTTCAATGTCGCATGACTCTTGGTTTAGCTTGGTCTGAGCAGTAAGTAGAGCAACTACGGTCTCGTGCGTTGTCTTCCGGCTTAGTGCATCAACTACTACATTAGCCTTGCCCGGATGATACAGCAACTCCGTAGTCTTTGAGTAACTCTAGCCAGCGGCGTTGTCTCATATTTAGCTCTTTTTGAGTAAATATATACTTGAGACTTTTGTGGTCAGTGAAGACTTGGCATCTTATACCATAGAGGTAATGCCTCCAAATCTTTAGCGCAAATACAACCGCTGCTAACTCAAGATCATGGGTCGGATAGTTTTCTTCGTAAGTCTTGAGTTGTCTAGATGCGTAAGCAATAACTCTGCCTCTCTGTATCAGTACACAACCCAGACCACACTTTGAAGCATCACTATAGACCACATACTCGTCATTCCCTTCTGGGAGTGCTAACACGGGTGCCGAGGTCAGCCGTCGCTTCAACTCCTGGAAACTGGCCTCGTACTTGTCATTCCAGACAAACTTCTTGTGAACCTTGCGGAGTAGATTGGTCATAGGTAGAGCGATCTTTGAAAATCCTTCTACGAACCTTCTATAATACCCGACAAGTCCAAGAAAACTGCGCACCTCCTTCACGTTCTGGGGCTGTGTCCACCCGACAAGTCCAAGAAAACTGCGCACCTCCTTCACGTTCTTTTGGGGATCAACCATAACCCCATTTTTATTGATCACGTGGCCTAAGAAAGCCACTTCCTTTATCCAGAATTCACATTTAGACAATTTAGCAAAAAGCTGATGTTGTCTAAGGATTGACAAGGCAATCCGCAGATGTTCCTCGTGGACTTCTTCATTCGGAGAATAGATCAGAATGTCGTCGATGAAGACCACCACGAACTTTTCCAAGTACTGGTGAAAACAACGGTTCATCAAATCCATAAAGACAACTAGAGCATTTGTAAGCCCAAAAGGCATCACTACGAACTCGTAATGACCATATCTGGTCCTAAACGCAGTTCTAGGAATGTCCTGCTCACGAATCCTGAGTTGATGATATCCAGATCTCAGGTCGATCTTGGAGAAAACCTTTGCTCCTTGCAACTGGTCCAACAAGTCATCAATCCTAGGCAAAGGATACTTGTTCTTGATCGTCACCTTGTTCAACTCTCGGTAGTCGATACAAAGTCGGAACGATTCGTCCTTCTTTTTGACGAACAATACCGGAGCACCCCACGGCGATGCACTCGGCCTGACATAACCTTTGTCAAGAAGATCTTCAAGTTGATTCTTCAATTCTTGCATCTCAGCTGGAGCCATCCGATACGGTGATTTGGAAATCGGCGCCGTACCAGGCTCAAGATCAATTGAAAACTCTACGTCACGGTTCGGGGGTAATCCAGGAATTTCTTCCGGAAAGACATCCGAAAACTCCCTAACTATAGGAATATCAAGAACCTCAGGTCCATCCTTCGCAGGCGAATCCAAGTAGCAAAGGTACCCGACACATCCTTGTCGTAGTAGCTTAAACGCAGCCATCGCATTGATCAGCTTGCCGTTATTAGCGTCATTTCGACCTTTGAACTTGCACACGAACTGGCCCCCAGATGACACCGTCACCGTTCTTGAACTGAAGTCGATCACCGCCTTGTGACGCATCAGCCAATCCATACCGAGAATAATGTCGTATGGAGCCATGGCTATGCAGATTAAATCTGCCTCAAATTCCATACCCTAAATGGTAATCGGAAAGTCGGACAAATGCTTGGTTCCCACCAAACGTTCTCCATTAGGAAGATTAACGACAAAAGGGTCGCACGAATCGTTGCACACTAAGTCTAACTTGCTAACACAGCTATCCGAAATAAAGGAATGCGTAGCACCAGAATCAAACAGAATGCACACTGAAGTAGAGTGAAGGTATAGAGTACCTTGAGCAATCGGAGCGTTGGGTCCATTTGCTTCACGCATTTCGTACAAGCGTTGGCCCTGACTTCCAGAAATAGCTGGGGCCTTTCCCCTGTTCTGAGCAGTCGTCTGCACTGAAGGGCTAGGAGTCTCTGCAGGCTTGAATCTAGGTCGGTTGCTCTGATGAACTGACCCTTGCTGCGACTCTACTCCCTTCTGCTTCCCCTGCTTGCAGTACTTCTACAGATGACCATCACGTCCACACCCAAAGCACGACCTCTTCTCCTTCTGACACTCATTGCTCTTGTGCCCAGCAGTACCACAGTTATAACACTGAACTGAACTTCGGGTCTGTCCTGACAGCTAAGTCGATCCTCCTTGCGTCATCTCTGTCTTAGCTCGGCCGGACTTGGCAAAGTTAGACGGTGGCGCAAGGCGCTTAAAACCACCTCCCTGGTTCTGGTTCTGCATCGACTTCAGTCGGTTGCGCCTCTTGGTCGACTCCTGTAGAGTTACCTCCAGCTTATAGGCACAATCCACATACTGCTCCAAGGTAGAGCATGTGTGGTGCACCATTAACGGCTTGATATCCGGGCTCATCCACTCGTGGAAGTATCAGATCTTTTGGGCCTCGTTGGTGATCTCGGCAGGGGCGTACTGTAAAGGATGATTGAACTTAGATGCCAAATCGGTCACTGTTGGGGTCGGAAAATCGACCATTCGTCCAATGGGCATCAACTGTTTGACGCAATCGGTCGGACGCATCAGACCTGTCGGACGCATCAGACCCGTCAGACGTGAGCCATGCGACCGTCGCCTGATTCCTTGACGCAACGGACCAGCGAGAATTTCTCCTTTATTATTCCGAGATCTCCAACAACCACAACATTCAACACCACCTTAATAACAGCATTTAGCGGCGAAATCTTTGCAATTACTCCCAGCGTTGAGGATAAGGACGTGATCAAAGGTTAACGGTCAAATGGATTAAAGACTTACCATATAGATATCAAGAGCATTTAAAGGAGAAATCCCAGCAATTACTCCCGGAATTAAGTGGGAGATATTGTCATCAATAGGCAACGATCACAAGCTAAAGCTTACCATATATAGACCACGAAGAGGACAACGAAGACACATCTACGCTCATCTACACACAACTACACAAGACATCTGCTCACTTGCTCCGAGAAGAACCCAAGAACACGCCCACTCTAGCTTACTCCACTAGAAATATCACTCAAATCTCCACCGGTCGAACCCCCGAGTCACCGGTCAGACCAGATCCGATCTTTCATCCTCCAAGGATAAGTTGTACTTACATCCGACTCTATCGTCGACATATGAATAAAATTACTTTACTATTTTGCATCTTTTCTTTATTCGTTGATTGTCTACTTGTTTGGATTGATTTCTATTACCCGATCGACTCGTTACCCCGTCTAAGGCGATTTAGGTCGTCCGATCTTTTTGCCCCAAAACAATTTGGCGCCCACCGTGGGGCAACTTGCCGATCACCCTTCCGAAACTTTCCAACCATGACTATCAACCGAAAATCCTACTCCAACCCAGTTCCAAGAACTTTCCCAGAAAATGGCCACCCTTCAAGAGGAACTAGCCTAGCAACGCCAAAAGACCAAAGCCCTAGCCGTTTTGTCAACCCAATCTGAGGCCGAGATCACACAACTAACCCGCGAAAATGAGTCTCTTAAGTCGCAGGTACAATCGATGGCGTCAGGGTCCAGGAACATGCCCATCCATGGCAACGTCCGAACACGCCTGGACATGGACAGTATGAACAGATCTAACGATCCGACAAATCTAACGATCCGACCAGATCTAACGATCCGACAGATCTAACGATCCGACCAGATCTAACGATCCGACAGATATAATGATCCGACCAGATGTAACGATCCGACCAGATCTAACGATCCGACCAGATCTAACGATCCGACAGATCTAACGATTCGACCAGATCTAACGATCCGATAGATCTAACGATCCGACCAGATTTAACGATCCGACAGATCTAACGATCCGACCAGACCCCATTAGCTGTCCAACACCGACAAATGAAAACCGATGAGGAAAACGTCTCTAGACTCGTAAACCAAAGGGTCACACATGATACCCTTTCACTCCAAAATATCTAAATGGTGACGACATTCAGACCATCGGAGGACGCATTCATCCATCTTGAAAGATAAGTCTCTTTCTATGCACCTTCAATTAATACTATTGTCTAGTCCTGCTTTATGATTACGCTCACTTGACTTGTTTATACAATCATAATTCATTTTTCTCGAATATGTTTACATACATGTCACTTCTATTATGCTTGATTATGCTACACTATTATTGTTCAAATCCGCGTATGTCGTATATACTGTCTAGTGCATGCATATATAACTTTTACATACGCCAATAATATAGTACTTATTCATGGAATTCATTTTTCCCGCAACTCTTAATGACACGACTATTATATTTGAGCATGTAGCATTCAGATTGTCGGGGCACCCACACGTTTTATATATCGTCAAATACATGCATACTAGTGCAAGATCATTATTCCATATCTCTTATTCATCATGTGTCCATATAGTGCTCTCCCACACCTATTATACGATATAAAAGCATATGTCATGTACTACTTCATATTCTTGCATATATGTCATACCTATCCGCATGCATTACATCTAAGCTACTGGCACATGTGTGTCATGTCATACACTTTTTTGCAATTCTTGCACCTTGATATGCCTAATCATGAAATTGACCGATCCAAGGCTCATCTAAGTAGTCTTTTGCAACCACGTCTGACATCTCATGCTCATCGTGTTATCCAATGCATTCATATGCCTTTCCTGAATCAAGAGAGTTAGCTACTGAGTCAGATGTTTATCACTTGCTAGAGAAACACTCTCTGATAGGCTTGCATCTATTCTTTCATTTCATTCTTCGATCCTCAGTCACAGCTCATGTCACAACTTTCTGCATCTTGGACGACCTCTTCGTGTCAATACGACGAAACGAGCAGGTCACGTCCATCTAGACAGACATACTGTAAAAGCAAACAAGGTACGCACTATTATAGAGTCATATAACTCGGACTAACAAATACGCCAGGGGCAATCTTCCAAAGACCCATGAATGAGACAACGGTCAAGACCTAAACGCATGATGGATGACGGAACCTCTCAGCATACGTGGCGACTCAAGGCAACACCAAGGTAAGCCTAGGTCAAGTCATAATGGTCATCATTCCAAGGTCACACAAATTCTTAGAAGACATCAACCACCGACGGGTCGGATGACAGTTACCAAACCACCAAGTAAGTGCATTACCCCTACCTACACACACTACGTAGTCCGTCACTTAGAATATCAAACATTGAAGGTATCCTCAATTAGATTGAGGTCACATCTTGAATCACATGCTATTATTTTACAAACTAACCATCCCATGAAATCTATCATGAGGAAACCAAAATCTACAAATCAAGTGACAGGATAAGCATATCTTCAAACAAGTCTCACATCTGAAGCGTCACATCGCTTCGATATAGAAAAAGACCACGCAAGCCAAACTTCATACATGAAAAATGGCAGATGAAGATCCAAGAGTCATAAAACAAGAAGACAAGATAGTTCAAGACATCCGTCATAGCTGAAAGCGACCAACGACAAATCAGGACTACAACACTCTAATCTCTTGGCTTAAACTGCCCGAAGGTCATCCATACAAGGTATTAAAGCAATTACTACCTCACCATAATCCTCATTCCAATGCAGGAAACACACACCTCTAGAGACAAGAGGATAACAAACATAATCTTGAGTCGAAGACTCAAGCCAACGCATTAGTCAAACTAGATTCAAAAATCAATCCAGCAACAGGATCAACATCAAGAACATCAACAAATGCCTCCTTGGAGCAAGGGGTGAATGAGCAAGCAAACTCTATCCCATCACGAGCCTTATCTCTGGCAACCAGGTATGACTTACAAACTCAAAGGTACAATGGCGTCGACTGATCTATCTGGATCTACGAACCCCGGAAAAGGGTGAGATCAAGTGAGGTACGATACCAAAGGTAAGTAACCATATCTCGCAAACATATCAAAACGTTTACCATTTCTAAACTCTTCACCTCTATTCATTCATGTGTATCATCTCCTCCATACTTGCATCGTCTTCGATCTGAATATACTCTGACTAATGCATACTAACGTATACACGGAGAGACCGATGAGGAAGCCGATAACCGGCTCCTCACAACCCTTTGTAGCTTCTACTCTTTTAGATGAAGCAGGTTCACAAATAATGATGCCCGAGCCATCCCCATCAAGCTAGTCGATGCAACACGATCTACGAAAGTCATCGTACTACACATCCAAGAACAAAGAGCAACACAATTGCTCGCAACAGAAACAGGCATATGGGAACTCCACACCGATGGTGTGTCAAACGCCAGAGGACCGGGGCTAAGGGTCGTGCTAAAATCGCCACAAGGGGACAAGATAACTCAGGCCGTCAGCTGAGTCCGAGAGATCGAAGTCATTTGCGACTCCCTACTAGTCATGAACCAAATACAAGGATCGTACAATGCAAAGGACATCAGAATGATAGCCTACCTGGAGGTAGCCAAGAAACTGATCGGACAATTCCAGACATTCAACATCCGACAGGTGCCCAGGGATCTTAACTCCCAAGCTGACACACTCGCGAATCTAGGATCTGTCCTAGACCCGAAAGAATTTCCACAATACCATTGGCCCACATCATGACGCCATCCGTCCCAAGGACATCCGTCGAGTTGACAATACCACTTGAAGAACTCGTCGCCATGGAAGTAGGCGACCGACCAGAAGAAGACATCGTCGATACCAATGACAACTGGATGCTGCCTTACATCAGATGGTTAAAAGACGGCATCCTACCCGACGACAAAACAAAAGCAAAAAAGCTCAAGGTACAAGAACTCTCTTTCGATATCGTAGATAACATCTTGTACAAAAGATTTGTCACAGGGATACTCTCACAAGCCTTCTATGACCAATGGAACATCAAGTTGGTCACCTCCACACCTCGGTATCCATGATCCAATGGACAGGCCGAATCCGGCAACAAGATCATCATCAACAACCTCACGAAATGCCTCATAGGGGCTAAAGGCAAATGGGCGGATGAACTCCCGTTCATTCTCTGATCCGACGGGACCACTCCAAAGAACGCAACACATCTGAAATTATACCATTTCTGAACCAACAAGGTAAGACACTAACATATCTTCATATGTCATACATTGCTTATCGTCGCATGCGCAACTACATATCTTCATATGTCATACATTGCTTATCGTCGCATGCGCAACTACATATCTTCATATGTCATACACTGCTTATCGTCGCATTAGAAAATACATATATTCACATGTCATACTTTGCTTATTGTCGCATCACATTTACATACATACGGGTGACGACCCTTAACATACACATTGGATCCAGTCATCCGCAAAAAGCGCTACATTACATTACACGATCGATCGGAACACGGGTAGAGATGAACAAACACAGGCACGTCGACACACCGTCTGCCTTACACATTATGTAAGGTTAATACACCTTATTACATTCACGCAATAAAACATAAGGAACAAACACCTTATTACATATTGCTTACCTCCCCGGCATAACGTCATGACTAAACATACATTATGAGTGACAAACCCTACATACGGTACCTACAAATACACAAACCTGCATAGTACACATCTATAAAGTTAACGCCTCACACGGCTACAACTTACAAACGATCCACCAATAAAAGCTTTTACGCAAACGGTGGTACAATACAATATACACCTTAGTCTTTCTTTACATACATACGGTAAGCCCTACTCGACGGAGCACACGGGCAAACCCGACATACATACGGTAAGCCCTACTCGACGGAGTACGCGGGCAAACCCGACATACATACGGTAAGCCCTACTCGACGGAGTACACGGGAAAACCCGACATACATACGGTAAGCCCTACTCGATGGAGTACACGGGCAAACCCGACACACAAATCAACTACGAACAAATCGACTTAACATGTCACATTACATTTGCATACATACTGGATCCAGTCATCCGCAAAAAGCGCTTACACTACACGATCGATTGGTACACGGGGAGATGACTTACGGTTCAGTGACACATTGCCCACCTTACACGAGGGAACCCACCTTATTTACGCAGCAAACAAACTGCTTTCCTCCTCGGTTTACACAAACATCATGACTAAACACACATTACGGGTGACAAACCCTACATACGGTACCTACAAATACACAAACATGCGCAGTACACATTTACAAAGTTAAATGCCTCACACGGCTACAACTTACACACGACTCACCAAACAAAAGCTTTTACGCAAACGGTGGTACAATACAAATATACCTTTACGGAGTTAACGCCCGATGGCTGAAAACTTCAATTCAACGCTTTCAAAAGACAAAAGCTTTTACACAAGCAACGTCACATCACATCAAATCGTCGACTATCTATGTAGCAGGATGAGTTTGGACAAAACAAATTATGAAAAAAACAATCAAGCATCAGGGTTTACAAACGCCATCAGCAACAGGGGCTAAGTCGGGAGAAGACTAGGGCTCAAGCGGTACGATGTCACCAGAATAAACCTCGTCCTCACCGGCACTTTCGACCAGAGATTCATCTCCGACGTCGGCCAGATGGGAAAGCTCCGAGCTTGGATTCCCCTTTTGAAACAAGACCTCCATGGTCTCTTTACCCGCCTTCAAATCTCAGGTTCTCTGCTTGCCCTCTTCAAACTATTTTCATCATCTCGACACGAGACTTCAACACGTAAAAAGCGCCTACGATGCCTGTAACTCGACCAGCCGGAGACGCTGACAGATAATGCATAAAACACAAGCAAAACAAAGAGAAACAACATACTACGAACTGCTTACAAGACTTGTCCTGTCCAAATGCACTCGTCTTTTCCTACACATACATACAACTCTTCCCCGGATAGACAAAGTATGCTACATTACAGGTCGTCATGACCAAACATTTCGCGTCACTACCAAGGCGCGACTAACAAAACAAGTTGATCAACGCACACAAAACACAATCGCACATAGCGCTTATACCTTACGCGATCGATCGGTACACAAGGAATAGAGGGACAAAAACACGATACATGTTTTAAAGACCTATCCCGCTTGAGGTATACGTCTTATACAAGTACTACAATGCTCTTCCTTGGCACTACACGACGTGTCATAAACAATTACAGGTCTATACGACCAACGTCGCACACAACAACAGGTCTATACGACCAGCGTCGCACAAACGACTACAGGTCTACATGACCAACGTCGCACAAATGACGATAGGTCTACACGACCAAATGTCGCAAACAATTACAGATCTAGACGACCAACGTCGTACAACAATTATAGGTTTACACGACCAACATCACACGACTTGATCAGGAAGCGACTGGCGAGACCACCTGTAAAACAAAACAAACGACAAACAAGGAGCGGTCTCTTGACCCTTCGTCATCACAAGAAACGATCTCAGTCGTCTTCACACGATTATTGGCTATATTGAGTTGATTCTCAGTTTGAGCAATACACATGACGGCCCCGTCACCAGAACGCCTACAACAAAATCAAGATCATGCCAGAAGAAAGAGAAGTTATAAAATCAAACTGTCCCATCACTTGACGCTCTGGCCCAGTTTAATTTTGGGGCTATTGTTGGGGTCGGAAAATCGACCATTCGTCCAATGGGCATCAACTGTTTGACGCAATCGGTTGGACGCATCAGACCTGTCGAACGCATCAGACCCGTCAGACGTGAGCCATGCAACCGTCGCCTGATTCCTAGACGCAACGGACCAGTGAGAATTTCTCCTTTATTATTCCGAGATCTCCAACAACCACAACATTCAACACCGCCTTAATAACAACATTTAGCGGCGAAATCTTTGCAATTACTCCCAGCGTTGAGGATAAGGACGTGATCAAAGGTTAACGGTCAAATGGATTAAAGACTTACCATATAGATATCAAGAGCATTTAAAGGAGAAATCCCAGCAATTACTCCCGGAATTAAGTGGGAGATATTGTCATCAATAGGCAACGATCACAAGCTAAAGCTTACCATATATAGACCACGAAGAGGACAACGAAGACACATCTACGCTCATCTACACACAACTACACAAGACATCTGCTCACTTGCTCCGAGAAGAACCCAAGAACACGCCCACTCTAGCTTACTCCACTAGAAATATCACTCAAATCTCCACCAGTCGAACCCCCGAGTCACCGGTCAGACCAGATCCGATCTTTCATCCTCCAAGGATAAGTTGTACTTACATCCGACTCTATCGTCGACATATTAATAAAATTACTTTACTTTTTTTCATCTCTTCTTTATTCGTTGATTGTCTACTTGTTTGGATTGATTTCTATTACCCGATCGACTCGTTACTTCGTCTAAGGTGATTTAGGTCGTCCGATCTTTTCGCCCCAAAACAGTCACTCTCAGACCATCTGTCTTTGGGTACAAGAACTCTTTATGCTTCTCCTCTCTCATAGCACGAGAGAAAAAGAGATCAACCATCTTGGTCTTGAACATCGACCAAGTCAATACTGGGCTCTCAGCCAAACCTGTGTTTTCCCACCACTCGCTAGCCTCCTCTTTCAGCTGAAGAGAAGCGATATGGACCTTCTCGGCCTCAGTACACTCCACGTTCCGAAACAGCCTCTCCATATGGGAGAACCAATGAGTCACTGCTACTGGCTCCCCTTTCCCGTTATAGCAATCGGGCCTCATGGAAGTGATGGTCTTAAGAGCGCGACCATAGCTGTCTCTAGCCCTCATGGCATTCTCTTGAACCACAAGGTTTCTGGGTTCCACAACATCAGGAACCGCTGCGTGGGTAGGCACTTCTTGCGCTTGAGGTGCACTGGGTCTCAATATATCTGTAATTGCCTACATCACAATCCCGTGAATCGCCTCAACAGCTGCGGCATCAAACAGTGTCGGCGCTTGGGTCTGATCTTGACCTTCACGCCTATGCTGGACGCGAGACTCTGACTCGTGCTCATCCTGAACACCTCTTCCTGCTGGCCTGGGATCTTGGCTAGTCCCAGCACCGGCTCGAATTGAGTTCCTCGTGCTTCTTGGGTTCACCATCTGTTTACCGATCCAATTCCAAGCTTTCAATACATTAACATTATGCAATATACTTATGCAATATACCAACGTAGAGGAATTACTCAGAATAGATCAACTTGGTATTTTATAGATGAACCTTCGAACTGTTACACAAGCTATACATAAGTCTATCATCCGAGCGCTAGGACAACATTGCTCGAAGATAAAAGTGTTTCCCAGAGTACTTGCCGTAATACTGAAATATTACACATAGTATAAACTTGGAATACTAAGAAATGAAACTACTGCGATAGGCAACGCCAATCCTCATCAAGGCGTTCCAAAATGTCTCTCATAAGACTGGCTACTTGTGCGTGGTCTCTTCGGACTAGGCTCACCATCGAGCTCTGGCGATGGGTTTCGCACCCGACTTGACCCTGAAGCACATGGTCCTATCTCAGTCATGGTAAGGTATGGGTCGTCCATGACTGGCCCTCCTATCCCAGCCCTTCTCTGAGTACTGGCGATCAGCTCATCCCATTGACGCTGCTGTTCTGCAGAGACAACCTCGCTCTGGCGGAGGATCTCCTGCAGATCGGATTCTGACCTCCTTCTTCTTGGAGTAGGGATAGGCTGAGATTCCCTGTCACTTTTCCTAATACCGTACTCGGTGTACAGTGCCTCCCAATCAACTTCTGACATGGGTGCATACTCTGGCACTGGTGGCAACTCTTGCATAGGTGGTAACTCTGTACTGGGGTGAATAAATTGCATCCCCGTTTCCTGACTATCCACCAGCAAGTGCCTCAAGTCATCGGACTCCTGGTTTTGTCCGCTGAGGTCCATCTCAGTATCCTCCTCGGGATCATCCTCGATGGGGTCCTCTTCCTCTTCGGGGGCATCCTCTATGGGGTCCTCTTCTTCATCTTCCTCCTCGCTCCCTTTAATAATCCTATCCATCAGGTAATCGTCATGGTAGTACCCTCTCGCGTACCTCGACGATTCATCTCCTTGCATTGCTTCCTCCCTTGGTGGCTCCACTGGTGCTGTCACAGGAACTACAGCATTCCTTGATACCAGAACTACCGACTCAGGAAGCACATGCTTGATCTCCTCAGATGGGCTGCTCGGGCCTCTAACCTCGAAGCATCTCTGGGGTATAGGGAAGTCTAGCCTCTCGGTAGACGGTGAATCCATCTCGGCATCTTCCGACCCCTTCTTCAGAGATATACATGCACCCATATCCTATAGGATAACGATGAAGGAATTAGTCTTTCTAGACATAGAAACAAGCTTACTATATCAGACTATCCAGAAGACATGACTATGAACGGTGTTTTTAAATTCTTTTTACTTTGAAAATTCAGAGCCCTTTTTAAAGCATTTTCGAAAATGGATAAATGGTGTATAAAAATCCCAAACCCGTTTTAAAACCTTTTGCTCTGGTACCACAGTTGTAACACCCCCAAAACTTAACCATTTTGGAAAGGTATTACCGCCAGTGACCCCAGTGTTCCTTATCGAGATCACCCAAGGCTTTACCGTTTAAATACAATTTATGAAATACAAATGATACATAATGATCAAAGCATTCAATTTCAAAACATAACATTGTCAAAGAAACAAAAGTTACGGGATTACAACCCAATCCCGAATAGGCCAACACAGAGTTTAAACCAAAAATAGCGGAAGTCTTAGAAAGTACACTATAACCAAAGTCATTGTCCAAAAGATCTCAACCTGATTAAAGAAATAATTAAGACGTTCAAAAACCACCGTCGACTCCATAGTCCTTCTATTCTTCTGAGCTACTTTCGATCTGATGTGCCGAATCGAACGGATGACACCAGCCCACATGCAGAGAAAAAAGTTCGTGGGTTAGTCTACTTGAATAGACTAGCAAGGGTACAAAGCAGAATGGTTCGAAGCAGTCGTATTAGGTTAGACTCATCGCTTCTCGAATAATAATCGATGACGATAGTCAACCATCATACTCCTACTGGAATAAACAAGAGGTATGCACAAGAGAAGATTCTGGAAGACTGAATCTTCACAGAAATCGACTCGAAAAGAGACTCCAAGAGATTGAGTCTTTAAGGAAATATGACAAATCTGGAATGTTTACAGAATCATACAACAATGATTTAAAAGTTGACTGAGATGCTTCGGTTCACGACCAACCTCATCGCATACAGCGAATCCAGATTGGAAAGAGAACGTACTATGATCAAAGTCGAGACGAGTTTTCCTAGCTGCATTATAACTTAGCTGCACTACTCGCCGAAGGTTTATTAATTATGTGCGTCAGAGTAGCACTTATCTGATTTATGTTTCAAAAACACACATCACGTTATTAGACTTTTACATGTGTACCCCACCAATGGGACGACACATCTAAGTATATGTTTCGTCGAGAGTGACGTACACCGGAAGGTTTGTGACACCAGCTAAGTGTCCTGTCTCTACACACTTGTGAAAGAGACCGATCATGATCTTAGAAGAGTACCAGATGGAGACGAGCCACCCCGATACCAGATTATAAAGAAACGACTGGACAGAGTCCGAGTAACGTTCCTATTTAACAGTGCTAACTAAACAGTTACAGCATAATAACAGTTACAGGATAAATCCACATAAAGGCCCGAAAGGCGATCACAGATAATAGCGTTGTTCTAGCAGATATACAACCTATTATATGATTTTCAAAACAGTTTACCAAACCGTTTCCAGACAAACAGAGTATTCATTCCAAATTAATTACTCAGATAAACTACTGATAATTAATGTAAATATGGAACGAATGAGCAAGAGCGAACCGCCACTTGCCTTAATCCGCAGAATAGCCTAACGACGACAACTGGATTCCGGGCTCGACACGGGTATAGCTCCGCTAGCACAAACACCTTCGAGTCGACCCATAAAAGGAATCCTAAGTTAGATCCGACATAACAACAATACGAATCTAAAACGATGAAAGAGAACGAAAGGAAAGACGACACGACCACAACCAACCAAGCCAAAGCCACGAAGGCATTCTGGGCACTAGCGGCGGTCGTTGTTCTTGGCGGCGGTCGCCGCAGTTCATCACAGCGGGCGCCGTGAAGAACACGGCGGTCGCCGTGAAGAACTCAGACGACATAAACGGCGAGAAAACTCACCCAAAACACGATCGACTCGGCCTCCTTCAACTTGTTTGGGTTCTGACCTCCATGGGCAACCACAAGCTTCTCGAAGGGCTACTGGAACAACACCAAAGGCCACCGGTGAAAGCTTCAGAATTCCGGCGAGAGGCACAAACTCCGACGAGAGGAAGATTTGAGGATTTCAGCTTGATTTGTGCATGAATCTGATCCCAATCCTCTTCCTTTTATAGCCACAGATCATGTGGACACCACGATGGTCTAAACGAGACGTGGCGAGGCTAAATCGGCGCCTTGTCAGACGTCTCCGACGACCAACGGATAATGACCCCTGGGTAATCACGGCGGGCGCGGCAATTTTGCCTACGGCGGGGACGCGGCGGGCGCCGTAATTACGGCGGTCGCCGTTCTTCGGGTCTTCGCGCCCTGCTGGAAGGCGAAGGCACTGTTGCCTCGAGCCTTTCGCGGCGGTCACCGCCTTACCTATGGTGGTCGCCGCCACTGTGGCGTTGTCCTTCTCAGCTTTTGGATGACAACAACTTTAACCCGGGATAAAAATTATCGTACGGGAACGCGTATAAACATTCGAAGCACGTCGTCTGTATTTTATTTCACTGAGAAAAATATTACAGATACAGAGCACATTATAGAATGTCTCAAACTCTCTGTATTAAATCCGACGTACACAACGGGTACTCGGGAAAATTCCAAAATTCCCAAAATAACCTTACAAAAATACGGGATATCATAGCTTGACTCGACCGACCACCGACTGTGAGTCGCCGAGCAGTTTGAAAGATGCTGGAGGCGTTGGGAGCAGTTCCATGTTGATAGGCGCCATCTCCTGGGAAGGAGAGGAGTGATGGGAACCCTCCTTAGTCGGTGTGGGGGAGTTGTGCTTTGATGGCGTGTGCTCCGATGAGGCGGATTGTGAGGGCTTCTCTTCTAGGACAGGTGGGGGAACAAATTTAGCAGGTTCCTCCACCATCATTGGCGCCAAAGATGAGGCCTTTGCAGGGGAAGGCGCCTGAGAAGAGGAGGTGGTGGCCTTCTGCTTACGGTATGCAGCCAGCATCACAAGCTCATCGGCGGCAAGATTTTTGAGTTCAGAATCCATGAGAGCAAGTGGAAAAAGTTGATAACTTTGAGAGTTGAGAGCATGACAAAATTTTGTTTCTGGCAAAGAGATTGTGAGGTCGGTGCATAATTAGGGTTATACTCGCTGCCTTTTATGGTGTCTGAGCAAAAATCTATCCAACAATAGCCGTTGCAAAATCTTCTCAAATAAGGGAACTCAGATTTTCCTTCAAACGGCCACAAGGTCTTCAACATTTAAGGGAACTCATAAATCTCCATGATAGGGCTAAAAGTCGTATGCCTAATCAAAGAAATCCTAAAGTACCTACTAAAGAGTATAGCAAGCAAGTCAGGGTCGATCCCACAGGGAATCAGGTTATCAATTCTTGTGTTTCGTAAACTACCAACTAGGAACTAGGGGGGTTGTTGTATGAGTTTCTTAGTAACCAAGTAAATAAAGCAAGAAAACAAGTAAACAAATTCGCAAGTAAAGGTTGTGAATATGGTGGGGAAAAACGTCACACCTGACAAAGATCCACACAACAAGAGATATGGTTGATCACTGAATTCTATTAGCCTCAAGTTCTTATCTTTCCTATAGTTGTCCTTATCCCGATCTTAGGTAACTATTAGTTCTACCAGCCCTAATAGTACTTATTACTAGGTCAAATCCGAAAACCTTCAAGACTCAACAAAGCAATAGCATTCAACCAAGGATTTAACAAGATACATGCAATAGAAACAAACCGTTACTATAGGCATGCAATTAACTCTCTCTCACGATGAACACTCGCAACCCGCTTATGTAAATCGTGCTCGCTACTAGATATGCAACCCGAACCCGGAATCACAAGTCCTAGTAATCAGGAAGATATCAATAAACCTAGGTGATCAATCTAGATAAATCAACATAGACCAATAAACAATCAAGCGCAAGAGAATTAATCCAACTAGATAGGAAAACGAACAAGAGTAGAAAACTCATAACCAATCAATTGTTGGCTTCAAACTGTCAAGTGCAACAATGGAGGTTTAGTTCTCCATAGGGTTTGTGAGAGCAAAAACATAGAAAGGTGGAAACTAGCATTTTTACCAAGTCTTAGAAAATAGTCTTAAATACTAAGGCAAATATTTAGGAATAAAATAAAAGGAAATAACAAACTTGGAAACAAAGTCTCGGAAATAAAATAAAACGGGAAATAAAAACTCGGAAATATCTTCAGCGCGTCGCCACCGCTGGGTGCGGTGACACCCACCGCGGGGTGCGGTGGTCTTCCAGTGGCCTCTTCTCTGTAAGGTTCACCGCGGGGTGCGGTCATCCCACCGCGGGGTGCGGTGACGGTGTCTTCTTCAGCTTCTGTGACACTTTAGTAAAAACGCCATAACCTTTGATTCCCAACTCGGATTGCGCTCATATTTTGGGGACTTGCAGTAGACTTCAAGATCTAACTCCTAGATTTGGAATCACTCCATTTGGACATCTGAGTAAAGAGAAAGAACAATTTGAATTCAACCCACTATTCTTCTACTCTTCAATGCACTTCAAACCTCTGTAAATCCCATGATTTCTTTACTTCTAGTCTCTAACTCTCAACTCCACAATTGTGCTATAAACCCATCCAAATGGCACCTCAAACCTGGTAATAACTCCTAGTTATGCACTATAAAATAGTGCTGATCAAATCCCCCATGCTTAAACCTTGCTCGTCCTCGAGTAAGCTAAAGTAAACCTACTCCTCCAATTCAAACCCCAAGGTTTCAGGAAACATAGAAAAATCAACCCCTCTAAGAATCACACCTAACAATAAACTCCAGGCACTAACACAATAAGCACAGCACAACATACAACAACACAACACCACCACACACAACCAAGCTAAAAGGAAAGCAGAGTACTTCCCCCAAGCTTATCCCAAACACCATAGAGTGAATAAATTCTAATCCTAGTCTCCCATCTATCTTCTTATGCCTCCCAGAGTGACCTAACCGAATCCTCCTTATATCACCTCTTCTTATGTCGCCACGCCAGGTAAAATGAGGAGTCCTAAAAATCACTCTTCTTCTTTTCACTCATTTTGCCAAGGCGCCCTTTCGGGTTTTCACCAAGCCACTCATTTCATTTTTCAATAGATGGGCTCACAATATACTCACATCACTCTAGACCAACTATTAACCCAGCCTAATGCTGGTCCAAGCCACCTGCTTATTACCTAAGCCGCCCTTTCGGGTTTTCGACTTATCTCAGAATTTCAATTTTTGCCTTTTTTCAATTTTGGCTCTGTTCAATTTTTTATTTTTCTCCTCAACAACGTAGCAAGTATAGAACTCTCCCCCATGCTTAAACATTGCATTGTCCTCAATGTAATGAAAGACAAAAAGAAAAGAAGCACATGCAGAAGCAAAAAATAACTCACAACGTTGCCGAGCTGGCTTGGACACTTCGTTTGTTGCTGGCGGTCTTCAATATACGCACAGGTCGCTGGTGTTGTGTGGGTGTCTTCGTCAACTCCATAATCTTCTCCTACCGTGCAACCAAAAGGAACCACTGTGGTGAGTAGTGGCATAGCAAGGATGTCGGGGTTGCACGGCCTTCTACGAACACATTGTAGAGCCCAGATGTAATCGTGGGGGGCTCTAGTGTTCCTCCTCATCAGCTGTCATTTGTAGGGCCATCATCGTTGCCAAATAATATGTGGGGCTAATGACTCCTCCTTGGACAACATGATGCGCAACATTTCCATGGGAAACTCTGGACAGCTGGCCTTGGTACAACTTTTTTATAAAAAAAAAATTCCGATTATTCTTTTCTTTTTTTTTCGGAATTGTTTTTTTTCGGTTTTTTTTTTTGCTCCCCGTTTAAGGTTTTTTCGGGGAGTTTATTAGTGCAGGGAAAAAAAAGACTTACAATGGTATGGGAAACACCTTCTTCAATTCGCATAGGTCTCATCCCTACAGGTTAGTTGGAAACAAAGAAAAACAAAAACAAAACACACCAAAACAAAAGCATAAACAAAGAAAAAAAAGCAAAGAAAGAAAAACATACCTCGGGTTGCCTCCCGGACAACGCCTTAGTTATTGTCATGGCTTGACTTGGTATTCTCCCACTTAACTTGGGTTGCTCAAAGCAATTGAACTCTTGGGGTCTATATCAGGGGATGCCTCTTTGTATACTCCCTGTTGAGCTTTTCCCCCATGCTTGTGCACTTCATAATGGTTGGGCCGCTGTTCATATCTATGAATGCACTTGCCATCTTCAAAAACGGTCTACCCAGCATCTCAGGGGCTGCATGTATGTCATGCCCTGTATCTAGCATATAAGAATCCAGGTCTCCTTCTTGTGCTTCCCCTTTGATTTCTTCTTGATCTTGCGCAGCACCCCTAAAAATTCTGTGCAGCGAGGGATGATGTTCGCCAGCGTGACCAAGGGAACAGTTTCTGCGCAGTCACTGAAGGTTTCAAATAAATTTTTGTCGTTCTCCACCATTCTGGTGTCCTTCAGAGTCTCAGGGAAGGGTGTAGCGGGGTCCATCGAGACAAGCGGGAAGGAGTTTAGATGCACATACTCATCATAGGCAGCCTCGAGAGGGTCGGGGGCTGCCGGGGCATTTTCGAGAGGGGTGGTCGTCGCAGGATCAGTTCCGCAATCGCGGCTCTCCTCCTCTTGGTCGCTGAATTCCTCCAGGCCCAAAAAATATTCTTCCTCAGAAAGCACCTTGCGGTCCCAAATATCGTCTGGAAGGCCCAACTCCTTGAGTGAACCGCTGGCGTGGTCAGATTCCACCGCGGGTGCGGTCATGTTCGCAGAGGAATTCTCGGAAAATCCCACAACGCCTCCGCGTGTGCGGTCAGATGACCGCGAGTGCGGTGAAGATGCGAGACTCTCAGTTTGTTCTGCCGCTGGGTGCGGTGAGAGTGGCGCGGGGTGCGGTCGGTCTTCTAGAGTCCCACCGCGGGTGCGGTCCGCCTGCCGCAGGTGCGTTGAACTCGACAGAGAGTTCTCTCCTTCTGTGTCGTCCTCTTCAGCACTAGGAGCGACGTTCAGCTGCTTACCACTTCTAAGCGTCACGGCACTAACATTTTCTCTCGGGTTAACTACCGTTTGAGACGGTAGAAGTCCCGAAATCTTTGCATCGGTCTTTGTGATAGCTTCAACCATTTGTCTCATATGCTTTTCTAGATTCTTGATGCTTGACTCCCTAGTTTCAACACTAGTGCTGAAATGTTTATTCAGAGCTTGGAGCATATCTTCAGTTGACATGGAGGAACTAGGATTGGACACTGGCGGGCTATGCTCATAGGCCGGATTGTACTGTCGTGGAGTACCCTGCTGGTAGAACGATTGTGGCTCCGGGTAGAACTCCTGGTAGTTATGACCATATGGAGGGTATTGTTGGTACCCATAACTCGAATTGGGGTAATCTCTCCACCCTGGAGTGTATGCGTAGGAGTATGGGTCATATTGCGGCTCTCCCCAGAAATCCATATCTGTATCAAAATCAAAAAAGAAATAACAAATATCAGTAGCACATGTGTGGACCGTAAGAGAGGTCCACACCAAAGTTGGTAACAAACAAAAACACAAAAACAGAAATTTTGACTCCCCGGCAACGGCGCCAAATTTGATAGGGCTAAAAGTCGTATGCCTAATCAAAGAAATCCTAAAGTACCTACTAAAGAGTATAGCAAGCAAGTCAGGGTCGATCCCACAGGGAATCAGGTTATCAATTCTTGTGTTTCGTAAACTACCAACTAGGAACTAGGGGGGTTGTTGTATGAGTTTCTTAGTAACCAAGTAAAGAAAGCAAGAAAACAAGTAAACAAATTCGCAAGTAAAGGTTGTGAATATGGTGGGGAAAAACGTCACACCTGACAAAGATCCACACAACAAGAGATATGGTTGATCACTGAATTCTATTAGCCTCAAGTTCTTATCTTTCCTATAGCTATCCTTATCCCGATCTTAGGTAACTATTAGTTCTACCAGCCCTAATAGTACTTATTACTAGGTCAAATCCGAAAACCTTCAAGACTCAACAAAGCAATAGCATTCAACCAAGGATTTAACAAGATACATGCAATAGAAACAACCCGTTACTATAGGCATGCAATTAACTCTCTCTCACGATGAACACTCGCAACCCGCTTATGTAAATCGTGCTCGCTACTAGATATGCAACCCGAACCCAAAATCACAAGTCCTAGCAATCAGGAAGATATCAATAAACCTAGGTGATCAATCTAGATAAATCAACATAGACCAATAAACAATCAAGCGCAAGAGAATTAATCCAACTAGATAGGAAAACGAACAAGAGTAGAAAACTCACAACCAATCAATTGCTGGCTTCAAACTGTCAAGTGCAACAATGGAGGCTTAGTTCTCCATAGGGTTTGTGAGAGCAAAAACGTAGAAAGGTGGAAACTAGCGTTTTTACCAAGTCTTAGAAAATAGACTTAAATACTAGGGCAAATATTTAGGAATAAGATAAAAGGAAATAACAAACTTGGAAACAAAGTCTCGGAAATAAAATAAAACGGGAAATAAAAACTTGGAAATATCTTCAATGCGTCGCCACCGTTGGGTGCGGTGACACCCACCGTGGGGTGCAGTGGTCTTCCAGTGGCCTCTTCTCTGTAAGGTTCGCCGCGGGGTGCGGTCATCCCACCGCGGGGTGCGGTGACGGTGTCTTCTTCAGCTTCTGTGATACTTTAGTAAAAATGCCATAACGTTTGATTCCCAACTCGGATTGCACGCATATTTTGAGGACTTGCAGTAGACTTCAAGATCTAACTCCTCGAATTGGAATCACTCCATTTGGACATCTGAGTAAAGAGAAAGAACAATTTGAATTCAACCCACTGTTCTTCTACTCTTCAATGCACTTCAAACCTCTGTAAATCCCATGATTTCTTTACTTCTAGTCTCTAACTCTCAACTCCACAATTGTGCTCTAAACCCATCCAAATGGCACCTCAAACCTGGTAATAACTCCTAGATATGCACTATAAAATAGTGCCGATCACTCCACCAAAATCTTCTTCTAGAAATATCACATCAATGGGATCCAAAAATAATCAGAATTTGCAGAGAAACAAACGGCTATAATCGCAATAACTGTCCTCAGGAAACGGTCGTAGAGTTAGCAGAATTTGAATTTTGGCCATTGAAGAGCAATTCTCAGTTCCTTTCCTCAGTAGTGACACGGATCCGGATGGATATGGATACATTTTATTTAGGGAACCAAGCAACACTCAAGAAAAAATACATACCCATAGCAAGAAAAACAGGTTGGCATTTTTGACACCACAAAGATAATTCCCAGTTATGGACTAAAGATGGATCATAAAGAATTATGCAATGCAGTTAGGCTTAGGATGGTTTGTAGTCAATTACCATTTCGGCTTATGATGATGGATAGATGAGATCAAATCGACTATTTTGAGGCTAACAAAGAGATGTAATCAAGGTCGAATCATATCATAAAATCATGAGATCATGAAAGAGGGTTAAGAACATGCTTTAGAACAGATATTACAGGACATGCGAGGGCATCACACGATCAAATATCATCAATATTGTCATTGAAATCATAGAAAAGATCAAATCTAGTCAAAGTAAGGGAACTAGTAAAAGCAACTAGAACCACTAGTTTAGGGAAATCATTCATAGAAGTAACCTGAAAGACTCATAAGGTTTTCGATTTAATGCTTTGGTGAATATAACGGCAATTTGAATCTCCAGTCCTATAATGTTCTAGCAGAATGTTCCCTTTTTCAACATGATCACGCAAGAAATGATGCCTAATATCTATATGCTTAGTCCTAGTATGATGCACATGATTCTTGGAGATGTTGATGGAACTAGTGTTATCACAAAGAATCTTAAGAGGACCAAAAGACATACCAAAGTCTGCAAGTTGTTGGTTGAGCCATAGAAGTTGGGAACAACAGGCGGCAGCAGCGATGTACTCAAGTTCGGTGGTTGAGAGAGCAACGGAGTTCTGTTTCTTGGAGCCCCAAGAGACCAAGGAACTGGGCCATTCCGGACGTGCTCTTTCGATCAACTAAGTAGCATGCATAGTCAGCATCTATATATCCAAGAAGATTGAAATGGAAATCGTTGGGGTACCAAAGACAGAGGTCATCAGTTCCCTTGAGATAGAGAAATATGCGCTTCACTTCAAATAAGTGAGATTCCCTTGGATCAACTTGAAACCTGGCATATAGACAAACAACAAACACAATATTTGGCCTACTAGCCGTTAGATACATCAAAGAACCAATCATGCCTCGATATAACTTTTCTTCCACTCTTTGTCCTGAATGATCTACAGAGACGAGTGGCTGGGGAGATGGGGGTCGAGATGGCTTTGCTAGAATCCATTTTGAACTTCTTCAAGAATTCCTTAAGATATTTCTGTTGATAGATTTGAATGCCATCATCCTTCTGAGTAACTTGCAATCCCATGTAGAAGGATAGTTCCCCAATCATACTCATTTCAAACTCATTGCTCATTAGATTTTTGAACTTATCTACAAGAGCCAAGTTAGTGGAACCAAAAATAATATCATCAACATATACTTGGACCACAAGAATCTCACCTTTGACTTCCAGGATGAAGAGAGTTTTGTCGATTACACCACATCGATATCCATTGGCTGTTAGGAACTGGGCAAGATGATCATACCAAGCGCGAGTGGCTTGCTTAAGACCATAGAGAGCCTTGTCCAAAAAATAGACATGGTCAAGGTGATCATCATCTTCGAATCCTAGAGGTTGATTGACGTATACTTCCTCTTGAAGAATTCCATTGAGAAATGCGGTCTTCACGTCCATTTGGTATAACTTGAAACCTTTGTGAGAGGCATAAGCTATGAGTAGTCGAATAGCCTCCACTCTTGCCACAGGGGCAAAGGTCTCATCATAATCAATCCCTTCTTGTTGATTATATCCTTGAGCAACCAAGCGAGCCTTGCTCCTTGATATTGCACCGGAATCATCCAACTTGTTGCGAAATACCCACCTAGTTCCTATGATGTGTCTGTTTTGAGGACGAGGAACTAGTCTCCAAACTTTATTCCTTTCGAACTGGTGAAGTTCCTCTTGCATAGCTTGGATCTAGTCAGCATCTTTCAGAGCCCCCGTGATGTTATTTGGTTCTATAAGAGACAGAAATTAAGGCATTGAAAGCACAATAGGTCATATCCTCAAATCCATACTTGACTGGATGCTTGGTAGTTCTTTTGTCTCTGTTAGGAATGATCAGATCAGTTCCCGAAGCTTCATCATCGGCGGATACAACAGCTGAGGAAGAATCCGTAGCAGGATCAGCTACCGGAGCAAGAGCATCTTCATTGGTTTGTGGGTTGGAGGGAACTGGGGCAACAACAACATCTTGAGAATCGGAGGGAACTGGAATGTTGTCTGAAGATGTATCAAATTTTGGCTCAATCATAGTTGAGGGAACTGTGGGTGTTGAATGACCAGACAATTTTGGATAGGAGTTATGCTTAAAAGGAGCTTCATCATCAGAGTCATCGTTTGGCCATTGAAAAGGATCTTCCGAGGGAACTGAGGGATCCTGCACAGACTTTGAAGGCAACTTTTCATTGAAAATAACATGAATACTTTCCTCTACCTTTTTAGCCCGTTTGTTGAAAACCTTGTATGCTTTGCTACTGGAAGCATATCCGATGAAGATTCCTTCATGACTCCGTGGATCAAACTTCCCCAGATTGTCTTTACCATTATTGTGAACAAAACACTTGCAACCAAAGACTCTTAGATGAGCAATGTTGGGAACTCTACCTCTAAGTAACTCATAAGACGTCTTCTCAAGCATGGGACGTAGCATTGCCCGATTTAGAATGTAGCATGCTGCATTGACCGCTTCTACCCAGAAGGACTGAGAGAGTCCGCTTGAGATTAGAATGGTTCGAGCCATATCTTTCAGAGTCCTATTGTTTCTCTCGACAACTCCGTTCTACTTTGGAGTGTAAGGAGCCGAGAAATTATGATAAACTCCATGTTCCCTACAAAAAGGTTAGAAAATCTTCATTCTCGAACTCAGTTCCATGATCAGAACGAATAGCACGAAGAGATACATTCAAAGACTTTTCAAGTAAGGGAACTAACTCACTGAACCTTTCAAAGACTTCACTTTTAGATTTTATGAATAATATCCAACTGAATCTAGAGTAATCATCAACAAGTACTAGTATATACTTGTTACCACCGATGCTTTGAACTCGCGTAGGACCACAGAGATCCATGTGAATGAGTTCCAGAGGTTTAGAGGAACTTACCATTGTTTTGGACTTAAAGGAACTACGAACTTGTTTCCCTTGAACATAGTCAGAACAGATTTCTGACCTTTCAGCATTGATTTTGGGAAGGCCACGAACTAGTTCCTTTTGATGTAACTTGTGGATTAGCTTGATGCTTGCATGACCAAGTCGTTGATGCCATAGATTCGTCTGATCTTCAATTGACGAAAGACACAGTTTCTCTTTGGGAACGAACTTTGGATCAATAACGTAGACATTATTGAACCTTTTTCCTTTTAAGATCATATTTCCCATACATTCCTTAGAGGTAAAGCGAACCTCATTTCCTCCTTGATCACACAGTTGTGACACACTTATTAGATCAAAACCCAAATTTTCAACAAGGTTAACGTTACTTACCTTGATGTGATCTGTAAGATTCACATTTCCAGTTCCACAGATTGCTCCCTTTCTCTTATCTCCGAAGGACATGGTGCCTCCTTGGTATTTCTGAAGTGAGAACATTTTGCTTATGTTTCCGGTAATATGGCACGAGCAACCACTATCTATGTACCATTTGTCCTGTTGCCTCACTTCGTCATGCACAAGGGTACTCAAACTTTTTGAACCCATTTTTCTGGGTAAATTAGATTGACAGTTTTTCTATGGGTTAGGAACAAGAGCAAAGTAATAAGGATCATTCAAGTCAACAATAGTATGCATTTTCTTTTTATTGTTTCTCTCCTGGTTCCTTTTCCTAGAATTTTCTTCCATTTGTCTTTTCTTATGAATGCATTCATGAATATAATGACCATTTTTACCACAATGCTAGCAAACACAGTTGTAAACAACATGACCATACTTACCACGACCAGGCCTGAATGGTCTTTCATACTTTCTCTGCTCAAAGTTAACTTTCTTACCTTTAGTTCCCTGAGCTTGGTCAATATTACGCTTGGTGATTATGTGATGTCAAATCACCTTGGTCCTATTTCTGGTGTGGTCCGACCTCCGGTGCAAGCTCATAACGAGCTGAAACCGTCCCTTATCAACATGGTTCAACAAAATCATTTTGGAGGCTTACCTTCTGAGAACCGACACCAACATCTGGCTACCTTTACTGAGCTAATAGATACCGTGAAGATCCATGAGGGTCCCAAGATACACTTTTCATGCGAGCCTTCTCATTCATTTCTACGAGACATGGCCAAAGCTTGGTTCAAGGCCCTACCTCTTGGCTCGATAACAACTTGGAACGAGTTAACAAAGGCATTCCTCAATAAATACTTTCCACCAAAGAAGATTGTTGATGTTGTGCCCCCACCATGGGCAACAAAAATGGA
Source organism: Rheum nobile (assembly GCA_027886185.1). Lineage (NCBI taxonomy): Eukaryota > Viridiplantae > Streptophyta > Magnoliopsida > Caryophyllales > Polygonaceae > Rheum > Rheum nobile. The sequence continues at coordinate 2,189,986 of WOAB01000789.1, read as the reverse complement.
CCATACTGCATGTTTTCTACAATGATGTTGACAGCTCTACCAGGCTAATCATTGATGATTCAGCGGGTGGCAGAATCATGAGTATGAACGTTGATGATGCTTGGGACTTGATTGAGAGTATTGATCAACACTCTCACTATTACAGTGATCCCTGATCTACTTCAAGTTCCAATAAACATGCGGGGATGTATAAGGATAATTCTGCGACACACCAACATGCTCAAATAGATGTTATGGCACAAGAGATCAAGAGTCTGAATCTCTTAGTGCAAAAGTCTCAAGTGCAGGGTGTAGGGAAATCCACCCAGGCTGTTTTTGGTGTAGCTTGTCAGTTTTGTGGAGAAGGTCACCATACTATATCATCTTGTCACCTATTTGCTTCTCAGAGTGAGTCCCAGTGAGAGGCGAACTACATGAATAACTTCAACAAGGGCCCTAGAAATTATCTGTATTCCAACACTTGCAACCCTAGTTGGAGGAATCATCCAAATTTCTCCTATGGGAACAACGAGGCTGTGCAGAAACCACCCTCTGGATTTCAACAAAGAGCCTTACCATCCCAGAACCAGGCTCCTGCTCAATTAGCTGAAGATCCCAACTAAGCCCTCATATTAAAGGAGCTTCAGAATGTGAATAAGATACTGAAATATCATGATAGATTGCATGCGCAATACGCTTTGAATGCTCGTAGACCACAAGGTCAACTTCCTGGCCAAACGAGGCTAATCCAAAAGGGCAAATCAATGATGTGTCTTAAATAAATGAGAGACAACTTGAGGATCCTAAGGATGTGGATCCCAAGAAGAAAGACAAGGTAGTTGTAGAGCCTAAAGAAGTTGTGATCCAAGAGAAGGAGCTAGAAAAGGAGCCTAGATATGTGTCACCGCCAGCTTACAAGCCTCCTCTCCCTTTCCTACAAAGGAGAGCTCAGGCTCAATTGGATCAACAGTATGGAAAATTTGTGGAGGTGTTGAAAAAGCTCTACATCAACATTCCCTTCACTGATGCTCTAATGCAGATGTCAGCCTATATGAAGTTCGTGAAAGAGATCTTGTCCAATAAGAGGAAGCTGGATGACTACCAATATGTCTCCCTGAGCCAAGTGTACAGTGCTCTAATTCTGAAATAAATTGCCTCCTAAGCCTGAAGACCCTGGTTGCTTTAATGCCCCTATGGTGATTGGCAATAGCACCTACAATGCTTTATGTGATTTGGGAGCCAATGTGAGTTTGATTTTGCTTTCCATAAGCAAGAAGCTGGATTTGGGAGAGCCAAGACCAGTGAGGATGACTCTTTTCATGGCAGATAGATCCATTACGCGTCCAATAGATATTTTGGAGGACATTCTCATCCAGATAGATAAGTTCTACATTCCTGTAGATTTTATTGTCCTTGATATTGAGGTTGATTTTCCTGTTCCTATTATCTTTGGAAGACCCTTTCTAGATATTGTAGGTATACTCATTGATGTTAAGCATGGTGTTCTTTCCTTTACTATTGGGGATGAGAATATTGAATTGAATTTTTCCAAAGCTATTAAATAGCCCATTTTTTTAATGATGGTTGCAGGATAGATGTAGTTGACCAAGAAGCTCAAGGATAGATGTATGTTATTTCTAAGGATCCTTTGGAGTTTTTCTTGACTGAGAGTGTGACCCAGGCTGATAATCTTGAGCTACTTGCAGATGTGGTTCTTGATTTGGAGTCCACTAGAGAGTTCCATGGGCCATTGCTAATGTCTTCAAAAGAGATGACCCAGACTCTACACAAGAGTCTAAAGATGCACCTAAGGTAGAGTTGAAGCCACTACCATCCACCTTGAGGTATGAGTTCCTTGGACCCAATTCTACATATCTTGTGATTATCAATGCTAGTCTAAGTAATGATAAAATTGAGAAATTGTTGCATGCGTTCTAGATTGCATAGAAAAGCTCTAGGATATTGTATTGATGACTTGAAAGGAGTTAGTCCCTCCATGTGCATGCATATGATTTTTTTGGAAGTGATCATAAGCCCTCTATTGAGCATCAAAGAAGATTTAACCTAAACATGAAAGAAGTTGTGAAAAAAGAAGTGTTGAAATTGTTAGATACATGCATTATTTACCCTATTTCTGATAGTGAGTGGGTTAGTCCATGATCAGTGCTATTTTGTAGCACATTTCTAGGGATTATTACCAGGTTTGAGGCGCCATTTGGTGGGATTTTATGCACAATTGGAGATTATGGAGTTGGAGCAGAGAAGTGTGGTTTTGGTGGCCTGGAGGAGCTTATTGGAGACATCCAGAAGAAGAGAAATTGACCACCTGAGGAGACAAGCAAGATCCATGAAGAAACCACGTGATAAGGCGGTGAAGTGAAGAAACCGCGACCAAGCTGCGGGGAGCAGAAGGCCGCGGCAAGATTTCCGAAGGAGATGGGCGATAGCAGGAGGCCGCGCCCGCGGCCGAATTATTGGAAATTAATTATGCACTTCGAGAGCAAACCGCGACCGCGGCCATCAGCGGGAGTCAGCCCGACGCGCTCCGAACTTCTGTTTTCTTTTTCTGTTTTTCCTTTTTCGTTGTTTTATTTAATTCCGAATATTAGTATTTTTCCTTTTTAGGGATGAGGTTTGTGATCTTGGGCTTTAGGTTAACTTATTTAACCTAACTCCCACAGCCTCCATTGGGGATCCCACATAGATGAACCCCGGATTATCGTATGTTCAGTATTCAGAGTTTTTCCCTTTCAACAATTATGTCTTTCAGTACTATGAGTAGCTAAGCACCCATTGTTTAGCCCGGCATGTGAAGCTTTTTCTATGGTTTGATTGCGAGGTTAATTCTCTATTTCCTATTTCCTTTGGGTTTATATCTTTCTTCTTGCACTTATTCATATGGATTGTTATTGATTTGACTAGACTGATCACCTAGTTAGGTTTAGTAATTATCTATTGCTAGGGTTTGGAATAGACCGGTCGGTGATTCCTTATCTAGAGTAGCATCCATAATTATCTAAGACTGGTAGGACTAGATTATTATGAAAGAAGATTGATTGCATGTTAAATTATTGCGGGTTGTGATTATTTGACATGTATCCTGGTTTGATCCTATGCCCAATGCTATTATTGTTCTAAATCTTGATTGTTTCTTATGCGTTCAATAATAAGAGTTGCTAGGACTGGTAGGACTAGTAACTATACAAGAATAGGGACATGAATAAACAAAGGAAAGGAATAGAGACAACCTAGGACCAATCTACCATAGGAAAAGTGGATCTTGTTTGGCTAAGTGTTTTTCCCACATTTGATTACACTCTTTGCTTATTTTCTTTGTTTACTTTCTTGATTACAAAACCAACCAAAAACTCCCCCCTCTTGTTACTATTGCATGCGAACAACACATAGATTAATCCCTTCCTCCCTGTGGATTCGATCCTTACTTGCCCTAACTACTTGTTTAGGTTTGTCTAGGTTTATTTTGATTTAGTGGTATACGACAATCGCTTGTCAAAATTGGCGTCGTTGCCGGGGAAGTGCAAGTGTTGATTTTTCTATGTGTTTGTGTGTGTGTGTGTGTGTTCCTTTGGTGTGGATTTATCTTATGGTCCACACCCGTGCTACTAACTCCCCTCTACTTGGTGTTGATTCAGAGATTGAGAGGACTCTTTCCTAGAGTCGCAGAGTAAATCATGCTTTGGTTTTTGATAATCCTGCATTCGAGATGGCTGAAGAAGAACAGACATTAAGGCAGTTGACTGCGCCCAACCTGCAGCAGCAACCGCTGGCTGTGCGGTTTCCTGAGTTGGCTGAGGGCGTAAATTTCGAGTTGAAGTCTGGGTTAATCCACTTACTCTCCCACTTCCATGGGATGAGTGGTGAAGAACCCAATAAGCATCTTGCTGAGTTTCATTCGCTATGTAGCAGTATGAAGCCGAAGAATGTGACTGAGGACCAGATTAAGCTGAGGGCCTTTCCTTTTTCACTGAAGGATGCGGCCAATGACTGGTTCTACTATCTCACTCCAGGGAGCATTGACACATGGGTCAAGATGAATAAAGCCTTCCTGGAGAAGTACTTTCCGGCTATAAAACTGAACAGCCTGAAGCGAGCTATCAGCAACATCGAGCAGCAGTCTGGTGAATCGCTCTACGAGTATTAGGAGCGGTTCAAGAAGATGATATCCACCTGCCCCTTCCACGGCTATTCTGAGCAGGACCTCGTACTTTATTTGTACGGTGGTCTTCTTGATGAAGAGAGAAGGATGGTGAACGCTGCTTGTGGAGGGAACATCCTCAACAAGACTCCTGCTGCAGCTTTTGAGACCTTCTTTGAGCTATCTGAGGGCTCAAGACAGTTCAGTAAAAGGGCGGGCGTCCAATCCGTGAAAGCTGTAGAGTCTCAGCCCAATTCTACTCTTCTTGCTGAAGTGGCTGAGATGAAGGAGATGATGAAAAGATGCATGATGAGAGGTGGCTTACATCCAACTGATGCATGTCCCACCCTGCAAGAACCAACTGCTGAGGTGAACGCTATTGGCGGATATGGCCCTCAAAGGCCAAAATATGACCCGTACTCCAGCACCTACAATCCCGGGTGGAGAGATCACCCAAATTTGAGGTACGGGAACCAGCAGAACACTCATCAGGGGCAAGAGACCCAGGACTATCAGCAGAGGCCCCCACAGTTTCTCCAGCGCCCGCAGCAGTACCAGCAGCCTAGGGGTCAGCAACAATTTAGAGCTCCTTATGAACAAAGACCCCACGGCCAGAGTTCCGGTGTCTCTACATCCGTCGACGACCAGATAAAAGCTATCAACCAAGGCATACTATTAATGTCAAATGCTATGGTCCAAACAAATAAAGAGATGGGAGCACATATCCAAGCGCTAGCAAATACGGTGGCCTAGAATCAGCAGGAACATAAATCCAGTATTCAAAACCTGGAGAAGCAGATGGGTCAACTGTCTATGGCGGTGAGCAGGCTAGAGGCTCATGCGTCGGGGAAACTACCCTCTTAAACGGTAGTCAACCCGAAGGAGAATGTGTGCGCCATGATGCTGAGAAGTGGTGCTGAGATAGAGGCCAGGAAGGCTGCTGAGAAGGAGGTCCAGGTGACCAAGGAGGAAAGCCACCAAGAAAACGAGGTCGAAGGCGAGTTCGGAAAGGGAGAGAAGGAGCCGCGACCGCGGCACGAAGGCCGCGACCGCGGCCTGTTCACTGATGCAAATGCTGATTTATTCTCCCCCGAGGTCGAGAGCAAACCGCGATCGCGGCACGAAGGCCGCAACCGTGGCCTCTTCGCTGAGAAGATTTCTGAAGTTCTGAAGCAACCGCAACCGCGGTCCCCAAACCGCGGCCGTGGCCAGGCCCCTGTGTACGTGGACGACTACGTACGACCTAATTTTCCTCCCCTCTTCTCCGAGAAGCCTCCCGCTCCATTCCCAGAGGCTCTAGCGGACACCAGGAAGCCTGCTAGGGATAAGGATATGTTTGATTGGGTGAGCAACTGCAAGGTAAATGTCCCTTTGCTTAAACTTTTGACTAGTGTCCCTCGTTATGCTAAATTTTTGAAGGAGATCTGCACACAAAAGAGGAAGCGTTCAGTGAAGGAGAAGAAGAAGGTGGTGGTGAGTGAGAACGTGTCCGCTATACTGCAAAAGCGGATACCCAAGAAGGCAGATGATCCAGGGATGTTCACCATTCCCTGCAAGATTGGAGGTACCCTGTTCGACAGGGCATTACTTGACTTGGGTGCCTCCATCAATGTGCTGCCACTCGCTCACTACGAGTCCTTAGACGTGGGGCCACTTGAGAAGACGGGGATTGCCATCCAGCTGGCGGACAATTCAATTGTCAATCCAAAGGGAATTCTGCAGGATGTGCTGGTACAGGTGGACCACTTAGTATTCCCTGCAGACTTCTTCGTCGTGGACACTGGGCAGGACAAGGATTCACCTGTGATGCTGGGAAGGCCGTTTATGAACACGGCCAGTACAAAGATTGATGTGAGTAGCGGTTCTCTCACAATGGAGTTTGATGGGGAGACGGTCGGGTTCAGCATAGACGACCAGAAGAGACACCCTCCTGATGGGGACCCCGAGCGCTCATTGGAGGTGAGCGAACCAAGTTGAGGACGAGGAAGCGGTGTGTCATGCCATGACAATAACTAAGGCGTTGTCCGGGAGGCAACCCGAGGTATGTATTATTTTCTTTCTTTATTTTTGCATTAGTTTTGTTTGTTTTTGCCTTGTTTTTGTTTTTGTTTCCGACTAACCTGCAGGGAAGAGACCCATGCTTATTGAAGAAGGTAATTACCACCATTGTAAGTCTCTCATGTCCCTGCACTAGTCAACCCCCCGAAAAACCTTATACGGGGGGGGGGGGGGGGGGAAGTTGTACGAGTACGAGCTGTCCAGTATTCCATGGAGAGGGGTGCACATGTTGCCAACGGAGTAAATTTTCGCTACACAATCTATTGGCAACGATGGCGGCCCCACAGTCGACAGCCGCGAAGGAAGACCACTCATGGCCCACACCACGGTCGTATCTGGGCCCATTTTTTGTGGTATTTGAAGGCCGTGTAACCCCGGCATCATTGTTTTACCACTACTCACCAAGTGGTACATTTTGGTTGCACGGTAGGAGAAGATGCTGGAGTTGATGATGACACCCACCCAACACCAGCGACCGGTGCATATTATGCGGACCGCCAGCAACAACGGAAGTGTCCAAGCCAACTCGACGACATTTGTGAGCTTATTCCTTCTTTTCCCTATGCTTCTATTCTTTTGTCTTTCATTACATTGAAGACAATGCAATGTTTAAGCATGGGGAGGGTTTTATATTTCTATGTCACTGAGGAGAAAAAAAAAAAAGAGCCACAAATTTTGAAAAAAGGCTAAAATTAAAATCCTGGGATAGGTCGAAAACCCGAAAGGGCGGCCTAGGTAATAAGCAGGTGGCTTGGACCAGCATTAGGTTGGGGTAATAAGAGGTCAAGAGTGATGTGAGCATACTGTGAGCCCATCTATGAAAAATGAAATGAGTAGCTTGGTGAAAACCCGAAAGGGCGCCTTGGCAAAATGAGCGAAAAGAAGAAGAGCGATTTCTAGGAATCCCTATTTTACTTGGCGAGGCGTCATAATAAGAGGAGTCATAAGGAGATTTCGGGTAGGTCACTCTGGGGGAGGGGGAAGTTGTACGAGTACGAGCTATCCAGTATTCCATGGAGAGGGGTGCGCATGTTGCCAACGGAGTAAATTTTCGCTACACAATCTATTGGCAACGATGGCGGCCCCACAGTCGACAGCCGCGAAGGAAGACCACTCATGGCCCACACCACGATCGTATCTGGGCCCATTTTTTGTGGTATTTGAAGGCCGTGCAACCCCGGCATCATTGTTTTACCACTACTCACCAAGTGGTACATTTTGGTTGCACGGTAGGAGAAGATGCTGGAGTTGGTGATGACACCCATCCAACACCAGCGACCAGTGCATATTATGCGGACCGCCAGCAACAACGGAAGTGTCCAAGCCAACTCGACGACATTTGTGAGCTTATTCCTTCTTTTCCCTATGCTTCTATTCTTTTGTCTTTCATTACATTGAGGACAATGCAATGTTTAAGCATGGGGGAGGGTTTTATATTTATATGTCACTGAGGAGAAAAAAAAAAAAAGAGCCACAAAATTTGAAAAAATGCTAAAATTAAAATCCTGGGATAGGTCGAAAACCCGAAAGGGCGGCCTAGGTAATAAGCAGGTGGCTTGGACCAGCATTAGGCTAGGGTAATAAGAGGTCAAGAGTGATGTGAGCATACTGTGAGCCCATCTATGAAAAATGAAATGAGTAGCTTGGTGAAAACCCGAAAGGGCGCCTTGGCAAAATGAGCGAAAAGAAGAAGAGCGATTTCTAGGAATCCCTATTTTACTTGGCGAGGCGTCATAAGAAGAGGAGTCATAAGGAGGTTTCGGGTAGGTCACTCTAGAGGAATAAGAAGATAGATGGGAGATAGGATTAGAATTTTTTTCCACTCTATGGTGTTTGGGATAAGCTTGGGGGAAGTACTCTGCTTTTTCTTTTAGCTTGACTGTGTGGGGTGTTGATTTGATATTGTGCTGAGCTTATTTTGTATGGTTGCCTAGAGTTTATTGTTTGGTGTAATTCTTGGAGGTTGAGTTTTCTATGCTTCCTGAAGCCTTGGGGATTTGATTGGAGGAGTAGGTTTACTTTAGCTTTCTCGAGGACGAGCAAGGTTTAAGCATGGAGGATTTGATCAGTGCTATTTTGTAGCACATTTCTAGGGATTATTACCAGGTTTGAGGCGCCATTTGGTGGGATTTTATGCACAATTGGAGATTATAGAGTTGGAGCAGAGAAGTGTGGTTTTGATGGCCTGGAGGAGCTTATTGGAGACATCCAGAAGAAGAGAAATTGACCACCTGAGGAGACAAGCAAGATCCATGAAGAAACCACGTGAGAAGGCGGTGAAGTGAAGAAACCGCGACCAAGCCGTGGGGAGCATAAGGCCGCGGCAAGATTTCCGAAGGAGATGGGCGATAGCAGGAGGCCGCGCCCGCGGCCGAATTATCAGAAATTAATTATGCACTTCGAGAGCAAACCGCGACCGCGGCCATCAGCGGGAGTCAGCCCGACGCGCTCCGAACTTCTGTTTTCTTTTTCTGTTTTTCCTTTTTCGTTGTTTTATTTAATTTCGAATATTAGTATTTTTCCTTTTTAGGGATGAGGTTTGTGATCTTGGGCTTTAGGTTAACTTATTTAACCTAACTCCCACAGTCTCCATTGGGGATCCCACATAGATGAACCCCGGATTATCGTATGTTCAGTATTCAGAGTTTTTCCCTTTCAACAATTATGTCTTTCAGTACTATGAGTAGCTAAGCACCCATTGCTTAGCCCGGCATGTGAAGCTTTTTCTATCGTTTGATTGCGAGGTTAATTCTCTATTTCCTATTTCATTTGGGTTTATATCTTTCTTCTTGCACTTATTCATATGGATTGTTATTGATTTGACTAGACTGATCACCTAGTTAGGTTTAGTAATTATCTATTGCTAGGGTTTGGAATTGACCGGTCGGTGATTCCTTATCTAGAGTAGCATCCATAATTATCTAGGACCGGTAGGACTAGATTATTATGAAAGAAGATTGATTGCATGTTAAATTATTGCGGGTTGTGATTATTTGACATGTATCCTGGTTTGATCCTATGCCCAATGCTATTATTGTTCTAAATCTTGATTGTTTCTTGTGCGTTCAATAATAAGAGTTGCTAGGACTGGTAGGACTAGTAACTATACAAGAATAGGGACAAGAATAAACAAAGGAAAGGAATAGAGAGAACCTAGGACCAATCTACCATAGGAAAAGTGGATCTTGTTTGGCTAAGTGTTTTTCCCACATTTGATTACACTCTTTGCTTATTTGCTTTGTTTACTTTCTTGATTACAAAACCAACCAAAAACTCCCCCCTCTTGTTACTATTGCATGGGAACAACACATAGATTAATCCCTTCCTCCCTGTGGAATCGATCCTTACTTGCCCTAACTACTTGTTTAGGTTTGTCTAGGTTTATTTTGATTTAGTGGTATACGACAATCGCTTGTCAGTCCAGTTCATGTGTGCCTAAGAAAGGGGGTATGACTGTTGTGAAGAATGAATTAATTCCTACTAGGAAATTCACAGGTTGAAGAATGTGCATTGATTATAAGAGATTGAACAAGGCAACCCAGAAGGATCATTTTCCCCTTCCCTTCATTGACCAGATGTTAGAGAGGTTACCTAAGCATTCACACTTCTGCTATTTAGATGGTTATAGTGGATTTTTCCAGATCCTTATTCACCCTGATGACCAGGAGAAGACCACATTCACTTGCCCTTATGGGACATTGCATATAGGAGGATGCCCTTTGGTTTGTGTAATGCTCCTGCTACCTTTCAGAGATGTATGATGGATATTTTTACTGATTATTATTGAGGACATTATGGATGTATATGTGCTTCTTTTCATGCTTGCTTGTCTAACTTGTCACAATTTTTATAGCGGTGTAAAGAGGTTAACCTTATATTGAATTGGGAGAGATGCAATTTTATGGTAAGGGAAGGTATTGTCTTTGGTCATTTGGTTTCTAATCGTGGTATTGAGGTTGACATGACAAAGATTGAGACCATTGAGAAGATGCCACCTCCTACTTCGGTTAAGGGCATAAGGAGTTTCCTTGGACATGCAGGTTTTTATAGGAGTTTCATTAAAGATTTCTATAAAATTGCCAAGCCTCATACTAATCTGCTCTTGAAGGATGTTTCCTTTGATTTTTCGAAGGAGTGTATTGATTCTTATTGCAGGTTGAAGGAGGCGTTGATTTCGGCTCCAATTATGCAGCCCCCTTATTGGGATCTCCCCTTTGAAATCATGTGTGATGCTAGCGACAATGATGTTGGAGCTGTTTTAGGACAAAGGAAGGATAAGAAGCTTCATGCCATTTACTATGCTAGCAAGACTCTTGATGTGGCCCAAATGAATTACGCTACTATTGAGAAAGAGTTGCTAGTTGTTGTGTTTTCTTTTGAGAAGTTCAGGTCCTATTTTGTGGGTGCCAAGGTGATTGTCTACACTGATCATGCTGCTATCAGATATCTCTTGAGCAAGAAGGAGGCCAAGCTTAGACTGATTCGCTAGATCCTTCTTCTTCAAGAGTTTGATTTGGAGATTAGAGACAAGAAAAGTACAGAAAAATTGGTGGCTGACCACCTTTTCAAGTTGACTCCAGAGCAGCTGGAGTGTACTCAGGATGAGCCCCCTATTGATGATTCTTTTCCTGATGACCACATTTTCAGGATTACTGAGCAAATCTTTACTCTTGCAAATTCCAGGGTGCCCTGGTATGCTGATTTTGTCAATTATTTGGTTTGCAATGAGTTACCTCCTAAACTATCTTTCCAGCACAAGAAGAAGTTCATGTCTGATATTAGACATTATTACTGGGATGAGCCTTTGCTTTTCAAGTGGTGTGCTGATGGGATTATCAGGCGATGCATCCCTGAGGAGGAGGTAGAGAGTGTTATCACTCATTGTCATTCTTTACCATGTGGAGACCATGCTAGTTCTTCCAAGACCACTTCCAAGATTCTCCAGTCCGCTCTTTATTGACCCTCTATGTTCAAGGATGTGCACCGTTTCATTTCCTCTTGTGATGCTTGCCAGCGGACAAGAAATATTTCCATGAGGAATGAGATGCCTCTTAAAAACATCCAAGAGGTTGAGATTTTATATGTGTGGGTAGTTGATTTCATGGAACCTTTTCCACCGTCCTACGGTAACAAGTATATTCTTGTGGCGGTAGATTATGTGTCCAATTGGGTTGAAACCATTGCATCTCCAACCAATGACTCTAGGGTGGTGTCCAAGTTCTTCAACAAGGTGATTTTTCCTAGATTTGGGACACCAAGAGTTGTGATTAGTGATGGGGGTTCACATTTTATTGAGAAGAAGTTTGAGGCTTTGTTGAAGAAGTATGGGATAACTCATAAAATTTCCACCCCATACCATCCTCAAACAAGTGGTCAAGTGGAGGTTTCCAACAGGCAAATTAAGAGCATTTTGGAGAAGACAATATTCCGATCCTGAAAGGATTGGTCTTTGAAGCTTGGTGTTGCTCTTTGGGCTTACAAGACTGCTTTTATGACTCCAATTGGCACTACACCACATAGGCTCGTCTATGGGAAGTCTTGTCATCTGCATGTAGAGTTGGAGCATAAGGCATATTGGGCAATTAAGCTGTTCAATTATGATATGAAAGAAGCAGGTGAAAAGAGGAGACTACAATTGCAAGAGATGGAGAAGCTGGGATTGGATGCCTATGAGAATGTCAGGACTTACAAGGAGAGAACCAAGAGATGGCATGACAAACACATTGTGCCTAAGGATTTTCAAGAAGGTGATCATGTCTTGCTTTTCAACTCTAGACTCAGGCTCTTTCCTGGCAAGATGAGGTCCAGATGGAGTGGTCATTTCCAAGTGAGAAGAGTATATCCACATCGTGCTATTGATATATGGAGTGAAGAGACAGGTCAGTTCAAGGTGAATGGACATCGCTTGAAGAAATACATAGCAGGAAGTCCATTTGAGAAGGTGGCGTCTATCCACCTCAATTCGATCCACTAAAGGTATAAAAGGAAGGTCAAGCTAACGACCTTAAGTAAGTGTTACTTGGGAGGCAACCCAAGGTAAGTTTTCTTCTTTCAAAAAAAATGAAAAAACCGTTCTCTAGAGGACCGCACAGTTTGTGACAAACCGTGCGGTTGACCGTGCCTCCGCACGGAGGGACTTTCTGGAAAGACGCACGGTTTGTTGCAAATCATGCGCCTGACTGTGCCTCCTTACGGAGGCACTCTCTGCATTCTTGCATGGTTTGGCGCAAACCGTACGGGCGGTAATTTTTCCCGAAAAAAAAATTAGTACATATTTTATTTTTAAAAATCTTTCTTTTTCTTTTCTTTTACTCTCCCTCCTATTCTTTTCTTTCCCAGCCTAAACCTAGCTACCTCCATTCTTTTCTTCCTCTTACACTCACCTCTTCTCTCCTCTCCTCTCCTCTCCTCTCCTCTCCCTCACGTACAACATCCTTGCCTCACCACCGCGCCGAACCACCTACACCACCTAGCCGCGCCGGAACCATCCCGCACCAACCCCCAAGAACCCAGATCCGGAACCACCATGAGCCACCCCCCTCTCACTCCTCTTGCTCCTAGGTAAAATTTACCCCTTTTTCTTTGTTTTTGCTTGATAGCTTTTAGAAGTCTTTGCATTTATTTTTGTTTGTTTCTTTTAGTTTATTTTCTTTCTTTACTTCTTAGATTTGTTGATTTTAGAAGTTTTTAGTTTGTTGATTTTGTGATTTGCTAGTTTTGGTGATTTAGGAGTTTTTTCTATTTTGTTTGATTTTTGGGGTTTATTAAATAGCTTGATTTTGCGCGGGAAAATTGATCGATTGTACTTGTTTACTATTTTGTCATTTTCCTGGGTCCTTGACGTCATCTATTACCTAACTTGTTAGTTGTCGTAGGCCCTTGGCGAGATTGGCATGTTTATTTACTGCTTTGATTAGGCCCTTGGCGGGATAGAAATCAATGTATAGGCCCTTGGCGGGATAGATTGCCTTGTGATTTGTATTGTTTTGTGCTTTGTATGTTGTTGTCTTGCACTCATAGGTTTTCTTGTAGCGCTCAGATTGTTAACATGCCGCCCCATTCTGATTGCTCTGCCTGCGCTTCTCGTCCCACCCTTCCTGCTCCACCGGTCGAAGGCCGCGTTATTTTGGTGTCTGACGAGCAACGCACAAACTATAACACCCTCCAAGAACTGCCTTGGAAGTCCAATCGTTGGCTCGACACAACTGACATGCATGAACTTAGCCTCCTCGGAGAGATACGGATTCTGGCTACCCGCATGGGGTTGGGACGCTTCATTGACATGCACGAGGTTTCCTACAAAAACCTCACCCTGGAGCCGATCAGTTCTCTGACTGTCACTGAAGAATAGTTCTTTGACCGTGGCAGTTTGAGATTTCATTTGGGAAACGAATGGCGGGACCTTAGCTTTGCAGAGCTCAACCGTATATATAGGTTTCCCACGACGGGGAAGACTTTTGACCTCCACAATGCAGAGGAGCATGAATTTCGGTATCAAATCACTGGCGTGCACCCTTTCAACCACCACTCAAAGGCCACCCTAATAATGCACACTGTCTTCAGGGTAATGTAGAAGTTCTTTGCGGGAACCATCTTTTCCGTGAGGATAGCACGGGAAACGTACGGTGCATTGAGCTGATGATCTTAAACGACATGACAGAGGGATAGAGGTGAATCTAGGAATTCTACTTGCCCGACAACTGGCCAAGATGACCACCAAGTCCAGTGGTGGTATCTGTATAGGTGGTATGATCACTCCATTGATCTGTCACTTCAATGTCTCTGTGGCTGGCCATGAAGTTACCCCCGACACCCTTCGAATCAACATATCATATTTACGTCGGGCCCACATGCTCACTCACGCCCGGAATATACCGGTTAACTACTTAAAATTCAAGGCTGGATTCCCTCTTGTTCCTTTACCTGATGCCCGTTGTACCCCCACTGATGATGTAGACAACTGGGTCTGCAACTGGGAAGGGTCGTTGTCTCGCGATGATGATGTTGATGAACCCCCTAGTCAGTGGGAGCATGGCGAGCCTTCTGGTGCCGCTGCTTCCACCACAAGAAATGATGATGGTGTGGCCTTACAATGCCAAATTGACGAATTAGCGGCACAACAAGCTCAGGAGTGCGCCATGTACCTCCAGATGTTCGGGTGTGACTACGACCCCAACAACCCACCACCGCAGTAGACTGACTATGTGAGTTTCTTCCTCTTTTGTTACTTTTCTACATTGGGACAATGTAGGGTTTAGCATAGGGGGAGCAATTCACATGTAGACTTGCATGTTCATTTAGTTGCATATTCATCTTAGGTTTAGTTGCATTTGCTTGGTTTATTCTTGCACATTTTTTATATATAAACTTGGTTTCATGCATTTCATTATGGATGTTTGATTTGACCCTTATTGCTTAATTTCCTTTGGTTGTCTTTCTTGTAATGCATAATTTATGAATCCCCTCAATACGATTTGGTTGTTGATACTACAATTTCATGTGGTGCATGATTATGAGGGTTTACAATTTAGACAATTGGCCTGAGCATGTGACCTTTGATTGTGATGTGTTAGGACCGATACTCTAGGCAAAAAGCCAGTGAGGTTTTGGCATTTTAGGACTATTTCTATGCAAGTCTTCTCTTTTTCTCTATGTGTGTGAATCTCTCTTTGATTGCTAACTCTAGAACTTGCATTAATACATTTTTCAAGGCTATATCTATGATTTATGTACATGACATTAATATGATTGAGGCACTGTTTCATTTTAACCCTTTATCCTTGGCCACCCTATATATGTTTTCCTCTGCTTGAAGCCCCTTGTGCCTTACTTGCCTTTTCTTTTGAAGCTCCACAAAAGCATACCGAGCCTATATATTCTTCCTACCCATCCGGGGATTAGGATAATTAATTTGTCTTGCTAGAGTGGACTTGAGCCAAGCTTGGGGGAGATTGCATATGTTAGTGGTTGGATATGACTGAACCTTGTAATGTTCTCCTCTCTTTTTCTTTTTTTTCTTCCTTGCTAAAAAAATGAAAAAAAATGAAAAAAATGAAAGCAAGGAAGAATAAGCAAAGAAACGAGACAAGTTATCATCAAGTGGGTTTTGTTGTATGGGTTTTGAAGAATAAAGTTGGACGTGTAGGATAGTTTCAAGCTTGGTGGCATCCTGGTAATTCTCTTCCTCGGATTTAGCACCACATGGCCTAAATTTATCCTTACCCTAATCCTATACCTTGACCCCATTACAACCCTAGAAAGCCCTCATGATTTTTGTTAGGTACATGGTCTTCTGTAGTGGAGATTTAGGACATTGTTGGTAGCCTATGATTGTTTAGCATTCAAAGTAGAGAACTGAGCGAAAGACGACCCTAAACACATGAGTAGAGTGACTTCATTTCTTTATCCTTGTGAGGTTTAGAGTAGAGGGACTATCTACATTTTTATCACTGGTTGGAAAACATGCTATGATTGTACTTGTATCGTTGGTTGGACTCTCATGGTCATTGCTCACTTGTATCTTGGGTAGAAACAACCTTGACATATTTTGTGGATTTATAGACTGTGTACTTGCTTGAGGATAAGTAAGGGTTCAGCTTGGAGGAATTTGATGACATCCATTTTACACATATTTAGGACATGCATTTAGGCTATAGTTTAGGCATTTCCATGTTTATTATCTTGCACTTTTAGCAAGTTGCATCATTTTCTTTAGTTTAGATGTCTACACGAGTTTCTGCGTGATTTTAGGTACATTGGTGGACTTTCGGGATGCAATACGAGGCATAGACGTCATAGGAGATGTGCATGGGCGAATTCCGAGACAAACGAGGATGAACAAAGCCATTCTACATCTTGGCACGGTTTGTAACAAACCGTGTCAGCTTGTCTCTGATCGTGCAGAGCAAAAAATAGAAGAAAGCCACCTCTGCAAAGCAGCACTGTTTGTGACAAATCGTGCCACAAACCATGTCGATACCCCTGCTAGCCGTTGTAAACTTGCACGGTTTGTGACAAACCGTGCAGTTTTGTCACAAACCGTGCCATGGCCCCGCGGACCCAAATTGTTATTTTTTCGACCCCTTTTATTAGAGAATGGTATAAATACTTTTTTAGGAATTTTTTGGCAGTCTCTTCTTTTGTTTTTTTTTTTTGCCACTCTCTCTAGCCCTAGGTGTTTTTGGAGTTCCTTTGAAGATTCTGAAGATTGGAGATTGTTTTCCTGGATTTGATCAGGTATTGCTCTTATTCTAATCTAGTTGAATGATTACTATTGTTCAAATGATGTTTTTGATTGTTTCTCCAAGCATGTTTGGCTAATTCCATAATTCTAGGCCGGGTTGGGTGATCCCAATAATGAATTGGTAGACTTGTGCATGATATTTGTCTGAATTGAAATCTGAAACCTTGTCTGATTCAATCCTAGAGTTCTTAATGCAATTGATGAAAATTGGTTAGATTTCTATTAGGTTTGAGTCTGAAAGAAGATAACCTTAATAGATAAATCAGATAGGATATGAGTCTGAAAGGAGATTACTTTATCAAATTACTAGGCATTGAACATGGTTGTTGCATCATGTTGTGCCCAGATATTGTGGCTAAAGCAACAATTTGAGGATGTTGGTATGTCTCTTGGCACTATTCCTATCATGTGTGACAATACTACTGTTATTAACATTGCCAAAAATCCAGTTTATCACTCTCGTACTAAGCATATTGACCTTTGTCATCATTTCATTCGTGATAATGTTGAGAAAAGTTTTATTAGAATGGATCATTGCAAGACTGAAGATCAAATTGTCGATATCTTCACCATTGTACTAGATAGAATGCCCTTTGAGCATCTAAGAATGCTTCTTGGCATGATCTCTCTATATTGAGGAATTCATTGTCCATTATTTCCTCAATGATTGGCTAGCTAGATTGATCATTCTTAATCAGGGAACATCCACTTTGTAGCTTATTACTTGATAAAATTTAATTTATACTTTTTTGTTACATGCTTTGTGTTACATGATATCATGAATTCTTGCAAATTCTGTATTGACCTTAAGTGACTTACTATTGCATGATAACATCTTATTTCTTGCCTATGCAACCAATTTGATATATGAACCCTCAAAATAAGCATACATGTTGATTGGTTGCTAGCCTACCTAAGCTGTGATCCAAGTAAACGTTCGCTATGATCCCTCTTTGTTTTCCACTTTACTAGGTTTAATTATATGGATCTTTTTGTTCCCAAACATGTTACTTGTTTGGATATTTTTTATTTTTTTTGGACACCTTTAATATACAAATTAACCTCTAATATTCACTCATGGTCTTTGGAATCTGAACAAGGAAGCATTGTTTAAGGGGTAATAGAGAATGGAACACTGATTATAGAAACAATGAGTGGAACGTTGTAATGGTTGCAGGTTAACATTTCTTATTGGCTACGTATGCATTGATTATTGATGTGAGAGCTCTACAAGAAGGAACGGCCACTACAGAAAAGAAAAGCAAAAGCAGATTATAGTCGTTACTAGAGGAGTGAGAAAAGATTTTGTGGATGGATTAGATAGAGATCTTTTTGGGATTTTTGGTAAGTGTATCATCTAATTTCCTTCAAATACATTTTACCAATTATCTTCTATTCCTATAAACATTTATCCTTTCTTAAACCTAAACCCACCTTGTTATCTTGCTCAAATCTCTCTCGCTCTCAAATCTCCAAATTTCTCTCTTGCTCTTGGTCGCCATAACCCTAAAGCTAACACTTTTCTCTCCCAACCTTCAAACACTACATATGTCCCCCCCTATGAATGTTCATGACATGACCACTGAGCAATCGGAGGCGTTTATTGTCGTTGCTCAAGCTTGGCAAGCTGCTCTTACACCTATCACCAAGCCATCCTATGCGAAAACCCCCACTATCGTAGAGATTGCCCAAGAAGTTGCCACCTCTATTGCTAAGTTGCAAGAGGAACAGTCGCCGGAGAAGGTGACCTCACCAGCCAAGGAACGGTCGTCGGTGACCATAAGAACGATGCATTTATGCAGAGAAGACTGCGTTGGGAACTTTCAAAGAATGCTAATTATGGAAAGAAGTTTTCAACAATTTCTTTGGCTGCAAGGCTTGAAGAAAGAGAAAGATTTTAGCATGTCTTGGCATATTTTATAAAAGGAAAAATTGAATATTTGAAGGTGAGCGGAGATTAGGTAAAGATATTGTTAGTTATCTTATATAGCACTTAGTGGGCAATTAGGATAAATGATAAGTCGTCTTTCGTATGACTATATATACTCATGTATACCTTAGAGAAAGGTACAACACAAGCAAGAGTATTCCAGGTGATCGAGACAGAGATTCAAGGTACGGACTTTATGTGAAGTACTTTGTTTAGGGTTTCTTATGTTCTTGTGTTATTAGGTTCATTGCAGTTGAAGTCAAGATTGTACAACTTGATTAATAATACAATTAGACATGTGAAATCCTAGTAGGGTAAAACCTAGAGGTAGTTTTTTTCTCAAGGCAACTATATGGTTGATTGAGGGAAATGTGTTGTCGTTAGTTGTCTAAAATATTATTCCCGCTGCCCATGGAATAGTTTTACCGTTCCCTAACTAACACACCTCGATTCAACAGTCACCCATCCTGGTACTACTCTCGCCCTAGCACGCTTAACTTTAGAGTTATTTGTCCTCACTTGAAACTTGAAAAGAAAGAGCTCTTGTTGACATGGGTAACACTTCAATCCTTATAAACCAATATGAAGTCCAGGGTGTTACAAACTGCCCCACTTAAATCGTTGACACCCTCGTCAATGCCCAATAACTTCCTTTTGGTTCGAGCGACCGTCCACCGTACCAAGCACACTCGTAATCCAAAGTCATCTCTAATACCAATTGAAGAAACAAATTGAATACTTGCTTGAAAACGGGTATATAAGACTTAGTGCATCACCCTTGGGTTCTCCAGTCTTCTTTGTTAAGAAGAATGATGGTCCATTCAAGCTTTTCATTGATTACCTAGAGTTGAATAAGGTCACTATTAAGAGCAAGTAACCTTTGCCAAGGATAGATGATCTTCTAGAACAACTGCATGGAGCTAAAGTCTTCTCCAAGATCTATCTGAGGTCTGGCTATCAACAAATCGGAATTTGTGAGGAGGATATTCCGAGGACTGCATTTCGGACAAGATATGGCCACTAAGAGTTCGTAGTCTTGCCGTTTGGGCCATACAAATGGTATTAGAGCCGACTTTGGGTTACGAGTGTGCTTGGTCCGATGGAAGGTCGCTCGACCCGGAGGGCGGTCTTTGGTCCTTGACGAGGACATTAAGTGGCGGAGTTTGTAACATCCCGGACATTAGATTGGTTTATAAGGATTGAAGTGCTACCCATGTCAACGAGAACTCTTCCTTTTCAGGGTTCAAGTGAGGACAAAGAACTATAATGTTAAGCGTGCTAGGGAGAGAGTAGTACCAAGATGGGTGACCTCTTGGAAAGTCTTCGGTTTGGCATGGTGTGCCACTTTTAAGGCCTCGGGCCTAACATAATACTTGTGTGATATCATGATTTTAAGTCTTTAAGTTGTAAATATGGTATAATACTTGAATATCTAGTCTATTTTGGGTCTATATATATATAGGAATAGCTTCAAGTGAGGAGCTAGCTTAGGGTGAGAAATGAGGATGAGTGTAGAGCGTTGGATGAGTTGGATCAGACGGTGGGGAGGCGACACACTGGTGAAGTTAACGGGCGTTTTATTAATGGCAATTTTGTCATATCATTGGCATCGTTTTATTAATGGCATTTTTGTAATTTTTTTGACGTTAGGTTTGTTATTTTGGGTGCGCGCTGTGAATTCAGATATTTTGTTCTACTTCTCTTCGCTCTTTGAATGAATTCCGCGATTCAATCCCTTTCATTCTAGATCGGTGCTTCGATGTTTGATTTTGAAGAATATCGCTCAATCGATTTGCTGTTATTGTGTAAGTTATCGTTTCTCTGATGCATTATTTCTACTATTTTGCACTTCGTATAACGTTCTGATATTCTTCTCTTCGTTCTCGATTTAGGTGTTTGAAGATCTTTGTTTTGTCATAGATTTTGTTCTGTGAAGACTCATACCACTGCGAAATTGCAATGGAAATTGGTTTGGCTATAGTTCTTTCATTTCTCGTTTGTTTTTATATGTTTGTGTTCTGAGGTTGGATCTGTGTTCGTTGATGCGTTGAAGTTGTTTGCTTTCGTGCTTTGCTTAGTCGTAGTCTTATTGTTGTACAATACGCATACGTATTTGAACTATTTTCTGTTTTATTTGAGTTTTACGTGTTCCATATGTTTCTTTTGAAGTTGACTTTGAATTCTAAGACAATTGAACATTATTTAGTTATATTTGAACTATATATTAATATTGTTGCACAATTTACGTCATTGAACAATTAACTGTTTTTTTTAACAATTGGTCGATACAGTTGAACAATTTAAACAGATAAGTTATAAGTGACATGTTGTTAAGGTGATTGAAGTTTTAATATATTTTTATTACATTTGTGTAATTTTTTTCGCAGGTGGTAGTAGTGTATCAAGTGAAAATTCTTCAAGCTCTATGGGATGTAATGATGTTGATGTTGATGGTGTTGTTGTACAGTACTCTCCTAATAACAATACCGTATATTGGATCCCAAACTATTCATCTGAATCAAAGCCTTTTGTTGGCCAACAGTTTGGGACTCTAGATGATGTCGTTTATTTTTACAAAAGTTACGTTGATTCATCTGGTTTTGAGGTTCATCACAGTACCGTCCACAAGTCTCGGGATGGTGTTGTAGTTTTAAAGTATATGTTATGCAGTAGGGTTGGTTACAAAGTTGGTAAGACCAACACCGGGAAGCGTAGGCGTGTTACTAATCGTGTTGGTTGTACTGCAAAAATAATATTGAAGTTTATTGGTGATGGTCGATATGTTGTCAAAACGTTTGGTGATCGTCACACACATACATTTATGAAGAAGATTTATAGGAACTTTATGAGATCAAACCGGGTTGTGAATGTTGCGCATCAAAAACTTGTGATGAGCTGTGCCAAGGCAAATATGGGTTCTGTTAAGAGTCACCGACTTTACAAAAAGCTGGTTGAAGGCTATTCAAACATTGGTGCTCTATCGTCAGACTTCAAAAACGTGAAGAGGGACTTGTTGGCTTTTATTGGAGGTGTTGATGCTCATATGGTTATTGACAAATTATTCCAGAAAAAAAAAGATATGTTCAGCATTCTACTTTGACTGTGATGTTGACAGTGCAGATCAGTTGACACAGTTGTTTTGGGCCGATCCAGTATCGATTAAGAATTATTCTATATTTGGAGACGTCGTTTCATTTGACTCAACATAAAGAACGAACAAGTAATTTTTTGTTTAATAATGTTTTTGTATAGTTGAAATTTCTGTGATCTTGATTTAGATAGCATGTTATTTTAATTTTTGAACAAACCGAGAATATTGTTGAACAATGTGTGAAAACCTTTGAACGAATGTTTTATGTGTTTACCTTCTTCTTGCAATTTAACTTATTACAGGTATAACATGGTGTTTGCATCATTTATTGGGTTGGATAGTCACCAAAAGTGTGTGACGTTTGGTGCTTCATTGTTATTGAAAGAAGATATCCCTTCTTATACTTGGTTGTTTGATACATTTTTGAAAGCTATGAGTGGCAAAGAACCGAGAATTTTGGTAACTGATCAAGATCCGACAATGAAAGTTGCAATTCAAACAGTGTTTAATCACACTCGCCATAGGTTCTGTATGTGGTATATCATGACCAAAGCATCTGAGAAGATTGGCCCTTCAATGAACAAGTCAGGTGATTTTTTAACAAAGTTGAATGGTCTAGTTTGGAGCCATACGATTGAACCTGAAGTGTTTGAGGAGAGGTGGATTGCATTAATGTTGGAATTCTTATGCAAGATCACAGTTGGTTTAGACAAATCTTTGAAATTCGCATCAATTGGATCCCGGTCTTTTTCCGTGATGTGCTTCTATCTTGGTAATCTCGCATCACATCGATTTCTGAGTCCCAGAACCGCTTTTTTGGAAATTATAACAACCGCGCTTTTAGCCTTGTGGAGCTTATAATGCTTTTCGATGGTGCTATGGATTCACAAAGGTATTAAAACATATCATTTTTTCTTTTTATTTGGTTCTGTATGTTTGAACAAACCGTCAAGATATTTGAACATTAGACTAGAGTTGTTGAACAAACAATTCTTATTAATGAACATTGTGACATAATTGAACAAACCTCTATTAGGTTTGAACAATATGTTATTGTTTATTAACTAATTTATTGTTTACATTGTAGGCATGAACAATGGAGATTGAATAGTGAATCTGAGTCTAAGAAACTGGATCTCAAGACTCCTTTACCTTTGGAGAAGCATGCAGCCGATGTATTGACATTGAACTTATTCTATGAAGTTCAAGAGGAGATATATGCTGCATGTTTTTTATGTCGATTTATAAGTAAAGATGTTGAATGTGATGGTGGACTAAACACCATTGGAGATCCTGGTGATATGACTTTCAAGGTTAGATTTTCTGTACCAGATGAAGTTTCTTCATGTACTTGCAAGTTGTTTGAAAGGATCGGGATTCCATGTCGTCATATGGTTCTGGTGTTTAAAGATATATGTCTTGAACAGTTCCCAAGGAATGTTGTTCTTAACCGGTTGACAAAAAATGCAATCCTCAAACCTTCAATCGGTGTTAATGGTGTTATATTTGATCAATGTGTTGGTATGGTTAAAAGCAAGTTTGTCGTTAATGATATTTGGTCAGAGGTTCATTGTTGTATTGATTTGATTGGGGATGATTGTGCTAAGCTGAAAGAACTTCTATGTCTGATAAAGGATCACATATCTTGTTTGAGTAAGTGCTTGAGAAGCAATGTATCTGCTGAAGCAAGTAACGCTTCATCAAGCAAGTCTAGATCGAGCAAAGAAAAGGTTTTTGAGTCTTTTGTGGGTACAAGTGTGCCTACCAATATATCTGTTTTGCCTCCACAACAAGCAAAGAACAAGGGCAGTGGTCGTCGTATCAAGCCCAGCAGAGAGGTTGCTATATCAAAAGCAAAAAAGGCGACGAGGAAGTGTGGGGTATGCAAGAAATATGTTGATCACAATAGTCGGACGTGTCCAGAGAAGAAATTTTAGGAGTTGAACAAAAAACTATAATTGTTGAATAGTTTGCCGTTATTCTTGAACATTATGTTATTATTGTTGAACAATTTGTCTTTATTCTTGACCATTATGTTATTATTGTTGAACAATATGTTTTCTATGGACACATTGTGATTATACACATATTAATATTACTTGCTACTTCGAGCATTATGTTCGGTCGGACGTGTGGAGAGGAGTTTCATGATGGAACAAAATATTGTCAATTTTGAACAAAAGTATCTTGAAGTATAACTAATTTCAATGTTGAACAATTGTAGATTATATTTGAACAATATAAATAATTTTTTGAACAATTATACTTCAATGCAAATAGTTGATCGATGGTTATAGCAGATCACAATTTGTTACTTGATTGAACCTGTCCAGCAAACTACCCAAAAGTTTGAATTGTTCAACAAACTATATTGTTTAACAAACTTGTTCATCCATGACTTTTTAAATGTAACTTCAAAAGCAAACTACAAAAAGTTGAACAAAGTATTTATCTTTAAGATCTAAGAAACAAACTACCAGTGGTACACAATTAGTCTGTCACTAAACATCAAGGAAGTGGGATTTCCAAAGCTTCTCCTATTACAGTTGCTCGAATTGCATTCAGTTCTGATCCAAGGATGGTTGCTAGGTATTTTGTTCGCAATGGTAACATGTTCCTCATGCTTTCTTTCTTGAATCCACATTCCTGCCCGTTAGAACCTTCACCGTTGTAAGCCTCCATATGGCGCATAAGATAGACACCGCAATCAAGCTTGTTCTTGCTATCGCGCCATTTCATTTTTAAAAGTTCTACTGGCATTCCATCAATTAACTTCGCTACAGCTTCACTGCCCTTCAACCTCAAGTAGTCTGCATATATTTTCCTCTGCAATCCATTTTGTCAAGTATAAAAAATGAACACTTCAGTTGACGAGCTTGAACATAAAATTAATGAAATTGAACTATTAAATAAACAACTTTGAACAAACACATTATATAGTTGAACAATATTAAGTTTGAACAACCAGGAAATCAACTTGAACATTATGTTTTTATTAGTTGAACAATTTGTGTTGCTTACCAGTCTTTCTGGCACCTCTTCATACTTGTCATCTGCTTGATCCCCTGACGACGAATTATCAATGATTTCAAAGCGAATTCTCTTCAGATTGAAACATAAGGCGTAGTAATGACCGCTTGCACATATTGGGAAGAATACCTATATTACAAACAACCTTCTCAACTGGGAACAAAGTATTCTACATGTTTTGAAATGAGTTTAAAATGGAGGAGATACCAATGTTGCACGGTCTAGTGTTGTGTGCAACGCCATGTCCTGAACAGAATTGAGCATTTCTGTGAATCTCTTCAAGTTTGTTTTATAGCCCTTTTTGTCTGGAGTCACTACAGAGAAAGCCTTGCATAGATAAAAGTGTCAGTATTTTTCAGTGAATAGTTTTCAAAGCTAGAAATTCGCTAATGTACTTACAGTTGTTGCTGGAGTTACGAAATTTTTTGATGTGGATTTGTTGGACTTGTACTTCTCTCTCTCATTTAGGATCACCGCCCAAGCATTTATCACATTTATTGAGATCAATAATTCACATATGATACTCCTCATGTCAGATAAGTCTGCTATAATACTTTCATGTTGAACCATTATCTCCCTACGTTTATTAAAATGTATCAGTAAATGTTTTTGTATAATATAAAACCTTGAAACAGTAGGGTAAAAGAAGTTACCATATATCTTTAGGAGTTACTATGATGTATCTGACAATCTTTTTCTCTTCATCTGTGTGTTTTTGAGTGGGGTTGATGATGCTTGGAAAGTCAGATTGCATTGTCGCACCAACTTTAGCTTCTTCATCCGCCTTCTTGGCCTTTTGAGCTTGTTCAGCCACCTTCTTCGCCTTTTCTGCTTCTTCAGCCTCCTTGGCCTTTTCTGCTTCTCCAGCCTCCTTGGCCTTTTGTGCTTCTTCAGCCGCCTTTTTGGCCTTTTCAACTTCTTTAGCTGCCTTTTTGGCTTTTTGTGCTTTTGCAGCTGCCCTTTTGGCTTTTTGTGCTTCTCCAACGACCTTCTTGGTTTTGTCTGCATCTTCTGCTGCCTTCTTGGCTTTTTCCGCTTCCTCAGTTGTCTTCTTTGCCCTTTCTTGTTCTTCATCTTCTTTCTTCGCCTTTTCCGCTTCTTCAGATGCCTTTTTCGCCTTCTCATCTTCTTTCTTCTCATTCTCCTCTTTTTATGCCGCCTTCTTTGCTTTTTGTACTTCTTGAGCTGCCTTCTTTGCTTCTTCCATTGCCTTCTTGTCATTTTCAGCTTCTTCAACTGCTTTCCTTGCTTTTTCGGCTTCTTCAGCTGCTTTCCTTGCTTTTTCCGCTTCTTCAGTTGCTTTCCTTGCTTTTTCGACTTCTTCCATTTCCTTTTGGTTTTTTTGTGCGTTCCTTGTCTTCCTTATGTAAATCCTTAGCTTTGGTAAAAAAAAAATTACTTCTTCAATGTTTTGTTGTTGTAGTGGTTGACTATCAACTATATTCAGTGACTGTCAGACGAATGATATATTTTTTAACATTAACACTTTGAAGTTGAACAAACAGAATATATATTTGAACAACTTTTTGAAAGTATTGTATTATTCACCTCCCCTTCCTTCCCCATTTACAGTATTGCCTTCTTCATTCGATGCCTCAGTCATTGTTGTCGTCTCCACATGTCAATTTTATATTTATAAAATTGAACAAATAACTACTTGAAGGTGATCAAAAACACTATAATTTCATATATGTGTTGTTGTAGTTTACCTCTATGTTTTTTGTTTTATCTTGTGGTTCCTCACGAACCTCTCCTTATGTCACCATCTCAGTAATGCCTCCTTCATTTTGTTTGTCAGTCTCTGTTGTAGTTAGCACCTGTCATTTTTATATTTTGAAAAATGAAAATTTCATTATTTGGAGTTGAACAAAAACATTATAAAATTGAACTTCACAAATCTGCTTGTTGTCGTTGTGTTCTTACCTCCATGTCTGTTGTGTTTTCTTGTGTGTCTGTCTCTGTTGTAGTCACCATGACAGGTGTCATTTCATGCACCTTAACTAGTGATTATTGACATATTTTAGATGGAGTTTTGGAGTAGATTTAGGCTAAGTCTGTAATCCAGAAGAGTAGTTGAGAAGTGAAGAAATCCAAAGTTTTACAGCTTAGATGGAAATGATGAGGCGCTGAAGAGAGAAGAAATTGGTGCCCCGCGCCAGAGCCACCGCGACCCGGCGATGGGTCTCAGAGAAGGATGCCGCCCTGGGGTGGAAATCACCGCCCCGCGGCCAAAATCACCGCCCCGCGGTGGGAGCTGGCGCCCCGCGGCGCGCTCGTGAGGAAAAGAAGCGAAGTAATTAATTAAACACGCCGCGTGAGTGCTGGAAATAGAAGAAGTTGGGCCGTGGAGATGAATTAGGCCCAAATGGAGATATTAGGCCCACGAAGGAGAAAGAATTAATTGCCGCGCGTGTGAAATTGAAGCAGCGAAGAAATGCTGAAGCGCGGATTGAATTGGAAGAAGACGCACGCGTGACGTCGTGATGAGGTCAGCGAGCTGATGATTTGTTGAGTGGGCCGCTGCATTAATGTTGGGCCGCCGAGCTGATGCAAGTGGAGAGTTGGGCCGATATTTCTGCTGGTCGAGATGGATGCACGAGATTGCTGCCGAGTTGTTTGCGACCGCGAGGCTTGCGCGAGGGTACGGGATTAATTTCCCGGGATCTGATTTCTTATATTTGGTTACCATCTTTATTATTATTTCCTTTTATTATTTTTTACAATCTTTTAGAATTAGGTTAAATACTCTTTTTGTTAACCTAGTTGAGACATCACGTTACAATTCAGTTTTGTTCGTAGTTTTGCCTCTAGGGTTTCCAACCCATGGAGAACTAAACACCTTTGTTCTGCTAGACGTTTGAAGCAATACATTGATTCGGTTGTGAGATTTCTATCCCTTGTTCTTATTCTTATGTGTGTTGGATTGATTCTCTTGGTTATATTGATATTGATTTATGTTGGTTTATCTAGAGTTGCTAACTAGGCTTGTCGATATTTATCATATTGCTAGGATTGCATATAGGGGTTCCGAGTGCATATCTAGTGACAAACACAATTGTGCATATAGGGGTTCCGAGCGTACAATTGTGAGTGAGAATCATTGCATGTTAAGTAGGGGAGTGAGTACTTGTACGTCTTTCTACTTGCATGTATCCTATATCCTTGTGTGCATTGCTATTGCTGTGTTGGTGCTAAAGTACGCTGACAACTGTGAGAATCAGTGGTACTTTATCATTGGCATAGTAATAAGTCTATCGACAACTGTGAGAATCGGTAGTACTTAACATCAGGGTGGGAACAACCATAAGAATAGTTAAAGAACTTGGATTTAATAGATTTCAGTGATCGACTTATATCTCTGTATTGTGGATCTCATTCTAGTAGAACTACTTTCCCCATTCATATTTTCTCATCAACTACACTTGTTTGCTTTGCTCTGCTTGATAACCAAAACCCCCCTTTTCTGTTATTTTGCATGCTTATAGACACATAGATTGATTACTTCCTCCCTATGGATTCGACCCTTGCTTGCCTCTACTACTTGTTTAGGTTTGTTTAGGATTTTATTTGTTTAGGTGTCACGACGACAACGCCTATCAAATTGGCGCCGTTGCCAGCGACGTGCCTCAGTATCTCCACCGCGACCTCACCGCCCCGCGGTGGGACCACCGCGGCCCTGCATCCAAAATCCTAGCTCTGCTGATGAGGTTTGGGTTGATCCTTATTTCCACCCAGAGGTGCTGACTGAGGAGGAGTAATTTTTGAGATATGAGGAGGATTGGAGCGACGATGGGGAGGAGTGCTGTGACCATGAAGATGCCCCAGAGACACCCGTTAATCTCGAAGATGCTCAGGCAGTCCCCGACCCTCTGGAGGCTGCCTATGATGAGTTTTTGCATCTCAACTCCTTCCCACTTATCTCGCCGCAAACCGCTACACCCTTCCCTGAGGCTCTGAAGGACACCCAAAACGTGGAGAGCGACAAAGGCGTATTTGAAACCTTCAGTAGCTGCAAGGCAACAATCCCTTTGGTCACACTGGTTGGCAGCACCCCTCGCAGCAAGGAAATATTAAAGGTGTTGGGCTTGGTCAAGAAGAAGCCGAGGGGGAAGCACAAGAAGGAGGCTTTGATTCAAATGGTGAATTTTTCTATGCTGGATTCGGGGCAGGACATACATGTAGCCCCTGAGATGTTGGGTAGACCATTTATGAAGATGGCACGTGCGTTTATGAATATACACAGCGGTCCACCCACAAAGAAGTGCAAGAGCATGGGGGAAAGGCTCAACAAGGAGTATACAAAGAGGCATCCCCCTGATATGGACCCCAGGAGTTTGGTTGCTATGAGCAACCCAAGCTGAGAAGATGAGTGGTATGTCATGCCATGACAATAACTAAGGCGCTATCCGGGAGGCAACCCGAGGTATGTTTCTCTTTCTTTGCTTTTCATTCTTTATTTTTGCATTTTCTTTAGTGTGTTTTTGCTTTGTTTCGTTCGCCTGTTACTAACATTTCAGGTACGAAAGTAAATGGAGAGAGATGGTGTTCTCAGCCCTCCCACCGCCCCGCGGCGACCCTCACCGCCCCGCGGTGGAGCTCACCGCCCCGCGGTGGATTTCTGGTATATTTTCCCTCTAAAAAAAAATCGAAAGAAAGAAAAAAATAAAGGGCCTCGAAAAAACCTTAAACGGGGAGTAAAAAAAAAAGAGTTTTACCGAAGGCCAACTGTCCAGAGTTTCCTATGGAGATGGTGTGCATCATGTTGTCAAGGAGGATACATTACCCCACATTTTTATTTGACAACAATGATGGCCCTACATTCGACAGATGAGGAAGAGGAACACTAGAGCCCCCACCGTGATTACATCTGGGCTCCACCATGTGTTCCTAGAAGGTCGTGCAACCCCGACATACTATTCTATACCACTATTCACCAAAGTGGTTCCATTATGGTTGCACGGTAGGAGAAGATGATGGAATTGATGAAGACACTCGCCCAACACCAGAGACCTGGGCAATTATTGAGATTACCGCCAGCGACACCTACAGTGTCCAAGCAGCTTGGCAACGTTTGTGAGTTATTTTTTTTGATTTTCCCTCTGCTTCTATTCTTTTGTCTTTCATTACATTGAGGATAATGCAATGTTTAAGCATGGGGGAGAGTTCTATACTTGCCACGTTGTTGAGGAGAAAAATTAAAAAAAAATGAAAAAGCCAAAAATTGAAAAAAGGCATACATTAAAAATCCTGGGATAGGTCGAAAACCCGAAAGGGCGGCATAGGTAATAAACAGGTGGCTTGGACCAGCATTAGGCTGGGGTAATGTGTGGTCAAGAGTGACGTGAGCTTATGTGAGTACATCTATTGAAAAATGAAATGAGTGGCTTGGTGAAAAAACCCGAAAGGGCGCCTTGGCAAAATGAGCGAAAAAAAAAAGTGATTTTAGGATTTCTCATTATTTTTGGCGAGGCGTCATAAGAAGAAGAGTCAAAGAAGGATTGTCGGGTAGGTCACTCTGGGAGGCATAAGAAGATAGTGGGAGATAGGATTAGATTTTGTTTCACTCTATGGTGTTTGGGATAAGCTTGGGGGAAGTACTTTGCTTTCCTTTTAGCTTGGATGTGTGGGTGTTGAGATTTATTGAGTTGTGTTGTATTGTGTTGTGTTGTTGTGCTGTGCGTGTTACTT
Source organism: Rheum nobile (assembly GCA_027886185.1). NCBI lineage: Eukaryota > Viridiplantae > Streptophyta > Magnoliopsida > Caryophyllales > Polygonaceae > Rheum > Rheum nobile. The sequence continues at coordinate 2,159,811 of WOAB01000789.1, read as the reverse complement.
TGATACTCTGGAGCTGATTGTTCAGTTTTTGTAGTCACTGGTATCATGTTTGCTCACACTTCCTGAGACCTTGGTTTTTGATGATTGGAGTATGATTGGTTTTGATTTACTCGGGACGAGTAAAGGTCTAAGTGTGGGGATATTTGATAGGTGTCATTTCATGCACCTTAACTAGTGATTATTGACATATTTTAGATGGAGTTTTGGAGTAGATTTAGGCTAAGTCTGTAATCCAGAAGAGTAGTTAAGAAGTGAAGAAATCCAAAGTTTTACAGCTTAGATGGAGATGATGAGGCGCTGAAGAGAGAAGAAATTGGCGCCCCGCGCCAGAGCCACCGCGACCCGGCGATGGGTCTCAGAGAAGGATGCCGCCCCGCAGTGGAAATCACCGCCCCGCGGCCAAAATCACCGCCCCGCGGTGGAAGCTGGCGCCCCGCAGCGCGCTCGTGAGGAAAAGAAGCGAAGTAATTAATTAAACACGCCGCTTGAGTGCTGGAAATAGAAGAAGTTGGGCCGTGGAGATGAATTAGGCCCAAATGGAGATATTAGGCCCACGAAGGAGAAAGAATTAATTGCCGCGCGAGTGAAATTAAAGCAGCAAAGAAATGCTGAAGCGCGGATTGAATTGGAAGAAGACGCGCGCGTGACGTCATGATGAGGTCAGTGAGCTGATGATTTGTTGAGTGGGCTACTACATTGATGTTGGGCCACCGAGCTGATGCAAGTGGAGAGTTGGGCCGATATTTCTGCTGGTCGAGATGGATGCACGAGATTGTTGCCGAGTTGTTTGCGACCGCGAGGCTTGCGCGAGGGTACGGGATTAATTTCCCGGGATCTGATTTCTTATATTTGGTTACCATCTTTATTATTATTTCCTTTTATTATTTTTTACAATCTTTTAGAATTAGGTTAAATACTCTTTTTGTTAACCTAGTTGAGACATCACGTTACAATTCAGTTTTGTTCGTAGTTTTGCCTCTAGGGTTTCCAACCCATGGAGAACTAAACACCTTTGTTCTGCTAGACGTTTGAAGCAATACATTGATTCGGTTGTGAGATTTCTATCCCTTGTTCTTATTCTTATGTGTGTTGGATTGATTCTCTTGGTTATATTGATATCGATTTATGTTGGTTTATCTAGAGTTGCTAACTAGGTTTGTTGATATTTATCATATTGCTAGGATTGCATATAGGGGTTCCGAGTGCATATCTAGTGGCAAACACAATTGTGCGTATAGGGGTTCCGAGCGTACAATTGTGAGTGAGAATCATTGCATGTTAAGTAGGGGAGTGAGTACTTGTACATCTTTCTACTTGCATGTATCCTATATCCTTGTGTGCATTGTTATTGCTGTGTTGGTGCTAAAGTACGCTGACAACTGTGAGAATCAGTGGTACTTTATCATTGGCATAGTAATAAGTCTATCGACAACTGTGAGAATCGGTAGTACTTAAGATCAGGGTGGGAACAACCATAAGAATAGTTAAAGAACTTGGATTTAATAGATTTCAGTGATCGACTTATATCTCTGTATTGTGGATCTCGTTCTAGTAGAACTACTTTCCCCATTCATATTTTCTCATCAACTACACTTGTTTGCTTTGCTCTGCTTGATAACCAAAACCCCCATTTTCTGTTATTTTGCATGCTTATAGACACATAGATTGATTACTTCCTCCCTATGGATTCGACCCTTGATTGCCTCTACTACTTGTTTAGGTTTGTTTAGGATTTTATTTGTTTAGGTGTCACGACGACAACGCCTATCACACCACCTGTCATTTTATATTTTGTAAGGTGAACAAATTATACCTGCATTTGAACATAAACACTAATTTTTTGAACTTTTCAGACCTTGATGTAGTTGTGGTTTACCTCAATGCTTGTTGTCTTTTGTTGTGGTCCCTCAGTAATCCCTCCTTCTGGTTCTTCATTATCCACTATTGTAACACCTTCTTGCTCTTCTTGTCCCTTTTGGAAAACGGTCATCTGATTACAATCTACATCTTCTTCAACAGAAGCTATGTTTTGTTGAACTTCTTTAGCCATACCTTCTCTGTTGCTCTGTATTTTTAAGAATAATTTTAGTGATTGATATATTTCAGTTTTTCTTTTTTGAAGGAAACTATTGAATGACATTCAAAAGGCTTCATGTTCACTTATATTGTCTTGTCCCCACTGATCTCCAACACTTCTAGTTAGTGACTGATAAGTACGAGCTATCTCACCAATAGTCATGTCAAGGTCAACAGATGGCAGGAGGTCAAAACTTGGTATCCCTTGGTTGTGTACTTTCTTTGCCATTGATGTTCTGTTGAATATAAACTTCTTTTGTACCCTAGTTTGTGCATTGATTGCCTTTTCAACTTTTTCATGCACTCGATTAGTTCTGGGTGATTCCAGAACTGATCTTCAGAGTTTGACCAGATATTGTCAAAATGTGTGGCCATATGCTCGTTCTTTTCATTGTTGTCATCTTCACCTTTTCCAATAATTAGGGCAACTGATGTATTGTGCATGCTCTTCATTGGTTCATCCTTTAGGTATGCCTTCGGTGTTGAAAATTTTATGTTTGCCAACTCATTCAAAATAGTAGCTGTCTCCGTTGCCTTATTTGCGAGTTTTTGTATCATGTTTGTTACATAATGTCAACACAGTACAAAGAAAGCTTTTCAACAAATAATGTAAATACAAAAACTTGAACAACTACCGCATATATTTGAACAAATACAAACATCTCTTGAACATTTTTTGGAAAATTAGAAGTTTGAACTATTTGCTAAAAACATGAACAACTTCACAGTATTTTTGAACAAACAACACATATATTTGAACATTTTCAGTAAAATTGAAAGTTTAAACTATTTCATATAAACATGAATAACATGACAAATTACTTACGTCGAAATAGTTAGCTTTCGATAGACGCTTTGCTCATTCAATCCTTTGCGCCTCTTGATTGCTTCTTGAACCCTCACCCAAAACTAGTTCTGATGTTGATGGAATAGTTTGTCTGATGTCCACATACCCAAGCCCAAACCCTCCATTGTTCATCTCGTAAAGCTCTCTTTTTATCATTTCTTTCCATATCCAATTCATAAACATTGGGAATGCTCATGGTACAGTCCTTCTACCATTTACTATCCGGTCAACATAGAACAACTGTAATGAAAAAGAAGTGTTAAAGTTGAACAAATTAGATATAAAGTTGAACAAATATATATTTAGGATATGTTGCAACAGTAAAGCATCATTTGAACAAATCCCCCTTGAAGTAGAACAAATATTTCTTGAAGTTGAACAAATTTCCCTTGAATTTTGAACAAAGCTTCAAATAACCCAATTAAATGGTGTATAGTTAAATTTGAACAATAAAGATTTAAAATTGAACAATTACTTACAGCAAGGAAGGGGAGCGATCCCTTGAACATTCCTTTAGGCTTTTTTTCCAACTGTTTGTGGTTTTCACAAGGCAGTCAAGCAAGTAACCACACCAATTCATGTCTCTGATTCCATTAACATCTTCCAAGCTTCTCAACAACGACAAATTCGCTGTGCCATTTGAGTTTCCTTCAACCAACAATGTAACAAACAACAGAATAAATGTCCGTTTGAAGAACGGACCTCCTTTCCTACATTTTTTTAGCATGTTGTAGACATGTTGTGGTAGGATGCGGTGTTCATTTTCTGTGAATCGTTTAACCCAGTTGTCATGGACTTCATCAGCTTTGGTTCTCTTCTTGATTGACTTTCTCTTTATTTTTATTTTCTGACTTCCTTTCGGTAATCCCAATGCAATAAGTACATCACCATCTTCGATGTGCACAAGGTTTCCATCTTCCATTTTGAGGCTACACTTGTTAGCATCAAAAAAATTCACAAGCCAATAACCTAAAAACCTTGGTATTCCACTGAGTTTGAAGTTGAGCAGAGATCCCAAACCCATATCCATCACATCCTTTTTCTGTTCACGGCTCAATTTCTCAGTAGCTTTGACAAACTTACTCGGGTTTGTTCTGTATTGTATGCATGAAAAACCTCTCTTCCCCCATGTGTTGTTGAATCTTACTTCATCCTCACTTGTAGTATCTGGGCGTTTGGATTTTCCCTTAACCTTTTTTCTTTTAGATGGAAGTTGTTCATCATCATCTTCTGAGTGCTCTTCTTCATCATCGCCTCTATACTGACTCTCTTCCGAATCATATGAGTTTGTTTCAGACTCATCATGTGTTGTGTTGTTTTCAATCTCATTTTCAGCTTCTTCTTCTTCTTCTGTTTCATCCGAAATTTGTTGAGGTTCATTCACATTTTCTTTTGGTTCTACTTGTTGCTGACTTAATCTTTTTTGCTTCTTGTTGTGTGCGGGGTCTTGTTCTTCAGCAACATATTTCCTCTTTTTTTTTTTACATACACTGCAAGCGTTTCTTTGTCTAAATATAATATATAAAAAAAATAGTTTTTATGTTATGTACATTGTTGTGAAGTTTTAACAAATTAAACAGAATAGACATATGCTTATTATGCAGCACCGCAGGCGCTGCATAACAAGAAGAGAATATAGTGTCTGAACAAATAAACATTATATTTGAACAAACAAATATAGTGTCTGAACAAATAAACATTATATTTTATCAAACAAATATAATGTTTGAACAAACTAACTGATGCGTTCCTTCCTTTGAATGCCGGATCGAGATCTTGGTGGTGAGTCGCGCGTGTTGAATTCAAGGAGGGAATGGTGGAACGCGGTGTTGTCTCGTCGCGCGAGCAAGGGAGCGCGATGCTGGATGGTGGCTCGACAGATGAGCAAAGCCGTAGCGTCAGCAGCGGAAGGGATAGACTTAAGGAAATCGAGTGAGTGGTCGTAGCGTCGGTGGTGGAGGAATGGAGATGAGAATGGAGACTAGGTTTTTGACGTCCGATCAAAGGGGAGGAGGCAATTAGATCTCGATACTCAAGCTTTGATTAAAAATGAACGTAACCTAATACAGAAGGCCGAGATAGCCCTTTATAGGAGTTAGCGGGACTCAGATGGGCCGAGTCTCGCTTAATGGGCTAGCCCACGCGACACGCGTGGAACACACACCCAAAAGAAAAACACTGAAAATATTAATGTTCTAAAATAACAAAGCAATCAAAGATCGCGGTCAATGATGGTGGAGAGGATCCTGACAGAGAACGCGTTCTCTGGACTTGGCTGAAGGCGCTTGAGGGAGAACGCGGTCTCTTGCGTCCCTTGGCTAGCGACGACGCGCACAATCAATGATTGTGTCACATTGGCGATGGCTTTGGCACGTGATCTTGTTATAGGGCCTTGTGAGAGAATGCTCATAGCTTCGTCTTCCTCTGTTGCAGTCATGGTGGGTAGGAGCGCATCACCCTTCCCCACTTGGTTGTGAAGCGTCCCCGCTTCATCGTCATCGAACTTTGGCTCCACATAAGGCTCCAAGTCGGCGACGTTGAAGGTCGCGTGGACACCATAGTCAGGTGGCAACTCGAGCTCGTAGGCGTTGTCGCCAATGACCTTCACAACACGGAAAGGACCATCACCGCGTTGCGCTAGCTTGGATTTGCGCCTGGCTAGAAAACGGCCTTTTCGAAGATGCACCCACACCAAGTCTCATGGGGCAAAGATAACGCGGCGGCGCCCACGGTTATGTTGTGTGGCATATTGAATAGCGCGGCATTCCAGCTGCTCCCGCGTTCGCTGATGAAGATCCTTGATCATCGCGGCGCGGTTGGCCACGCTAGTGTGCTCATTACCCTTCAGAGGCCGCGGTAGCATGTCGAGTGGTGTTAATGGGTTTCGTCCATAGAGGACCTCGAACGGGGTGAGCTTTGTCGTTGAGTGCCTGGACCTGTTGTAAGAAAACTCAACAATAGCAAGTAAGTCTTTCCAACGCTTGGGGTTGGATTTGAGCATGGTCCTAAGAAGGGCTCCTAGGGTTCGATTGGTCACCTCTGTTTGGCCATCGGTTTAGGGTGGTAGCTAGTGGACGCAATCATTTTGGTAACCCCAAAATTATTGCATCCTTCATGGGCTTCTTGAATGAGGAGCTTTCTAATGGGTGAGCTAGGAATGCACAGGTGACCTGCTTTGTAAAGGTACCCCTCATGTAAAAAGTATGTCTCAAACTCGCGATCCCTAAGACAGTGTTCAACAATTGGCTTAAGGAATGGATCAGTCAAGTATAAATCCTTAATTAACGCGAAGCCAAGGAGTTTAGTTTGAAGATGAGTAAGGAGGATATACATGCGAGAAATGGCATCGGCGACCACATTCTCCTTACCTTTCTTGTGCACAACGATGTAGGGGAACGTCTCCATGAATTCCACCCAACGAGCATGGCGACGGCTGAGGTGGGCTTGGCTCTTGAGGTAGCTAATGGCCGCGTGGTCTGAGTGGATTACAAACTCGCGTGGCCAGAGATAGTGTTGTCATGTCTTTAGCACGCGGACTAGAGCGTAGAGCTTCTTATCGTAGGTGGGGTAGTTCAAAGTGGCCCTTGTGAGCTTCTCGCTGAAGAATGCGATGGGCTTATTTTCCTGGTGTAGGACTCCACCAATGACCACATTTGACGTGTCACATTCAATTTCAAAGTGCTTGTTGAAGTCTGAGAGTTGGAGCAGTAGCGTGTTGCACAAGGCTTCTTTCAACGCGTTGAACGCGTGTGCGTGGTAATCCTTCTAATTCACCGCGGCGCCCTTTCTTGTGAGCTCATGGAGAGGCGCGGTTATGGAGCTGAAGTCGTGAACAAATCTCTTGTAGAATCCCGCCAAGCCAAGGAAGCTTCGAACCATTGTTGGAGTGGTAGGTGTGGGCCAATCCCGTATGGCCTTAACCTTATCTTCATCCATGCGTAGCCCATATTTGGAGACCACGTAGCCCAAAAAGTTGGTGGTGTCTGATGCGAAACGGCACTTTCCAAGGTTGGCATACAAGTGCTCGTGTCGCAAGCACTCTAACACAAGCCTAAGGTGGTCTACATGCTCATCTAGACTATGCGAATACACCAAAATGTCATCAAAGTACACTATAACAAATTTGCCCAGAAATTCCCTCAAAACATGGTTCATAAGCCTCATGAACATGCTTGGCGCGTTTGTGAGACCAAATGGCATGACTAGCCATTCATAAAGGCCATATTTTATCTTGAACGCGGTCTTCCATTCATCACCCTTTTTCATGCGAATCCGGTGATAGCCGCTCTTCAAGTCAATTTTGGTGAAGTGGATCGCGCCGGGGAGCTCATATAGCATGTCGTCGAGACGTGGGATTGGGTGCATGTACTTCACCGTAATCTGATTGATGGTGAGGCAATCTGCACACATGCGCCACGAGCCATCTTTTTTTGGCACAAGGATCACGGGGACCGCGCAAGGGCTTAGAGATTCCCTTACGTAGCCGCGATCCAGAAGTTCTTGCACCTGGCGCTGTAACTCCTTGGTTTCCTCCGGTCCAGCGTGATAGGCAGCACAGTTTGGCAGCGAGGCACCTGTACCAAATCAATTTGGTGCTCAATGCCTTGTAATGGAGGAAGGCCCTGGGGAAGCTCCTCTGGAAAGATGTCATCGAACTCGTCAAGCAACGCGCTGATGGCGCTTGGCAACGGGTCAGCTATTGGCTTATCTAGAATGCATGGCGTTGGGACCAAGAGGAAACATGGTGCCTTGCCGCTCAAGGTTACAGTGAGGTCGCTTGGCCGCGCCAGAAGCAATTTGTGTTCACAGGTTCCTTTCAACGCGGAGCTTGTGGGCGCGGTGTTTGCACCTTCGTTGCCACACATTCTGTCCTTCGGCGCGTTGTCGTTAGAAGCGCTTTCGTGCCCGAAGGAAGTACGCGATCTCCTGCTGGTATGGACTGTGTTGTTGGAAGGCTCTCCAGTAACTTGGTTGGATCGCGTCGGTAGTGACGCGGTCTTTGCAGCTTCCATAGACTTTTGTCGATCACGCTCAACCCGATCCTGTAAAATCTCATGGGGAGACATGGGTAAGAGCATGACGCGCTTCCCTTGGTAAGTAAACACATAAGTGTTTAAATAGCCATCGTGAAGTAGGCGTCTGTCGAATTGCCATGGGCGCCCCAACAAAAGATGTGTGGCGTCCATTGCAATGACATCACAAAGGACTGAGTCTGAATATTGGCCAATGGAAAAAGAAATAAGGTATTATCGAGTTACAGTGTTACCAGTACTCGAAGAAATCCATTGTAGGCCATAGGGTTGTGGGTGAGGCGTGGTCGACAGATTGAAATGATTGACCACCTTCTCATCATTGATATTGCAGCAGCTGCCTCCATCGATGATAACACTCAAGGACGATGTCTTGACCAAGCAACGTGTGTGGAAGAGGTTCTCGCGTTGGTCGACAAGAGTGGCCTCCTTGACAGTGAGAATACGGCGCGTGACAAGGCTCAGAGGTATGCCATCATGTAGCACGGCGGCTTCACAAGTGTAAGCCTCCTCGTTGTCCTCTTCGAGTCCTTCCTCGATGGTCTCAAGGGTCGTGTCCTCCTCCTCGTAAGATTCATAGCCCGCGGCGATGCTGGAGAAGAGGACTATCTTGTTGTTTGGGCAATCCCTCTTGTAGTGCCCTCGTCCTCTACACTTGAAACACTTTAAGTCACGCGCACGCTCAGGGGCTGGTGATGAGCCCTTTGTAGATGTCGCGTGAGGAGCAATGGTGGCGGATGGCGTGGTCTTCCCCCGTCGGCCTTGATTTGACGTGGTGGTTCCTGTGGGTGGACCACGCACATTAGTAGTAAGGGATTGACCAGAGTTAGAATCATACCTTCGTTGACCTGGGGTTTTCCAAGAGGATTACCGGCGACGCGATTGTTGGTTGTGTATTTGCATCGCGGTGTGAGTCAAGGTATTGAGATCCTTGATTGGAAAAATCTTGAGCTGGTCACGGATTGACACATTCAAGCCACTCAGAAACTTTGTCCGTAGTATGGACGGGGCGACACTGTTGTTGGCCTTGTAGTACATGTCTTCCAAGTGAGAGAAGAACTCCAGAGGTGTTTTGGAACCTTGTCGTGCCATTGCGATCTCCATTCGCATCTGGTTTCTATAGTCCATAGGCACGTACTTCTGTGTCATGACATAGACAAGCTGGTGTCACTCCGTGATGGAGGCAAGGTGTCGACGAACGCGGTCGTCCACGAACTTGTGCCACCAAACGCGTGCAGCGCCTCTGAAGTGTAGCATTGTCGCGTCAACATGCTCTTATGTGGGAATGTGGCAATAACGCAAAGTATACTCTGTAGCCTGCACCCACTCAAGAAACACATCTGGATCGTATTCGCCAAAGAAATGCTCAATTTTAACTTTTACCTCGTGGCGGCTAAGCCTTGGTGTGTGTTGAGCAGGCTATGGCGCATAACCGCGTTATGCAGCTTCTTGAGCGCGATGATGAGGACGGCGAGCTTGGCCAGCCTGGATATCTTCAGCGACAAAGTCCCTAGGTGGCGCGTTGTACTCAGCGCGTCGTTGTCGTCGTCGTGGAACATGGGCATCGTGTTGGCGACAAAAGTCATGCGCCATGTCCTCATGGTGTTGGCCACGAGTGTCATGCGTATTGTCGTCGGGAACACGATGTTGTGGTCCTACTGGCTGGAGTGGGGCGGAATCCAATCTGCGGGCCTATCTTGGAGTTCAATTGGATCACCAAGGGGAGGATGGAAGGAGCCTGGATTGATCATCCCCGCGTCCTCCATCTCCTCGTCGTCGAACTCATTGAAGTCATCATGGATAGTCGGCGTCGTCGATCCATAGCCATCGGAGCCATAACGCGGTGTGCGCACGCTTTGATGGCCAAGGTGGTCGTTGAAGTCAAATGGCACTGGTGTGGGATCATGGCGACGCTAATGCGGCTCCATGTCTGTGGCGCGATAGGATCTACGCGGCAAGCCTGAGTCACGTTCATCTCGTCGTGCGCGGCCGGCAAGAGGCGTTGAAGCAGCCTCACGGCGGCGTCTTGTTCCTCTGGGTTCATACATGTCATGTGAGTCAAAGGGTTCAAAGTACTCACCATGGGAATCATTGTCGCGGTTGGAGCCGTTGTCATAGCCGGCTGGGGTTGCTCGTGGTGCGTAGCGTTCGTGATGCGACACATAGCCTTGGCGACTCTCTATGACTGATTGAATCCGTTGGAGGCGTGGTTGGAGGTCGAAGGCATCAACCCTTTTCCCTTGTCTACGCGATGTTGGCTTGGGCCAACGTCAGTGTGTCGCGGTGCTCCCACCGCATCCATTGGGATCATATGTGTCGGCGCGGGCACCACGGGTGTTACGCGCTGCATGGCTTGAAGTTGAGCAACTTGGCGTCGTAACTCCTGTATCTCGCGTTGTTCATCCGAGAGCTCCGGAATGGGATCTTGTTGGGGAGGGTTGGCGAGAGGGACAACTTCATGTTGGGCAATGTCTTGCGGTGGGTGGTGGTTGTTGCCATCTCCTTGGCCATTACCACCGGTGGGCGCCGTAAGGCTACCTATCACAATATGTCCCAACATCGAGAGTAAAAACGAACAATAACAACACAACCAAAGAACAAGCAAGTACTTATCAAGACACAAGTGTTCACGTAGGAAGGCTAGATCTTTTGGCCGTGAGGGCGGCTAAGGCAAGCACAAAATTAGTGTGATATGCAAGCACAAAACCAAACGAAACCAAATGATTAAAGTCCTACTCTCTTGCGTAAACAACACAAACACACAAGACAAACCTTCAAGTGTGAACCTAGATGGTGGAGGGGTGAAGAAGATGAGCCTAGTCGATTGGTGGAAGAAGGTTGCCTTATTTTGGCTTTCCTTTTTTTTGAATTAGTCGAGTCATTTTGTCTTTCTTTTTTTAATTCGACTTTGACTTTTGAATTTTGAAATTCAAATCTGAAATCTTGTCTTTGACTTTTGATTGATTCGGATAAGATTGTAACAAACAAATCAAAATAAACGGCTAAGTAACTTTAAGGAAAGGAATCACGAAATTTGCGTGATAGGAGAGAGAAGATTGATGCAGATTTGTAACGGCCACAACAAGAAAATATGGCAAGATGTGCTAGCGAGATTCACGCAATCAATTAAACAAATTAAGCATGTAATTTCGGAAGATTTAATGCAAAACAAATCACACTAATTTAGCTAGGGGATCAAGCAAGGATTCGGTCAAGGGATTCCCTTGTGCAACCGATTGGACAAGCAAGTGTTTCAAGAAAAAAGATTGAGTAACAATGGCGGAAGCAAGTATGATGGGGAAGAAAAAATTTCGTGAACAATTGAACTTGACAAGCGACTTACAAGATCAAAGGCTCTGATGCCAGTTGATGCGTTCCTGCCTTCGAATGTCGGATCGAGATCTTGGTGGTGAGTCGCGCGTGTCGAATTCAAGGAGGGAATGGTGGAACGCGGTGTTGTCTCATCGTGCGAGGAAGGGAGCGTGATGCTGGTTGGTGGCTTGACAGATGAGCGAAGTCATAGCATCGGCAGCGGAGGGGATAGACTCGAGGAAATCGAGTGAGTGGCCATAGCGTCGGCGGCGGAGGAATGGAGATGAGAAGGGAGACAAGGTTTTTGTCGTCCGATCAAAGGGGAGGAGGCAATTAGCTCTCGATACTCAAGCTTTGATTAAAAATGAACGTAACCTAATACAGAAGGCCGAGATAGCCTTTTATAAGAGTTAGCGGGACTCGGATAAGACGAGTCTCACTTAATGGGCTAGCCCATGCGACACGCGTGGAACACACACCCAAAAGAAAAACACTGAAAATATTAATGTTCTAAAATAACAAAGCAATCAAAGATCGCGGTCAATGATGGTGGAGAGGATCCTGACAGAGAACGTGTTCTCTGGACTTGGCTGAAGGCGCTTGAGGGAGAACGCGGTCTCTTGCGTCCCTTGGCTAGCGACGACGCGTACAATCAATGATTGTGTCGCGTTGGCGATGGCTTTGGCACGTGATCTAGTTATAGGGACTTGTGAGTGAATGCTCATAGCTTCCTCTTCTTTCGTTGCAGTCATGGTGGGTATGAGCACATCACTAACATTATATTTGAACAAATAAATATAATGTTTGAACAAGCAATCATTCTATTTGAACAAACAAATGTTATATAAGAGTAATTACTATACAAAATAGTATTTTTGAACAAACACAATGTAAGATATGAAATATTTTTGGAGTTTGAACTATTGTGTCAATAATATGTTACATTTTTCTTATGCAGCGCCTTCGGCGCTGCATAAGAAGACAGGAAAATATGTAAAGATCAAATAGGATTAAAGTATTTTGTTAATTCGTTACCATGTTTGGTTGAGGTTGTGTGAGCCCTCTTATGTTGAATCCCCCTGTTATTCTTTTGTTTGCTTCTAATCTCTATTTGAGAGGTATAATCCTCCCCCACTATCATGGTTGCATCTCTAAACTCTATAATCTTTTGTGGTTCATTCACGCTTGAAAGACGTTTTTTCATTTTGATCTATATTTGGAAGAAGGCATTTTAATATTTTGCCCCACAACAAGTAATCTTCAACTAAAAATTATGTAAATACAAAAAAAAAATTGAACAACCACCACATATAATTGAACAACTAAACATATGTCTTGAACTTTTTTGGAAATTGACAATTTGAACTATCTACTGAAAACATGAACAACATCACAATATTCTTGAACAAATAGAAGATGTATTTGAACATTTTCTGGAAAATTGAAAGTTGGAACTATTTGATAAAAATATGAACGATAACACATTATTCTTGAACAACTAGCACATATATTTGAACATTTTCTGAAAAATTTAAAGTTGGTACTATGTGATAAAAACATGAACGTCATCACATTATTCTTGAACAAACAACACATATTTTTGAACAAATTTAAGTTTGCCCTATCTGATGAAAACTCAAAGTTTACATGTAAGTACTCTTCTCGCTATTGTCTTCGACCTCACCATTTTCGCTTCCTGTTGTGGAAAGATAACATAAAGCAATAGTTAGTATTAAACTTAGAGAAATATGCGACACATAAAATATTGTAAATGAACAATGGAAATTAGTAAATGCAACATTTATTAACTGTGTTTTCTAGTTTTAGCAACGAAAATCAAAGTTTTAAGCGTCGATCGTAGTTGAAGGTCGGTTAGGTTAAGATAAACATGCAGATTTTTAGCAACGAAAATATGCAGATTTTTAGGTTAAAACTCGTTACCTTTGCTATGGATTAGAAGCTGCTTGAAATCGAAGAACCTTTTGTCTTCGTTTCGTGGAAAATCGAAGAGATTTGTGTGCCTTCGATGGTGGAAAAGCGAGTTGCAGATCGATGGAGAGAGAGAGAGAGAGAGAGAGAGAGAGAGAGAGAGAGAGAGAGAGAGAGAGAGAGAGAGAGAGGGGGGGGGAATATGAAGCGTCTCGGAGACGGTTGTGTATTTTTATTTTCTTTTTGAATTTTGAAAAGTTGACGGTATTAGTTGACGCCGTCAATGTTTTTATTTTGCTACAGCAGAAGCGCGTGCCTCTTGGCCATTGATCATTTTGATCCAGCGCTTCACAACGCTCCTCACGTTTTACCGGAAGGCTCCGTTTCACCGTAGCCTATATATATATATAGGATTAGCTTCATGTGAGGAGCACTCTTAGGGTAAAAAGTGAGGAGCATTCTAGGCCATTCATTTTAATATTACCATACACCCTACCATACTCAATCCTGGTCAACGGTCAGCATTAACCGGTCAACGGTCAATGATTAGCGTTGACCGACCGTTGACCAGTCAACACTCAGATTTATTTTATTTTATTTTTATTTTTTTTGGTTTTTTATTTTTGTTTTCTTACATGTTTCCATTATAAACTATTGATGGAAAAAATTGAACAATTAGTTCTTAAAGTTGAACAATTATATGTTAAAAGTTGAACAATTAAAACTTGAACAATATTAAAGTTGAACAATCGTATCTGAAAAGTTGAACAATTATATCTTAAAGTTGAACAATTTCATTTTTATAGCTAGACAATTGTGTTCGCTATGTATATAAATTTGAACAATTGTATCTTAATGTTGAACAATTGTATCTTAATGTTGAACAATTGTATCTTAATATGAACGATAACACATTAAAGTTGAACAATTTCAAGTTTAATAGGGAATTGTTCAACTTTTTTAATTACAATTTTATGATAAAAGCGTGTAGGAAAACAAGAAAAAAGGAAGAAAAAAATTTGCCCGAAAAAAAAAAAAAACTAAAGTTTGCTTAGTGAAATAGTCGTCTAACCTTAAAAATGAAATTGTTCAGCTTTAAGATACAATTGTTCAACTTTTCAGATACAATTGTTCAACTTTATGTATTGTTCAAAAAAAAATTGTACAAATTTTAATATACAATTGTTCTAATTTAATAGGAAATTGTTCATTTTTTTAGAAACACTTTTATGATGAAAATGTGTATAAAAACAAGAATAAAAATATATATATCTATATATATAAAAAAACTGGAGAAAAAGTCAGTTTGACCGGTCAACGGTCAACACTGACCGGTCAACGGTCAACACTGACCGTTAACTGTTGACCGGTCAATTATCAGATATTGACCATAGGGTGTGATTGAGTGTGAGAGTGTATGTTTGCTATGATGGATGTTCCATCATAGCCTTCCATTGTCCTTAAATGATTGGCTCTTATTCCTCCTCACGTTTCACCGTAAGCCTCCGTTTTACCGAAGTCTGACTCTATATATATATACATTATCATTTTCTTGTTAGGATCTTATATCATTGATTTATTAGTATGTTGTAGTGATGGTTAAAGAATCATTCACTAATAGACAAAAAGTCAATAGTATATCACTTGTTAGATCAAAATAGACAAAATAGACTTTATATATGGTGAAGTCGAGTCGATTGACCGTTTCTCCGGTCCATTAGCAATCATTGGCCAAAACGTCAACTAATTGCCCTCATAGACAGAGGCAGAGTCAGGATTTTATCCCAGAGGGTGCTAAAATCCTACGCGATAAAAATATTGTGTAGCTTAAATTCAACGTGACTTAAATTCTATTTCATAAAAATTAATTTTAATTTTTTTATGAAGCTTAAGGTAATTTTCACATGAGATGATGAAAAAAAAAACTTAAGTAATTTTATTTTTTTGACTTAAATCTGTTAGGATTGGCTGAAATTGTATTTTCAGATGAGATGAGGGGGAAATTTTAAGGTAATTTTATTTTCATGGCTTAAATTTATTAGGGCTGACTGAAATTACATTTTCAGATTAAATATAGGTAAAAAAAACTTTAAAAAATTATTTATTTATTTAAAAAACAAAGTCTTTTTTTTCAGCGGGAGCTATAGCCCCTGCTCATAGAATACATCTATCATAGACATTATAATCATATATATCACTTTTTTATCCAAAGAAGCCATCATATTAAGGAATTGGGTCCAGTAAACTACATATATAACTATAGGGGCACGCTCCGGTAAAACGGAAATTGTGGTAAAACGGAGGTATTAATTTGGGACGTTGGATGGAGGGTGATGGACGGATGGATTAAGAGAGTGTATATTAGTTGTGGTGGGAGTGTTTCCATAATAATAGGGATTACAAAGTAGTTACCATATAATGTGGAGAATATTAATTAAAAAGAAATCCTAATATGGTAAACCTGCAGATTGGAGAGAGAATGAGATTTTTCAAATATTTAAATTTTAAATGGTAAGAACATTTTAAATTCGTTTAGATTTAAATCCGTTCTTCTCGTTTAATGATTTTCCAGCGTTCGTGAATATCGTTAATGTGTTCACGAATATCGATCATTTGTTAATGAATATCGTTCATGTTTGTTTGAATATCGATTTCTATTTAATAAGTGAATATTTAATATCTTAAAAATATGAATATCATCACTTAAATCATGAATTTCACTACTTGATAATATGAATATCACACTAAGTTACATGAATATATCAATTAATCACATGAATATCAAATTCACTACCCATTTTGTGAATATCGCTCACCACCCAATTACATTAATATAGTCACCCAAGTACATGAATATCATCACCTAACTACACGAATATCACCATCCAATATCTTCGAAGCTTTGATTCATGGCGGTAAGGTTTAACAATGACATTGTCGCGTCGATTTTGGGTCGCACAGTCGCACGATCAACCTGAATATCAACATTATTATAATGAATATCAACAACATTATATTGAATATCACATCATAAATTTTGAATATCGACTATTCAACGCATGAAACCTCATGAATATGAACAACATTATAGTGAATATCACATCATACAATTTGAATATCAATTGCAAATAGTACAAACAACACCATCAACAAGCAATTTGAATACTATAATAGCGATATTCATTCCATATGTGATGATATTCACGTATTTTGTATGTATAGTCATACAAGTAAGTAGTCGATATTCATAAAAACAGTGTCAATATTCAGAGTTTAATTCGCACATGATGATTATTTAGAGTTTAGGTGAATATCACATCATCAAATACTCAACGCATGAGACCTACATCCAATATGAATATCAAAAGCATTTGTATGAATATCACATTAAACAATTTGAATATCAATTACAAACAACACCCCAAAACACCAAAACTGATCCAACATGAATATCAACAACATTATAGTGAATATCACATCATAAAATAAAAATATCGACTACTCATCGCATAAAACCTACTTCCAACATGAATATCAACAACATTATAGTGAATATCACATCATAAAATTTGAATATTAACTAGTTAATGTATTAAACTTTAATGCACCTTGAAGAAGAGAAAATACTAACAACTTCTACACATAGCTGAATCGTCTAGTGCACGACGGAGCAGAATTTTGCAAAACAGTGTAAAAGATCAATTAAAATCTCGAAAATCCAAACAATCATTCCTAAAAATCCTACCAGAAACATAAGGAAGAAAGAAAAAAAATCCCAAAATTTGACATGCCAAGAGACCACACGCTCAAACTTGAGAGAAATTCAAGCGGGAGAGAGAAAGAGGAGAGCGAGATAGAACCTGGTGGTGCGATGGCTGAGCAAGCAGTGACGGCGACGGAGCGGTAACTAGCGGGTGAGAGATGGGGTGTGTGGAAGAGCTCTGTGAATTGGAACCGGAGGGAGGTGACGTCGCCGACGGAGAAGTCCCCTGAACCGCCAAGCTGGCATCCGAGATCGAAGCGGATTCTGTAAGCGGTGCAGATCTGTAAGCGGATTCAAGATCGAAGCCGGCGGCAGATCTGTAAGCGGATTCGACCACCACACCCATGCCCAGCCAGATCCACCAACACCACATGCTGCCCTTCATCGACCCCGACCCGTGAACCACCGTCGCACACCCACACAAAGCCGCCCTGCTGGTGTTCGCTCCTCTATTGTGCCTTGCCCCGGCCACCTCTGTTGTCGGCGATCCCCCTCGCCACCACCCGTGACCACACCAGACTCGCGCCGACGAACCCTGCCCCCAAATTCAACAGATCAGCAAACAATTCGCAAAGCCAGATACAATTTCAGAATTAAATCGAGATTTAATGAAATTGAAACAACCAAATTGACGATGAATTGGAAAACACAATGTCGATTACCTTGGAGAAGGTGTCGTTGAAGGAAATCCGGTGACGGAGTCTCTGTCCGGGCAAGAGACAATGGTGACGGAGAGTCGATGGCGAGACGACGACGAGAAGCTTCAGCGCATGCATCAATGGAGGTTGAGACGATGGAGAGAGGATGCGAGAGAGGAGAGTAAGGAAGTTACAGACGTCTATCCTATTATAGGATATTCTGGGTAAAATCAAATTCCAAAATTATAGGATATGGAGTAATTGGGTGTGGTTGATTCCACCAGTCAAATTTAGACCCCTCCAAATTAAATCTTAACCATCTATCCTATTTTAATCTAACGCTCTAAATTAATACTTTCGTTTTACCCTAATAGGCTGTTTTACTAGATCTTAATTCTATAACTATATAATTTATGGAGAAATGAGTTTTATCCTATAAAACCAAACCACCAAATCATGCAAAGTAAAACAAACAATAAAGATATATAATATATGTTGATGGCAAGTTTAGCACTAGGGTAAGTGACTGAAACGTTGGCGGGTTGCAAGATGATAACAGATCACAAAACAAGGATAATAATATAATTTGAATCTGTAACTAAATAGTAAAGCAATCTGCTTAACATGACGTCAAAATAAAGATAAAATTAGATAAGATAATGGTATAAATTAAAGAGAAAGAATTTGAGCTCCCTATAATTCGATGATCACTTCATATTCAAGCGAAAATGTTGACAAAATACATAGGAGTTTTCATAATGCAAATAACAAATAGAAAGCGATTGAACAACAAATGGGAGAGCAAAGATAGAGTTTTGTATTTGTTCTTCGTAGAAGAGAAAGTGCCCCTTTTTTACATATAAGAGGCTTTATATAGGCTAGCTAAACACCATTAGTTACAAGCAAAAACTTGCCTAATTGATAATATTTGCTTGATTATTTACTTTTTGCTTCCCTCGCCAGCCAACGCCTTTGCTTCATTGTCAACAATTTTCTCCATTTATGGTAATTGAATCCTTGTAATCGGTATGCTAATGTGAATATTGATTATTTTCTCCTTCGCCATTGTTGTTTATGTTTCAATTCGAAATGTCAAAGCTTGCGAAGTCGTCCTCGATTGATTATGGATTTTGGTCTTTTTAGCCTAACATTGACGTCCCGTGTTGTTTTCATTTCAAATACTTTGTTATCAAGACGTTTGGGCCAAACATTACCCTCAAAATCGGTTTTGGAATTGGACCAGTTCATTTGTAAGTGAGCGTTTTTTTCTTCTTCCGAAAAGCACATTAGAAATTGTCTCCAATTTTTGCTTTGAATCTCACGTCTTCTACTTTCCTTTTGTCGGCAAACGTCACATCAATCATTTCTCTTTAAATGCATTTGCTACTCTAAGCTTTTTTTAAGTTGAAGGAGAAGTATTCAAGTCGTCTTCAACCCCTTCACTTCTTTGTCTTCGTTCTCTTCATGTTAAAGCTTGTTTCTTTGGTTTGAATTTTTCATTCTTTTTCTTTTGGCCTTTCCAAGTGTTAATTATCGTTTGACAATGGAAGATTTCGACACGGTTAATGACCCAGTTGCTTCTTCTTCTTCAAATGATGAAGTTGTTTAACCATTTTTTATTACAAAAATCAACATTTTGGAAACTAAATACCATAAAGTCGTATAGAGAATACAGTCTTGTCATGTTCAAGTTGTAAGGTTGTTATAATTCTGTTATAATTGGTTAGATGTTAACCATAGTTAAGGGGGTGAGTTTAGCTAATTAGCTCAGGTTAAGTTTGTTATAACCGAGCCATATATAGTTGCTCTGTAAGCTCTTCCAGAATTAATTGAGTTTTTTCATCATTCTCTTCCTCTCACGATCTATCTTTTGAATTGCTCATTCGATCATATTCTAGATGGTATCAGAGCTTAGTTATTCAATCGAATGAGAAGAGAGAAATTTTTGTTTGTTCATCCACATTCAAAGTGAGAAGAGAGTGCTCTACTTTTTCCTTTCGTCTCTCTTGCTGAAATCAGAGATTTCTTGCGATGGATGGAGAAACTGGAATGCAACAATTGATTGCTCAATTTGCGCGACTGGCTCAGAATCAATCAAATTCGCAGAATGATCCATTGAATTTTGCGAATTCAGACAATTCAGGTACCTTGCTCACAACTTTGCAATTCGATGGAAAGAATTTCTATGCCTGGAGTAGGCAAATTCGAATGGCACTAGGAACGAGGTTGAAACTTGGATTTCTGGATGGATCTATTGTGAAACCTACTGATGATTCACAATATCTTGTAAGATGGATTCGTGCAGATGGAATGGTGGCATGCTGGCTGCTAAATTCCATGCTTCTAGAAATTTCTTGCACCTTTGTTTACTCAGGATCTGCTAAAGATCTCTGGAATGAGATTGTTGAGAGATACAGTCAAGGAAATATACCTATGGTGTTTCAGTTAAAGCAAGAACTGATGAGGACAATGCAAGGGAATTTTTCAGTGACAGCATACTATTCGAAGCTCAAGAAGTGCTGGGATGAGTTGCAGTTCATGAATGGAGTTCCTTCTTGCAGTTGTGGAGCCCTAGGAAAGTGTACCTGTAAGGTGTTGGAGAGAGTACAAGAACTAGATAGTGGTAAAGGCCTCTGTTCCAAATTCAACTGCATTCATGGCTGGTCATGGTGGTCAATGAGCCAACAGTCAGAAGAGTAATGTTGTGGACAAAAAGGATAGTGGTAAAGGCAAAGGAGGGGAGAAGAAGTCATGTACTCACTGCAACAAAACTGGCCATTGTCTTGAAGAATGCTTTGAGATAATTGGCTATCCAGATTGGTATACATGAAAGAAGAATAAGCAGTCATTTAAGGTAGTTGCACGTGTTGAAGGTGGACAACAGTCAACTCCACTTGAGACAGATGATGAACAACAGTATATGAAGGGGAAGCAGGTTGATGTTGAGTTGGTACAAGCTGTGTGTCAAGAGATGCTCAAGGTTTTCAAAGGAAAGATGGTGTCTCTCTCAGCTGCCAATTTTGCAGGTAGCTCTTACATTAATCTAGTTGCTCATAAATTTTGCAGGAAAGATGGTGTCTCTCTCAACTGCCAATTGTCTATGCCTATCTTAGTTAAATTGCCAGATGGAACAGTAAAGAGAGTGTCACAGGCTGGAGATGTTTACATAGGGCCAGGTTTTGTGATTGAGGCAGTTTTTCATGTTGCAGACTTCAAGTTTAATCTGCTTTCTGTGAATAGAATTATTGCTCAGAAAGATTTGATGGCTTATTTTGATTCATCTCACTGTGCTTTACAGGAGCGTATGAGTAAAGCAGTGATTGCTGTTGGAAAGGAAAATGGAGGTTTATACAGATTATAAGGGCAAGAGACTAAGGCTGTCATTAGGAATAAGGCTTGTTGTTCTTCTAATGTAGAAGATAGTAGTCATATCATTCATAACAGATTAGGACATATTTCTTTTTCTAGACTGAAATATATGCCAATATGTATTAATGATAGTTCTACATATGTGTTTTGTGATACTTGTAGACTTGCTAAGATACATCATTTACCTTTTTCAAAACAATGAATTCAAAACTACTAGTTGTTTTGAGTTGCTTCATATGGATTTGTGGTGACCATATCATGTGGCTTCCTTGACTGGTGAGCATTACCTTTATACCATAGTGGATGATTTAAGTACAGCCACATGGACCTTTATCATTCACAACAAACACAACAAGTTTCTACTGTCATAAGGAACTTCATTGATATGGTACAGACTCAGTTTAATGTGACACCAAAGGCAATAAGGTCGGATAATGGCACAAAATTATTGAATAAAGATATGAGTGAGTACTTGTCTAAACGGGGCATTGTGCATCAAAGAAGCATGCCATATTGTCCACAACAGAATGGAGTTGTGGTAAGGATGCATAGGCATCTTCTTGAGACAGCAAGAGCACTCAGGTTGCATGCTAATTTGCCAAAAGAATTCTGGGGAGAATGCATCTTAGCAGCCACTTATTTGATCAATAAAATGCCTTTCGTTAGCATTGGTTGGAAAACACCTTTTGAAATCTTATTTCACAGACCGTCTAAGTATGACAACCTTAGAGTTATTGGTTGCTTATGCTATGGAGTTGTGATTAAGAGGGGCCATGATAAGTTTGATGCAAGGGGGAGAAGAAGTGTGTTGTTAGGTTATCCCAGTCAACAAAAGGGCTACAGGTTATATGATCTGGGCAGTAAAGAGATTTATCACAGCAGGGATGTATTATTTCATGAAGACAGATTTCCTTTCAGGGAGCTAAGACAGCAGACAATTGGTTCTTTACCTGACACAATATTTCCTGTTACACAATGCAGTACAGTTGATGATGATTGTCCTTTGCCTATGTTTAATTCACTTGGAGATAGAGATGCTACATCTCCATCTACTACAACACCTCCTATCTTGCCATCACCACAAGTTATTGTTCCTGAAGAGGTAATTTCTCCCTCTCCTAATCCATTACCTCCAACACATGATCAGGATGTAGACAATAGGAGATCTACTAGAAATAGACAAGCTCCTTCCTGGTCTAGAGATTATGTCATGAATGAAGTTGACACAGGCAGTTATGCTGATGCACAAAGAGAGTATTTTGCTTCTCTAGCTCATGTGATGGCAGTGTTTGAGCCTTCAAGATATTCAGAGGCTAGAGGTAAACCTGAATGGGAGAAGGCTATGTGCAAAGAATTGGATGCTCTTGAGGAAAATGGGACATGGTAATTGGTTCCATTACCACCAGGTCACACTGCAATAGGCTCGAAGTGGGTCTATAAAGTGAAGTTCAAGGCAGATGGCTTTGTTGAAAGACACAAAGCTAGGTTAGTTGTGAAGGGGTTCAATCAAAAGCTAGGGAAGGATTACAAATACACATTTAGCCATGCGGTTAAACTACCCACTGTCAGAATCGACCTTGCTACTGCTATTGCAAAAGATTGGCCTTTGTTTCAACTTGATGTCAATGATGCTTTTTTGCATGGATTTCTTGATGAAGAAATCTACATGAAAATTCTTGAGGGCTATCATAAGGGTAACTCCAATCAAGTTTGCAGACTCAAAAGATCTCTTTATGGATTGAAGCAAGCCTCTCGGCAATGGAACCATGAACTCACTGGTTTCTTAGACAGCTTGGGTTACAAGCAATCCATCAATGACTATTCTCTATTCACTAAGGTTGTTGTTATAAATGAGCCATATATAGTTGCTCTGTAAGCTCTTCCGGAATTAATTGAGTTTTTTTCATCATTCTCTTCCTCTCACGATCTTGTTCATTCGATCATATTCTAGAAGTCGGCACTTTTACTAATGAATTTGGTTTGAAATTTGTTAAATTTGTTGGATATCCTGAAAGCATAGTAGTTGTGGCTCCCAAGTATGAGAATTGGGCTTATTCATTCTACGAGGGTTGGATTTGTCTTTTTAATTATCCGTTTTGAATAGGACATTGTCTCCGCTTTGCCCCTTTAGTTGGTCAATTCTTGATTTCCTTTAAACTATCACATGGTCGTATGATTACTATATTGTAATAACCCTCATTTTATTATAAGGGTATTTATATAATTTTTCAGCTTTATTTTTAAATAAAGGAAATTTTGATATTCATTTCATTATTCCAAAAATAGATATAAAATAGAGGTTATTAACATAAGTTGTTACAACTTTAATTTGTGAAATATTTAAAATTATTTTAACATTTTGTTGATTCTAAATTTAAATAAAACTTATCAAATTTGACTTAGAATATTTAAATCAAGTTTAATAAATTTTTGATAAAGATTTAAGTATGATTAAATTCATAAGAAGAATAACTTAAGCTTATTTTAACCTAAGTTAAATTTTTATACACTTTAATTTTGGGTCAAAATAATATTTTAAACTTAGAATTTTAAAATAAATAAGTTTGGGTAATTTTTGAAAATTTTGAAAAGTCAAGTACGGGCACTTTTGCCCAACTTTAGAAAGTTGGGCAAAAATGTAAAATTATGCCAAATAAAGGGGGGCCGATTGTAATTATGGGAAAGAGTCTTCTTCAACCTCTAGCCCACCATTTTCACGTGAGCTTCAAGCAGCCAGCAATGGAGGAATTCGGCCACGATTCAAGCCCGATTTGCATAATTATGTACTGGGCATTTAGGAGGGAATGATCACGCATCTAATGCCTCAGTTAATTTGATTTAAAAACAACGAGA
This sequence comes from Rheum nobile, assembly GCA_027886185.1. NCBI lineage: Eukaryota > Viridiplantae > Streptophyta > Magnoliopsida > Caryophyllales > Polygonaceae > Rheum > Rheum nobile. The sequence goes on along the minus strand of WOAB01000789.1, from coordinate 2,135,994 downwards.
TTTGCGGGATTTGTCCCCAATTCAAATCGCGTCATTCATATGGCCGAATTGAATAATTTCAAAATTGGATCGGATCGTCTTCAATTGAAGGGCAAGATCTATGGGATTATGTTGGGGGCATGTTACAGGAATGTGCATCTTAGCCGACAACCCTGTAACAGGCTTGTAGGCCATACACCCCAACCCATCTCATGGCCATGCAGGTTGTTGGAAGTGGGGGTCAAACTCACGACCTCCATCCCACCTCCCTTTAACAAGTGATCTTATCACCACTTGCTAACCAATTGGGCTTATGCTATAGGAATGTGTTCATTAGCCGACAACCCTGTAACAGGCCTGCAGGCCATACACCCCAACCCATCTCATGGCCATGCCCCAATTGGTTAGCAAGTGGTGATAAGACCACTTGTTAAAGGGAGGTGGGATGGAGGTCGTGAGTTCGACCCCCACTTCCAATAACCTGCATGGCCATGAGATGGGTTGAGGTGTATGGTCTACAGGCCTGTTACAGGGTTGTCGGCTAAGATGCACATTCCTGTAACATGGCATTCACAGCTTCAAGAACCTTATAAAAAAATCACTCAATCGTCCCATCAATCCATCCAATCTTCGCACGAACCCTAAAAAATCTGACGTCTGTGTTCATCTGCAAAATTCGACCTTGTTGAAGCTTCAATCTCGCAATTGGTTGTACCCTTGTCTTCGCCTCCTTGTTTACTTCAAAACCCCTCTTGCCCCAACGCTGGAGATCAACCACCAAGGCCCAATTTCAAGCTTTTTCGATGAAGTGCAACCGCGGTTCCAAGAAGGAAGTTAAGTGCTAGTCAAGCAATCGCTCCCGTTACGCCATTCAACTTTATCCGCAATTCAAAGCAAGTGGCGGTTCACTCTTGCTATTTTATTTCATATTTTTCTTAATTGACAATTATATTGTTGTCTTAATTAAGTTGGGATACAAATTCTTATTTGCCGTTTGGGATTTGGGAACTTGTGTGCTAAGTTGGTGCGAATAATGAACCTTATTACTAGGTCGTATAATTGCTAGCAATGACCCTTCTTATATATATATATATTATTTTTATTATAGGGTGCTAGATGGACTTTGGTGTGGACTGTTGTGCATTGGTGTGAAGTTAAATGCTTAGTTAGCACGAGTATTCGTAGGAACTTTATTTACCTTGCGAAGTTTAGCTATTTCTTTATAACTTGATATTAGGAGGATTATTGCCCTAATACTTTTGGTCATGACCTACCATTATCTAAATATAAGTGGTGGTGCACTTAGCTAGTGTTGAAAATCGGGATTCGTCCCATTCTATATCTCATTACGAGATCGGTTGTGGATTTAAAAGCTTTAACATTAATGCACGTTTTGAAATTAAATAAGATAAGTGATGCATGACACATAACTAATATACCATCGGGCGAGAAGTACAACGTGAAACCCGCCCGGTCTCTTGTCTAAAGTAAGTCCCTTTTCCAATATGGATTTGCATTATGCGGTGAGGTTGGTAAAATATCCTTCTCAATTTACAAGAGAAATTTTAATAAAAGAACTGAGTACATGTTAAAAATCTTTCGCTACTCTTTGATTATTTACCAATTTAATTATTTAATTAAGCATAATTGTTCTTATTAAAGCCTAGGGTGACTTTGGAAATTAAAGTCTGAGGTCACTGGCGTGTGGCACTTACGGAGGTAAGTCGGGGATGCTACATATGTTCATATATTGCTTCTCTCCATGAGTAATATGTGTATTGTTCACAACTTTGATTTCACGGTTGAGGATCTCGTGTTTTCTTACAAATTGACAACATGTGGTCTCGGGTGCGTCACTTGTAAGGTTTCAGAGGAAAAGAAGCCTCTCATTTCTGACCAACATAAGCATGATAGAGGTTGGGAGGACAAATATTTTGTAGAGAAATCTTCCATCAGAAGCGATAACGATTATGTTTTATCACATTGAGAGAAATGAGGTAACTTGTTTTCATTTTAATTTCTTTCATGATGGCGTTGTTTTAAATGGTTTACTCATTTATAATCTCGTGCAGGTTATTCAGAAGCAATTCATTCGAGAAATGTGTCCCGGGGCATTTCTGCTCGTTTTCTATCCCTTTTCACAACAGAAAGGACATTTACCGAACTTCTTTTTTATTCTTCTTTAAAGGTAGAATTGAAGCATCTAACTCTTTGATGACTAGTAAGGACTTTTGTCCCACATATTTTCCTTCAATTTGGAGTTATTTTCCTAAAATGTTGTTGTTTCGATTTTGTTAACTTATAGACTATGTGTGTCTCAGTTAGACACAAGAAATTGTCGTTATGGTTCTATGTCTAACGTCGAGAAGGTTGAGACTAAATGGAGGAAGTTGGAAGCGAGTTCTAAGGAAGATGGTCCAGTTTCTAAGGACATTGTGCAACCACCAATCTAGAACAGTCTCCCTAGTGTTGTCCTGAAGCCACTGACGCCTTCTAAGGAAACGTCACCGTCTTCATTATCTGATCTTCCTGGAAATATGGTTGAGGTTGTCATTTCTCTTTCGAAGGTCATTTCTAGCATGGATCCCTTGTGGACCCCTCAAGCACAAACTGATCATATTAACAAGCCGATTATCTCCTTGGTGAAGGTTTGGCACTTCAGTAGCATGTAAATTCGTTTTCGTGTCTTTAGTGTTTGTCTTTCTTTTCAAAATGTTTCACTAAGTTGACATTTTACACGTGGTGTAACATCATAGGTTTTGCAATCTCTTTTATGGATTTTTTATTCCTCGAGGATGATAGTGTTGAACTTCAAGAAGATCGAGACAAAATTATCTATCGAGTAGGAGAATGAAAAGGCGTTATCTTTTAAGAATGTTAGTTTAGACGAGAAATTGAAGAAATCTAATGAGTGCATCAAGGATTTGGAATCTAAATTGATGGAGGCTAACGAAGAAAGAGAATTGTACTTTGTATGAAGTCATTTTCATGTTTTGTATAAAATGTTAGTTTTTCAATTAATATTTTGAATGAATATCATACTTTGATGATCATCGAATTTGAAACATTGCTTCAACAAACCGGATGACGTTTTAAATTCCAATAAAGTGTTAACACATTAATTTCTTCAAGCTATATCATCTTTCATGAGATGTTAAGTAGTTCACGAGTTTTAATCTTTTTGAAGTAAAATCGAAGTCATGACAATTTGGATATTTGTTTTGTGTGAATTTGTCCAATTATTTTGGCCATCCCTTAGCTGTTGTAAATTTGATTAAGTGTCAAGTCGTTGACACTTTGACTTGTTTGTAAGGTTTTTGCATGAAAATGTAAATTGTATTTACGTTAGTACGTAATGTAAACATATGCTAGATGTTAGTTTTTCACAAAATCAAACTTGATATTTTTGAACTGGGTAATGTATTACGCTGAGCTAAAACAATCAGATTCCTTTTTATAAAGGGCTTGTAAGGTAACATAATGTAATATGTTGACAAGATAATAACAAAAAGAGTGTACATATTTATTATTGCTTATTTATTTAAATGTGTATTGCATTACGTATACATCACATTATCCAACTCCCATCATATTGTAGTAACTAGTCATGTAAATGTCATCATCCTGTCATTGGACTAATGATGCCTTTGTTCTTCAAGCGTTGACGTAATGCCTTGTGGATGTTACAATTCCATCATCGAATTGATTGAACCTTTGCTCTTCAGGCGTCGGCGTTATGGAATGTTGATGATTTGTACCTCACAAAACTTCTAAGCAAGTTGGGAGTTATCTTCTAAGAATGTTAGTTTGGGCGAGAAATTAAGGAAGGCTAATGAGCGCAATAAGAATTTAGAATCTAAATATTGGAGGCTAACGAAGAATGAAAGTTATACTTTCTATGAAGTCAATAGCACGTTTTGTATAAAATGTAAGTTTCAGTAACCATTTTGAATGAATATCGTAGTTTGATAATCATCAAATTTGTTACTTTGCTTCAACGAACTTGGTGGCATTTTAAATTCCAATAAAGTGCCGACGCATTAATTTCTTCAAACTTTATCATCTTTTACGAGATGCTAAGTAGTTCACGAGTTTCAATCTTTTTGAAGTAAAATCGATGTCCATGACAATTTGGATATTTGTTTTGTGTGGATTTGTCAAATTATTTTGGCCATCCCTTAGTTGTTGTAAATTTGATGAAGTGTCATGTTGTTGACACTTTGACTTGTTTGTAAGGTTTTTGCCCGCATATGTAAATTGTATTTAGGATAGTAAGCAACGTAAATGTTGAATCGCATATGCTAAATGTTAGTTTCAGAAAATCAAACTTGATATTTTTGAGCTAGGGTGATGTATGACACTGAGCAAAAACAATCATCTGCCTATTATGAAGGGATTATAATGTAAACTAATGTAAAATGTTGACAATAAGAGAATAATAAAAAGAGTCTACGTATTTATTATTGTTGCTTTGTTTATATGTGTAATGCATTACGTATACATTACATTTTCCAACCCCCAACGTTTTTTAGTGACTAGTCATGTAAATGTTATCATCTTGTCATTGGACTAATATTGCCTTTGTTCTTCAGGCATTGACGTAATGCCATGTGGTTGTTACGAATCCATAATCGGATTGATTGAACCTTTGTTCTTCAGGCTTGGTGTAATGTCTTGTTGATGATATGTACCTCATAAAATTTGTAACCAAGTTGGGAGTTTGGCCATTGCCACCCCCTCACCCCCATGATGCTCCGATGATTAAGTTAGTAATTCGTAATCAATGTAAACTATAATGAAAAGACATAAAAGTAATGTTGGGCATTCAATGTAACCAAGAAGGAAAATAGTAGGATTTAGAAATGATATTGGTTTAGATGAGTGGCATTCCAACTCTTTGGGGCTAGTTTTCCATCTGTTGTGACCAACTCGTAAATGCCTTGCCTAACAATTTTGGTGATCTGTGATGGTCCTTGAGTCCTTCCTAATTAGATGTCAACTTCTCTGCATTGAGTTCATGCGTATTTTAAAACACTTTACGAAGGACCCAATCACTTACTCTAAATGTTCTTGCTTTTACATTTTTGTTATATCTTCTGGCGACAATCTGTCGGTATACAACCATTCAGTAATAGACCTCCTCCCAAAACCCGTCGACGGTGTCCAAGTAAGGGACTAAAATTATGGTGTTTTGATCTTCCGTCATAAAAATGGAGCTAGCTGTTAGGCACTTTGATTTTTGTGGGGATCACGGCTTCACAACCGTAGACTAATTAGAAATGATTATGACATACTACTGTCTTAGGCATTATTCGATATGATCACACAATTAGAGGTAGTTTGTCTACCCACCCACCTTTCTCTACTTTGAGTTGCTTCTTTATAATGTTAATAATCACTTTGTTGTTGGACTTAGTCTGTTTGTTGGATTGTGGGTATCTTGGTGTAGATGTAACCACCTGTATGTTATACTTCTGACAAAATGTTATCATCTTGTCAGTAATGAATATGACCCATTATCACAAAAAAATGTTGCTAGGACATCAAACTTGCTCAAGATGTTATGCTTTATGAAAGATATAACATGTGAAATTTGTACCTCTTACAAACGCCTCAGCTTCGATCCATTTAGTGAAGTAATTTGTCATAGACAAGAGGTAGACACATTGTACTGAAATAGGTGGCAACTTGCCCACGATGTCCATTTCCCATTTCAAAAATGGCCAAGGTGATAAGACATGATGTAACAATTCTAGAGGTTGATGTGTCGTTAGAGGGTGTCTTTGGCACCCATCACACTTTTTTGGCATACTCGATTGCATCTATTTTCATTATGGGCCAGTAATGCCCTGACATGTTTGCCTTTATGGACAAACTCCGACCCTCACAATGGTTCATGCATTCACCATCATAAAGATCTTTCAAAACCTCATGTAACTCGTGGAATTCTAAGCACCTCAAATGTAATCCAAAGGCTGACCTTTTGAATAGGACATTATCTTTCAAGCCAAATGTTGACACCCTTGCTCTAAGGCGACGCGCTTCTAATATGTCATCAAGTAACTTTCAATGCTTCAGCCAATTGAAAATTTGGGACGTTCAGGATTGTCGCCTTGGAGGAATTTCGACACTATGGATTGAACTTGTTGTCTTCTCAATGGATGGGATCAATATGTGTATAAATAGGATCTTCTCAATGTCTCGTGGATCGATGATAGAACTGAGATGTGCTAATGCGCCAGCTTGTGTGTTCATATCTCTCGGAACATGCTTGATTTGAAGAGATTGAACTAATCCGCGTACAACTTCCAAATAAGTCGTCATCTTGGAATCCTTTGTTGTCTAAGATCCATTTACTTGATTGACAATAAGCAAAGAATTGCAAATTACCTCAAGATGTTATACTCCAAAAGTCTTTGCCAATGTTAAGCCATAGATTAATGCTTCATACTCAACCTCATTGTTTGTCGCTTAAAATTCGCAATGCACGACTTGAGCTATTCTCTCCCCTTGTGGTGATTTTCGTACAACCCCCAGTCTGAATCCACTTATGTTTGAAGTGTCTTTAGTATGCATTATCCACTTCTGATTTTCCTTTCGTTCTTCAATCTGTAGTAGTTATTCCTTTGTAGGCTTAGGCACTATTGGACTAAAATCGGCCACAAAATCAGCTAAGGCTTGCGACTTGATGGCATATCGGGGTTCGTACTTGATGTCATATACACTTAGGTGTGTTAGATATCTAATCATCCATCCAGACAACTCAGGCTTGTTCATAACGCTCTTTATTGGATAGTTAGCGCGTACATTTATAGTAGGACTTTTGAAATATAGGTGTAATATATATAATAGTTTCCATGACTAAATCAAGTACTAGTTTTTCTAAAGAAGAATACCTAGTCTCCACGTCTTCTTCTTCTTCTTATTTGTCTTCTTCTTCATCGTCATCATCTTCTTCTTCATCTTCTTCTTCATCTTCTTATTCCCTTACGAGCACTTCACTCACCGCCACATGATTACCACCAAGTACATTTGTAATGTTTCATCCTTCTTTGGCTTCGACATAACTTATAGGCAAGTGAGATTGTTGGAACCATGACGTTACCTCTGGTTTTGATGATGATAAACACCATTGGGTTTTATGGTTTACATTGTTTCTGTGAGTTTCAGGGATTGTGAACGATTTAGGGAACAATCGAAAGCATGTGAAAGAAGAGAAAGCAGAGGATGCTAAGGAACGTGGTGAAAACATGGAACAGTTACGCTGAAGCAATATTGAAGAATGAAGCGCGCGTATTGTTCATACAAGGAAACTTTTATACTTGGAAACAGCGGATACGGAACAATGAAGAATTCAGACATTGCCAGCTGTTACTAGTGGAGACCGCTACTTATGGAAATCAAGTTTTGAAGATCTACTCGGAGAGAGAAGAAATAGATAGTGTGTCTTAGGAAAGTTTACTTATGGAAATCATGTATTTATGAGCCAAGTTGTTAGAAGGAAAAGAAATCTCAGACTGTTACCATGTATAGGATTCGATAGATATCTGAGTTGTTTGGTAACAAGGTCTTGGCTGCCATTATAAATAGTTGAGGATATCTTAGGATAAGGTATCTCGATCATCACTAAGGAAGCATACTGAAGAGCTATTGCGATTGAGATCAAAGGTTCAAGGCAAAGTACGAACTAGTGTTGTGAGTACTTGCTTAGACTCATTTGTTGCGTTCTTGTGTTGTTACTTGTTGATTGCACTCAAAGTTTAGAAACCTAGGAATTGTGTGTGATTAGGTGTAGATAAGACTTGTGAGATTGTACAACTTGATTAATAATACAAGTACACGTGTTTGAAATCCTACTAGGGTAACACCTAGAGGTAGAGGTTTTCTCTTTTTAACTAGTTGGTTGATAGAGTTTCCTCTCTAAGGAACTGTCTTTCTATTACTACTGAATCTCTGTTATATCCGCTGCCCAGGAAACAATTTCACCGTTCCCTATCTAACATGCTATGATTCAACAGAGATAGGCTTCGAGTTTCTAGAATCTTGTCTCATTATCTGATGTCTATTCAAAAGACTTTTTCTTCTTTGGGATGTCATAAAAGAGTTTGTTTATGTCTAACACCTTCGAAATGAAATGACTCAATGCGGCGACTCAACATGTCAACTTCTGAACGTCCTTCATGCATCTTGGAGATTTAAGGTTTATTATGGATTGGATTTGATCTAGACTTGATTTAATAATCTCTCATTGCTTTACCACGTAACCTATAAAACTTCCCTGATGATATCCTAAAGGAACATTTCTTTGGGTTCAGTGATGAAGGTTGTTTTCTAATGATCTGCTAGGTGTATGAGAATTTGATGGTAGCCGTTGAAAGCATCCATCAATGCTAACATTTCATGTCCAGTTGTGGCATCCACCATAGCATCAATGTGTTGGAAATGAGTCCTTTAGGCATGCCTTGTTCAGATTTGTATAATCGATGTAGACTCGCCATTTCCCGTTCTTTTTCTTGACTACCACAACGTTCACCAGTCAATCTGGATCATTAGCGTCAATATCTTTCTCTTTTCCAGTAATGCTTTGACTTCCTCGGAATAGACAATCCTTTCCGACACAAACTTCCCGCACTTTTGTTTCACTAGAGCAAACTTGGGATCAACACTTAGCTTATATGTTGCGATGTCAAGATTGATCTCAACCGTGTCATCATGTTTCAAAGCAAAGTAGTCTTCATGAGACCATAAGAAGTCGACAAGTTGTTCCATGATGTTAACTAGAGTGTCTGACCTGATCTTAACTATTTGATACGGTTTTCTACGATCAAGTGCCACTTCTTCAAGATCTGGTATTTCCGGTTTGTCATATTGTGTCGACCTCTTACAGTCTGCTAAATTCCATGTTGATTGTCTTTATTCCTGCTAAGGATATGTTGTTACTTTGAGTGACAACTTGTAACATTCCTTTGTCACTAGTTCATCACCTTTGATTTCCTGCATTCCCCACATGGTAGGAAATTTGATCGTTTGTTGATGTCGACACAATGGCTTTCATCTCGTGGATCCATAGTCTCTCCAATATGATGTTGAATGGAGATTTGACCCCTTTGCGTAAGTGGGTAGTATGATTTCTCCAACGATATGCTTGATTTCACTATTGAAACCCACCAATGGTATTGAAGTTTTGATGAGGTCATCAACCCCCAAGTTGAGGCTAGTCAATTCTTCCATCATTCGGATGTTTGTAGAACTGTCATCGTCAACCAATATCCTATTAAGTCTTAGCCAAACAATTTTCCATTGTCAGTGAAATCACATGGTTGTCATGATATGGGTCAAATGTTTCATCTTTCACATCAAACTTGATGGGCATTATATCTCTATATTGATTTGAGACAAATGTGGGAGTTTCTTTCTGGCTTTCTTTAACATACCGCTTGGTAGCATAAAAGATTACTCTACAAACGAAAACAACATTTCACCCCATTTTAATTAACAATCAAGTAATTGATAATTAAAGGAATTATGGAATGATAAGCAAGAGCGAACCGTCACTTGCCTTAATCTAGACGAACGAAGATTTGCGGGTCGGGAATACTGGACACACGCTCACAGCCTACTGGAAATCCCATCGAAGCACACCGATGTTCCAAGGTCCATTCCGACGGCACACGTGAAACGAGGCACAAAATACCCTAATTAGGTTCATTACTGAAGTACGAACAAATTACGAAAGGAAAAGCCTAAGCCGCGGTCGCGGTTGGCCTAGCCGCAATCGCGCTTTGCTGGGCAAAGCCGCGGTCGCGGTTAGCCTACCCGCGGTCGTAGTTTTTTGGGCAGCACCCACGGTCGCGGTGAATGGAGCCGCGGTTACGGTTCTCCATCTCGACACGGGCCAGGTCGGTTTCGAGGCTTACCGACGGACGAACAACCACCTCTTGGCTTCAGACGAGGGCTCACCACGACCACTGCTACTTCCCAGCCTCCAACACTCCTCCGGCGACCACTACAACACCGGCGACACTTCCGACGAGCTCACAAACTCCGGCGAGACACAAAAATGAGAGAGAGGAGATTGGATGCAGATGTGATTTGTGAAGGGAAGGATTGCCCCTATTTATAGGGTGAGATGGGGCTCTCCCCATTAAGTGAAAGGTAGCTCAACCGCTCCACCTCCCCAGCCGGTTACACGCGGAAGGAAACGTCGAGAACCGGAGCGTCGGCGTCTCAGAATAGACGCGGAGGAAGACGAAGCAGAAAACCGCGATCGCGGTTTCAGAGCCGCGATCGCGGTTTGCCCACAAGCAAAACCGCACCCGCTGTTATCCCGCGTTCGCGCCTCTGGCTTCTTGGCCGCGGTTTCCTCTCGCGGTCTTGGCTAGGTCTTATTTTTAGTATGTCTAAAAATATTATAAGACCTAATATATAAATTAAACGTATAATAACACGTTCAAAAGATCTCACCGAGATTACAAATACGCTCAACGCGTCCTACTTACAGAACGAGGGTTGGGAAATTACCCAAATACCCTTACCGAAATTGAGGGGTATTACATCACTACCCCCTTAAAAGAAGTTTTGACCCCGAAACTAGCATCGTTAAACTAAAGGGACTGGTTTTACCACAATCTCACTACCTGAATTTAATATCCTTAATCATACCATCCTTGAAATTTTTCCTAGGGAAACGATCTGTCTTCTCAACCATACCATTATCTCGCATATCTTATCTCCATGTGCTACACTTGTAATAACTCGTGACTACATCCACCAGGTCACAATTATCTTAGGATAATAATCTCCAAAATCATTGCAATAGACTCGCTATACCTCAAGCATGAGAACACACATTTCTTTTTCCACTTTTCCGTTTATAACCTCTCTTAGAGTACATACCTTATCTTCCTTATTTTCCTTAAGTTGATATCCTTAAATAAACTTGGTCTTCGCAACCTATATCACCCAAGTCGAACTATTTATTCGATCATGATTCCACTTACAACATACTACTTAAATTCCTTACTCTTCCTAGAATCGACATGATCATCCATAAGATTACCATTGCCTTAATCAGTGTATCCATTATAACCTCCAATATAATCTCGCTATTATGCCCTATTCCTCATAAAGACCTCGATGTCCTCAAAACAGAAGAATACAACATTTTTCTACTAACTTCCTTTCGATGATCAGATCCTCAAGGTACATACATAGAACTCACTTATACCTCAACTTAGTACCTTCACTTGTCATATAGGCCTTACCCTTACATACTCAGCTCACCTATTTCATTGGTTACCTTAATTACATTTGACCCTTGTGCCATCTTAACTCAAAATCTTTACACATGTGATCCCACAATTAATCACACCACAACCTATGTCTGATTATCTCAACATGATTTAATGATCCATCCCACAAGATTATAACCTCGTTTTACCCAAACGTGTCATACGATCACCTTAATAGACGTAGGTCTCTTTTCATCCAATCCTGTAGACAAAATTCCATCCACTTAAGTTATCCTGTACTCTAAATCCTTATAAGTTAAAACAACCTTTACCAACTGAGTCGTTAATCATCATAAATCCTTAAACAAGTAATCGTCCTCATACGATTCATTATCCCAAATCAAGCGACCTTTTGCTTTATCGAAACTCACTATTTATCCAAGACGTAATCGTCTTAATACTCCTCTTGTCCTTATACCGTTTCTCTTAAGAAAACCTCATAACGAAACCTCAGATAAATCTTCCAAAATAATACTTATGACTTCACACCCTTAACCTTTTCGGAATTTTAAACCACTAGGCCCACAATGAGCACACTCACTTACAAACTCCCTAACCATAACCCATGGGTTCTAAGGTTTTACTCAAGATCGTAATAGAGTACGGTCCTTCTAGAGAAACAAATTCCTTATGAATTATCTTTTTTATACATTTATTCTCTTCTCAGCAATCTATCCACTTAGATGACTATAATATGACCTCACAACTAGGCATTCTGGACTTCACATTAGTCCACTCTTACGTACTTTTACCAGAACAAATGTTCAGGGTACACATATGAGAAATAACTCTTAATCCCATAGAGCATTAACCACACACATTTGTTTCCTTTACATTAAGGAATTTTGGTAAAACTCAACTTACGAGATAACGCTCGTCAGCTCAACTAAGGAAGCAATTAATGTCATACCGAGTGACATTACTCCAAGAATAAAGAGAGATTCCTAAGAATGGATCTAGGAATAAGTAACAACTCGAAGCTTGTAGAAGTTTGAAAAACCACTTATTATTAAACCTTGTACTTTCAAACTTTATACTTTTAAACCTTATATACAAATAATTATTTATACAGTTAGTTTCTCAAACTAGTGATACGATTATCACAAAACTATTACTAAGACAAAAAATCGCACTTTAAAGTTACAATCATAAACTTACGTTTGATTGCTTATACACACCATTTAAAAACCAACTATAAATAACTTTTGAAGTTCAATAGTTAAATCATTAGTTTAAATTAAATTCCAATAAATAAGCATAACTTTTAAGTTTAACATTTGAATTCTCAAAATTCTTTTTTAATAGAAAATAGGTTGAAAATAGTTTCGAAATTAATTTTCGAAAATTCTCAAACCTAACAATAGGCCAAAAATTTTAAAACCATTGCTCTGATACCATAATTGTAACACCCCCGACTTACGTCAGTAGTGCCACACGCCAGTGACCTCAGACGTTACTGTCCAAAGTCACCCTAGGCTTTAATCGGAATAATTAATCTTAAAATAACATATTAAATAACGAAAGTTTAAACAGCGGAAGACATATTTAAATAAAACTCAACATTTTATTAACAGACTTCTCATAAAATGAGAAGTGACGATTTTACAACAGAGTGAAATTTCAGCGGAAGACTTTAAATTACACAACGGAAGACTTTTAAGAATAAACCTATTACATGACTAGGTTATAAAAATATATATTAAAGTAATACTTAACAACCTTAAAACACTGACACTTAAATCTTCAACTGCAAGCCTCTTTTTCAACTGGTTACTTCAAGACTTCGGGAACCAACCACTGATGTGCCGTATAGGACGGATGACACCAGCCAACCATGCAAGGAATAAAACCCTGTTGGTTAGTCTAATGAAAGACTATGCAAGGGTGAAAACAGAATGGTTCTAGTAATCGTAACCGTTTACTATCACTGTCCCTCGAATAACAACCGAAGGAACGATACATAACCCGGAACTTTCACGGAATGATTAAAGTTTAGACATGCACTGAAAAGAAGACTCCAAATGAATTGAGTCTTATGGGAAAGTATGACAAATGTTTGGGAACGTTATAGTTTTCACACAAGAGTTTAAAAATGACTTGATCATTTGGGTCAACGACCAACCTCACCGCACAATGCGAATCCAGATTGGAAAGAAGACTTACTCTAACCGTAGTCCGGGCGGTTTCCACGTTGTACTCCTCGCTTGAGGGTATAGTAATTATATGCATAACCGCACTTATCTTATTTAATTATAAAACGTATATTCACGTTAAGCTTTTAATATGATCTCGAGTGACAACGAGAATAACACAGGGTGACATACGCCAACCCAATGGCACCAGCACTGTGTGTAACTCCTCTTATACTTAACGGGTGGATAAGAAGTAAGGATCATGACCTTTAAAATTATTAGAGAATTATTTCGACTAATACCGAGTTATAAAGAAACGACTAATCCTCATCCGGAATTAGTGTTCCTATGAATACTCGTGCTAATCTAGCATTTAAGTTTACATTTAAATCCACAACAAAACCGGAATTAGCGTTCCTACGAATACTCGTGCTAATCTAGCATTTAAGTTTACCTTTAAATCCACAACAAAACCATCACAGTAATAACAGGTATAATAGCGTTGTTTCTAGCAATATATACAACCTATTATAAAGTCATATTTTAATCATATCATTTATAAAATTTGTTCCTAAACGAAAACAACATTTCACCCCATTTTAATTAACAATCAAGTAATTGATAATTAAAGGAATTATGGAATGATAAGCAAGAGCGAACCGCCACTTGCCTTAATCTAGACGAACGAAGATTTGCGGGTCGGGAATACTGGACATACGCTCACAGCCTACTGGAAATCCCATCAAATCCCACCGACATTCCAAGGTCCATTCCGACGGCACACGTGAAACGAGGCATAAAATACCCTAATTAGGTTCGTTACTGAAATACAAACAAATTACGAAAGGAAAAGCCTAAGCCGCAGTCGCGGTTGGCCTAGCCGCAATCGCGCTTTGCTGGGCAAAGCCGCGATCGCGGTTAGCCTACCTGCGGTCACGGTTTTCTGGGCATCACCCACGGTCGCGGTGGATGGAGCCGCGGTCGCGGTTCTCCATCCCGACACGGGCCAGGTTGGTTTCGAGGCTTACCGACGGACGAACAACCACCTCTTGGCTTCGGACGAGGGCTCACCAAGACCACTACTACTTCCCAGCCTCCAAGACTCCTCCGGCGACCACTACAACACCGGCGACACTTCCGACGAGCTCACGAACTCCGGCGAGACACAAAAATGAGAGAGAGGAGATTGGCTGCAGATGTGATTTGTGAAGGGAAGGATTGCCCCTATTTATAGGGTGAGATGGGGCTCTCCCCATTAAGTGAAAGGTAGCTCAACCGCTCCACCTCCCCAGCCGGTTACACGCGAAAGGAAACGCCAAGAATCGGAACGTCGGCGTCTCATAACAGACGCGGAGGAAGACGAAGCAGAAAACCGCGATCGCGGTTTTAGAGCTGCGATCGCGGTTTGCCCACAAGCAAAACCGCGCCCGCGGTCGCGGTTATCCCGCGCTCGCGCCTCTGGCTTCTTGGCTGCGGTTTCCTCTTGCGGTCTTGGCTAGGTCTTATTTTTAGTATGTCTAAAAATATTCTAAGACCTAATATATAAATTAAACGTATAATAACACGTTCAAAAGATCTCACCGAGATTACAAATACGCTCAACGCGTCCTACTTACAGAACAAGGGTTGGGAAATTACCCAAATACCCTTACCGAAATTGAGGGGTATTACAAAAAGATCCTTAAAGAAACCATTTTTATAAGTTTGATCCCCTTCCCTTCGCAACGCCATACATTCGTTAATGTAGTGTCTGATATCATAATGAAAGTCGCGCCAATTGGATGGATCCTTCTTGTGGTTTGGCTTGTCTAATCTTAGTGGCTACTTGACGGCGTCTCCCATTCAGCTCAATGTTTTCAAAGGACCTAGCCTATCAACTGTGAAGGCATAGTCTTGTATCTTTGGAGGCATCTTAGGATCATTTCTCATGTCTTTGGGATCGTCACTCGAAATGTTGACAGATTGTGCACGTGGTGTTCATGCATAAGGATGTGGCGAGCATCCTTCTTTTTACTATTTTTTTTAGCCTTGTCGTAGCCAAAGGACACTTGTCTAGAATCGTCGTCCTCCGCAAGTCGGATTTGAGCCAAGGCTTTGGCTTGTGCGTCTTCAAAAGTCCGACATGGGTACTTGGTCAACTGAGCATGCAAGTCCTTGCTTACAAATAGCCCACGTCTGAAGGCTTCAATAGCGGTTGAGATGTCACAATGTGGAATTGAGACTTTCTCTTTGTTGAATCTATTGAGATAGCCTCGAAGTCCCGTATTCTACCTCTGTACAACTCTATATAGGTCGTTGGATTGTTTGGCAAGGCAAAGGTAACTAGCAAACTGAATCATAAACAAGTTAATAAGATTTGTGAATGACGCGATGCTCCCATTGGCCGGCTAATAAACCAAGTCAAGGCTGACCCTGTCAATATAGAGTCGAACCCCTTACATATGATCGCCTCTATCAGATTTTTTGGAATAGAGATCGTCAACATTTTTCTCTTGTAAGAGAGACGTGTTTGTCTGGATAGGTTGTTCCTCCGTATGGCATAATGGTAAGGACATAGAACCTTTTGTGAATCTACATCGAGCCAATTGCCTCAGTGAAAGGGGATTGAACATAGCAATCATCCATCTCCTCTTCAATGAGACGAGGGATGCCATAGACATATTGGCTTTGCATCATAGTCATTTCAGCATGTGTGTTATGTGGTTGCAAATGCAATCTTTCATTTAAAGCATTAGGTTTGCCAACTTCTCATCAATTGGTTTCTTTGTTGGCTATCCATTTTTCTAGAGGGAATCTAGCCTTGAGCGGAACATACCTATCTCTCTGGCCCTGTGGTTAGTGCTTTCAGTGTTTTGTAGGTTGTCCTCATTACCATGGTTTTGAGAATTCTCAAGGTTTTCCATACTTCCCTGGATTGATTTGGTTTTGATGTTGAAGTTAGTTGTCGGCATGGAAATGTTATTGTTTACAGGGTCCTAGTTCGCGTTGGTGTTTTGGTTATCGGCCATGTTTTTTTCTCAAGTAAGGATATCTCAGTTTAGATGAGTTTATGGCTATTGGTCACAGTGGGCACGGCAAGTTTAGCACTCCGCTAAAGATTCTGGTTTGAGGGGTAAGTAACCTAGACGTTGGCGGGTTGCAAGATGATGACATATCACAAATGAGGATAATAATATAATTTGAATGCGTAAGAAAATATAGTAAATCGATCTACTTAATAAGATGTCGGAAAAAGATAAAATAAATTAACAAAATGACATAAATTAAAGAGCAATAATCGAACTTCCCAAATAATTCGATGATCACTTCAGTATTCCAGCGAAATGTTGACAAAATACAAAGGAATTTTTAGAATGCAAATAATAGATAGAAAGTGGTTGAACTACAAATGGGAGAGCAAAGAGAGAGTTTTTGCATTCGTTCATCATAGTAGAGGAAGTTTCCCTTTTTTGACATACATTTAGGTTTATGCTAGCTAAATGCCTTTAATTACAAGAAATTATATCCCTAAAATTTCACCTAATTGATTGCATAGGATAATATTTTCTTGATCCTTTCCTCTTTGCTTCCCTCGCCAGCCAACGCCTTTGCTTCATTGTCCATGACGTTCTCTTGCTATGGTAAATAAATTCATTATTCGATTGTTGACGTACTTATTGATTCTTAAATCCTTCACCATTAGACCTGTCAATCGGATCGGTCAAGTCGGATTTGGTTCGGTTATTTCGGGTTCGGGTTGAGAACGGGTCGGATAATTTTGGATAATAGGTCAAGTCGGGTCGGGTCATTACAGGTCAACAGGCGGTTCAGGTTGACCACCGGGTCAAGAGCGTCATTTTTAAAATATTTTATTCACTATTTAAATATTATCAAATAGTTAATAACTAACTTAAATATGTAAAAATAAGTTGAAATGACTTAAAATAATAGTATTATTATTTATTTTAATGCAATTGATATTAGTAGACCAAAGTCATATTTTACTTTAATTTATAAATTATATTATATTAATTTATAACTGTTTGAATTATAAAAAATTATATAAGTACAACAATGTTCTTTTTTTAGGATAATTGAGCATATTTCCATTATTTATATGTCATTTGTCATATATATTTTATGTTATATTTTATTAATACTCCATATTTGTTCGTTAATCGGATCGGGTTCGGGTTGGCCGGGTTCAATCTCGATAAATTCGGGTTCAATAAATCCGGGTTACCAAACATTTCGGTCAGGTCGGATCTAAAAGCGGGGTTCGGTCACTATTTAACAGCTCTATTCACCATTGATGTACATGTTTGAATTCGAAATGTCAAAGCTTATGAATTCGTCCTCAATTGATTATGGCTTCTAGGCTTTTTAACTAAGCTTGGCAACCCATTTTGTTTTCATTTCAAATTGTTTGTTAGCCCAAATGTTTGGGCCAATAGTTAGAACTGAGTTAACCATATAAAAACAAAATTTACCTATTTTTGTGTCAATCATATACCATTATTATTGTATATAAATTAGATTTTAATAATAAAGAATAGTAAACGGATATGGTGAGAACTGATCTTAAAATGAGAAATTCTCTTAAAATGCAAACTAGTCTTGTGCACCAAGTTGTAGGAATTTATGCACCAAAGTTTGTTGAAAATTGTACCAAAATATGTGAAGTTGTGCACTAGAATTTTATTGATTAATGAACTTGTTTTTTTTAAGTACAATAGCAGTGCACAATGTTTATGCACCAAGTTGTACGAGTTTGTGCACCAAAGTCTGTAAAAAAGTGCACTAAAATATGTTGAATTGTGCACCCGATTGAGTGCACAAACACATGAACCTTCTCAGTGCACAAATACATGAACTGTGGTGCACAATTACTTGTAATGTGGTGCACATTTATTTATGACATGACACTTGTATTTTATTTAAATGGTGCACAATTATTTCCAATCTGGTGCACAAGTATTCTTAACATGGTGCACATCCAAAATGGTCGTCAACGCCGGTCAACGGTTGGTCAACGCCGGTCCATGATGGTCAATGCCAGAGCTCTGGTGGGTCAATGGAGGAGACTAGTTGTGCACCAACGTAGTGCACAATTGTACATCCAACAATATGTGTACATGAGATTGCTAGTGCATTGTGCACTTTTTCTCCCTTGTACACCTTGTTGCACAGACTTGTACACTAGTTCACATTTTAAGAGAGTTCTCATTTTAAGAAGTGTTCTCACCAGATCCGCATCCATAAAAAAATATTATAAAACCTATATCAGATCTAATTTGAACAAAATTAATAGATAGCTAATAACTAAATGCGTTGACATGTTTCTTACCAATGTGATAATGTATTTTATTGATAGTTTGAGTTAAATTAGTATACTGACCCAAATTTTGGAATTATTTAAGATACTTGCTGACGTGACATCATCCAAAAACCGACATGTATGTTAAATAAATTAGAGGCTTATACATAGATTGTAGCACCCCTAAAATTACCTTAGGAACATTACCGTCACTGATCTCGAAACATATATCACAAAATCACCCAAGGCTTACAGTATTGATCGCAAATACAAAATAATGCATAAAACTTTCATAATTGCATAATAATGTTTTACAAATGATGTTGCGGAAATAGCAACTGGATCAAATATCAAATTACAAGAAAAGTCTTAGCCGATGACTTATGAGAAAATACCAAAAATTACATAATAGGTTATATAAAGCTAACATATAACTTCAGGATCTTCAATCGTATTGAACGAAAATATTAAAAACAAAAATTGCCTCCAACGTTGAAATTATGCTTCTTCACACTTGGAAAGAATTACCTGATGTATCATATGGGATGGATGGCACCAACCAACCATGCATGGGAAAAGAAAGGTTGGTTAGTCTAATGAAAGACTAAACAAGGGTATTATATGAGGTTTTGATACGTAAATGATGCCTCGTCTACGTGTAGATGTCGGATCGTGGTAGAAGATGGGCTCTTGAATTCCTTCTCTTCATCAAGTAACAGGGATAGATGACAACCTTCATGTGAATGGAGGTTGACAGCTCTCATACGCTCGATATCTCGAGGAGGGGAGAGACGATTTCGATGGAACGAGTTCAATCGAGGTTATGTTTGTGAGTCATTAACGAGACTCAATTCGGATCCGATCCGTGGGTTTGACGTCGAAGCTTAGGGGCGGAGATGAACTCAAACGACAAAGCTAAGCATTAATTTTCAACATAACCTAAAAACAATGCAAGTGTTGGCTTATATAGCCAAGTAGTCTCGGCCTTAGGCCGCAAGGTAACTAAATGGACCGGCCCATTAAGCATAAGAGGGCGCACGTCCGAGAATAGAAACTATGTACAAATAGAAAGTGCTAAAACAGTTACATGCCAAATCCGGAAAGTTTTCCCAAAACACAAGAGTGACTACTAAGCAAATGATAAGCACGGCGTCGGAGAGTCGTGGCAGCGCGCTGAAGGGAGTGCGCTCATTGCTGGAGCCAGGGCATGGGAGTCTTCGATGGCGACGAGTGTCATGGCTTTGGGAGCCGACAACGCCTCGACGCTGTTGCGTGCGAGACCCTTGGCTACGATGCTCTGCGTGGCCTGGGCGATGGCTCTGGTGCGCGCTGTGGTGACAAGACCAGTGGATCTGACTAGGGTTGTTCATCAGTTTTGGTTTTTTCGATTTTAGACCGAACAAACCGAACCGAAACCGAACCTATTTAATTCGATTTGGTTTTCGGTTTTTAAAAAATCATATTTCGGTTTCGGTTTTTTTCGGCTAAAACCGATTTAAAAATATTTTACTTTTTACCAATAGGGGCCTAGTTATACCCTGTTCGGTTCGGTTTTCGGTTCGGGTTTTTTGTTTCTTATTCAGTCCTAAGTATACCTTGTTCGGTTTTTTCGGTTTGGAATCGGTTCATACTTTTTCCATTATTCGGTTTGTTCGGTTTTAACCGAAACCGAACCGAACAAAACCAAACCGAACCTATTTAATTCGGTTCGGTTTTCGGTTCAAAATTTTTACACTTTCGGTTTCGGTTTTGTTCGGTTCGGTTCTGGACCGATGAACAACCCTAGATCTGACACTTATCATGTCTTCCTCTTGCGCCACCTCCAATGTCAAGGCTGGGGGTGTATCATTCTCCCTTTCTTGGCCCCAAATCGTCACCGATTCATCAATGTCAACGTCCGGGGAAAGATGGGGGGACAAGTCGGCAACATTGAAAGTGGCATGAACACCATAGTCATTGGGAAACTCTAGCTGATAGGAATTGGCCCAAAGGACTTGAGCACCCGGAAAGGCATGTCGCCACGGGGGTCGAGCTTGTTGCGGCGCTTGGCGGGGAACCGCTCCTTCCTCATGTATAACCACACAAGATCACCGGGGGCGAATTTGAGGCGGCGCCGGCCCTTATTGGCCTTGTACACGTACTGGAGGACGCGTCGCTCGAGCTGCTCCTTGGACCGAGCATGCAGCTCCATGATCATATCGGCACGAGCGACACCCTTGAGGTTCTCGCCGTCACGCAATGGGTGCGGCGTCAAGTCCATCGGCGTGAGAAGGTTCCTCTCGTAGACCACCTCAAAAGGAGTGTGCCTCGTAGCAGAATGCACAAACCTATTGTAAGAGAACTCAATACAATTAAGTAAGTCCTCTCAACGGCGCGGGTTGGCCCTAAGCATGGTCCGAAGCAAGGTTCCTTAGGTCTGGTTGGTCACCTCAGTTGTAAGGCCCGCAACCTTAGAAGCGTCATTCCATGCCAACTCGGGGACATCCCAGGAGGTCACCCATCATGGTACTACTCCGGCCCAAGCACGCTTAACTTCAGAGTTCTTTGTCCTCACTTGAACCCTGAAAAAGGAAGAGCTCTTGTTTACATGGGTAGCACTCTAATCCTTATAAAGGATTACAAATTCGGGGTGTTACAATCATCCACACTTAAACCCTTGACGACCCCGTCAAGGCCTAAAGACCACCCTCTGGGTCGAGCGACCATCCACCAGACCAAGCTCACTCGTAACCCAAAGTCGGGTCTGATACCATTTGCAAGACACGGGGCCTTAGAAGTGTCATCACATGCCCCATTACATGCCAACCCCGGGACTTCCCATGAGGTCACCCATCCTGGTACTACTCCCGCCCTAGCACGCTTAATTTCAGAGTTTTTTGTCATCACTTGAACCATGAAAAGGAAGAGCTATTGTTGACATAGGTAACACATTTAATCATTATAAACCAAGTCCAAGGTGTTACAATCACCCCCACTTAAACCCTTGATGACCTCGTCAAGCCCAAAGACCGCCCTTTGGGTCGAGCGACCGTCCATCGGACCAAGCCCACTCGTAACCCAGAGTCAGCTTTGATACCATTTGTGTAACACCCGCGAATTATGTCGGTAGTGCCACACACCAATGACCTCATACTGTAAAGTCCAAAGTCACCCTAGGTTTTAATCGGAATAATTACGCTTAATAAAATTTAAATAAAGACAGAGTAGCGAAAAACTTTTGTAGTGAACACTTGTACTTTTATTAAAATGTCTTCGCTTAAATTGAGAAGACCGGTAATACAAACAAAGTGAAATTACAACAAAAGACTTTTTAATTTACAGCGGAAGATTTTTTAAAGAACCCCTAATTACATGACTATTTTATATAAAAATTACATTTATTTTGAAACACACACACACCTTTAAAATATTACTACTTAAAACGCAACCTTCAACTACAAGCCTTCTTTTTGATTGGTTACTTCAAATCGTCGATATCACGGGGATGGTTGTTTCCATGTAGCGACTTCAATCTCTGCTCTATTTCCGTTCTAGAAGCAAATTCGAGACGTACCCGAATCACACACAAATTATAATTAGATAATATATTTAATACTGAATTTTGAGGATATATGTCTCAATATTTAAATTGAACTAATTTATCTCCAAATTATTCAATTTTCAAGGCTTAATCGGTAAAACGATTATTTATACAATTACAAAAAATTAGTCGTATATTCTAAATAATCTTTTCATAAATAAATAAATATTATAATTTATTTATAAGTCCATAAAGTTTACTCCAAAATATTATCCAAATGAAAAGTTATTATTTTAATCATTCATAGTCTAAGATAACACCCAAAGTAATTTTAATTAATTTAATTTTAATTTTATTAAAATCAAATTAATTCCATCTTATTATTCAGTAATTAAAATTAATTTAACTAACCTTATTTAAGCCAAATAATAATCAAATAAAATAAAATAAAGTGAAAATCGGACCCAAAAAATCCGAAAAATACCTGCGCGGAGGGGCTGCATGCGTTTCCGATAAAATTGGCGGCCGACGGTGGATGTCCGGCGGCAAAACCTTAAGGCTTTGATAGAGGACTCAAAGACAAAGCTAGGGGTACCACCAATTGCAAGCTTGAAGCTCAAACACTCATGAATGTTGATGAAGAACAACCGGTATTCGGAAATTAGGGTTCTTGAGTTTAGGCTTCGAAATTGGATGAATTGGGGGTCCGATTGGGAGGGAGTTTATAGGTTTCTTGTAGGTTGGAATTCCTTTAACAAAACCCCTCTCATTAATCCCTCAAATTGAAGACGATTTGATCTAATTTTGAATTTCTTCAAACCGGTCTCCAAGACGACACGTTGGTTTGGGGATGAAATTCCGTCAAACCTCGTGGCTCTTTAAGCCAATTGAATAAGGGATTACGTGTAGGATGAGATTGTCTTCAATTCCCAGCCATCAATTGGCTCGATCGAATCCGAGGCTCGCGAATTTCCGCCATTGAAGAGCTTTATAAGCTCACGTGAACAATGGGGAAATGGGGCTGGGGAAGATGACCACTTTTGGGATTATTACACACGTCCCCCTAGTTTTGGCATAATTGCATATTTTGCCCAACTTTCTCAAGTTGTGGAAAAAATGACCTCATTTTACCTTTAAAAGATTACAAAACTTACCAAAATTTATTTATTTTAATATTATTTAAACCCAAAATTAAAGTATAGAAATATTTAACTTAGGTTAAAATAAGCTTAAGCTATTTTTCTTATGAATTTGACCATACTTAAATCCTTAACAAAATTTTGTTAAACCTGATTTAAATATTCAAAGTCAAAATTGATAAGTTTTATCTAAATTATAATTAACATAAAGTTAATCATAATTTAAAGCATCCTTAGCTTACAGAAATAACTTACTTAGAGCAATTATTACTTTATCTTTTTATGGATAACAAGATAATTATTATGACCATTATTATTATTTAAAATTCTAAAATTACATTCTTTGTTATACTTATTTATTTATTTTAACACAATATTATTATTACCCATTTGATAATTTGTACAAAAAATTATCACAACTCAACCATTGAACCTAAGTTTATGAAAATTCAAATTACTCCTCTAAAAGAAATAAAATAATTTCAAAACTTTTATTTTTACCACTTTAGAATTACTATTTTATCCTTCTATTTTAAGTGAGATATTACAATACTACCCCCTAAAAAAAGTTTCGCCCCCGAAACTAGCGCTAATACGGTAGGGAACAATCACACATGTCCCAACACTTTACACTATCCTTTATGAGTCGAGACAATCTGTATCAACACTTGACCTGAACTGTTTTGGCACTCAAGGATTCTCGTATAAACGCATACTCAAAATAGTCACGAATTTAGTAATTTCCAAAACAAGGAAATACTTCTTTATTATTCGAAACATTGAATTACAACAATTGACGGAATGTCAAACAAACAGATTACTAAACTACGGAGACTAAAGACACACAAGTCATTGCTCCTTATACTTAAAAAGCTTAAAAACATAACTACGCGTTCAGGGTTTCCTTATTGTCGGATTCACGCATCACGAAGAGTCGTTGCCCTTGACTCGAAGATTCAATAGGCGCCTTGCCTTTATTCTGAGCAATAGATTGCTCAGAAGCGGACACATCCGGCTTTGGGTTCTATTTACTAGCAACATTTGAGACCTGGTATGATTGTGTTGGCCTTTGACCTTTCTGCCTACGGTATGTTTTCATGTGACCTTCTTTCCCACAGTTATAACATACCCGCTTATCTTTTTGGCAATTAAAATATTTATGCCCAGCCTCACCACAGTTGTGGCATTGAATTACACCGCTACTCCAACCTGAGCCTTTGGTGGATTCAGACTGAGTTGTCTCGGTCTTAGCACGATCAGAATTATCAAGCTTGGTAGGCAATGCCAGCCGTTTAAATGTATTGGCCTTTCGGTTTTGTTGCCCATCCTTAGCCTTATTCTGTTCCTCCCGCTTTCGGGCGGATTTCTCCAGTGTGACCTCTATTTTGTAGGCCGCATCAACATACTGCTCTAGAGTAGAGCAACCGTGACGCACCATTAGAGGTTTGATTTCTGGGCACATCCATCCATGGAAGTACCATATCTTTTGTTCTTCAGTGTGCACTTCAGAACCAACATAATGCAGCAAATGATTGAATTTTGCCCCCAGCTCAGTCACCTTCAGTCCCTCAGTTTTTGGGTAGCAGAACAGTTTCAACTTTTCTTCTCTCATAGCACGAGAGAAGAATCGATCGGTGAGCTTGGCCTTGAACATTGCCCAGCTCAGGTTCGGGTGGTCATCCAAACCAGTTCCTTCCCACCATTCACTTGCTCCGTCTTTCAGATGTAATGAATCTATGTGCACCTGTCCAGCCTCGGTGCAGACCACGTTTCGGACCAATCGCTCCATATGTGAAAACCAATAGGCAACCTTAACTGGTTCCCGTCCCCATTGTAGCTATCCAGGCGCATTGAATTGATCATCTTCAACGCCCGGTTGTAATTCTCGTCATTTCTTTCTAGAACCACTGGAGGTACAGGACCTTCACGTCCCCCAATATCAGTTATGACTTGAGGAATGGGAGCCGCTTGAGCTTGTGGTATCCCTTGGACCGTCAATACCTCGACCACTTGCCTCACTATCTGCCCAAAGACCGTCGCATCCAACACGATCGGGTCAGGAGGTGGATTGAGTGGAACTTTCCTCGCAACTTGAGGGTCCATTTGTCCTTGATAAATCTCTTCCCGCAGGGGCGGGTTATTATTGTGCGAGCCAGATCTTGCATCATCCCCTTGCTGAGCAGCACTCCTCAGCTGAATTCGGGAACCGTTGCTAGGACCTTCATTATCCGCTCGGTTGGTGGATCGGGTGTTCACCATCGTTAAATGAACCGTAACGTCAATTTAGATTTTTTCAACTTGTACATGATACTTATATCAACTACGTTATGATACGAATTATAAGGGTCCAAACCAATAACTTATATTAGATTGACTGACCCTCCACCGTTACCCTTAAAACGATCTTATCCTCTTACTTGAGAATAAGACACATAGGAGAAATGTCAACCTTATAATGACATTAAACCTAAGAATGGACGATTTCCTTACGAATGAAATAACTTCTTAAACTAATGACATTACAATCTGTACCAAAATCCAAAACTACACCTTCAAAGTTAAAATCATGAACTTAGTTTTAACCAATACCACACCATTTTATAAAGCACTATAAAAACTGATACTTAACAAAAGAAGTTTCAAACTATTACTTTTAACACCATTATAATACCAATTTATAAAAAAACTATAAAATTTATATTAGTAGTTAAACCATTACTTTTTAAAATTCTAAACCATCAGAAATTTTAAAACCTTAAATTTAATGCTAACAAAGTAATTTTTCAAACATTCATTAATAAAAATAAAATAGTTTGAAAATATTTTCAAAAATAATTTTGAAAATTCTCAAACCTAACAATAGTCCAAGAATTTTAAAATCATTGCTCTGATACCATAAGTAAGGCACACAGCCTTAGAAGCGACATTCCATGCCAACCCGGGGACTTCCCATGAGGTCACCTATCCTGATACTACTCCAGTTGTAGCACGCTTTACTTCAGAGTTCTTTGTCCTCACTTGAACCCTGAAAAGGAAGAGTTCTTATTTGCATGGGTAGCACTCTAATCCTTATAAAGAATTACAAATTTGGGGTGTTACATCAGTTTGGTCATCCATTTGTGGGTGGTAGTGTGATACCCCGTATTTTTGTAAGGTTATTTTGGGAATTACGGAATTTTCCCGAGTACCCGTTGTGTACGTCGGATTTAATTCAGGTAGCTTGAGACATTATGTAATGTGCTCTGTATCTGTAATATTTTTCTCAGTGAAATAATATACAGACAAGGTGCCTTGGAGTTAAATTGTCGTTCGCGTACGATAATTTTTATCCCGGTTTATCGTCATGCTCGTTCAAAGCCGAATGGGCGGGAAAAGGGGGAAACGGCGACCGCCGTTCAGAAACGGCGACCGCCGTGGTTGGGCCCGAAGAGTCAACGTGTCAGCTTCTAGCTGGCCGCGACAGGCCTAGCGACGGCGACCACCGCATTTACGGCGACCGCCGCGTGCCCGCCGCAGGCAAAAATACGGCGACCGCCGTGATTGTCCAGTGGGCTTTGCCCGATGGTCGCCGGCGTTGTTCGAGGCGCGCCGTTGCGTCGTTTGCCGCGTCTGAGGGTTTGCAGCTCACTCCTTGGGGTTTGCCTATAAATAGGTGAGCTTGGGCATGGGTTTTGGGTCATCTACAACCCCGAATCGCTGCCAAATTCGCCTCTCGCCGGAGTTTTGTTTTCGCCGGTTTTCTTGTGCTCGCCGGAGGTCTCGCCGGTGTTGCTTTGGTGTGGTTCCTTAGTGCCTTTGTGAAGCTTTTGGTTAGCCTTGGAGGTTAGAAGCCAAAGCAAGTCGAAGGAGGCCGAACCGCTCGTGTTTTGGGGTGAGTTTTCTCTCGTTTCAGTCGGCCGTGTTCTTCACGGCGACCGCCGTGTTCTTCACGGCGACCGCCGCCAAGAACAGCGACCGCCGCCAGTGCCCAGAACGCCTTCGTGGCTTTGGCTTGGTCGGTTGTCGTCGTGGCGTCTTTCCTTTCGTGTTCTTTCGCTGTGTTTAGATTCGTACTGTTTATGTCGGATCTAACTTAGGGTTCCTTTTATGGGTCGACTCGAAGGTTGTTGTGCTGTCGGAACTATACCGTGTCGAGCCCGGAATCCAGTGATGTCTTTAGACTATTCTGCGGAGTAAGGCAAGTGGTGGTTCGCTCTTGCTCTTTCATTCCATATTTACATTAATTATCAGTAGTTTATCTGAGTAATTAATTTGGAATGAATATTCTGTTTGTCTGGAAACGGTTTTGATAAACTGTTTTGAAAATCATATAATAGGTTGTATATCTGTTAGAACAACGCTATTATATGTGATCGCCTTTCGGGCCTTTATGTGGATTTATCCTATAACTGTGGTGGTGCTTTAACTGTTTAGTTATCACTGTTAGATAGGAACGTTACTCGGACTCTGTCCAATCGTTTCTTTATAATCTGGTAGAGGGGTGGCTCGTCCCCATCCAATACCATTCTATGATCATGATCGGTCTCTTACACATGTGTGTAGAGACAGGACACTTAGCTGGTGTCACAAACCTTTCGGTATACGTCACTCTCGACGAAACGTATACTAAGATGTGTCGTCCCACTGGTGGGGTACACATGTAAAAGTCTATAACGTGATGTGTGTTTTTGAAACATAAATCAGATAAGTGCTACCTTGACGCACATAATTAATACACCTTGGGCGAGTAGTGCAGCTAAGTTCAGTGCAGCTAGGAAAACTCGTCTTGACTTGAATGTAGTACGTTCTCTTTCCAATCTGGATTCGCTATAGGCGATGAGGTTGGTCATGAACCGAAGCATCTCAGTCAATTTTAAATCATTGTTGAATGATTCTGTATTATTCCAGATTTGTCATTTGCTTCCTGAAAGACTCATTTCCGTTGGAGTCTTCCTTCGAGTCGATTTCTGTGAAGATTTAGTCTTCCAGAATCTTCTCTTGTGCATACCTCTTGTTTATTCCAGTAGGAATATGATGGTTGACTACCGTTATCGGTTATTATCCGAGAAGCGATGAGTCTAACCTAATATGACTGCTTCGAACCAGTCTGCTTTGTACCATTGCTAGTCTATTCAGTTAGACTAACCAATCAATATTTTCCCTTGCATGGTTGGCTGGTGTCATCCGTTCGATTCGGCACATCAGTTAAGAAGTAGCTCAGAAGATTAGAAGGACTATGGAGTCGGCGGTGGTTTTTGAATGTTTTAATTATTTCTTTAATCAGGTTATGATCCTTTGGACAATAACTCCGATTGTAACTTACTTTCTTAGTCTTCCGCTGTGTTTGGTTTAAACTATGTTTTGACCTATTCGGGATTGGGTTGTAATCCCGTAACTCTTGTTTCCTCAACAATGTTATGTTTTGGAATTTAATGCTTGATCTTTGTGTATCAATTGCATTTCATAAATTGTATTTATTTGGTAAAGCCTTGGGTGATCTCGGTAAGGAACACTGGGGTCACTGGCGGTAATACCTTTTCAAAAAGGGTTAAGTTTTGGGGGTGTTATAGTTGTGGTATCAGAGCCAAAGTTTTAAAACGGGTTTGGAATTTTTATAAACCATTTATTCATTTTCAAAATGCTTTAAAGAGGGCTCTGAATTTTCATTCTGAAAAGAATTTAACAACATCGTTCATAGTCGTGTCTTCTTTATAGTCTGATATAGTAAGCTTGCTTCTATGTCTAGAAAGACTAATTCCTTCCTTATTGTTCGATAGGATGGGTGTCTGCTTTTCTATTGGTAGGGGGTCGGAAGACGCCAAGTCGGATCAGCCGAGGCTAGATTTTCCGTTACCTCAGCGATGTTTCGAGGTTGGAGGCCCGAGTAGCCCACCCGAAGACGTCAAGCACGTTCTCCCCGAGTCGGTTGTCCTTGTAGCCAGGAATGTTATGGTCCCTAGACCTGCACCTGTGCCGCCACCAAGGGTGGAGGGAGTACAGGAATGGGAGTAGGAAGACGAGTTGTCAAGGTATGAACAAGGGGTTTACCAAGACGACTTTCTGCTGGGACCAATTCCCGAGGAGATCGAGTATGAGGAGAAGGAAGAGGAGATGCTTGAGCAAGATCCTATCGAGGATGAGGAGATGATCGAGGATGAGGATCCCATCGAGGATGATCCCGAGAATGAGGATCTCATCGAGGATGATCCCGAGGAAGAGGATCCCATAGAGGATGATCCAGAAGAGGATCCAGAGTTGGACCTTGGAGGGCAGAATCAGGAGCCCGGTACAGGATTGTCACCAGTGCCAGAGTACGCACCCATGTCAGAAGCTGATTGGGAGGCACTGTATACCGAGTACGGTATTGGGAGAAGTGACAGGGAATCTCAGCCTATCCCTACTCCAAGGAGATGGAGGTCAGAATCCGAGCTACAGGAGATTCTCCGCCAGAGCGAGGTAATCTCCGCAGAACATCAGCGTCAGAGGGATGAGCTGATCGCCAGTACTCAGAGGAGGGCTGGAATAGGAGGACCAGTCATGGACGACCCATACTTTACCATGACTGAGCTAAGACTATGTGCTTCAGGGTCAAGCAGGGTGCGAAACCCATCGCCAGAGCTCGATGGTGAGCCTAGCCCGAAGAGACCATGCACGAGTAGCCAGTCGTATGGGAGACATTTTGGAACGCCTTGAGGAGGAGTGGCGTTGCCTATCATAGTAGTTCGTTTCTTAGTATTCCAAGTTGTACTTTGTGTAATATTTCAGTATTGCGGCAAGTACTTTGAGAAAAACTTATATCTTCGAGCAATGTTGTCCTAACGCTCGAATGATAAACTTATGTGTAACTTGTGTAAGAATTTGAAGGTTCATCTATAAAATACCAAGTTGATCTATTCTGAGTGATTTATTTACATTGATATATTGCATAAGTATGTTGCATAATATTAATGTATTGAATGCTTGGAATTGGATCGGTAAACAGATGGTGAACCCAAGAAGCACGAGAAACTCGACTCGAGCCGGTGCTGGGACTAGCCAAAACCTCAGACCAGCAGGAAGAGGTGTTCAGGATGAACACGAGTCTAAGTCTCGCGTCCAGTAGAGGCGTGAAGGTCAGGATCAGACCCAGGCGCCGACGTTGTTTGACGCTGCAGCTGTTGAGGCGATCCGTGGAATCGTGATGCAGGCTATTACAGATGTCTTGAGACCAAGTGCGCCTCAAGCACAAGAAGTGCCTATTCATGCAGCGGTTCCTGATGTTGTGGAACCCAGAAACCCTGTGATTCAGGAGACTGCCGTTAGGGCGAGGGACAACTATGGTCGCGCTCTTAAGACCATTACTTCCATGAGACCCGACTGCTATAACGGGAAAGGGGAGCCAGTGGCAGTGACTCATTAGTTCTCCCATATGGAGAGGCTGTTCAGGAACGTGGAGTGTACGGAGGCCGAGAAGGTCCATATCGCTTCTCTTCAGCTGAAGGAGGAGGCTAGCGAGTGGTGGGAGAGCACTGGTTTGGCTGAGAGCCCAGTGTTGACTTGGTCGATGTTCAAGACCAAGATGGTTGATCGCTTTTTCTCTCGTGCCATGAGAGAGTAGAAGCATAAAGAGTTCTTGTACCCTCAGACTGATGGTCTGAGAGTGACTGAGTTGGCATCTAAGTTCAACCATCTTCTACAGTACGCCACTGCCGAGATCACCAGCGAGGCTCAAAAGATCTGGTACTTCCACGAGTGGATGAACCCGGATATCAAGCCATTAATGGTGCACCACACATGCTCTACCTTGGAGCAGTATATGGATTGTGCCTATAAGCTGGAGGTAACTCTCGAGGAGTCGACCAAGAGGCGCAACCGACAGAAGTCGATGCAGAATCAGAACCAGGGAGGTGGTTTTAAGCGCCCTATGCCACCGTCTAACTTCGCCAAATCCGGCAGAGCTAAGACGGAGATGATGCAAGGAGGATCGACTCAGCAGTCAGGGCAGACCAGGAGTTCAGTTCAGTGTTATAACTGCGGTACTGCTGGGCACAAGAGCACTGAGTGTCGGAAGGAGAGGAGGCCATGTTTTGGGTATGGACGTGATGGTCATCTGCAAAAGTTCTGCAAGCAGGGGAAGCAGAAGGGAGTAGAGTCGCAGCAAGGGTTAGTTCATCAGAGCAACCAACCTAGGTTTAAGCCTGCCGAGACTCCTAGCCCTTCAGTGCAGACGACTGCTCAGAACAGGGGAAAGGCCCCAGCTGTTTCTGGAAGTCAGGGCCAACGCTTGTACGAGATGCGTGAGGCAGATGGACTCAACGTTCCGATTGCTCAAGGTACTCTATACCTTCACTCTACTTCAGTGTGTATTCTGTTTGATTCTGGTGCTACGCATT
Source organism: Rheum nobile (assembly GCA_027886185.1). Lineage (NCBI taxonomy): Eukaryota > Viridiplantae > Streptophyta > Magnoliopsida > Caryophyllales > Polygonaceae > Rheum > Rheum nobile. The sequence continues at coordinate 2,104,286 of WOAB01000789.1, read as the reverse complement.
CCTTTATTTCGGATAGCTGTGTTAGCAAGTTAGACTTAGTGTGCAATGATTCGTGCGACCCTTTCGTCGTTAATCTTCCTAATGGAGAACGTTTGGTGGAACCAAGCATTTGTCCGACTTTCCGATTACCATTCAGGGTAAGGAATTCGAGGCAGATTTAATCTGCATAGCCATGGCTCCATACGACATTATTCTCGGTATGGATTGGCTGACGCGTCACAAGGCGGTGATCGACTTCAGTTCAAGAACGGTGATGGTGTCATCCGGGGGCCAATTCGTGTGCAAGTTCAAAGGTCGAAATGACGCTGATAACGGCAAGCTGATCAATGCGATGGCTGCGTTTAAGCTACTACGACAAGGATGTGTCGGGTACCTTTGCTACTTGGATTCACCCGAGGGGGATGGACCTGAGGTTCTTAATATTCCTGTAGTTAGGGAATTTTCGGATGTCTTTCCGGAAGAAATTCCAGGATTACCCCCAAATCGTGACGTAGAGTTTTCTATTGATCTCGAGCCTGGTACGATGCCGATTTCCAAATCCCCGTATCGGATGGCTCCAGCTGAGATGCAAGAGTTGAAGAATCAACTTGAAGATCTTCTTGACAAAGGTTATGTCAGGCCGAGTGCATCGCCGTGGGGTGCTCCGGTACTATTCGTCAAAAAGAAGGACGGATCGTTCCGACTTTGTATCGACTACCGAGAGTTGAATAAGGTGACGATCAAGAACAAGTATCCTTTGCCTAGGATTGATGACTTGTTGGACCAATTGCAGGGAGCAAAGGTGTTCTCCAAGATCGACTTAAGATCTGGATATCATCAACTCAGGATTCGTGAGCAGGACATTCCTAGAACTGCGTTTAGGACCAGATATGGTCATTACGAGTTCGTAGTGATGCCTTTTGGGCTTACAAATGCTCCAGCTGTCTTTATGGATTTGATGAACCGATGTTTTCACCGGTACTTGGATAAGTTCGTGGTGGTTTTCATCGACGACATCTTGATCTATTCTCCGAATGAAGAAGTCCACGAGGAACATCTACGGATTTCCTTGTCGATCCTTAGACAACATCAGCTTTATGCTAAATTGTCTACATTGTGAATTCTGGATGAAGGAAGTGGCTTTCTTAGGCCACGTGATCAATAAAAATGGGGTTATGGTTGATCCCCAAAAGATTGAAGCGGTGGCCAAATGGACACAGCCCCAAAATGTGAAGGAGGTGCGCAGTTTTCTTGGACTTGCCGGGTATTACAGAAGGTTTGTAGAAGAATTTTCAAAGATCGCTCTACCGATGACCAATCTACTCCGCAAAGTCCACAAGAAGTTTGTCTGGAATGACAAGTGCGAGGTCAGTTTCCAGGAGTTGAAGCGACGGTTGACCTCGGCACCCGTGTTAGCACTCCTAGAGGGGAATGACGATTATGTGGTCTATAGTGATGCTTCCAAGTGTGGCCTTGGTTGTGTTTTGATGCAAAGGGGCAGAGTCATTGCTTACGCATCTAGACAACTCAAGACTTACGAAGAAAACTATCTGACCCATGATCTTGAGTTAGCAGCGGTTGTCTTTGCGCTGAAGATTTGGAGGCATTACCTCTATGGTATAAGATGCCAAGTCTTCACTGACCACAAAAGTCTCAAGTATATATTTACTCAGAAGGAGTTAAATATGAGACAACGCCGCTGGCTAGAGTTGCTCAAGGACTACGACATGGAGTTGTTGTATCATTCGGGCAAGGCTAATGTAGTAGCTGATGCACTAAGTCGGAAGACAACGCACGAGACTGTGGTTGCGTTGCTTACTGCTCAGACCAAGCTAAACCAAGAGTCATGCGACATTGAAGTCTTGTATGACCAGCGTAGAGGGTACCTGAGTATGATGGAAATTCAGGCTACACTGCTGGATCAAATCAAAGAAAAGCAAGTCGATGACATCATCCTGGTAAAGTGAAGCAGTGAAGTGATGGATGGGAAAGCTCCCAGTTTTGTGGTTCAGGATGATGGATCACTTTGGTTTCAGGATCGGATCTGTGTGCCTGACATAGAAGGTCTTCGTCAGTTGGTGATGAGAGAAGCTCATTCATATGCTTATTCGGTGCATCCTGGCTCTAGCAAGATGTACAAGGATCTCAGGAAGAAGTTTTGGTGGCCAAACATGAAGTGGGACATAGCAGACTTTGTGGCAAAGTGCTTAACTTGCCAAAAAGTCAAGATCGAACATCGCAGACCAGGTGGTGAGATGCTACCTCTCCCCGTGCCAGAATGGAAATGGGAGGACATTTCCATGGACTTCGTCACTGGGCTACCCAAGACTCGAAGTCAGACAGATGTTATTTGGGTAATTGTGGATAGGCTTACGAAGAGTGCTCATTTTATAGCCATCAAGACCACATGGGAAACCCAGAAGCTAGCCGAAGTTTACCAGAAGGAGATTGTCCGCTTACATGGCATTCCTAAGACCATTGTATCGGACCGAGATGGCCGTTTCATGTCAAGATTCTGGAAGGAACTTCATAAGGCTATGGGAACCGAGTTGAGGTTCAGTACAACGTTTCATCCTCAGACAGATGGCCAGTCTGAAAGGACCATCCAGACTCTGGAGGATATGCTTAGAGCTTGTGTGCTCGATCGTCCGACTAGCTGGGAGGACAGTTTGAGTCTGATTGAGTTCACGTACAATAATAGCTGGCATTCTACAATCAAGATGGCTCCGTTTGAAGCTTTATATGGTCGCAGATGCAGATCTCCGATTTGTTGGGACGATAATGCCGACAAAATTCTGCTTGGACCAGAGTTGGTCGAAAGGACGGCTTCAGACATTGCTTTGATCAGACAAAGAATGTTGACCGCTCAGAGTCGACAGAAGTCCTACGCAGATCGGAAGCGCAGGACTGTCGAGTTCGAGGTCGGTGACAAGGTTTTTGTCAAGGTATCGCCATCCAAAGGAGTTTTCAGATTTGGTAAGCATGGGAAGCTTAACCCTCGCTACGTGGGACCATTCGAGATTTTGGATAGAGTGGGATCTCTAGCGTACCGTTTGGCGTTGTCGCCATCGGCTCACCCGGTGCATAACGTGTTCCATGTGTCTTTACTCAGAAAGTATGTGCCAGATGAGTCTCATGTGCTTAGTTACGAGGACATCGAGATTCAAGCTAATGGTACTTATGAAGAGTTGCCCGTGCGCATTTTGGAGCGTCGGGAGAAGCATTTGCGCAACAAGATCGTGCCGTTGGTACGAGTGCTGTGGTCCAAGTCAGGGACCGAAGAAGTTACTTGGGAGACGTGGGAAACCGAGTCAGATATGCTCAGGCGTTTTCCCGAGTTATTCTCGACCTAAGTTTCGGGGTTGAAACTTCTTGTAAGGGGGAGGAGATGTGATACCCCGTATTTTTGTAAGGTTATTTTGGGAATTATGGAATTTTCCCGAGTACCCGTTGTGTACGTCGGATTTAATTCAGGTAGCTTGAGACATTCTGTAATGTGCTCTGTATCTGTAATATTTTTCTCAGTGAAATAATATACAGACAAGGTGCCTTGGAGTTAAATTGTCGTTCGCGTACGATAATTTTTATCCCGGTTTATCGTCATGCTCGTTCAAAGCCGAATGGGCGGGAAAAGGGGGAAACGGTGACCGCCGTTTAGAAACGGCGACCGCCGTGGTTGGGCCCGAAGAGTCAACGTGTCAGCTTCTAGTTGGCCGCGACATGCCTAGCGACGGCGACCGCCGCATTTACGGCGACCGCCGCGTGCCCGCCGCAGGCAAAAATACGGCGACCGCCGTGATTGTCCAGTGGGCTTTGCCCGATGGTCGCCGACGTCGTTCGAGGCACGCCGTTGCATCGTTTGCCGCGTCTGAGGGTTTGAAGCTCACTCCTTGGGGTTTGCCTATAAATAGGTGAGCTTGGGCATGGGTTTTGGGTCATCTACAACCCCGAATCGCTGCCAAATTCGCCTCTCGCCGGGGTTTTGTTTTTGCCGGTTTTCTTGTGCTCGCCGGAGGTCTCGCTGGTGTTGCTTTGGTGTGGTTCCTTAGTGCCTTTGTGAAGCTTTTGGTTAGCCTTGGAGGTTAGAAGCCAAAGCAAGTCGAAGGAGGCCGAATCGCTCGTGTTTTGGGGTGAGTTTTCTCTCATTTCAGTCGGCCGTGTTCTTCACGGCGACCGCCGTGTTCTTCACGGCGACCGCCGTGTTCTTCACGGCGACCGCCGCCAGTGCCCAGAACGCCTTCGTGGCTTTGGCTTGGTCGGTTGTCGTCGTGGCGTCTTTCCTTTCGTGTTCTTTCGCCGTGTTTAGATTCGTACTGTTTATGTCGGATCTAACTTAGGGTTCCTTTTATGGGTCGACTCGAAGGTTGTTGTGTTGTCGGAACTATACCGTGTCGAGCCCGGAATCCAGTGACGTCTTTAGACTATTCTGCGGAGTAAGGCAAGTGGCGGTTCGCTCTTGCTCTTTCGTTCCATATTTACATTAATTATCAGTAGTTTATCTGAGTAATTAATTTGGAATGAATATTCTGTTTGTTTGGAAACGGTTTTGATAAACTGTTTTGAAAATCATATAATAGGTTGTATATCTGTTAGAACAACGCTATTATCTGTGATCGCCTTTCGGGCCTTTATGTGGATTTATCCTATAACTGTGGTGGTGCTTTAACTGTTTAGTTAGCACTGTTAGATAGGAACGTTACTCGGACTCTGTCCAGTCGTTTCTTTATAATCTGGTAGAGGGGTGGCTCGTCCCCATCCAATACCATTCTATGATCATGATCGGTCTCTTACACATGTGTGTAGAGACAGGACACTTAGCTGGTGTCACAAACCTTTTGGTATATGTCACTCTCGACAAAACGTATACTAAGATGTGTCGTCCCACTGGTGAGGTACACATGTAAAAGTCTATAACGTGATGTGTGTTTTTGAAACATAAATCAGATAAGTGCTACCTTGACGCACATAATTAATAAACCTTGGGCGAGTAGTGCAGCTAAGTTCAGTGCAGCTAGGAAAACTCGTCTTGACTTGAATGTAGTACGTTCTCTTTCCAATCTAGATTCGCTGTAGGCGATGAGGTTGGTCGTGAACCGAAGCATCTCAGTCAGTTTTAAATCATTGTTGAATGATTCTGTATTATTCCAGATTTGTCATTTGCTTCCTGAAAGATTCATTTCCGTTGGAGTCTTCTTTCGAGTCGATTTCTGTGAAGATTCAGTCTTCCAGAATCTTCTCTTGTGCATACCTCTTGTTTATTCCAGTAGGAATATGATGGTTGACTACCGTTATCGGTTATTATCTGAGAAGCGATGAGTCTAACCTAATATGACTGCTTCGAACCAGTCTGCTTTGTACCCTTGCTAGTCTATTCAGTTAGACTAACCAACCAATATTTTCCCTTGCATGGTTGGCTGGTGTCATCCGTTCGATTCGGCACATCAGTTAAGAAGTAGCTTAGAAGATTAGAAGGACTATGGAGTCGACGGTGGTTTTTGAATGTTTTAATTATTTCTTTAATCAGGTTATGATCCTTTGGACAATAACTCCGATTGTAACTTACTTTCTTAGTCTTCCGCTGTGTTTGGTTTAAACTATGTTTTGACCTATTCGGGATTGGGTTGTAATCCCGTAACTCTTGTTTCCTCAACAATGTTATGTTTTGGAATTTAATGCTTGATCTTTGTGTATCAATTGCATTTCATAAATTGTATTTATTTGGTAAAGCCTTGGGTGATCTCGGTAAGGAACACTGGGGTCACTGGTGGTAATACCTTTCCAAAAAGGGTTAAGTTTTGGGGGTGTTACAGGTAGCTAGTGGAAAATAGAAGGTTGGTGCCTAGCTTACCCCCACAATGTCCTCGAAAAATGACTCACAAATTTCACGTCCCTATCACTCACTATAGTACGCGGGATCCCATGTAACATAACCACATGCTCAAAAAGAATGGAGGCGATGTCCGAAGCATTGTTGGTCATCCTACAAGGAATAAAGTGAGCCATCTTAGAGAACCGGTCAACCACCACAAAAAAAGTCCCTCCCTTTCTTAGACATAGGAAACCCCAGCACAAAGTCCATTGATAAGTCTTCCCAAGGGGCTGAAGGCACGGGTAGGGGAGTGTACAAAGAGGGACTCAACCTAGATTTGTCTCTATGGCAAGTCACGCAAGCATTACAAAACCTAGTGACTTGGCACGTCATGTATGGCAAATAAAAGTTTTCTTTGAGGGCGGCTAAGGTCTTGGCTATGCCAAAATGGCCAGGGCCTTCATGAGCTTCTTGGACAAGGAGACCTCTAATGGAGGACTGGGGGATGCAAAGTTTCCCGACCCTAATCAGATAACCATTGTCCACAAAATAACTCTCAAACTTTCCCCGTGATGCACAGGTTTCATAAATGGACTTAAAGAAATCATCATGTAAATATAAGTCCTTAATCAAAGAGAAACCTAAAACATTATCTTCAAGTTAAGTTAAGACCACATACCTCCGAGAAAGGGCGTCGGCGACCACATTCTCCTTACCTTGTTTGTGCATGACCACGTAGGGAAAGGTCTCCATGAACTCGACACACCTAGAATGGCGCCGACCAAGCGTGGATTGGTGCTTGAGGTAAGCAAGTGCCTCATGGTCCGTGTGGATCACAATCTCCTTAGGCCACAAGTAGTGTTTCCACGTCTTCAACACACGGATGAGAACGTAGAGCTCTTTGTCATAAGTAGGATAATTGAGTGTGGCCCCCGAGAGTTTCTCGCTGAAGTAGGCAATGGGGCGGCGTTCTTGGAGCAAGACACCGCTGATGCCAAAATTGGAGGCATCACACTCAACTTCAAACATCTTGTTGAAGTTGGGCAACTACAGGACATGCGTGTTGCATGGTCTATCTTTGAGAGTCTGGAAGGCTGCCTCATGCTTTTCATTCTACTCGATGGAGGCGCCCTTCTTCGTCGCCTCATGCAACGGGGCGGCAATCATGCTAAAATCACGCACAAACCTCCTATTGAAGCCAGCCAACCGTAAAAATGACCACAGTCACCGCACCATGGTAGGTGTTGTGGGGGTAGGCCACTCCTTAATTGTGCTGACCTTTTCGGTGTCCACACATAGGCTGTCCTTAGAGACGATAAATCCTAGGAAAATAGTATTGTTCGAGCAAAACACACATTTTGCCAAATTGGCATACAACTGCTCGCTCTTAAGGCATTATAGGACTTGTCTAAGGTGGTCCACATGGTCCTCTAAAGACCGTCTATACACCAGAATATTGTCAAAATACACGACGACAAACTTCCACAAAAAATGTCTAAGTACATGGTTCATCAACAGCATAAAAGTGCTTGGGGAATTGGTGAGCCCGAAAGGCATGACAAGCCACTTGTAGAGGCCATACTTCGTCTTGAAGGACATCTTCCATTCATCGCCATCCTTCATCCGAATTTGATGGTAGCCGCTCTTGAGATCAATCTTGGAAAAGAGAGTGGCTCCATGCAACTCGTCAAGCATGTCATCAAGGCGTAGGATGGGGTGACGGTACTTCACCATAATCTGGTGGATGGCATGGCAGTCCACGCACATACGCCATGTGCCATCCTTCTTTGGCTCGATAATGACCGACACGGCACAAGGGCTCAAGCTCTCTCGGACATAGCCCGTATCCATAAGGTCTTGCACTTGGCGCTCGAGCTCCTTTGTCTCTTCGGGGTTGGCTTGGTAATAGACATGTACAAGTCTGGGCCCGGGCCCGGGTTCGGGTTGGGCTTTTGGGACGATTTCAGCCCGATCCAAATGGGTTGAAATCGTTGTCCAAGCCCATCCGAAAGACCGGGCCGGGTAGCCCGACGGGCTGATCCAGTTTGTATTATATAATATGTAATTATGTTTTATATTATATAATATATGTAACTATATATTATATACTCTATTAAGGGCTGAAAATTCGAAATATTATATAATAAGGGCTAAAAATTAATAATTATACATATTTAGAATACTATATAATATATTTAAATTTTTAATTTTTTTATCGGGCCAGGCTTAGAGGAGTGTCCGTGCCTGGCCCGTTTATGTACATGGTCGGGCCCGGCCCGACGGGCCACTATTACTATCCAAGCCCGGTTTTTAAACCGGGCCGGACGGGCTGGCCCGGACTTGTACATGACTACTCGGTATGTAGCCCATTTTGGCAATGAAGTGCCTGGCACCAGGTCGATCTAGTGTTCAATCCCTCGAATGGGAGAGAGCCCCTCGGGTAGGTCCTCAGGCATGACATCTACGAACTCCTGCAATAACGAGGAAACACACCAGGGTAGATCAATTAAATCCTTTGCAATAGAAAGACACATTTTGGGAAGTAAAAGAAAACAAGGATAACGTCCCTGAATTATTGGAGTGAGGTCCCGAGAGCGTGCCATTAAGAGCCAGTTCTCATATTGGCCTTATATGGTAGGCGTTGTGGTGTCGGCCGTCGGGTGCCAGGGCACGGGCGGTGTTGACCTTGGCACTGGCATTTGGGGCATCGGGGCTCGTGTCTGCTGTTACGGACACTCGAGTATCAGTGCCCCCTATGCGGCACTGGGGCCGATGCCGAGGCCGTTGTCCAGGGCCTAGCACTTGGCAGTGGAGTCGGCAGATCCATTAAAGACCATATGGATGTAGGTGCGGAGTCGTTGCCAATTTAAGGTGTTTTACCACCTTCTCATTCACAATGTTGCAACAACTACCACCATCGATAATTACACTAAGAAAGGCGGTTTGGACAAGGCAACGAGTGTGAAAAAGGTTTTCTCGTTGGTCCATCAATGCGGCCTCCTTCACCGTGAGCACACGCCGAGTAACTAAGCTCAATGGTGTGCCCGCTTCCATGTCATGCAGGGCACAAAGATAGGTGTCGTCCTCCTCGATGTCATCAAGCTCCGGAGCTAGCTCCTTCGTAGCCTCGTCCTCAAACGATTCGTACCCCGAAGCTTGTGTAAACAATATCTTCTTTTGGTTGGGCCACTTACGTTGTAGTTGGCCTCTACCACCATACTTGAAGCACGCCTGGTCACGTGCCCGGTCAGGAATCGGTGTCGGGGGCGTAGTCACAGCCACGGCCGCAGTGCCGCGTGGCTGCTCCACGAGCTTGTAACCACTTCGGGCATCGGTTGTCGCGCTCATCCTAGAATGCAAACTATTTTGCACATTAGTAGGAATGGATTGACTAGGACGAGAATCATACCTTTTGGAAGAAGAGGAAGACCAAGGCGTAGTCTTCTTGCGTACTAATTGGTTATGGAGTTGCATGGCCGTGTACGTGAGGGTATTGAGATCCTTGATGGGAAAGATCTCAAGTGGGTCTCGAATAGAAGTGTTGAGACCACTCAAAAATTTAGTGCGCATAGTGGATGCAGAGACACCCACGCCCGCCTTGTAGTACATGTCCTCAAGTTTTGAGAAAAACTCGAGAGGACTCATAGTCCTTGGCAAGCCATGTTAATGTCCATGTGCATCCGATTCTTGTAGTCCTTGGGCACGTATTTGTGAGTCATGACGAACACTAGTTAGTGCCATTGCTCGATGAAAGGGAGATTGTGCCTAACGCGATTGGTGACAAGCCAATGCCACCATGTGCGCACGGCGTTGGTGAAGAGAAGTGTAGCTATCTTCACTTTTTTGTGCTCTTCATATTGACAATGTTGGAGAGCATATTCCGTAGCCTGCACCCAATCAAGAAAAATAGAAGGATCATTGTCACCACAAATGTGTTCAATTTTTACCTTGATATCGCGGCAAGCGGCATAATTTTGAGCCACGGGGCATCGAGCCTCATAATGCCTGGCATTGGGGGTGCGCTCAACATAGCGCTGGTCATAATCATCATAGTCATGACACCGATGGTCATAGGGATTGTGGTCCTCATGTTGCAGTCGTGGGCGCCGTTGGCGCTGGCGCTGTCCTTCGGGCTCGCCGTGATCATAGCCTGGTGCTGCTGGAGTGGTTGCTGTTGTGAGGCCGACGCCATCTGGACTTTGCCTTTGTCTTGGTGTCGGTAAGAAGTGTTGGCCAGAGGTTGTTGTTATTGTTGTGGAAGGGTCGGATCAACGCCAAGCGTTGTAGTCGAGGGCCCAAAAGGTGGGCCTCGAGAGCTAGCCGTGAACACTAATTGGCGCTTAAGCTCTGCATTCTCGGCCTCATGATCGTCTTGTGCCTTCACGGCGGCATCGTTCTCGACTTGGAGGGCGGCGAAGACCTCGTCGGATGCGGTACCTATAGTAACCATGGCAACACACGAGGATCAAAACAACACAACAAGTAGCAAATAACAATGAACAAAGAGAAGTCTAAGAAACAAAATAGTTCAATTCTCACGAGGCAACTAAGTATGGTTGTCCGTGAGGGAGGTAAGGAAGGCCGTGAACAATTCAAGCAATATCAAGGACTAACAATCACACAAATCAAGCAAATAGAAGTTACAAGTTGATTCACGAGAGTACTAAAGCAAGTTCACGCAAGGTCAAGCCCCTTTTAATGTTAAGTTGCCATTTAGACAGTGGAGGGGAGAGTGTAATGGATCTGTGCCGATGGTGATAGGGTATTGTCCTTAGCCTATGGCGTGTTTTTTTCTCGGCCTTAATTTTATTTTATTTGAATCGCCTACTTTTTTTTTTGTAATAAAATCGGTACAAGATAATTGATGAATAAAAGAAACGCAAAGATTGAATGTGTGGAGATAGGAAAGAGAAGCAACAATTTAGAAAACAAGATTATATGCAATGAACTTTAATACTAAACAAATCAATCAACAAGGAACTAAGAAAATCCGCAAGATATGATATGTGTGCAAGTCAAAGATATTACCGAAGTTGTAGGAAAGGAATCTCACACTTTCTTTCTTTTTTTTCACTCGGCCAAGATCTCTTCTCCAAGGAAAGAAGAGATCGATCCTAGGTTTAGGGTTGTGACGACAGTGAAGCAAGAATAATGGCGGAAGCAAGAAGAGGAAGAAGGGATGGATCGAAAATAATGAAAAAAAATGTGAGAAAAGATTAAAGAGTTGGAAAGACAACAACTTGTACCGCTGGAATCTGATACCAGTTGATACGTAAACGATGCCTCGTCTACGTGTAGATGTCGGATCGTGGTAGAAGATGGGCCCTTGAATTCCTTCTCTTCGTCAAGTAACAGGAATAGATGACAACCTTCATGTGAATGAAGGTTGATGACTCTCTTACACTCGATATCTCGAGGAGGGGCGAGAGGATTTCGATGGAACGAGTTCAATCGAGGTTGTGTTTTTGAGTCGTTAACGAGACTTAATTCGGATCCGATCGATGGGTTTGACGTTGAAGCTTAGGGGCGGAGATGAACTCAAACGAAAAAGCTAAGCATTAATTTTCAACATAACCTAAAAACAATGCAAGTGTTGGCTATATAGCCAAGTAGTCTCGGCCTTAGGCCGCAAGCTAACTTAATGGACCGGCCTCTTAATTATAAGAGGGTGCATGTCCAAGAATAGAAACTAGCTACAAATAGAAAGTGCTAAAACGGTTACAAGCCAAATCCAGAAAGTTTTCCCTAAACAAAAAAGCCGCATGATATGAACCTCAAAATAGATTAAAAAGCAAATGATAAGCACGGCGTCGGAGAGCCGTGGCAGCGCGCTGAAAGGAGCGCGCTCATTGCTGGAGTCGGGGCCTGGGAGTCTTTGATGGCGGTGAGTGCCATGTCTTTGGGAGTCGACAATGCCGCGACGCTGTTGCGCGCGAGGCCCTTGGCCACGATGCTTTGTGTGGCATGGGCGATGGCTCTTGCGCGCGCTCTGGTGACTGGACCGGTGGATCTAACACTCATTTTGTCTTCCTTTTGGGTCTCCGTCAGTGTCAAGGTCGGGGGCGTATCAGGTTTTGTGTAGTCATATCTAGTTACAATCATTGTTTCTCGAATAAAAGACAATAGACGATATTTAACTAATATACTTTTCACTAAAATATAGGAAAATAATTGATTCAAGAGAGTACTCCAATGAAATTGAGTCTCATAGGAACTTTATGTTTTTGTTTGGGAACATTTATTATTATTACGCACCAAGATTTTTAAAAGAATCCTTTGATTAATTGAGTCCTCAACCAATCTCACTACATGTGTGTTGTGCAAATACAAATTGGAAAGATGACTTACTTTGTGGTTTCCACGTTATACTTTTGCCCCGAAGTTTATTAATCATGTGCATAAAAGTACTTATCTTATTTAATTCCAAAGTGAGTTTACGTTAAAGATTTTAATCCACACCATCTCGATACGAGAATTCAATCATGGGACGAATCCTGAATAATGACACTAGCTAAGTGTACCACCACTTATATTCGAATAAGGGTGTATGGTCATGACGAAAAGTACTATGGCAAAATCCTCCTAATATTGTTATGGAGAAATAATTAAATCTCGCAAGGTATATAGAGTTCCTATGAATATTCATGCTAACTAAGCATACAAGTCCACACCAAATTCACATCAAAGTCCAACTATCACCCTACATCAATAATAATATATTCACAAGTGTAATCTCTATCAATATATACAACCTAGTATATAATTCAGATTTTATCACACCATTATAGCACATAAGTTCTCAAACACAATATGACAATATTTATCCCAACTTAATTAAAACAATTAAATAATTGTCAATTAAGAAGTATATGGAATAAAGGCTAGAGAGAACCGCCACTTGCCTCGAATTAAGTTGTCGGTTGAAACGACGAAACATCGTACGAGAGAAAGTCGCTCTTAACCAACGAACTGGATTCCTGGTTCATTTTCGTTACTAATAGCGATTCTGAGACGTAGCAATTTACACAAGATAAATTATAATCAGATAATTTATTCATAAATGAAAAATTAAACGAGACTCGTATCAATTTCTAATTGATTTCATTTAAGCCTAAATAAATCAATTGTCGAGATTACATAATTATAACGATTGTTTATATGATTCCATAATTCCTTTAGCCGTATAATATAATAATCATATTGCAATAAAATAACTTTTTTTTATTTATTTACGAAATAAATTAATCATTTAACTATATATTATATACCTTGCAATGTTAAAAATTATCATTATTCAACCTAAGATAATACAATATAAAATATGATTAATTTAATTTTAAAACCAATAAAGTTAAATTAATGTAATTTATCCCTAATTAATCTTAATTAGACATTTAATTTAGATTAAACTAAAAAATAACGAAATCCCAAATCGGCTATTGGCCCATTACCAAACAAGGGTCGAACAGAGGTGGAAGAAAAGTGGTTCAATTCGGATCGATGGGGCACCAAAAGGGTCGGGGCCGGTGTAGTTCGGACCGTGGCTTCAAGACGGAGCTCCTGGTGTAGCTAGTGGAGGCGGAGGTGCACTATGGTGGTCGGAATTTGGCGAGAACAAATGCGGGGAAAAATAGAGAACTCAATCGATTTTACTCGAGATTATGAAATGGCATTAGTTGGGGTCTAATTTATAGTGTAGGAATTGCCAATAATCAAAGCTTCAGAATCATGCAGATCTCGTGCCCAATTCATTCTGATAAGCTCGAATTTCCCAAAATATACCAAAACGCGTAATACTAACGTGGCTTTCCTGCTTGGAGAAAATTCGATCGAATTCGGGGGATTTGGCACCTAAAATTTGGGTACTTTCATACATGTTGATCTGATCTACAATACCCGAATTTCAATTTGGACAAACGCGCATCAACCGGGTTCAATTTCGGCCATGAAAGGCCTGCCCTAACCTCGTTGAACAGAAGTAGAAGAAAGGTGGCAAAACTACCCCTATTTTAAAATTTTAAAATTACAAAAAATTCTTAAACCTATTTATAAAATTAACTTAAGTTTAATTATACATTTTAACCAAATTTTAAGATGAAAGAAAATTAAACTCGGCCTGTTCTAAACTTCAGTCACATTTCCTCATAAGTTTAACAATTTTTAAATCATAATTAATAGTTTGTTAATCTCAACTTAAATAGTTTATGTTAAATTGATTAATCTATTTAAATTTAATATTAACATAATGTTTAAATAAACAATGACTTAAAGAGATAACATATTTAGGGTAAGAATTTGATACTCTATTCCTACTTGAAATAATATAATAAATGTCATAGTATTTATTAAACTTGAAATATAAATTACATTTCTATCCTTATATAGAAACAAGAGTTATTAACAAATAAGTTTCTCCTCCGAGATTTCAATAATTACATAAACTAAATTTGAATATATTTTTAAAATCAAAATAAGTAATTGTATTAAGAAAATCGAACATTCAAAATAGTTTTTAACATATATTGAAATGATGAATATATAATAGGGTTTGCCTCGTATATATATTTCTCGTATAGATTTAAGTTCTAGTAAAATAAGGTATTATGGTAAAACGGAATTACAATTTTAAACCATTGAATGATGAATAATTGAGGGATAAGATTTAAAAAAATTAGGGGTAGGTGATTTAAATGTGTGTGAATCACTGAATTATTTCACCATAGCAAATTTTATGATATTCTATCTTCTTCTTTCGTATCATCTTCTCCATATTCCTCTCTCAATTTCTACTCGAACCGACGCCCAGCACCAACCCTTCCCTCCTCATGCCTCACATTTGCCGTCTCACCATTACTCCTCGCCGGCAACCTTCACTCGACCAGTCTCAACCACCGGCGAGCGCCCAGCCGAACCCGCCGGCGACCCACACCACAACCTCGTCGGACCTCCGCGCCCACCGCTCACCATTTCCCCTGACCCACCGGCGCGCGACCTCTGCTCCACCACCGCACCCCTCGCGACCTCACCCAACCGAGCCCACACCAGATCTGAGCCGAACACCTCCAGCCCGTCGCCCACCACCTCTGTCGTGCGCCTCCAACCGCCTTGTCCACTGTTGTCCGCTCCCCTGCTTTTTCCTGTGCATAGTAGGTAATTTTACAGGTATGATTGCTTAATGGTGCTCTTGTTTGGTGTGTACTGCATTTGCTTTGATGTGGGTGAACCGATATATTGTTGCTGAATTTTATTTTGGTTGGTTTGTATGGTTGGATTATCATATTCGGTTTGGAATATTTTTGATTTTGTTTGGTGGCCTGTGCAGTAAATTGGTCTTCGACCTCCGACATCGTCTCTCACCCAATTTAATCTCTCCGATGTCATCAGTAAAGTAAAGACGATATATTATGATCTAACTTTGATTTAAGCTTCATGTTTTTTTTGTATCTGTTTGTACTTGGGTGTTAAACTTTTTGCGTAAAGTTTATTGCTTATTGATTTTTTCTTGATATACCAATCTGTTTAAAGTGATATGAATATCAGTAGAGTTTATATGAATATCGCATGAAGCGATATGAATATGCGTACACATACCGTGAATATCATTAATATTGTATGAATATCGATATTATTGTTCTTGAATATTTATACTCGATACATGAATATCATTCCATCATAAAATATTGACTATGCGTACAAAGTATAAAGTACGTGAATATCATAAAATATTGAATGAATATCGTTATTGTGGTTCATGAATATGTATGCGCTGTATATGAATATCATCTCATCATAATCAGTTTACAATCAATCAGGTTATTCAAAATTGGGTATGCAATATTCACCAAATACAAAGAAAAAGTTTCGAAGATCATGAATCGATTCCAAAAGATTGAAATTAACACACGAATATCAATACCGTTTGTATGAATATCGCCTAATTCCTATAACCGATAATCATCATGTGCGAATTAAACTCTGAATATCGATACTGTTTTAATGAATATCGATTTAAAAAGTACGTGAATATCATAACATTTTGAATGAATATCGACTACTATTTTTACTATCAATCGGGTTACAACGTTTTAGGAAAGAGAAAATATTGTGTTTTCTCTCTCATCTAACAACCTCATTTATTATATTTTCCTAATTAAAAAAAATAAATAATTTCCTTATTAGAGTAGATTTGATGGTTACACAACTATCATATCTATTGTAAGGCTCAATCATCCAACCATCCATCATCATCAATCCAACGTTTCAGATTAATACTTTCGTTTTACCACAACTCTCGTTTTATCGGAGCGTTTCTCTTCTCGTATATTCTTTCCATAAAACTTCACTTGTATCTTCATAATACATACTTCAACAGTAAAGCAATGTACTTCACTGCTTAAGAAGATTCTAATGAAAATGGAACTTTGTGTTGGTTGCACGTATCTGAAGCTCAAAACCTTTGCATTCTTTTCAATCTCCTCTGAATAATGAGTTTGCTACATTTTTCGTGCCTTGAAATACAAATATATTCCACAAAGTTCTCCACTTATTTTGTGTATATACAGTGTCAATGTTCATTGATCCATATATCAATACTGTAGACTATAGAGTATAGAGTATATAGTTAGTAGTATATGTTGACAAGTTTCAACACACTATTTCGGGTCTTTTTGACGAAGTGTTTATAAATATTTTATAAATTAAAAAATATTTTTTTTAACATTGCACAAATCTTAATGTCTGACAAATTTTACAAACTATTTTTTCACAAAAAATACATTATAAACAATAAATGTCTTTTACACCGGATTTGTTTGATAGTAATGAGTTGCTAACAAGATCAGATCTAGAAAACATGCAATCAGTTTCACATTTATTAAATGACACTAGTACAAAAAAGCCTATAACCGCGCATTATTTGGAGTGGATTTAGAAAACCACGGTAATAATATACCGCGGATTTAGAAAACCGCAGTAACAATAATACCGCGGTTAATTCTAAATCCGCTCCAAATAATACGGTGAATAATATTTTTTTCACGAATACAATACCGTTCGCACCACGGTTAATTCTTAGAATCGCGGCGACACAAATTTCTTACCCCGTAAGAATTTAAACCGTGGTGCGAGTTTTTATTTATTTAAAGCAAGACCGCGGTTGTACATGAGAAGTGCGATACTGAAAAATAGAAAAAGATTGAAAAAGGTCGTGATTGACCAGTGAAGCCGATCAAGTTGTATTTCTCCTCCGCCGCCCCCTTCCCCGATCATTGAATCCCTAGCTAACCCTTCCTCCATTGTTGGTGCTCGCATATACTCCCTCGTCCATCGACACCACCGCCGATGCTCAAGTCCTCATTCATTCACACACAAGAGTTTTCCCCTCTATGACAATCGGGGATTCCGTTGTGGACAAATCAAACCTACTCTCAAGGTATGTTGAAAAGCTACTCTACTGAGAAATTTGGTCTTGCCTTGTCGTCCTCGTCACGTTCTGGTACTTCGGTATTATCTTGCATCGCATTCATACCGCCATAGTTTTTTTTCTTCGAGTGCGGATTTTTTGTTTCCTGAGTGAAATTTGAGATTCTCTTCTCACCAGCAGCGTCCATGACTTTGATTATCGGTTTCTACGGGTGCAATTGGGGCCGAATTGCTCTCAATTGTTCAGCGCAAACGAATTGTTCGTGCAGTCTATTATGGTTAGTGAGAAAATTAGGGTTTGTACATTCCTTTGTAGCTTAGTTGTTATAGGTTTGGTTGTAATCACATCATGTGCAGGTGCGAGAGGCACATTTGCTGGGTTTGTTTGGAGCACATCGGTTCAGGAGATGACTTTTACATTCATCTCAGAACGGTGCACCAGAGCATTACATGATCAAAGTAGTCTTGCGGCTAAAGGTTGTTGTTTCTTCCTCGTATAAAAGGTAAGAAAGGAAAAAGACCTTACCATCATGCTTTCTTGTTGTGAATATAGATTATATATATGCAAACTTATGAATTATCAGACCTGCTTGTATATATTCATGTAATCTAGTGCACTTTGGGTTTGATTAAAGTATCTATGGGTACTGCCACTAGAGGTCAGAATATGAAACTTTACTCTGATTGATGTGTATTCTAAAGGAGGACTGTATCAAGAGGCTATGGAGGTTTCTCCAGAGTTTAAGCGGGCTGGTCTGAAAGCTGATGTTGTCCTCTATAGTGCCCTCATTGACATCTTGTGCAAAAGTGGACTGGTTGAATCAGCAGTTTGTTTGCTCGATGATATGACAAGAGAAGGGATTAAGCCAAACGTGGTCACCTACAATACCATAATTGATGCACTTGGTAGGTCAGTGGCAGCTGAGTGTGCTATTGAACCTCCTAAAGAAGCAGGTGTAAATGGAATGGAGATGATGAAAGCAGATGATAACTATAACAATATCATTCAGAGTTTTGGTCAGTTGGTCATTGAAAAATCTTCTGCTGGGAACAAACATAACAGGATTAGGCATGAAATCATGTGCATCTTAGGAATTTTTCACAAGATGCATGAGCTGGATATAAAACCTAATGTTGTCACCTTTTCAGCCATTTTAAATGCTTGCATGTGAGAAGTTTTCTTATACTTTGTTGTTTTGCTTTTCCTTCACTAAATTGATTTTTTGAAGATTATGATATGTGAGAGTTTGTAATAATCTGCTTATTTGCATGGGAGATTGTTCATTATGTAGATGCAAATGCACTTTTGAAACAAACATCTCATTCTTGCCACCTCTTTTCGTTAACTTATGAGCTCATACACTCTTTTTCTGTCTGATGTAGCTTATGCAATTCTTTTGAAGATGCTTCCATGTTACTAGAAGAGCTTCGCTTGTTTGATGATCGTGTCTATGGTGTAGCTCACGGACTCGTTACCGACTATAGGAAAATTGTCTGGCTCCAAGCTCAATCCCTTTTTGATGATGTTAAACAGATGAATTCTTGAACTGCATCTGCCTTCTAAATGCATCAACTGACATGTTGTGGCATTTTGGTCAGGTAAGTTTTAACTCATAGCTCATTCTTACCATATCATGCATATTCACTGCAACTGCAACTTGCCCTGAGTAGGAAATCAAGCATTAGACACTTCTAAGTCTTTACTCATGTTATAATTCTTCAATCAGAAACAAGGTGCACAGCTGGTTGTGCTTGAAGGAAAAAGCCGACATGTGTGGGAAAATGTCTGGTCTCCATCTTGCCTGGATTTGCACTTGATGTCGTCGAGAGCTGCTCAGGCAATGGTCCACACATGGTTGCTTGACATACACTCAAACGTGTTCAAAGGGAAGAAGTTGCCAGAACTGCTAAGGTAATTGCTCTTTGCAATACAACTTCCAATGTAAAAAGCTGATCTGAGTCATCTAAGCAGCATTTTGTTCTGGTCTTATAAATTAGGCATAACACACCGCGATATTTAGTTGTTCTTAATACTTTTTATCCTTTTTGCTTGTCTTAAATGAGCAGGACATCGATTGGAGGCGTAAGATATTTTATACATGTGCTATGACTGTGTGAAACAGATACAAGAGAAAATATCAATAAGGGTGAAACCCTGCATAATAATGACTTTAGTTTTTTTGTTAGAAGGTGAATCATGAACTTGTATCATAAATAAATGTATCCAGTGCTTCTCTTTCATAAATATCAGCTCATCGGCTTCTTTACCATATGTTTATATGTCGTCCTTCTATATTGCGATTTTGTTTGTAATGGTTGGTATTCTGTAGCTATTTGTGTCTTTGTGATCAATACTAGTATCTATGGTGTGTGATATGTGGCACAATTGTTATTTGGGTGCCAGCTAGTGGAGGGACAGAATCGCTCTTGAAGTCGCACTCGGATGCCCTCTTGTGTTGCTCCTTGAAGGTAATAAAATTGTCATCATTCAAATTCTAATCTTCAAGGAGAAAGCTTAGAAGATTTCTAGCATTATATGCAAATCATTTGTGATAATATATATATATATATATATATATATATATATATATATATATATATATCTAGAATTTGGCTATGGTGAAACAACCTCTTAGAGTAAAACGGTAGTACTAATCTAGAGCATTGGATGAAAATAGAATTGATGGTCATGATTTAATCTAGAGAGTTGTAAAATAGCCCGGTGGATTCACCCACACACAATTCCTCCAAATCCCATGATATTAGGGATTTCTTTTACCCATATTATTCACTTTCCAAGTTTATATTCTCCCTGTACGTTACTCTCTCCAGAATTCAGATTGGTCGTTCTTCAACCGCCATTGTCGTCCTCACGGAGCTTCTCGTCTCCGCCTCATCTTCGCCGTGTCATCACCTCGTCGTCGTGTTATCGACGTCCCCTCTCTCTCCCTTCTGATGAGGAATTGACCCCGCCATTAGTGCCAACCTTTGATGGACCGATCACTAGGTCAAGGTCGAAGGAACTGCGACAAGAGCTGGAGACGTTTATGGCACATGCACTATCACATGACGAAGAGGACAAGTCCAAAGTCAAGGCGTTGACTTTAATGGTCAACGTTACCTATGTTTAATAATCTTATTAATTTCTGCATTGGTTATTTTTAGGATTATTATTTAATTGTTTTAAGCTTTCTATTTTCGGATATTTCGGAAATATTTGTAGCTTTTGGGAGAGCATAGGGCCGGCCACTCTTAGGGTTATTTAAGGCTCCCTTGTCTTCTTCCTTAGGCAGATTTCTCATATTGTTAAAACACAAAAACAGAGCTTGGTTTTTGCTTTGAAAACTCGGCTCCCCGTGAGAGTCTCAATCGATTGTTCTTTCCTGCTTAGTTGTTTTCGTCTTTGTTAAGTCCCTCTGGAGTTAGTGATTTCGTACATCATAAGCAATCCTCTCCGTGCTCCAAGTTCGTCAGCGATTCTTGGTTGTGTGGCGTTGTAGAGATCGGGTTGGTAGATCGTTCGACAAGGTTCCTTGCTATCAAGCAAGCGGGTTTTTTCGTCGTTTCTATTGGTTCTTTCGAATTATCCTTCATTTGTTTCACTTCCGCCATTCTCTAATCTCTCGTGTTTTCTTTGTTTTGAGATCCGTTGCCTAGATCCATCTCCTACACGGCTAACCCCGTATCACCTTCTATTCCTCTCTGCCGTAGGAAACCGCCATTGATGAATTCGTCGGAGCTTCTGTTCTCCTCGCTGCTCGCTTCTCATCGTCACCTCCTCGCTTTATCATCGTCGGTGGTGTCTTTGAATTCGATTATCCTCGTCCCTCCACGACTTCAACACCGATTTGGATATCCACAAGGGTGTTAGGTGCATATCCCTCTATCAATCCATCCCCATCTTCACGTCCTTCATCCATAAACTCATCTCGCTGAATTTCTTCCCGAAAATCTCAGCTATCTCTTAGTTAAAACGCCATATCTTTTTATTCACAACTCAGAAAATTCTCAAATTTTGAGGGACGAAATTAGACTTCCAGATCTAACTCTGGGAGTTGGATTCATCCAATTCCGAGTCTAGACGAAAGAGAACGAGCCAGTTGAAGTCACGCTGGATTTCTGGAAAGTTACTGTCAATTCTTGCAGAAGTTGAAGAGCAATTCTACAGGGCACTCCGTGGTATCTGGGTTGGAACTTTCAACATCAAAGGAGAATCATGAATGTAAGTTCTTACTACTCTGAAGAATGTGCTATTGTGTTTAATTGACAGCTTGTTCTAGGAAGTTTCAATTCCTTTATTCAGTAAATTAGTTTTTTTTTTCCAGATTGCTAGGTTTTAGAAAAATTCTGAGGCAGGGGGTGGTATTTTGAATTGGAGTGTGTTTTAGGTTGTTTCTTTTCGGTGTTTCCTTTTTCCTTTTCTATATTTTCCTTGTGGACGATGCATGTTATAGCTTCTGCAAAGGTAAAATCATATTTTAATTGTTGCATAAATTGGTGGGGTCTGTGCTGTATTTAATTAGATTTTTTGGATTCTAAGTGTGTGGGGGAGTTAAAAGGTCAGTTTAACATAGTCTCTAGAAAGTTTGTATATATGATATTCAGTTTCTCATGTGATATTATTCGTTATAATAATGTTGATATTCACGTGGATTTAGATTTTGCTTATTGATGGTATTGTATGAGTTATTGATCATTGATATTCATGTTTTTATATGTGATATTCAAATTGCTTATTGATGGTGTTGTTTGTACTGTTTAAAATTAATATTTAAATTGTTTGATGTGATATTCATATAAATGCTTTTGATATTCATGTTGTATGTAACGTTTTATGATCTGAGTAGTTGATATTCAAATTTTATGATGTGATATTCACTATAATGTTGTTGATATTCAACATTGTTTTCAGGCCTAACTGTTGCACTGACGAAGAGACGTTTGAAGCTTCATGCTCGTCTAATAAAGCACAAGTCATCGTGTAATAGCGATATTTATGTTTGTCATTTCTAATATTCATGTAATCAATACTGATGTTTATGTATATTTTTTCGTATATAACTATCTGTGTTAGTGTGAAGTGAATATTTTTTGTTTGGGTTATGATATTCATGATGAAACGTAGTGATATTCATACCGGTATAGAATGATATTCATGATGTAATTGATTATGTTATTCATATATTATTAAGTGGTGATATTCATATTTTTAGTTGTGTTATTCATGTCTTTAATTGATGATATTCACATATTAAACAAAGATATCCATACAAACATTGACGATATTCAAGAAACAATGACAAAAGCGACAAGAACAAATTTACAAATCTACGAATTTGCAAAGTATTAGGATGCTGAAAAAATCATGTGGTGATATTCATGTTTTAAGTGGAGATATTCACATCCATCGATATTCATAAACGCACGAACGATATTCATAAAGACGTGATCGATATTCATGAATGCTGAAAAATCGTTGAAAAAGAAGAAAATGTATCAGCAAAATCTAGCGGTTTTAGGAAAGAGAAAATATTGTGTTTTCTCTCTCATTTAACAACCTCATTTATTATCATTTCCTAATTAAAAATTAAATAATTGCCTTATTAGATTAGATTTGGTGCTTACACCCCTACCATATCTATTATAAGGCTCAATCATCCAACTATCTATCATCATCAATCCAACACTCCAGATTAATACTTCCGTTTTACCATAACTCACGTTTTACCGGAGCGTTCCTCTATATATATATATATATATATATATATATATAGGATTAGCTTCATGTGAAGAGCACCCTTAGGGTGAAAAGTGAAGAGCATTCTAGGCCATTCATTTTAATATTATCATTTACTCTACCACACCCAATCCTGGTCAACGGTCAGCATTGACCAGTCAACGTTGACCGACCGTTGACCAGTCAACACCCAGATTTTTTATTTTTATTTTATTTTTATTTTTATTTTCCTACATGTTTCCATTATAAACTATTGATGAAAAAAATTGAACAAATAGTTCTTAAAGTTGAACAATTATATGTTAAAAGTTGAACAATTAAAACTTGAATAATATTAAAATTGAACAATCGTATCCGAAAAGTTAAACAATTGTATCTTAAAGTTGAACAATTTCATTTTTATAGTTAGACAACTGTGTTCGCTATGTAGCCTATGTATATAAATTTGAACAATTGTATCTTAATGTTGAACAATTTCATTTTTTTAATAATTTTTTTGGGCTGGTCGTTTTTTCCGTCTTTACTATTCTTATTTTCCTACACATTTAGGATTTAGGGTTTATGTTTTGAACATTTTGAGTTGTATTATGTTTATAGTATAATATAAACAAAACTTCTAATTTATTGGACAATTGTTAAAATTTTAATGAAGTATTGTTCAATTTATCTTTTGTTATAAGTTTGAATTTTCATGCAATTTAAATTGTTCAACTTTTCTGATTCATTTGTTCAACTTTATATATTGTTAAAAAAGTTGTTCAGCTTGTAAGATACAATTGTTCAAATTTAAGAGAGAATTGTTCAATTTTTTAGAAACAATTTTATGAGGAAAACGTGTAGGAAAACAAGAATAAAAATATATATTTTATCCTGAAAAGAAAATTGGCAAAAAAAAAAAAACTAATCGTTGCTTAGTGAAACACATATGTCTAACTATAAAAATAAAATTGTTCAACTTTAAGATACAATTGTTCAACTTTTTTGGTATAATTGTTCAACTTTATATATTGTTTAAAAAATATTGTTCAACTTTTAACATACAATTGTTCAAGTTTAATAGGAAATTATTCAACTTTTTTAATTACAATTTTATAATAAAAACGTGTAGGAAAACTAGAAAAAAGGAAGAAAAAAATTTGCCCGGGAAAAAAAAAATTGCCCGAAAAAACATTGCCCGAAAATAAAAAGTTTGCTTAGTGAAATAGTCGTCTAACATTAAAAATGAAATTGGTTAAGTTTAAGATACAATTGTTCAACTTTTCAGATACAATTCAACTTTATGTATTGTTCAAAAAAATTTGTTCAAATTTTAATATACAATTGTTCAAATTTAATAGAAAATTGTTCATTTTTTTAGAAACACTTTTATGATGAAAATGTGTATAAAAACAAGAATAAAAAGTGTATTAAAAAATAAAATAAAAATAAAAATAAAATAAAATCTGGACAAAAAGTCAGTTTGACCGATCAACGATCAAACTGACTTTTGACCGGTCAATGGTCAGATATTGACCATAGGGTGTGATTGAGTGTGAGATGGTGTATGTTTGCTATGATGGATGTTCCATCATAGCCTTCCATTGTCCTCAAATGGTTGACTCTTATTCCTCCTCACGTTTCACCGTAAGCATCCGTTTCACCGGAGTCTGACTGAGTGTGAGAGGGTGTATGTTTGCTATGATAGATGTTCCATCATAGCCTTCCATTATCCCCAAATGGTTGGCTCTTATTCCTCCTCACGTTTCACCGTAAGCATCCGTTTCACCGGAGCTTGACTCTATATATATATTTGTGTGTTTGCAAGGGCTGCCGGTCTTTACGTTTGCTAAACAGGCACGACTAGATTGGTTCGAGACGACAATGGTTCCACTGCAGGACATTGCTCTCGAATGTATCTGTTTCATGTTCACAAACTAGTTCCTGGTATGATAATCCTAGAAGATAGTTGAAGGTTTAGAGTCGGTATGTTAGAAGTAGATTTTTTTTTTGCACAATTTAAGTCAAGGCAGTTCTTATTGCTTATAGATTAAGATGCTTAGGGGCTTTTAAGTTTCAGATAAGTCAATTACTGTGTAGGATTGATATCGTTTTTTGTGCTATAAAAATGTTTATTTAAAAACAGTGGTACAACGTTGTAAAATAATTCATATTTTTTTTTTAAAAGTGCCTGTTTACCGCGGTTCCAAATGAACCGCTGTGAATATTTTTTTTTAATACAGACGACGGTTATGGAGCAAACCGTGGTCCGCCTTTTTGCTTTTTAAAAAATAAAACAAACCGCGGTTTAAGAAATAACCGTGGTCTGTGTTTTGCACCTCGGTTTCAAAAATACGTGGTCCGAGTGTCTTACCGCGCCGAGAACAACCACATACGTAATTACGCGATCCCATATGTAAAAAAACCGCGGTGCGGCCCTATATTTTGTACTAGTGTGGGGATAAAAATTACTTGTGAATGTAATTATAAACAAGAAGATAATGGATTGTAATTGAAAGGTGGTATTGCCTTCTTTGTTGGGTGAACTATACCCTAGAAGATATGTTAGATATGATATCACCCATTTGGCCATATGGGTAGGATATAGGAGTAGACTCATTTAAGGATCTCTTAGGTGAATTTAGGGATAAAAGATTTTTTAATTATAAATACCTTATTAGGGATAATACTAGTAGTGTTTGGTGCTCTAATTCCCCCCCCCCCCCCCCCCCTCAAATTACAATATATTTTTTGCCAAAAGTGATTTTTCATGTTGTTCCAAATGCTCTATCAAGAGTTGCACAATGCCCTATGTTACCAAACAAATACTTTTTAAATTTATCATTATTATTCTTTTTACACATATTTCAAAGTAAAAGAAATACTTTTGTAAAAAATATCTTTATTAAGTAAAATGTCTTGATCCATATGTGTGGCAACTGGCAAGTTATTATGTAACACCCCCAAATCTTAACCCATTTGGAAAGGTATTACCGCCAGTGACCTCAGTGTTCCTTACCGAGATCATCCAAGGCTTTACCGTTTAAATACAAATCATGAAATACAATGATACAAAATGATAACCTTATTTATATAAAACATGAGTCCCGGGATTACATCCCAATCCCGAATAGGACAAACACAGAGTTTAAATAAATTACAGCGGACGTCTTAAACAAAGTAAAGCGGAAGTCTTATAAAAGATATTACAAAAAGGGTTGTGATCGTAATGATCACCTGCCCAAGGATCTCAACCTGATTAAAAGAAATTATTAAAACATCCAAAAACAACCGTCGTCTCCATAGTCAATCTAGTCTCCTCATATCTTCGCTCTATCTGATGTGCCGAATCGAACGGATGACACCAGCCCACATGCGGAGAACAATGTTCGTGGGTTAGTCTACTTGAATAGACTAGCAAGGGTAAAAAGCAGAGTGGTTTGAGTGATCGTAACCGTTTACTATCATTGTCCCTCGAATAATAACCGAAGGGACGATACATAACCCAACACTTTCACGGAATAACAACAAGAGGTATGTACAAGAGAAGATTCTGGAAGACTTAATCTTCACAAAAATCGACCCGAAAAGAGACTCTAAGATATTGAGTCTTTAAGGAAATATGACAAATCTGGAATGTTTACAGAATCAAACAACAGCGATTAAAAGCTGACTGAGATGCTTCGGCTCACAACCAACCTCACCGCTTACATCGAATCTAGATTGGAAAGAGAACGTACTACATTCAAGTCTGGATCTTACAGAACCACATAACGATGATTTAAAAACTGACTAAGATGTTTCGGTTCACGACCAACCTCATCGCTTACAGCGAATCCAGATTGGAAAGAGAACGTACTCTGATCAAAAGTCGAGACGAGCTTTCTTAGCTGCACTATTTACTTAGCTGCACTACTCGCCGAAGGTTTATTAATTAAGTGCTCTCGGGCACCTTATCTTATTTAATTCCAAAACCCACATCACGTTATAATCTTTTTAGATCCCTCGGGAACTAAATCCCTAAGGCAGAGTTGACTCGGGAACTAAATCCCAAGAGTCGAATCGAGAACTAAATCTCGCGGGAACTATATCCCTCAGGCGGAATCAGGAACTAAATCCTTACAACGGCACTAAAGAAGAATAGTAGGAACTAAATCCTAACCACCCGGTTATCAAGAAACGACTAGCACTCGTACTGAGATACATAGTAGCGTTCCTACGAATACTCGTTCTAACTAAACAGTTACAAACGCAGCAATAACTCATATCAATGCCCTCAAGGCCAGTTACAGATAAAATAGCATTGTTCTAACAATATACAACCTATAATAATATCTGTATTAATTCACATATATATATAATAACGTTGTTCTAACAGATATACAACCTATTATAACATCATATTTTAGTTTTCCAAAACAGTTAACAAAACCGTTTCCAGATGAACACAATAATCATTCCAAATTAATTACTCAGATAAACAATTGATAATTAATGTAAATATGGAACGGTGAGCAAGAGCGAACCGCCACTTGCCTTAATCCGCAGAGTTTGAACGAAGTCTAACGATGGGATTCCGGGCTCGACACAGAGACGAATCTGCCAACTCCGGTACCTTCGGATCGACCCATACAGAAACCCTAAGTTAGATTCGACAAACAACAATACAGAAACTACGAAAGGACGAAAGGAATCGACGGAAACGAAACCCGAATGAAGGCCTCGGAAGCCAACCACAACAACTCACGGCCACCACCTCTCGCCGGCGGGCGCCGCCTTAAATGCAGCGGGCGCCACTCATACACGGCGGGCGCCGCCCATCTGCGGCGGGCGCCGCTCCTTGGCCACACATCACGGCGGCTGGGCAACCTCATCACGGCGGGCGCCGTTCTCCACGGCGGGCGTCGTTCCTGGCGGCGGTCGCCGTCGTGAACGAAAACAGAAATACGAGAGGGGAAAACTTACCCTCGATGATCGGTTTGGCTCGTCCTCCGCCTTGCTTGGTTTCTAGGCGTCCGAGAGCCTCCAATGCTCCTCTTGGCCACCGGAAACGACACTAAACGAGCTCCGACGATCCACTAGAGCCTTCCCGAGAGAGAGCGTTTTGAGAGCATTTTTGAGAGACGAGAGCTTGACAGCGCTTCCGCGTTTTTCAGCCCCTTTCACTCTCACCCAATGCTCTCTATTTATAGGCAAAATTAGGGTTGGAAGGGAGCTTGGGTAATAACCCTTGGTTAACCAACTTGTACTTTTGCCTCATGGATAATAGCTCTTGGACAATAACCTTTGGATAAAGAATCTTGTACTATTGCCCATTAGATAACAACTCTTGGGCAATAAACTTGTACCAATCTTAACCTGCGTTAACAAAAGTCGTACACGAACGAGTACGAACTTCCAAAACATCTCGACTGTATAATTCTTCATTGAGAAAAATATTACAGATACAGAGCACATTACAGAATGTCTCAAACCTTTAGAATTAAATCCGACGTACCAAACGGACGTTCGGGAAAAATCCATAATTCCCAAAATAGCCTTACAAAATTACGGGGTATCACATCACATCCCCCTTAAAAGAAGTTTCGACCCCGAAACTTAGGTCGCCAATAACTTGGAAAGACGTCTGAGCATCTTTGCTTCGGTTTCCCAAGTAACTTCCTTTTTCCCAAACTTGGACCACAGAATCCGTACCAATAGTACGATCTTATTGCACAGTCGATTCACACGGCGTTCGAGAATGCGCACTGGCATCTCCTCTCAAGTACCATTTGCCTGAATCTCGATGTCCTTATAGCTCAGCATACGAGACTCAACTTGGCACGAACTTCCTTAGCAGAGATACATGAAACACATTATACACTGGGTGTGTTGATGGCGACAACGCCAAACGGTACGCTAGAGATCATACTCTAACCAGAATCTCTAATGGTACCACGTAGCGAGGGTTAAGCTTCCCACGCTTACCAAACCTAAAAACTTCCTTGGATGGCGATACTCTGACAAGTACCTTGCCACCAACCTCGAACTTGACAGTTCTACGCTTCTGGTCTGCGTAAGACTTTTGTCGACTCTGAGCGGTCAACAACCTCTGTCTAATCAAAGCAATGTCCGAAGCTGTCCTTTTTTACTAGCTCTGGTCTGAGCCGAATCTTGTCGGCGTTCTCATCCCAACGAATCGGAGATCTGCACTTTCGATCGTACAAAGCCTCGAATGAAGCCATCTTGATAGCAGCATGTCAGTTATTATTGTATTGTGAACTCAATCAGACTCAGGCTATCCTCCCAGCTAGTCGGACGATCGAGTACACAGGCTCTCAGCATAACCTCTCTCCATACACTATACTTGTACTAACTCGTGACCATTCTCAAAGTGATGATCACCACCAAAGACTCGCTATACTTAATTCATGAGAATACATATGCTCTTACCTCTAAACTTCTCTTGAAGTATATACCTAAACCTCCTTAGGTCGGTATCCTTAACCAATTAGGTCTTCGCAACTTATATTGCCAACATCGAACTTCCTATTCGCTTTTGTAACCGCTTACAACATATAGTCTACCATCCTTACTTTTGTTAGAATAGATGTAATCATCCACAAGATTACCATTGCCTTAACCAGAGTATCTATTACAAAAATCTCCAATGAATCTTCGCTGATATGCCTTATTACTCCTAAAGACCTTAATAATCTTACATAGAAGAATACAACATCTTTCTACTAACCTCCTTTCGACAATCCGGTCCTTGAATATATACTTAGAAATCAACAGTACTACCACTTAGTACCTCCACCTATCATACAAACCTCACATAAACGATTCACTTGATACCTTAATCATATCCGACCCTTATGCCATATTTTTATCTCACAATCTTTACTCATGAGTTCCCACAATCAGTAATACTACAATCTATGTCTGATTACCTCAACATAATTCACTAATCCATTCCATAGGATTATACTCTTGTCTCACCCGAACGTGATATATGCTTATCTTAACCAACGTGGGTTACCTTTTTCCTCAAGTCCACTTGGTATCATCCGTAACTTTATCTCTATAAATTTTACCATATAATCATTCTCACTATATCCACAAGGCTCTGACCATTAAATACTAACGGTCCTTAAAATTGTCATAACGACATTATTGCATCTTTAATAGGAGAATACGCATCTCCCTCACTATTTCCTTATACACATTTTCCCAAAGTTCACATCGTAATTCCTTATCATCCAAAAATCAACTCTTAGCAACCTCGAAACATTACATCATCAATTTCCTTAAAGGTACCTCTTACAATTCCTTCATTTATCTGGAAGTAAGTCTGACCTTATGCCATTCTAACTTAAATCCTTTAAGATTTTTATACTTTCTCCAGGAATAAACACAGTACTTATTCGTATGCTCTTCAAATCAATCACATGAGAGCTTACTCCTATAACCTCAAAGTATCATATTGCCAAATGATTCATTCTCAACCGAATCAAACACTTGTGTCTTAATCCTTTTATACGAGTAACATGGTTACCTTACTCCTCAAGAATACATAAACTTAATCTATGTACCAAATTCTTCAGTGTATCGAAATCATCAAGAACTGAAGGTTCATCTTTCATGGGCGGATCCAAGTAGCAAAGGTACCTGACACAACCTTGTCGAAGTAGCTTAAACGCAGCTATTGCCTTGATAAACCTGCTGTTATCAGTGTCATTCAGACCTTTAAATTTGCATAAATACTGGCCCCCTGATGCCACCGTCACAATCTTCGAACTAAAATCGATTATCGTCCCATGACGCGTCAGCCACTTCATACCGAGAAAATTATCGCATGGAACCATGGCTATCCAGATCGAATTCTCTTCGAATTTCTTAGTAATTGAAAATTTCGACAGACGATTGGTTCTCAACCAACATTTATATTAGAAAGAATATTTACAACAAAGGTTTATAAACCTTTTTGCATACTTACACTTACTAACATAACTTATCCAAAACAAAAGACTGGGTAACACCCAAATCCACAACATACCAACATAAGTAGTACAAAATACTTTAAGCAAATGGAGCATCGGGTCCATCCGCCTCACGCATCACGTAGGCATTGACCTTGGCTTCCTGAAGCCACTGGGGCTTTCCATTTGTTTCTCGTAGTTGTCTGCATTGAAGGACTAGGGGCTTCCACCGGACTGAACCTGGGTTGGTTGTTCTGATTAACAGATCCCTGCTGTGACTCAGTCCCTTTCTGTCTCCTCTGCGGACAAAATAACTGCAAGTGTCCTTCCTTTCCACAGGCATAGCACGTTTTCTTCTCCTTCGGACACACATTACTCTTGTGCCCGTAGGTACCACAGTTGTAGCACTGGATCAGGCTATTGCCCTGACCCGAACGTTGCGTAGACCCATCCTGAGTCATATTCGTTTTTGCTCGGCCAGATTTGGCAAAATCAGATGGTGGAGCGGGACGTTTAAACCCACTTGCCTTAGGCTGGTTCTCCCCTTGCCTCTGGATATCACGCTTCTTGGTCGACTCTTCCAGAGTCACCTCTAACTTGTAGGCTGCATCCACGTACTGCTCCAAAGTCGAGCATTCGTGACGCACCATCAGTGGCTTAATATTTGGGCCCATCCACTCATGGAAATACCAGATTTTCTATGCCTCACTGGATATCTCAGGTCCAGCATACTGTAATAGATGATTGAACTTGGTTGCTAGCTCAGTCACCTTCAATCCATCAGTCTTAGGGTATAGGAACTCCTTGTGTTTCTCCTCCCTCATAGCACGAGAGAAGAAACGGTCTGTCATCTTTGTCTTGAACATCTCCCAGTTCAAAACAAGGCTATCAGCTAAGCCGGTACTCTCCCACCACTCACTAGCATCCTCCTTTAACTGAAGAGAAGCTATATGTACTTTCTCAGCTTCAGTACAATCAATGTTGCGGAACAACCGCTCCATGTGGGAGAACCAATGGATCACCCCGACTGGTTCCCCTTTCCCGTTATAGCTGTCAGGCCTCATGCAATTAATGGTCTTTAGTGCACGACCATAGTTGTCTCGAGTCCTGACTATATTCTCCTGGAATACACGGTTTCCTGGCTCCTCAAATCTGGGAATCGGTGGGGGAATTTGCACACCTTGTGCTTGTGGCATACTCGGTCGCAGTATATCAGTCACTGCTTGCTTGACCATTCCCCGAATTGCCTCTAATGTTGCAGCATCAAATGCCATGGGAGCGTTGGTCTGCTCTTGACCATTGCCTCTAGGATGGTTGTTGGAACCAAACTCCTGCTCGTCTTGTCCAACATTTCCTACAGTTGGTCTAGGGTCATTACTCGGCCCAACACCAGCACGGATAACGTTCCTTGTGTTCACCATCTGTGTACCGATCAATTTCCAAGGATTTTATCACATTAGTATCATTCTGATATACTTATTGTAATAAAATCAACTTAGAATAGATCAACTTGGTAATTTCTATTGATGAACTCAAACCGAGTTGTTAGATTCTACAATCTTAACTCAAAACGAGGGAACTGGGAATTCAAGCCTTATTGGGTATGGCGAAACCACCTTGGCTTCTCCCGGGTTCCTCTGAAGAGAACAAAATGCACCCATATCTAACGGGGCAACGAGGAAGGAATTAGTCTTTCTAGACATAGAAGCAAGCTTACTATATCAGACTATACAGAAGACATGACTATGAACGGTTGAAAATGAAAACACCGTTTTTATTTTTAAACTCAGAGCCTTTTGAAAATACCTTTCAATCAAAAACGAGTAAATGGTTTTCAAATACCCAACCCGTTAAAAAAAACTTTAGCTCTGATACCACAACTGTAACACCCCCAAATCTTAACCCATTTGGAAAGGTATTACCGCCAGTGACCTCAGTGTTCCTTACCGAGATCACCCAAGGCTTTACCGTTTAAATACAAATCATGAAATACAATGATAAAAAATGATAACCTTATTTATATAAAACATGAGTCTCGGGATTACATCCCAATCCCGAATAGGACAAACACAGAGTTTAAATAAATTACAGTGGACGTCTTAAACAAAGTACAACGGAAGTCTTATAAAAGATATTACAAAAAGGGTTGTGATCGTAATGATCACCTGCCCAAGGATCTCAACCTGATTAAAAGAAATTATTAAAACATCCAAAAACAATCGTCGTCTTCATAGTCAATCTAGTCTCCTCATATCTTCGCTCTATCTGATGTGCCGAATCGAACGGATGACACCAGCCCACATGCGGAGAACAATGTTCGTGGGTTAGTCTACTTGAATAGACTAGCAAGGGTAAAAAGCAGAGTGGTTCGAGTGATCGTAACCGTTTACTATCATTGTCCCTCGAATAATAACCGAAGGGACGATACATAACCCGGCACTCTCACGGAATAACAACAAGAGGTATGCATAAGAGAAGATTCTGGAAGACTTAATCTTCACAGAAATCGACCCGAAAAGAGACTCTAAGAGATTGAGTCTTTAAGGAAATATGACAAATCTGGAATGTTTACAAAATCAAACAACAGCGATTAAAAGTTGACTGAGATGCTTCGGCTCACAACCAACCTCACCGCTTACAGCGAATCTAGATTGGAAAGAGAACGTACTACATT
This sequence comes from Rheum nobile, assembly GCA_027886185.1. Taxonomy (NCBI): domain Eukaryota; kingdom Viridiplantae; phylum Streptophyta; class Magnoliopsida; order Caryophyllales; family Polygonaceae; genus Rheum; species Rheum nobile. The sequence continues at coordinate 2,070,729 of WOAB01000789.1, read as the reverse complement.
CAAGTCTGGATCTTACAGAACCACATAACGATGATTTAAAAACTGACTAAGATGTTTCGGTTCACGACCAACCTCATCGCTTACAGCGAATCCAGATTGGAAAGAGAACGTACTCTGATCAAAAGTCGAGACGAGCTTTCCTAGCTGCACTATTTACTTAGCTGCACTACTCGCCGAAGGTTTATTAATTAAGTGCTCTCGGACACCTTATCTTATTTAATTCCAAAACCCACATCACGTTATAATCTGTTTAGATCCCTCGGGAACTAAATCCCTAAGGCAGAGTTGACTCGGGAACTAAATCCCAAGAGTCGAATCGAGAACTAAATCTCGCGGGAACTATATCCCTCAGGCGGAATCAGGAACTAAATCCATACAACGGCACTAAAGAAGAATGGTAGGAACTAAATCCTAACCACACGGTTATCAAGAAACGACTAGCACTCGTACTGAGATACATAGTAGCGTTCCTACGAATACTCGTTCTAACTAAACAGTTACAAACGCAGCAATAACTCATATCAATGCCCTCAAGGCCAGTTACAGATAAAATAGCGTTGTTCTAACAATATACAACCTATAATAATATCTGTATTAATTCACATATATATATAATAGCGTTGTTCTAACAAATATACAACCTATTATAACATCATATTTTAGTTTTCCAAAACAGTTAACAAAACCGTTTCCAGATGAACACAATAATCATTCCAAATTAATTACTCAGATAAACAACTGATAATTAATGTAAATATAGAATGATGAGCAAGAGCGAACCGCCACTTGCCTTAATCCGCAGAGTTTGAACGAAGTCTAACGACGGGATTCCGGGCTCGACACAGAGACGAATCTGCCAACTCCGGTACCTTCGGATCGACCCATACAGAAACCCTAAGTTAGATTCGACAAACAACAATACAGAAACTACAAAAGGACGAAAGGAATCAACGGAAATGAAACCCGAATGAAGGCCTCAGAAGCCAACCACAACAACTCACGGCCACCACCTCTCGCCGGCGGGCGCCGCCCAAATCACGGCGGGCGCCGCCTTAAATGCGGCGGGCGCCGCCTCACACGTGGCGGGCGCTGCTCATCCACGGCGGGCGCCGCTCGTCCACGGCGGGCGCCGCCCATCTGCGACGGGCGCCGCTCCTTGGCCACACATCACGGCGGCTGGGCAACCTCATCACGGCGGGCGCCGTTCTCCACGGTGGGCGTCGTTCCTGGCGGCGGTCGCCGTCACGAACGAAAATAGAAATACGAGAGGGAAAAACTTACCCTCGACGATCGGTTTGGCTCGTCCTCCGCCTTGCTTGGTTTCTAGGCGTCCGAGAGCCTCCAATGCTCCTCTTGGCCACTGGAAACGACACTAAACGAGCTCCGACGATCCACTAGAGCCTTCCCGAGAGAGAGCGTTTTGAGAGCATTTTTGAGAGACGAGAGCTTGACAGCGCTTCCGCATTTTTCAGCCCCTTTCACTCTCACCCAATGCTCTCTATTTATAGGCAAAATTAGGGTTGGAAGGGAGCTTGGGTAATAACCCTTGGTTAACCAACTTGTACTTTTGCCTCATGGATAATAGCTCTTGGACAATAACCTTTGGATAAAGAATCTTGTACTATTGCCCATTAGATAACAACTCTTGGGCAATAAACTTGTACCAATCTTAACCCGCGTTAACAAAAGTCGTACACGAACGAGTACGAACTTCCAAAACATCTCGACTGTATAATTCTTCACTGAGAAAAATATTACAGATACAGAGCACATTACAGAATGTCTCAAACCTTCAGAATAAAATCCGACGTACCAAACGGACGTTCGGGAAAAATCCATAATTCCCAAAATAGCCTTACAAAATTACGGGGTATCACATATTATTCATCAAAACCCAAAGAAAAATCTTCGTTTATTAGTATGAATTTCCCTGAATTCCACCCTTTCTTGTGTGTTATACCGAGAGCCTTTGATTGAAGTATTAAGTGTGTTATATCTCGATTGTTTGATCTTGTTCAAGATCCAAGTGGTGTGTCATATCTGCTAGCTTCCTGTTAACATGTCCCTTTCATCATTTCCAGAAAAAACTACAAAAATTGCATCCAATAAGTAACCAAAAACAGTCCCGAAATCATCTTGTTTGAGAAACGATCTCTCTCATCACTTTGTGAACGATCAAAGTCGGTCTTACCATGATACTAAGAAGAATATGAAGGTTGTGATCCATCAAGTGGTATCACAGAACGATCATGTGACCATGCCAATGGTCAATCAAGAGGATGTTTCATTGGCAACCAACGCCTCAACCAGTGTTCTAAAAATCCCCGCATAAGGCTGCCTAAGCCCTGCCTGGGCACTAGGCGGTCATCCTCCGTCTAGGACCCGCCTAAGCGAGAAAAAGCCTTAGATGTTGTCGATTAGAGTGCTACTTATGTTAATAAGAGCTCTTCATTTTCATGATTCAAGTGAGGACAAAGAACTCTGAATTTAAGCGTGCTAGGGAGGGAGTAGTACTAAGATGTGTGACCTCTTGGAAAGTCCCCTAATTGGCATGAACTATCGCTTCTAAGGCCTCGGGCCTTACACTTGTCGTGCAGGTAGCACGAGCAAGCCAATCCACTCGGCGCTCACCCTGCTCTTGGCTCCATCACTCGAGCCCGAGCTAAACGCGTTCAAACTTACCACCAACAAGACATGTTAGCACAAGTGCGCCCAAGGAATGTCAAGTTGGCTCGGTGACTTTTCTCCAAGCCACTTTTGGCCCAAGCGTGCCACCCACAATTGACTTTGGCACGGGCACTCCTCCATAAACTGAAGGGTCTCCAAAATTGTCGGCCATATAATGCAAGATCATGAAGGCTATTTTGTTGCGTTTTTCTTCTTATTTTTAAGTTCTTCTTTTTCCATTGTTTAGGCACGTTTAACGGATAAGAAAAACCATAGAACTCCTATTCAATTTCATTCTTGGATAGATTTCAAATCAATCCATCTTTCATGAGTTTATCAAAAGATTGGTCGCTTTGCTTAGGGTGCATTTATCCCCTTGCAACTTGATCTTGTTCAAGAACGGAGTGGTATGTCATATCTACAATCTTCTTGTTCACTTATCCCTTTACAATTTCCATAAATCATAATCACACAATCAAATCCAAATATCCCCCAAAAACATTCCCAAAGTCATCCTTTTTCGAGCATTGATCTTGATTGCCGTCTTATGTGCATTTGAGGGAGAAACTTCCTTGATATGGAGCACCTTCGAGGTTGGGATATATCAAGATTCATGAATTCAAGTGTATTAAGATTATCCACAAGTGCGCTTGATGTATCACAACCTCGGATGGTAAGATGGCCTTTGATCGTTCACAAAGTGATGAGAAAGATTGTCGCACGAACAAGATGATTTCGGGAATGTTTTTGGTTGGATATTGGATTCGGTTTTTGTAGTTGTTTTCTAGCAAAGATAAGAGACATAGGTGACCACGAAGCTAGTGTATAACACACCACTCGAATCTTGAACAAGATCAAACAATCGATATGTAACACACTTAAAAGTTCAATCAAAGGCTTTCGATATAACACACAAGAAAGAGTTTACTTTTTGTAAAACTGAATAATAACGTGCCTAACATGTGGCAAAAAGAAGACAATAAAAGGAGAAGCGAAACCGAAGAAAAGAGACCCTTCACATGGCCTCATTGAAGTCGATGGCAACTCTTGGTATGGCTGGAGCTATGGCACAATATATCTCCATATAAACACATTATCATATGCATAATATATATAAGGGTCCATGTATGAAATCATGTTTCATTTAGTAGAGGAGCATCGGGGTCAAATTCATGTGCATGTAGAGGCCACGGGCCTACGATGGCTTGAAGGAAAAACATTGAGCCAACTTGACAATTCATGGGAGCACTTGTGCTCAATAAGCCTTGATCAAGGTCATCTTGGAGACACATAGCTCATGCTCAAGTGATGGAGCCAAGAGAAGGATGAGCGCCAAGAGGGTTGTTGTACGCATGCGTGACACGGGACACGTCGGTGGCATTAAGCGTAGGTGTTGCGGTGTTGGACACCAAACCTGAGCTCTTTATCCTGATTGAACATGGTCGTGGTCACCTCACTCTCTCTTTCTTGAAAGGGATTCGACCTCGAATCCATGTAGCCTACCACAAGGACAAAATATTAAGGATTTGCAAATCGACTAAAATAAGCTTTAGATGTAAGAGAAGAATGATGAGGAACAAGTCTATCATGAACAAAGTCAAAGACCAAAGAACTACCCTTATTAGACCTAAGCATATATCGATTCAAGATTGGTCTACTAGTGAATATCACACGAGCATGCTTTAACTTATACCATAGAGAACAAGCAAAATGCATCTTATATTATGAAACATGCTCAAATAATTTTTTGTGTGAATGGGAAGAAATAAGTGAAGTAGGGACTCTCTTCCTTGAAATCTGGCTTTGATAAGACATGCATGGCATTGGCCTCTTCATTGAGTTGAAATGGTAAATATGATGGAATCATAGGTGTGGTATCTAACCATGGAGTAACCAATGAACATGGAGATCTACGCTTGATGGTGGGGTGATGCTTGCTTCCTATAGGAGAAGTAGCCTTCGATGGAAGCTTTTTGGCCAGAGAGATAGACATTATGGTAACTTTCAATGGAATTATATGGAGGTCTTTCCGAACTAGTGCCAAGTTGCTGGCGGAGTATTGGAAGGAAGGGCCGTTTTGGCACGGTGTGCTTCAAAGAATAGACCAATTTTTCTTTTCTTGCTTGCTCATCATTCTTGAGCTCTTGCTTGTGAATTGTGGTATGTTCGTCTTGGCACTTGGTACGACTCTCAAACTATATTTTACGATCAATGACATTGTGTTAACAGACCAAAGCATTTTTAAGTTCAACATCTAGTCATGCAGAGCACTCTTCAAAATCAGTATGTATTTCTTCTCTGAGTTTGACAACATCCCGTTTTATGGACATCTTTGAGCGATAGGTGGAATGTCGTGGCCCCATTGGATTATGTTGTTGGGGTTGAGGTGCAATGGGGTACCGACACTCAAGATGTTGTCTAGAGTACTCGTAGACATAGGCCTTAGTTGGTATACCACATCTTCGAAAACTGGTTGGGAGTGTGGTCTGTGGCACCTTAAAAGGTCAGTTCGGATGCACTCATATACATCACGAGTTTCCGCAAGCCTTTCCACTCGCTCTTCATCTTGCATTTTCTTGAGCATTTGTTGCATATAGCCCATGGTAATTAGCCTATTGAACTCTTTTTGGTTAGACATGAACCCTTTTCCTCATTCTTCCTGCATCAAGAGCACATAAAAAGGAAAAACAAGAGAAAATCACAAAAACACCAAAATGGGTGAAGGTTTGTATGATTGAAAGATTTCTCTCATTTACGTATCTTCTCTTTTTTACACTCGTAATTTTTCCTTTGGGGGTGGACACTCCTCACTCGTATTTGAACTTCACAAGTGATAAATGGTACCAACTTTAAGAACACGGGCAAATATAGCAATCTCAACACAAGTGACAATAGGTTCACAAATATACACGGTGCAAGAACCTTACACCAAAGGAGATTGAGAACACAAGAGTATCTTCACTAGTAACAAGATAAGGGCAAAGACGGGTATTTGACATCTTCCAAAACAGAATTGTAATGCTCGAAATGAAAGAAAAGACAAGGTGGCTCAAGTGTTTAGGCGATCAAAAGAGTGTACACCAAAAGTTAACACTAAAGCATGCAAGCCTAAGTCCAAATATAATCTAGAGATAAGATATATTCAGTTTAACTCCTCAAACAACACATGAATTACAACATTTGAGAGACAACACATACACTTGTACAAGTTTCACTTCGAACAACACTATGAAGAACACAAGAAAAAGCCTTCAACTTTTCTCCTTTTTTTATAATCTTGATTTTTTTTTCTTTAATCGAGTCTGATTTCTTTAAATATCTGGATTAAATACTTACAAGAGTTACAAGAAAGCCGAAAAGACAAGAAAAATGCATGATTCTATGCAACATATCAAGTCACGCACTTTCTGGATTTTTTTACCCAAATTGAACCTTAACTAAACTATATATCAACTTAAGTTGCATTAAATTTATGTAACTAAGCTTCCACTTAATATTATTAAAAGATAGGTAGTCTAGAAGCAAGAAATTTGAAGAGTTGCACAAAAGAAAATAATGGCAGAATTTGAACAGCTCAGGTTTATTGGAAAATGGATTTATCAAGGCCGATAAACCGCACAGTCGATTTTTTTTAGCCGCGCACTTCCTCCTGGGCGGCTCTATATGCCGCCCAGAATACCCTTCCAAAAACCCGGTTTACACATGGGCGGCACCTAATGCCGCTCATGCAAACCGGTTTTTTATGAACCCGGTTTGTACCTGGGCGGCACATATTGCCGTCCAGATTTTTAGGTTTTTGTAGAACCCGGTTTTGTAATTTAATTTATTTATTTTAAAATTAAAAATATGGTTTTCTGGAAACCGGGTTAAAACTCGGCGGCACGGTAAGCCGCCAAGTGTAAACCCAAAATTGTGGGCGGCACAGCTTCCCGCCAAAGGGCGAATTTGAATTTGAAATTGAAACGTGGGCGGCACATCTTGCCGCCCAGGGTCGTCTTCTCGGCGTTATTAAAAGCCGCCCAGGGTCGTCTTCTCCGATCGCGATTTCCAGAGTTCGAGAGCGAAAATGGATCCCGGTGGCGAATTTTCGGTTGACGACATATGGGAGTTCTTGGCGGAGGAAGAACGGACGGAAAATCAGATGGCTGCGGCAGGAGTTCTTGGCGGAGACGGCGGCGATGTACCAGAATCGACGGCCGATTCGACGTTGGCGGCGGCGGCGTCGGCGGCCAATCTCTGTTTGACGAGGGGCAGCAGCGACGAGGCATTGGAGGAGGCGAGGCTGGGGGAGAGGGGTGGCGACGCGGCGGAGGAGGCGGCTGAAGCAAGGGACGCGGTGGAGGAAGCGAGGCTGGCGGAGGAAGGAGGCGAAGCGGGGGCCGAGGAGGGAGGCGAGGCTGGGCTGCACAGCGTGCCGCCCACTATGGAGGAATCTGGGCCGCTCGTGGTGCCGCCCATAACCGATGTCGAGGAGGGAGATATTGGGGGGTTTTTGGGCGAGGAGGGCGATATTGCGGCGGAGAATGCCTTTGACGTCACGTGCGCGGTTGCTCATCAAGCTATGTCAGACTTGGGTGAAATTCCTGTTCGCCAAAAGCGAAAATATGAACGGAGGCCAACTGAAAAGGTATGGTGTTTTTTAAATTTGTAATCGTTAAATCTAATTTATTTAATTAAATTGTTACTGCACTTGTAGATTTATATATACTTGGATTTTAGATTATTAAATCATTATCTGATAAAAAATAGTATAGGTAATAGACTCAATTATAGTGTTAAATAATATTAAATATATCATTGTAATGAAAATTTAATATATTATTTTGTTTGTAAGAAAATAATATTTGGACATATGTAAATAGGTTATAGTGGGTAAAATGAATATAGTTATATTTGTAAAATTGGTTTTTATTGTATTTAATCATTATAAAAAATAGTATAGGTAAATCGCAATAATTATACTGTAATATTAAATATGTCATTGTTATGAAAATTTTAATATATTGATTTTGTTTGTAAGAAAACAATTTTCTATATTTTTTATGCGAAAATAGGAAGTTTTGGGTAAGATCGCACGGTCCGATCGAGATAGTCGCCCTACTACTGCATCTGCTCGCAAGAGGAGGGTTGGCGGTGTATTGCAGGGCCATAGTGAGGCCGATAGTGAGGGCGCTAGTGAGGACGATGTTGGTCCCGTCCGCTCAGTTGAGGACGTGATTATGGAGGACCCACCTCAATAGTCACATCAGGAGGACCCACATCTTGATGACTCACCTCAGCAGCGGCTATCTCTGGAGGAGTCACATGAGCAGCATGTCCCATCTCCGTGTGAGGCATCTCAGCAGGCCCCGTCTCAGCCTGAGCCAGCCACACAGGAGACTCAGTATGGCCCATGTCCATCTCAGCATGCCCCATCTCCACATCATGAGCCATCTCAGCATGCCCCGTCTCAGTCTGAGCCAGCCACACAAGCCCCATCTCCGCATGAGCCAGCTGAGCAGCTTGTATCTTTGTTGAGGAACTTTGATACGCACATTGTAGAGCTGATATGGACGAAGGCGTCGTTGGACCCACCCGAGGACGTTGTTAGGAGTTTGAGGGTTCAGACACGCCCTATGCAGTTTGCATTTTGGAGGGATCGTATTCCTAAAGGGGTCCCTGTGGAGGGTTCCTGGTTTTGGATTGCGCAGCAGACGAGGTTGACAGGTTTACTTGATTTGCAGTTCGGCAATGTTGATCACAACCTCATTTCAGCATTCGTTGAGAGATGGCATCCAGAGACGAACACCTTTCACTTTCCTTGGGGCGAGATAGCTCCTACTCTACATGACGTGCTGATGATTTTAGGGCTGCCGATCGAGGGATTTGAGGTGACGTCACCATGGACCGGTCATGATAGGGAGATGGCGGAGTGTGAGGCTTTGTTCGGCTATTTGTTTGGGATAGATTCGGACTACAGCTATGATGAGGATGATGCTGACATGGTCCGCGACCTTAGGAAGGGTTGGGTCAAGCAATTCCAGCTTGGGAGGCATGTGATGCGGATGATTGAGGAGGGTGCCTACCCAAAGGATATAGCAGCCGGTTTCTTATGGCACGCCATGTCGGCTAGCATCTTCGTTGACAAGTCAACGAACGAGCTGAAGACCACACTCCTACATCTTTTTGTGGACTGGGAGCGTGTTGTTCATACTGCTTGGGGTACCGGGGTTCTGGCTCTCCTTTATAGGAACCTCGGAGAGGGTTCTCAGCGCGGAGCTGCACAGTTCACCGGCTGCGCACGTCTTTTGGAGGTAGTCCTTTAATATAGTTAAATTATAATTTAGATTATTAATATACATTATTGAATTGTTTATAACTAATGGTTTTCTTTCTCTGTACGCAGGTTTGGATTTGGACGTACTTTGTATACTTTCCGGGCAACCCTAACCTCAAGGAAGGTGCGGACGGCGACCTTCGATGCGCTGGACGATACTGCATTGGCCGGACACCTCTCCGGTCCTCCCGTGACCAGTCACACTACAGACGAATTCTGGACGAGTATAGGCCAGAATGTACGTATTGTTTTTCAATTTTAATTTACAGTGTGATAGCTTAATGAATTAATTTATGGTCCATCGTGTTTTGTTAATTACAGATACGGTGGATGCCGTACGAGGGTCTTGATTTTCGAGGTCGTCACAAGTCCTCCACTTATCGAGGGATTATTCATTTTCTCGGTATAGAGGAGCCATACATGCCAGATCGGCTTACACGCCAGTTCGGTTATCGACAGAGCAGGCCGATGGATATCATTGAGCCTCTGGTTGCAGTTCGTCCTCCTGATTTCAAGGGGATGAGGCGATACCAGTTGCACTTTGACCCGCGTTGGCACAGGTGAGACCAGCGTGAGCATCATCTTTGCCCCCACATCTTGGCGAGTCCTCCTGTGACGATGGCTTGGGATGTCCACGACGCGTACCTGGACTGGTATCTACAGGTGTCGCATCCTTACGTGAGTCCGTATGCGCCAGTCCAGCCTCGTATCAGTAGAGGACCACCTCCGGCTATCAACTTGCAAAGGGTATGTTTTTTTCCCATTTTATTCTTTTAAATTATTTTATGAAAGTCTATGTTTTTAAAATGTTTGTTTTCATTTGCAGCGTCATGCGATGAGCCAGGCCTATCTTCAGGAGCTTATGTCTGGAGGAGGTTGTTTAGGGTGTAGGGAGCACTTTCAGCATTTGTATGACATCCTTTTCAGTGACGTCATTCCTGTAGCTCCACCGCTTGTACGGGCTTCACAGATGCATTCCCATGCATATAGTGCAGACGCTACTATATTTGAGAGAGCCGAATCATCTAGGATGTCGGAAGAGCGTGCAGCAGCTCAGCAGGCATCGTCTCAGCCGACCTCTTATGTTCCTCCAGTATGGGCACCGGGCGTGGGTTCGGGTGTGTCCTTAGCTAGTGCTTCCACTCCACATCTAGATGACTCATCTGATAGTGAGACGGAGAGTTCGTAGTATGACTTTTGACTTTTGTGTTTGTACGTTTTTGGGGATTGAAATTCCAGTAAATTAAGTATGACTTTTGGCTTTATTGGTTTCGTATTTAGATATTTGTTCCGTCGTTTCTAATGTGTTCCGTCGTTTCTAGTTTTAGTTCTTTGCTTATTGGTTTGTTGGATTTTCGTGCGTTATTTCTAAAAAACACATGTATATTCTTAAATTACATACACATACTAAAAACACGTACAAATTCTAAAAACACATATACATTCACCGATGGCTTAAATTACATACACATACTACAAACACGTACAAATTCTAAAAACACATATACATTCACTGATGGCTTACACACTTAAAAAAAAATACATACACACTGGAACAAATGACATACACAACTCTTGCACTATACATATACATTCACTCAAGAGCCCAGGATGAACCTCCTAGGACCACGGCGTTCATGCTGATATGCTCCTTCTCCTAGCTGCATCACAGAAAAACTTGAAATCCTACAAATACTGAAATATGGAGATCCCATGTTTTTCTGTGCTGCAGCCAGGAAAAAAGAGCAGATCAGCATGTACGCCATGGCCCAAGGAGGTTCGTCCTAGGACTCTTGACTTGGTCAAGAGGAACACAAACAACCGCCTTTTCCACCTTCACTAGTGAGCTTAAACCGAACTGTCTTGTATTCATTGTAGACTCACGTCATGTTGTGGTCATTTTCAACAGTGCGTTAAGATGGATGCGATTGCCTTGTGGACATTATCCTCTTGACCGAGTCAAGAGTCCTAGGACGAACCTCCTTGGGCCATGTCGTTCATGCTGATCTGCTCTTTTTTTCTTGTTGCATCACAGAAAAACTTGAAATCCTACAAATACCGAAATTTGAAGATCCCATGTTTTTCTGTGCTACAGCGAGGAAAAAAGAGCAGCTCAGCATGCACGACATGGCCGAAGGAGGTTCGTCCTAGGACTCTTGACTCGGTCAAGAGGATAATGACCACAAGGCAATCGCATCCATCTTAACGCACTGTTAGAAATGACCACAACATGACATGAGTCTACAATGAATACAAGACAGTTCGGTTTAAGCTCACTAGTGAAGGTGGAAAAAGCGGTTGACTGTGTTCCTCCGGGACTGAAGTTCTGAAAATGCTAGACGACGAAACCCACAATATTGAATTCTTGTATCTGAAATAAAATATTATTTAATTAAATTCCAACGAATACTACAACCTAATAGCGTAAATAATCAATAAAATACATATATTTATTTTTCTTACCGCGATCAAACACATCCCTTCCTCTTGGATGTGAAAGCTTGCCTCTTTGGGTGAGACAAGCTTGGTAGAAAGGGGACCCCGTATGGCCTATTTATAGCCATCTTGGGCGGCACGCTGTACAGCCCATGGGCGGCACAGTGTGGTGATGAAATGATATGGGCGGCACTGTGTGCCACCCAAGATGCCTATGGGCGGCACTGTGTGCCGCCCAGTACCCTCATGGGCTGCTCTGTGGGCCGCCCACAACGGTCCTATTTTAGCCTACAAATACGGCCCCAAAACCCCTCGAAATACACACAATTTCCACTCCTCACAAACTTTTCTTCGGTTCTATTTAAGGTAATGGCGCCTTTGGTTCTCGAAGTTTACGAAAATGGGCGAATCACCTACAATCGAATGATACGCCAACGAAGTGGAATGGACATGTTTTTTCATGGCTACGAAGGTGGCGAGGTCCGCACGTTGCGGATGGGGGATCTCGAGCCTGGAGAGGGGGGGTTGTCATTAGGTTTCTCTTGTACTTGGCGTTATTTTACCATCTCGAGCCTGGAGACGGGGTTCCCCCTGGTCGGATTTTTTACTTTCCAGCAGGCGTGGATCCTCCACGACTCTGTGAGGTGGTACACGAGGATCAGATAGCTAAAATTATGGCTCTTTACAGACCTGGTGTTCCAGTTCCCATTTACACAGAGTCTGCACACCCGAGACGCCATATCCCCGGTCTTTTAGAAGATCTGAAATCTGTGGTGGACAACGGCAGCTATAATGATGGCGGGGAGGCCGATTCGGATGGGGATTAGATAGCTTTTTTTATGTTTCATGTTAAACTAGTGTACGCTTTAATGTTTTCGTGAACGTGTTTTTGTTAATGATTAGTAATATTGTTGTCTCGTATAACATTTTCGCGATTTTTTTCAATTCTCAAAAACAAATGATTAAAAACACAATATACGATCAATCTCAATCAAACTTTCACATAAAAGGAAATACAATATCATATATAAAGTCGATTACAATCCAAAAAACCTAGGTAAGTATGTCAGGTCGCCCATGATATGCTCGCTCCTCTACATAATTCTTGAACCTATCCTTGAAGTACTCATGACTATCCCATCCATCAACACTTGGATCCTTGTAAATGCGCCACTGTCTTGGAGGCGGTGGAATGGGACAATGGTCATTAACAAGCCAAATCTGTACACGTAAACAATACCGTTACTAAAAAAATTATGAAAGAATAAGTAAATACGAGAGAGTAGGACTCCATGTACCGGTACGTAATGGTCTGTCCTGCCTACATGTGCTATCGCATAAACCTTTGTCGGAGGCTCGGCACCCGGAGGGGGCCCACAATGGAAGACATATGTGCGGTCCGAACCATGATAAGACAACAACAGCCACTTGGTGTTCCGTTGCAAACGCCAACCCAGTAATAGGCATTATACACCAGAAGTTTGCCGTGCACGGTGAAGGAATATAATTCAATTTCCTAACAAATTCTTCCAACGTCAACGCTTCCTCCGCAAGAATCGCTACGTAGTTCGCTCCATGTGCCTGGACGTGCTTCGAAAGCCCTAACCGTACATCAATGTACTCGTCTTCTTGGTGACACAGCAAAACGGCAAGAGAACGGAACCCACAATGACCATCACCTTTGACATTTTGAACTCCAGAAATGTAGGCGAGCATGAAATGATCAATATTCTCGTGCCCCCAGTTGAAGCCGAGATACTTGACCGGCTTGTTTGAACCCGACTTGGACTTGGTTGAAGCAGATTTCGGCTTTGCAGGTTTAGTGGCACTCCCCTTTGCTGTTGAAACTCCACTGTGAGGTCGTCCGCTAGAAGGGCATCCTTTCGATCTCGGGGATCCAACGGACGATTTCACATTGGTCGTCTCTTTCTCTGCATGCTCATCCTCCTCATCCACTCCCAGCTCCTCATCCTCCATCTTCATCTTCTGCTTCTCCTTCTTCATGTTTGCATCCACATGCTCGTCCTAACACATTTTCCTCTTCGTACCGGTCTTTCTCGCATTCATCCTAGGCCTCCCCTTCTTGGTCTCACCACGTGGCGGGTCTTGAATATCGCACGATGTAGGGTCCTTTGACTCACGCCACTTTTCCGCCATCTTCTTCAAATCAAATCCCTCAACTGTCCCACATAAGTACTCTTCAACGAAGTCATCCACTGTGATATTGTCCACTGTCAGTGAAACACCATCATCGACATCAAGATCCTTAGCATCCATCCCTTCCCATCGGATCTGCTTCCAGAAAATATCAACCTCTTCAGGCACTAATGGATAACTCGTCTCCACGTAGACCTTAATTGTGTGTGGGCAAGGCAGCCCTAGTGTGGACCTCCACCAAAAATCAGCACATTTGTTCCCAATTTTCCCCTCCTTTGCTAACACAGCTTGGGCATACAACATCCTCAGGCATTTTTCAGAGCACTTTTCAAGGATGCGCTTGAAGAACACCTTAACCCACTCAGGGCCTTTCACTATCTCCATGGGAAAGGCAGTGCAGTTCTTGGTCATCTCATATCGGATCTTCCGATGCTGATCAACAAACATGTTGTCGATGTGCTGCACAAGTGTGTCGAACCCTCCGACGGATGTCTCAATCATGTCCTTAAGCATAGAGTGCTGACCCTCAACCCTGAAAATAATATATTCGTATACAATTAACTAAATAAATTTTATAACCCAATTTGATTGCAAATATTTGTATGAAAGTTACCTGTTTGATGTTCTTGTGGCAAAATGGAGAACATCATCACACCATGCCGCAACCAGCTTCTTCTTATGCTCATTAAACCAAGTTTGCTCCACATATCGCACCAAGCCTTCACTCCATATCCCCTTAAAGTGAGCAAGCCGCTCTCTGTACTCCTCCTTTGTGTGAGACCACATCACCCGACGAACACTTCCCGAGAATTTCTTCTCGTCAACCTTCATCGTCTTAGCATATGCCTTCACATTACGGTCTACATGGACCTGACACAAGTGATGATGAACCTTCGGAAACACCAGTTTGGCAGCCTTGATCAGTCCTAGCTCTCGATCAGACATGATGCATACGGTATTTTTCTCCCCGTACAACCACTTTAATCGTCTCAGCACCCATGCATAGTGGTTTGTCGTCTCCCTTTCCATGAACACAAGAGCAATGCAATATGTGTAGTTGGTGCAAGTAAACCCAACAATCTGGAACAGAGGCATACCGTACCTATAAATGCAACACAAAAAAAAAATTAAAACCCGCAAAAAATACCATTATCTACACATAATACAAAAAAGACTAAGGTTTACCTGTTGGTTTTATAGGTCGAATCCATAATGACGACATTAGGAAACATGCACAACAAATGTCGAGCGTCTGGATGAGAAATAAACAAGCACGCCAAAACCTCCTTCCCATCTTCCCTCGTCTTAGTAGTAGTGTCCAACAAATAGCCTTTCTCATTCAAAAATCCCAATGACCATTGTGTCACATTCAGATTGCCCAGGGATTTCAACCTCTCCTTAGCCCTAACAGTGTACACCTGATTCCTCGAACTCGTTGCACTCGAATATTCATTCCTAAGCTGTGTAGAAATAACCTTGGGTCTTGCACCCGCCGCAGTATCAATCATCACTTTCCTACGCTGCTCCTTCGTAAGTCGGGTAGCAAATGCATGGCCGGTCAAGGTGGTAGAAAGCATATGGTTATGGGATCCACTAACAACCGATAAGGTCCACCCAGGATCTCTAATAACATTTCCTTCCCTAAAAGTACCATGCAGCAAAAAGGGACAACCCTTCTTTTTTGACCTAGTTTTATTCACTCGTATCGGGCTGACCTTTATACCATCGACTACCACCTTCTTCTTGCCGGACCTAGGTAACCCGGATCTCTCACGGTGAAGTATAATCTTTTTAGGATTTGATGATTTAGTAGTGATCACCATAATAAAAAAAAAACCTACCCTTTGCACCCAATCTCTCAATCCTTCCTTACTAGGAAATATCTCAGTAGTAGTAAAATGGGATGAGAAGTCGATAGCTATAAATCCATCATCACTAGAATCACCCTATTTATATACAAAAATTACCACATTAGAGACTAATTAATAATTAAATTTCTAAAAACTAATATCAATAAATTAAATATTATTTCAAAACAGTTTAACATTTCAAAGACTAAGTACATTTAAGATCTAATTATTTTATACAGTAAAAATTACAATATTACATACCTTGAAGTACTCGGGAGAAATTGGCGCCTGCAAATCACCCTCATCATCTACAGATGTGTTAGCGCTCGAAGAGGACTCCGACAATCCCCTCCAACCAGAATCGCTTGACGACGACATTTATTATGAAAATGAGTTTCTAGATTTGGATACAATACAATACCACCATCCCTAATTTATATAGCCGGCTACACCTGTACTGGGCGGCCCTACGTGCAGCCCACATCGACCGTTGGGAGTGAAACGTATACTCACTGGGCGGCACCATGTGCCGTCCATGAACCCTGGGCGGCAGGAAGTGCCGCCTATGAACCCTGTCCCCCCAAAAAACCCGGTTCACTGACCCAGTTTCTTGGGCGGCACGAAATGCCGCCCACAACCCCGATTTCAATGAACCGGTTTTTAAAAACACATTTTTATTTATTTCAAAAAAAAGTCCCTAAACTGAACCCATCATGGGCGGCTCGTAGAGCCGCCCATGGAACTCGGGTTTTCTCGGCGGCATGTCGAGCCGCCCATGGAAAAGTGCGCGGCTAAAAAAAAGCGACTGCGTGGTTTTGCGCCGTTTATCAAAGATCAAGTTAAGTACAATAAGGCAAAGTCTAGATCAAACAAGAATGCAACACTGGAAATTTTCCAAATATTTGAGGCAACAAGAACAAGGCAATTGAGCAAAGCAAAATCGAAAGAAGGAGGCCAGTTCGTACCCCGGCCAATGGCTTGAGAAACTTTAATTGAAGATACCTTTGATACCACTTGATGGATCTCATCCTCGGATGGTGCCAAACATCAAGGTAATATTGTCTTTAATCATTCATAAAGTGATGAGAAAGATCGTTGTTCGAACAAGATAATTTTGTGACTATTTTGGTTGAATTTTGGATCCGATTTTTGTAGTTGTATTTTGGGAAAGATAAGAGAGATAGATGAACAAGAAACTAGTGTATATGATGCACCACTCAGATCTTGAACAATATCAAACAATCGAGATATGACACACTCAAAAGTTTAATCAAAGGCTATCGATGTAACATACGAGAAAGAGTTGAATTTATGGGGAATTCATAGGAACAAACTTATATTTTTACTAGCTTTGAATAATAATAATGTTCCTAACAAGTTGAAAAAATAAGACTATAAAAGGATAAGCAAAACCGAAAAAATAGACCTTTCGCATGGCCTCATTCAAGCCGGTGGCAACTCTTGGTATGGTTGGAGTTATGGCCCAGCAATTCATGAAATAAACACCTTATAATATGCATATTATGTATAAGGGTCCATGTATAAAATCATGCTTCATTTGGTAGAAGAACGTCGAGGCCAGATTCATATGCACGTAGAGGCCATGTTAGTCTGTGTATAAGTGAGCCTATAAATACTCATATGATGTAATCATTCATTCAACGATTCAATAACAAATTCTGTTATTCTATCTCTCTCTCCTGAGAATTGTTATATTCTAGCATGGTATCAGCTTTTCGATCCGCTTCGATCGTTTCTTGTTTCTCGATCGCTTTTTCCGCTTGATTTTTTTGTTCGATCGTCCTCTTTCATGGCGAATCGGACTCCTAATTCAGCTCCTCCTCTCAATCGCTCTTTTACAGAGGAATTTCCTCCTCTTCCCAACTGGAATCCGTGGATGAATCCGTCTGGAGACTCGAACGATCTGCTCTTTCTTCATTCATCTGATGGTCCAGGTCTCGTTCTTGTCAACAAGCTCTTCAATGGCACTGGATTTTTTGCTTGGCGACAATCCAGGGTGATTGCCCTATCTGCCAAGAACAAAATGGCATTTATTGATGGCGAAATCATGCGTCCTGATCGGTCTTCTCCGATTTATCGCCGATGGGAACGCGTCAACAACATGCTCATCGCTTGGCTTCTCAATTCTATAATTCCTGAAATCAGTAGTACTTTTCTTCTCTCCGGTGATGCTCGTCAAATCTGGCTCGATGTTAATGCTCGATATTCACAGGTCAATGGTGCTCAGAAATTTGCTGTCGCTAAACAGATCTGTAATATTTCTCAATCGGCCGATAACATTGCTGGTTATTTCAATCGCATTAAGAGTCTTTGGGATGAAGAAGATTCTATGCGTAATTTTCCTGCTTGTTCTTGTGGCCTCGCTGATGCTTATCACCAGGATCGTGATGAACAACGTCTTCTCCAATTTCTTATGGGACTCAGCGATGTTTTCTCGACTGTTCGGGGTAATCTTCTTATGTTGGATCCCTCTCCGTCCATTCATCAAGCATATTCGATACTCTTGCAGCATGAAAGACAAAATGATATTCATTCTGCTTCTCGTATTCTTGTTGATTCTTCTTCTTTGAATGTTCAAACACATTCTCCTGACTCTTCTGGTGTTTCCTCTGAGAAACCTTCTGTTGGTTCTTTCAAAGTCAAAGGGAAGAAAACCTATTTTTGTACTCATTGCAAACGATCAGGCCACTCTATTGAACGCTGTTTCAAGATTCATGGATTCCCTACGACTCCAAGGTCTTCTCAGGCACATTCTGTTGCCGATCTTGAATCTGAATCTCCATCTGCATCTTCTGGTACTCCAACTTTCACGCTTGATCAGTATGCTCAATTGATGACACTCATTCAGAAGACTTCTGTTAATACTTCTCCATCTATGGCTCATCTAGCTGGTATTGGTTCTATCTATACCTCTCTTAATTCTTCACGATCTTTATTTTCCAACTCTGCTTGGATTATAGATACCGGCGCCAGTGATCATATGACTTTCAATATGAGTCTGTTTTCTGAGCTACAGCCTATGTCATCTCCTATTCATATTTCTATGCCCAATGGTCTTGTTCTTGATGTGAAGTTGTCTGGATCTGTCAAGATTGCAGATAATATTGTTCTGCAGGATGTTCTTTATGTTCCATAATTCAAGTTCAGTTTGTTGTCTGTCAATCGGCTTGCTTCTCAACTGAATTGTGTTGCCTCATTTGATTCATCTTCGTGTTGGCTGCAGGGTCCAACCTTGAGGACTCCTTTGCTGCTTGGTAGAGTTCACAATAAGCTTTATGTGTTTCCTGAGACACTTACTGTTGCTAAAAATCTTGATTCTTCTGCTTGTTTTACTAAGTCCAAAGATATGTTACTTTGGCATAATAGATTGGGGCATTTACCTTTTAATAAGCTCAGAACCATTGTTCCTTTTACTTGCAATTCTGATGTAATTGTTTCTTGTGAGATATGTGCTAAGGCAAGGTTACAAAGGAAATCCTTTCCTCACAGCAACATTTCTACCTCGTATGCTTTTGAACTTCTACATGTTGACACCTGGGGACCTTTTAAAACTTCTACCCATGATGGTCATAAATACTTCCTCACTTTTGTTGACGATTTCACTCGTATTACCTGGACTCACCTTATGAAGACAAAAGGCACTGCTTTCTCCTTACTTCAGTCTTTTATTCAGCTAGTTCAAAGGCAGTTTGGTCGCAAAGTCAGGATTGTGAGGTCAGATAATGCCCTTGAATTAGGGATGAGTCATCAGGGCTTTCAGTTCTTCTCTTCTATGGGTATTCAACATCAGGCTTCTTGTGTGCACACCCCTCAACAGAATGGTGTGGCAGAGCGAAAGCACAAGCATTTACTTGAAACAACTCGAGCCCTGTTATTCCAGTTTAAAGTTCCCATCGAGTACTGGGGACATTGCTTATTGACTGCCACTTACCTTATCAACAGGTATCCTTCTTCAGTTCTTAATGGTATTTCTCCTTATGAGAGACTTCATGGTTATACTCCTCATTATCACAACCTGCGTAATTTTGGTTGCCTTGCCTATGCTTCTTCACTCAAATCTGGCCGAGATAAGCTCATGCCTAGAGCCATCTCTTGTGTTTTCTTAGGCTATCCTTATGGGACCAAGGGTTATAAACTCTTAGATCTTAAAACACATAAAGTGTTTATTTCTCGTGATGTGACTTTTCATGAATATATCTACCCTTTTACTTCTATATCCATGCCTACTGCTTCTTCTACTTTACCTCTCCCTATTACAGACCATACTCCTACTCCTTCAGTTCCTACTGACTCACCTATATCTTGTCCTTTTACTGACCATACCCCTACTCCTTCAGTTCCTACTGACTCACCTATATCCATGCCTAATCCAGTTTCTCCTCTCAGCTCTCCCATTACTTCTGCTTCTCAACCTTTATCTTCTTCACTAGTCCCGACCTATGTTTCTCCACCTTTAAGGAGATCATCTCGAGTTTCCAATCCTCCTTCTTACTTGCAAGATTATTTTTGCAATTTTGTTTCTTCTGACTTCAGTCGTTTTCCTACCGAAGTTGTCTCTTTTCAAGCCCTTTCTTTCTCCACTCAACAACTTCTCACCTCTCTTCATCATTCCACTGAACCTTGTTCATATGAAGAAGCTGTTCAATCACCTGATTGGATTAAGGCTATGGATCTTGAGCTCGCTGCTTTGCAGACAAACAACACTTGGGATATTGTGGACTTACCTAAGGGTAAGCGACCCATTAGTTCTAAATGGGTGTACAAATTGAAGTTCAAGGCAGATGGTACTCTTGAAAGACACAAGGCTCGTCTTGTTATTAAGGGCTGCACACAGAAAGCTGGCATCGATTACAATGAAACCTTCTCCCCTGTAGTCAAGATGACTACTATTCGGGCCCTTATTGCCACAACTGTTAAGAAAGGTTGGTTCATGTCTCAATTGGACATTAACAACGCTTTCCTTCATGGTGACATTGATACTGAGGTTTATATGAAGATTCCTTTGGGTCTTACTCACCTCTATCCTAGACAGGTTTGTCGTTTGAACAAGTCTTTGTATGGTTTAAAACAGGCCTCACGGCAATGGTACACTAAACTTTCTGATGCTCTTCTTTCTCAAGGATTCACTCAGTCCCTCAATGATTATTCACTTTTCTCTAAGAAGAGTGTTTCTGCTGTTTTATTTCTGGTCATCTATGTTGATGACATTCTTATTGTGGGTAATGATGCTTCAGCTATTGATTCAGTAAAGAGCTTTCTTCATCATACTTTCAGTATTAAAGATCTTGGGCAGTTGAATTATTTTCTTGGCATGGAATTTCTTTATACTCCCAAAGGTCTTGTTATTACACAGAGGAAATTTATTCAGGAATTATTACATGATTTTCCTCTGATTCATACAGACAGGTTTCTAGTCCTTTGGACTGTTCTGTTAAGCTTGCTACTAGTACATGCCTTGCTCTTTCGGATCCTACACAGTACAGGCGCCTTGTTGGCAAATTGAATTTTTTGGTCAATACTCGACCGGACTTGGCATTTTCTGTGCAGCACTTATGCCAATTCATGCAAGCCCCAACTATGAGTCATTGGAATGCTGCTTTGCACACTCTTTAGTATCTTCATGGCACTATCAACCTTGACCTTTTTCTTCCCAGCACTGCTGACTTCACTCTCCAAGCTTATTGTGACTCTGATTGGGCTTCTTGTCCAACAACACGACGGTCTGTCAGTGGCTTCTATATCAGTTTGGGTGGTGCTCCCATTTCCTGGAAATCAAAGAAGCAGGTGATTGTTTCCTTATCTTCTGCTGAAGCCGAATACAGGTCTTTGAGGCGCGTGACAGCTGAACTTGCTTGGCTTACTAGGATTCTTCATGAACTGGATGTTCCAAATGTTCAACCTGTACCTGTCAAATGTGATTCTCAATCTGCCATTTATATTGCTAAGAATCCCATTTTTCATGAAAGGACCAAGCATATAGAATTAGATTGTCACTTTGTTAGGGCCAAGTTACTAGAAGGCTTAATTTCTCTGGTTCATGTTCCTACTTCTTTGCAAGTAGCTGATGTATTAACAAAGGCTCTACCTGGTTATGTTCATTCTTCTGTTTTGTCCAAGTTGGGGTTGATTCAACATGAATCTACCACCAACTTGAGGGGGGATGTTAGTCTGTGTATAAGTGAGCCTATAAATACTCATATGATGTAATCATTCATTCAACGATTCAATAACAAATTCTGTTATTCTATCTCTCTCCTATCTCTCTCTCCTGAGAATTGTTATATTCTAGCAGGCCACGAGCATGCAATGACTTGAAGGAAAACCACCAAGCCAACTTGACAATTCATGGGAACACTTGTGGTCGATAAGGCTTGATGAAGTTAAGCTTGGAGATGCCTAGGTCAGGCTCGAGTGATGGATCCAAGAGGAGGATGAGCGCTAAGAGGGTTGTTGTGCACGGGCGCGGCACGGAGCACGACGTTGGTGTTAAGTGTAGGTGTTGTGGCATTGGAGACCAAGAACATGAGCTCTTGATCTTTATTGACCGGGGATGTGGTCGGATCATCTTCTTCAAGAAGGCCACCTTTTTGCTCCACACATATGGAGGTGTGGTGGGTATTTCCTAAAATACATCATCCATCAATAAATATGAAGGAATCACAAAGTCCTAGTGGAAAACTATAAAAGGAAAGAAAGGGGTAGTTTAGAAGTTAAATCTGGAGGAGATTTCAAAATTTCATGCCAAGTTGATCGCACAAGAGGTTTGACTATTGTCTTTGCACAATTTATATTGACATTTCTTTTTAACCACATGAAATTGTGAAAACTGCAATTATATTAAGTTACAATAGGTTTTAAAACCTTTTATTTGGTTCATTATAAACTCCTTAATTCTTTGAAAAAGTTACAAATGACTCCCCTTATGCCCTATGAACATTCTCTTTATTCTTTTTTACTTTTTGTTTAAACGGGGCCAGATTCATATGCACGTAGAGGCCACTGAGCCAAATCACATGCTCTTATATCTGGTGGTAATGCCTTTATATGGTAATCTCATCCGGTAAATAGAAACTAAAATAGAGAGCATAAGATTGTACAATTTGGTACTTGTTGTTTATTCGGTTTTTTCGCTTGGTACCCCTGAGGTACAGCGAAATTCGCGAGATATCCCAAAGATTGACTCATTTCACGTGGTACCCCCTAGTTTTATTTTGTTTTTTCCACCAAATACTCTTCCGTTAAATAGACTAACATAAATCGTTAATTAAAAAAAAAACAAAAAAAAAATATGTTTCTTCGTTTCTCCGATCCACCTCCGTCCCCAACCTAGAAGGGCTCTAGCTAATTTTTAACCATTTTCCCATGCTTACCTGCTCCCTCCGCCTTTGCCTCCACCCTTGATCTCCGGCGGCCCTCTACAAGGGCTCTAGCCAATTGTGTAACCATTTTCCCTAAAACCTTGAACCCTAATTTCGCAGCTTTGACGCCAATTCGATCCACCTCCGTCTCCAACCTCTCCGCCCTCGAATCAGACGGCGCCAAGCTCCGGTCGCTTAATTCTCGCCTCCACAATGGCAACACCCTCTACGGCCTTGATAACAAGTTTTTGTCGTTCTAAAAACTGCTATGCAAAATATCCAAACAAACCTTAAACCCTAGTCCTAGGTAAGTACATGTCGAATCCACAGGGAGACAGATTCTATCTAAATATGCAATTCGTATGTCAATCAAAAGTAACAAAAGGGGGGTTTTGTGAGTTTAAGTAATCCTAGCATGCAAAAGGGTAAACAAGGTAATAGTTGATGAAATCAGTAATGGGAAAAAGCACTTAGTCAAACAACATCCACTATTCGTATGACAAGTTGATCATAGATACTCATTCAAAATCTCATGCAATGGTGATTCCAATTCCTTTTCAGATATAACTAATAGCACAACCAGATACTATTAGCACTAACTAATTAAACAACCCTGAAACTATCAAGATTCAGTTTAACAACAGTTTTACGGATAAGAATATAGTTGGATACAATTCTAGCATAAAACAACCAGCTTTTGTCCTAGAATGTAAATCAATTCTCTTCTGCATAAGACTAGCACAACCAGATACTAGTACGATACAGTTGCTACTTTGAAATAGATATGCTCAACCAGTAACAATCTAAATCTAGCAATCAATCAATAACAACAAACCCTAGATGCGTCCAAATAGAGATTATCAATATCAATCATAAACAACTTAAGCAAGAGAAAGATAAAAACCATGCAATAGATTAAGAACAAGAATCTCACAACTTAATCCAAACGAAAGCTTCAGCGTCTAACTAAGCCAGGGAGGCTTAGTTCTTCATAGTAAGAAAAATACGTAGAGAGAAAATTAGGGTTCAAAGAAAAAGATGATAGATGATATGCCTCTCTTTTCCCTTAAATACTAAAGGAAATAAAATCTGAAATTAACCTAAAACGAAATAATAAAATGTAATAAAAATAATCCAAATAAAACAAATATGGAAAACACGTTCGGCGGGCTTCTGACAGCGGCGGCGGTCGCCGTAATGTTCACGGCGGGCGCCGTCGCTGTTCTTCGGTTCAGCTCCTGCGACACTTCCGTAGAAACGCCATAACTTTTGATTCCCAACTCGGATTGCGCTCATATTTTGAGGACTTGCAGTAGACTTCAAGATCTAACTCCTCGAATTGGAATCACTCCATTTGGACATCGGAGTAGAGAGAACGAACCAATTGAATTCAGACTATGGTTCTTCTACTCTTCATTGCACTCCTCTTCCTCGTCTTCTCATGTGGTTTCTCCTCAGTGTCTCATATGATCTCCAAAACCGCTCAAACACCTCCAAAAACACCAACTTCGCCCCCAAACACCATACACATGAATGTGTCTAAATCTACCCGAATGGCACCAATAAAACCTCTAATGACTCTTACTTAAGCCCTACAAAATAGTGCTTATCAAACCACCCCATGCTTAGACCTTTGCTCATCCTCGAGTAAACCAAATAAGAGTCCACTCCTCCAATGCAGCACCCAAGGTCTCAGGAAGCATATCCTCCAACTAAGAGTCACCTAACCCATGCCAAGCTCCTGGCACCAATCTCATTCACAACACATCCACAACTCAACAAGCTTAAAGGCAAGCAGAGTACTTCCCCCAAGCTAAACCCGGACATCCAAAAGTATGAGTAACCTCTAATCCTAGCCTCCATCTATTGCTCCTTATGTCTCCCAGAGTGACCTACCCGACAATCCTTCTTTGACTTCTCTTCTTATGACGCCTCGCCAAGAATAATGAGAAATCCTAAAATCACTCTTCTTTTTTTTCACTCGTTTTGCCAAGGCGCCCTTTCGGGTTTTCACCAAGCCACTCATTTCATTTTCCAATAGATGTGCTCACATAAGCTCACGTCACTCTTGACCTCATATTACCCCAGCCTAATGCCGGTCCAAGTCAACTGCTTATTACCTAGGCCGCCCTTTCGGGTTTTCGACCTATCCCAGGATTTTTATGATAGCCTTTTTTCAATTTTTTGGCTCTTTTCAATTTTTTATTTTTCTCCTCAGCAGCGTAGCAAGTATAAAACCTCACCCCATGCTTAAACATTGCATTGTCCTCAATGTAATGAAAGACAAAAGAATAAAGCACAGGGAAAAGCAAAAAATAACTCACAACGTTGCCGAGTTGGCTTGGACACTTCCTTGTTGCTGGCGGTGTAGTCATAAAAGTTCATGTCCTGGATGTCTGCATCAACGCTATACTAAAGTTCATGTCCTGGATGTCTACATCACGTCACTCTTCCTTTTTTTCCTCCTCCCCGCTTCTCGCCGAGATCGCCGGCCTCGCCGGCTACGACTT
Organism: Rheum nobile; assembly: GCA_027886185.1. Lineage (NCBI taxonomy): Eukaryota > Viridiplantae > Streptophyta > Magnoliopsida > Caryophyllales > Polygonaceae > Rheum > Rheum nobile. The sequence goes on along the minus strand of WOAB01000789.1, from coordinate 2,045,414 downwards.
CGTCATCGTCGACTTGGAGCATGGCTATGGAGGCATCTATGATGCCCTCCCCTGCCTCCGAGCCTCCCGCAATTAACAACTCCATTCCCCTCCATTGTAAAATTTCAGGTTTTTCTTCGAATTCTGCAAGAAAATATGAATGAGAGGGAAAATATCGTGCTAGGTTTCAGAGATCTTTTAGGGCTTCAAGGTGGAAGATGCTTGGGGAATTGGGTTTGGGTTGAGATTCTCCGAGTTTCCCCCATTAAAAGAGTTGGGAGCTTCTCTGTTGAACTGGATTTTGTCAAAAAATCAAGTTGCAAAGTCAAAGGCGGAGGGAGCAGGTGAGAGAAGACGATTATATTTTTGATTTTCATTTTTTATCTTTTTTGGGTTTTTTTTTAACAGATATGTTAAATATATGATGAAAGGGTATTTGGCAAAAAAAAATCAAAACTCGGGGGTACCACGCAAAATGAGTCAATCTTTGGGGTATCTCGCGAATTTTGCCATATCTCAGGGGTACCAGGCGAAAAAACCATTGTTTATTTGCCTTAACAAACTAAGAAAGAGAAACAGGTTAAATGTCCAAAAAAGCATTGCATCTGAGATTAGTTTTTCTAAATATCGGACAATACACCTTATTATCTAAAACATTAAAAGTCAATGCTAAGGTATTTCTCTACTGGTTTCATGTAATCCCATTTTCGACATACCATGACTTTGAAATTAGATTGAACCCCTTCGGACATTCGATGTAGCTTGCCGACATAAATCATATACATCAAATAGGTCATATTTCTTTGGGTTGGTAGAGATAATATGTGTGATCCTTGTCAAGGCCTTTAAAATTAAAGGATATTTTTTGTGAATTATTGTTAGATGAATTTGTCTCCATTGTAATCTATTCACATGCAAAATGTAAACGTACTAACAATTATTATTATTGCATGATTGAATAGGGGTCAATTTTGTAGACACGTGATGATAGTAGAGAAAGGATTACTACAATACATGATTCATACTGGATGCAATTGCTTCTTGTGGTGCTCTTACAACCACCATTAGTTTAGGTGAAGCCATTAAATCGCCATTGCTGGTAAACCAATTGTATTGTGATTTTGTGCACTTCTAAAAGTAAAAGGGAAGTATATCCTTATACTTTATAAGAAAGGATAGGAAGTTGTATGGGCAAAGGTAGTTGCCAACAAAAATTCCAAAAACCTAAATGGGGAAATTTAAATGACTAAAATGGGATGTTCTAATTGATTGTCGTGAAACCAATTTGGCTTGTCAGGTTCTCCCCTGTTGAGGTGGGCATGGAAACAAGCTTTGACATTATTTAGTAATGTCGTTCTGTCTTTATATCGACAAGGCACGACAAGTGTTATGGAATTTCTCTTATGTGCTTGGGTTACTTGGACTAACAAGAATAATTTTGTACTTGATCCATATTTATTAATATTGAAGTGGTTTGGAAGGGGTTTACTAATCTGGTGGTTGATTATGACAAGTTGCAGTGTCCACCAAATCCTTCTTCATCCGTATTGACTCCCGATTTTGCTTCTTGTAGTGTTGTACACTCATGCAATGTCCTCTGACCGACTACTATAAGTTGAACACATACACTTTAGTGGTCTCGAGATCAGGCTTTGGTTTGAGGGTTGTTTGTCACAATTTTGGAGGTGAATTGGTCCATGTGGCTTCTACTATGTTTCGTTGCTCTTATGATCTAATGTGATCAGGGGCGCCATCAACACTCAAGAGGACCACAAAGTGTTCGAGTGTTGTAAGAAGACTCGATAAAGACGCCCATCAATTAATATGGAAGAATCTTTGTCTTGGATTCCACATAATGGAGTTGAAGATGAATATCCATGACATTAAGTCGGACATTTGAAGGGTTTCGTCTTCAAGGGACTATAAAGGCTTTCATTCGTGGCGCATATCAAGATTTTTGTCATTAAGAGGCATTATGAAGGACAATTGAAGTGTCGTCATTTATTGTGTCATTCCCTGAGTCAAAGCCTACTTAATTCTTGGGCATATGAAGAGTTTTTCTTTTCCTATTTAAAGGCTTGTTGGTTCCTAGTTGAGATTGACAAGATTGAAGAAAAACCGATTTCTCTTGTTCAATATAATTCATGTTTTTTCATTTCCAATTCAAGCATTTGCTTCGTATTTTGTTGGTGGATTCCAACATCGATCTTGTGGCCTTATCAAGATTTTTTTTTTCTCAAATCATTGGTGGACCTATCCAAGAGTTCGATCAACCCCGAATCCTAGAGGTGTGAGTAGATCTATCTGCGTCTTCAAAGATTTAACATCGTCAATCCTTGGTGGATGTATACAAGAATTGTCGGGTCTTTCAATCTCTTTTGGTGGATTTCTTGAGAGAGTTGATTGCCTATCCTTTACTTTGAAGAACTGAAGTCAAACGAACCTTGATTCTCATCATGACCCCTTGCATTCTAAGGAGCTTGCTTACAAGTGAGGCCTCAAAGTGGCACGGTGAATGGACTATAAAAAAAAAAGTAGTGGAATCTGATTCATTGTTCCGGTGAATAGGCTTCGACGGGGGTTCTCCTTCCCTTCATATGTGGATTTAGTGTTGGCTAATATCAATTGGGTCATTTTATTTTATTTATATTTCTATGTTAGTAGGTGTTGTAATTCAGTGACGCATTTAGCACATCACTTTTTCTAGTTCGGGTAATGAATTTGTGTATGTTGACAACTTACCTAAGAATATCCTTGACATGGTGGGTTATGACATATATGAATTCATTTCCCTTCAAATATAATAATATGATAATGATTTTTAATTGTTTAATATGATCATGACTTTAAGATCATGGAGCTTGCTAGTTCATTACAAGTTTTGTCCGACGTACGGATAATGTAGTGACATATATTATGGCATAAATATTGAAGTTTTTTGGTTGTTTGAATTTGATTTTGTATGTATGGAGTTTTGTCAATGTGGGGATAATACAATGACACATATTATGACACAATTAATGAAGTTTATGAATTTGTACACATGGAGTTTTCTTTGGTAAAGTAATATACTGGCACAACCCCAAATGAGGTAGCTTTGTGAAATGGGAGTTGGTGGATGTTGGGAGGTTTCGGGTTCGGTTCATGTCTCCATCTCTTCACTTGGATGAAAAACGAGAAGCCAAATCTCACTAGCTTTTCTTCTATTGGGTCGAGTCTGTCGGCGTAAGTTGGTTTACGTGGTTTGTGGCTCTTGCATGTTAGGTCATGGACACGGGGTTTGCCACCACAAGGTGGATTCCCTGTCATAAAAATAAAATAAAGTGGCATAAATTATAACGAAACTAATAAAGCTTTATTTTTAGTTTTTTGAACTTGTATGCATAAGATTCAAGTGCTTAAGGTTCTTAGGGTGAAAATTGGGGACAAAGATGGGTCATAAGATCAAGGGCAATAAATGGCTATGATTAGAGAGGTATCATGGAAAGGAGTGACATTTTCATAATTTTCTAGTTCTTTTTTCTTTTCTTTTCTTTTTTTTTTCTTTTTTTTTCTAAACACAACGTGTAATTGTATTTAAATTCACAAACGTTATACTAGATGTTCATAGAGATTCACAAAATTAATCCTAGAGGTTCATAGAGGCTCACAAACTTTGTACTAGAGATTCAAAAATTCTATACTAGAGGTTTACAAACTAACTTTATACTATATGCTCACAAACATTATGTTATAGGTTCACAAACTTGTACTTAGGTTCACAATGTGCTATTAAAATGTGTGTTTACCATGTTTATTAAATATGAACATTTATCAAGTATGAACCTTTAGTGTACCACAAATGATCCTCTAATGTACTAATTGTGAACCTCAAACATAGTTTGTAGTTATTAATCATGCATCTTTTAGGTTTAGTATATTAAAATGTATGTTTATTAAATGTGAACCTTTAGTATATTAAGAATGCACCTTTAGTATACTACACATAAACTTCTAGTATACTAGCTATGAACCTCAAGCATAGTTTATATTTATTAACTATGGACTTTTGACATATAATATATATTAAAATACATGTTAATTAAATGTGAATCTTTAGAATACAAATTATGAACCATTGGTTTACCAAAACATAAGCCTTAGTATACTACTATGAACCTCTATCTTCATGAAAGCGTTTATGTGTATTTTCCATTCTCTGTGTAACATAGGTTCGCTCATCTGTTGTGTGTGGTATTCATATATAGTAGCCTTATATTGATATATATTACATTGAGCACAATCATGTTTGAGACTATTATTACATTGGTCTATGAAACGTAGAATAATTAGGGGTTTGTATATTACATGTCAATGTTCATATATAGTCATTTGACGTTTATACTTATGCTTATGAAAAGTTCATTTTATTTTTCCCACTGTGTGCATATCTAAGTGAATGGTCATAATTAGTACACTAGAAGTTCCTAATGAGTATATTGGAGGTGCACATCTAAGTGAAAACATAACGATAAGTGTTCAAATTGGTGTAGGGAACAATATAATAGAAATCGTATGCTCTTCAATAGAAACTTGAGAAACCAAAAAGAAATAGAAGAATAACCCAATTGATAAATAATGATGAAGTGAACACTAAACAAACATCTTAAACTAATTATGAATTATTCATGACAATGAAAAATTGGTTGTTTGGCACCTCCAACATATAAAAGAACATGTATACAACCCTTGTAACACGCCATTAAACAAACATCTCTTTAAAGAGAATCAAACCTTACATAGTTTTGAGCTTTTGAGTTTTTTGTACATCAAAGGAACAACCCTAAACCCACCTTATAGGAAGATTACTCAGACTCGATCCAACCATCATCTGCACGATGTGAAAAAGATCAAACCCACCTTCTAGGAAGGCTTGTCCAATCTTTCCACAATTATAAGTTTGCTTAAAAGAGTTTTGATTTTGAGGTGATTTAGTTTAACTTTAAGATTTGCGACTATACTCGATTAATATTTGGTTTGATATCGAGCTCCTACATAGCCTTTGAAGGCATCAAGTCTTCATGTAGTTCTTGAAAGAACATGTCTTAATTTTTGTTCTTTATTTCGATGTGATAGAGTTTGATCTCTTTTATTTGTAACGAACATCCTACGTATCCACTTATATAGTGGAATCAAGTCATCATAGTTTACAGAAAATCACTTTAATTCAATGTGATATAATTTAAGATAGCCCACTCAAATTAATTAGCAATGGATTTATATTTCAAAGAAAACAAAACTACAATTTATGTCAATTAGCAGGTCAATTTTGTGAAAATCAAAAATTATATCATGTTTCTGAAGGAATACGTGTCCTTTAATCAAGATGGCAATTACTAATGATAGAATATGATTAATAATAGAGATTTTTAATCCGGATGTTTTAGGTAGTCTTAGTGCTTTGCTAGAAGTCAACTATGACTTATGGGATAAATTATATTTGACTCATTGCTATTATATTTGGGTCATATAAGGTCACACACAATAGAGAAATTGGGCTAGATCAAAGCAACCTGAGGCCCATAGTGGGACTAGAGATTTCGGCCATATGTATTATTGGAAGAGTGGATTATTCATCAAGTAATAATAAAGAGTTATATATTTACTTGATGATATAAGAAAATATATCTTTAGGAAAGATAAGATATTGTATCAACCATAAATATCTCTTTCTAGTTTAAAGGAGATTTTTATCTTATAAGATATATGATATAAGATAAGATAACAAATATATTATTATTATATATATCTTTTATATATAAAAAGGAAAGAGTTCCGAGAAGAAATAAAGAAAGAAAAACCCAATTGGGAAAAGCTCTCGTTTAACCTAAAACCTACCCTCTCTCTGCCGCCCCTGTTCATCATCTCTCCCCTAAAAAATCCAAATCTATCTCCCCTCCTCTACTACTGATTCGATTGTTCCTGGCTTTTGCAGCCTTAACCTCTCCCCCTGTGTACCTGCTCAAGAAGCTCCAAGTCACAGAATCAAAAACCCCCAAAAATAAATCCGAAAGGCACCACCATGGCTTTCCTCGAAAAAATTCACAAGAGTCTACGTCATATTCTCCTTTTAATTCCTCCTCTGGCGCTAATCGTACACTTACTTTCCCCTTTTTGGAGTTTCGACTGGCAATTTGGTTCAATCAGAAGTTCCACTTCCTCTCTCTCGAAAAAGAGTTAACTTGCCTAAGCGGTGTGTTGGTGGCGCCGTGTTTAGGCTCCTCCCTCTCTCTTTCTGATGTGACTTGTCGGTGCTACTTCGGCGTGCTGCGTTGGTTGTGCTGGCTTGGTGAACACTCTTCTCTGCAGAAGGGTGTCCAGGGCCTGCTTTGGTTGTACGGTTTCTGGCCTAAAGCTACTAATCTTTGGTTGACTATTCAAATTACTAGTTGGCTGCTGCTTTTGGGTTGGCTTGGTGGCCACCCCTTCCTGCAGAAGATTGCCCAAGGTCTCCTTTGGTGGTACGGATGCTGCAATTTGGCTCTCGTCTCAACGAAGACTATTCATCTGGATAGGTGTTTCGTTCCTAACCTCCTTAGTTACTGTAACTTCAAATTTCATGCTAGCCTTTTCTGCTATAAATACACCAATCATCAATACACTAAATGCACCTCTAGTTCGAATATTCCCTGTCTCTTCTCTTCCTTCAATATGTCTGTGTTCACCTATCGTTGCATTTATTCTCTTAACTCTCCTCTACTGTCTGTGTTCTATATACATGCTATGGAAAAAGGAAAAAAACTATTCTCTGCTGTGCTCTGCACAGAGGCTTCACAAGCCAACAACACAGTTAATCACTGTAGCAACAAAAATAGCCACAAAAATGGCCCTTTCTCTGGTGAGGGTTCCACCACCCTAATTATTACTACTGCTTCTGAACCTGGATATGTTCTGAAAGAGGAAGGATTGGGAAAGCCTAAGATTGACACTCAGGCTTTCCTATCCAGACTCTCTAAAGTTAGAGACAATGTTAAAAGATCTATGGAATCCACTCTTATGGGCTATGTCATAGGAAACCCAATTGATTTCCTTAAAGTCTTTGCTAAACTCAAAATGGAGTGGAGAGCTCTTAAGGGTGGTTTCAGTTTCACTGACCGGCACTATGGTTGGTTTGAAATCAAATTTGCTAACCCCATTGACCTCAAAAAAGTCTGGGAAGGGAGACCCTTTCATGTCTTTCGTCAAGTTATGTTGCTTAAATCGGGTTGTGACACCTTTGATCCTCAATATCAACGCATTTCCCAAATGGATCTTTGGATTCGAATTCCTCTTATGCCTATTGAGTACTGCAATGCTGAAGCTATACAAGCTATTCTTGAAGAAAATCATTTTGCCACCTTTCTGAAACTTGATCCCCTTGCTGCCAGACGCAAGTGGGCCAAGTTTACCAGGATTTGTGTAAATATTGACCTATCCTTAGTAAAAAATAGCTATGTCTGGATTCCTGATGCCAATATGGTCTATAAAAAAATTCAATGTATGGTTTGAGGATTTACCTGAGGGTTGTGGAAATTGTGGGGACCCCCTCCATACTTTTAATACATGTCCTCTCAGAAAGTATGTTCCTCCCAAACTCAACATCATTTTCAAAAGACCTTCCAACAAAAATTCTGAGCCTATCAACCCCATTGCCCCTCCTTGTGAAAACAGTGAGGGTTAGGAAGAAGTGAAAGGAAATAATTCCAAAGCTACCAAGGGTTCTGGATCTAATCCTCATGGGCATAAACCTTACCTTGCCGAAAATGGAGGTATCTCTATTACCTATGAATCTGACCATGACTCTGATATTGAGTTCCTGGACTCAACCACTTGTGCTAATAATAAAGAGGACTCTCTTGAGGCCAATATGAATGTTGCTGCTGAAACTACTACTGTTGACCCCACTCTCCAGGAGTCTATTCCTCCTATCACAATCTCTCAATCAGTTGCTGACCCTATTCTGGTGCATGTTGAGGCTGACTCTCAGGCTTCCAATGATAGTGCTGGCACCCTCAATGTGGATCCCATTAATATTACTGTTGAGAACCAAGATCTTTATGATGTTGATGATCATACGACTCTGCCTCACACTTTGGAGGCTCCTCTTGTGCAAGAAAATATAGCTACAATGGCTGATCCCAATGCCATTTCTTCATCCCCAAGTGATGTGTCATCTGGAATGGAGGATAAGTCCTCCCCTAATCATTCCCCTTCTATGTTGGATATCGAGGAGAACATGAGCTGCGGTGACCCCAGTGATGAACCCAATTTTGAAGAAAGTGACCCCTAGATGTCTTTGAAGATGAACCTGAAAATGAGGATCCTTATATGGATGATGACATGGAGGATGATCCCTTTACTGAAACTGAGCTAGCTGCCCTTATTGTCCATGATGGCTCTGTGATTGAGATTTCTTATGGATCCTTTCACTCTACCCGCACTATTCACTCACTCAGTTCTAACAACACTATGCTTCAGATGCTGGGTTCCCTGGGTGTCAAAGCTGGCGAACAGTCCACCTCTGGTTCCAACAAAAGGAAGTTGAATGAAGGGGATGAAGACACAGCCACCTCCAGCCTGATGGGGCCCAAAAAACCTAGGATCTAAATGTTATACTGTTATGATTAAAAACCGAATTTCTCTATTTTTGTCTACCATGGTGCCCTACCAGTTGCATCTTTGGTATGTTGGTCTCACTTACCCCTTTTGCTTCCTTCCCTCCCTGGGCTGGAGGAATTCTGTTTCTAATCTTGTTTCTAGGAGCTTTAATTATGCTATCTACTGTACTCACTGTTTTAATTGTTTCAGTTTTGCATCCCTGGGGTCCCTTTCCCTAGGGTGGGCACTACTCCTATCAATGCAAACTTTTCCCTTTGTTTATTATTTACTTAACAATTTAAATCATCTACTTACCAATTTAAATCATTCATCTCCTTTTTTATTTTGCAGATTAGCTCTCAAATTACATGTTTGGACATTCCTTGGAACAATTAAGAAGAAACTAGATCTCTTTCATCCTCCACATAGACTAAGTAACTACTATATTGTGTGGATCTTTCATGCTTTACTTTGGTTTTTTGTTGACCCCAGCTTTCAATTGCATAGCTATGTACTTACCTCCCAAGTTAACTTAATCCATAATACTCTCTTTACCACTAATTTTATCCGGGTTTCTGATTTTTACTTCTCTTGGTGGTGCTTTCCTGGCTTCTTTGCAGGATTACTAACTCATTTGAAGACCCTAAAACAACCTAGCTGCATCTTGAAATGGTTTGACTACTTACTCCTTAATACTCACCAATATACTACCAAATGTCTATGGATTCACAATCCAAAAATGAACAAAATCTCACTCCCTTATGGGCGGACTTATACTATAAAGAGTGCTTAGGCACCTGATGCTAACAACCTGTGTACTTCATTATTACTCACCTTCCTAACTAAGTTTGGATTATGTCCTTTTACCCTTACAAACTACCAAAAAGACCATGGTGACGATTACTCTAAGCTCCCTTGTCAGTTAACAAATAATTTAATTGAACCTCATATACCTGCTTGTGTTGATTATATCATATATATGAGATTTGTTTGGTCTAAACTTGCCATGAGACCTCGGTGGGCTGATCCCCTGAAGCTCCTTTTCTTAACTCTTAATTTGCGGTTAAGTTCTATTACAGTTGATCTTGGTTATCTTGCCATGTGGTTGCTTATGATGCCTAATCAGCTCAAAACTTACATAACTTATCTTACTGCGAGTTATCTTTCTCTTAATTATATTATCAGAATCATTCTTGATGGTGACTATTATTACTCATCTCACCAACTAAGTAAATTAGACTCATTTTGTTATTATCTTACAATATTAAATTTATCCATGCGGGATACTTCTATAATTCCCTTCTTTAGGATTATTCGAGCTGTGGAACTTCAGTACTTCAAAAAATCATCCAAAGTCCATTTTATGTACTTTATATGTGAAATAACACTCAAACCAGCATTCCTCTATTGCTTTGAACCCTATTTGTTTGACCTCTTTGTAGCACTCGATTCTAACATTAACTACTCTATTCTGCCTTATGGGCCTTGGATATCAAGAATGTGCTTCATTAACAAGTGCAATAACCTTTGTATCTCTGACCCATGTATTAGCTATCATGGATATAGGGTTGTGTCCTTTAGAGTGTTCAATATCCCATACGCTAGCCATCACCTATATCGTGTAAAGTTTGGTATAAAATCCAATCCAGCTCTCGAAAATAAATGTAATTACTAGAACTTTCATTATGCTCTTATTGGTATCAGTAAGAGCGATTACAAAAAATATCAACCCATGTATATCATTTTAACTAACTCGTATGGTACTCCTAAATCAATATCCTCTACTTTCCCCAGATTCGATCATTGTGATTTATGTAATTTCAATATTCTTGATCAATGGTTTTATCAACCAATATCATCAAAACCCAATCACAAAGTATCTAAGAACCACCAAAAAGCAAGACCAAAATTACTTGCAAAAAATCTCGGTTTTTTTTTATGAAGATAAGCCTCTGGAATTGTCGAGGCATTGGTCACAAAAACCTTTGGACCGATGTTGAATCTTTCTGTAAAATTGAGAAAATTCAAATCATGGCCCTAGTTGAAACTAGAACTGACAAAGAACCGCAACAACAACTCTGGAAAAAGGCAGGTTTCGATAATTTCTACCACTCTCCATCCACTGGTTTTTCAGGTGGCATCTGTGTTATGTGGAAGGAATATCAACTTCAAAATGAGATATGTGAGGTTTCACATATTGACAATCGATTCATTGCAATTAAATACAAATCTTAGCCAAAGACATCTGCATTTTGATTATTTTTGTTTATGCCCCCCAAGAGACATTGATAAAGACCCTTTCTGGTCTTTGATGACTAATTTTATCCAACAAATAAACATTCCTTGCCTTGTTATAGGCGATCTCAATGAAATCCAACACAATATGGAAAGGTTGGGAGGCTGCCAACTCCCTCCCTCCAAGTTCCTTAGACTGCATAATTTTAAGAATAATTGTGATCTTATTGTTATCCTGACTCAAGGTGGTGTATTCACCTGGAGGAAAAATAGAACAGAAATTGATAATATTTATTCCAAGCTAGATAGAGTACTTATAAATGACCAAATTTTGCAATGGTTCCCTGGCATTATCACTAAAAACCATGCTTTCACTTCATCTGATCATTGTCCCATTTCCGTGGACTTAGAAAACCAAACCCATGTCAAAGCACAACCATTTAAATTCGAGAAAATGTGGACTTATAGAAAAGACTTTGAGAACATCGTGAAACAAGCCTGGCGTATCCATACTCAAGGTTCCCATATGTATAATCTGGTTAAAAAAAACAAATGCTTTTAAAATTAGTGCCAAACAATGGAATAAGACCACTTTTGGTAATATCTTCAAACAACTCAAAGAAGTTGAAAGCTCACTCACCGCTATCCAAAGTGATATAATTGCTAATCCATATCAAAATCTAATCTCAAAACAAAATAGACTAATAACAAAGAAGGAAAATCTTCTTACATTCCATAAAAGATATTGGAGCCAACGCGTAAAGATAAAACATATAAAATCAATAGACACAAACTCCAACTACTTCCATCGGGTGGCTACTGGCAAACGCAGTAGGAAAATCATTAAAGAAAACGTACTATGGATGGTACTATTATAATTGGTCAATGTTCTAAAAATCCCCGCCTAGGGCCGTCTAGGCCGCGGCTAGGCGCTAGGCGGTCATCCTCCGCCTAGAACCCGCCTAGATCCGCCTAGGCGAGAAGATTCCTCAAATGTTGTGGAAGCTACAACATCTTAGAAGATGACGGATGCATTAACATAATTTTGGGTTAGACTTTGTATAATAAGGCCCATAATATAATTTCAAATCTCATCCCAACATAGTTTTATAAAGATTAATGGATTTGGGAGAACATAATCAAAAAATTACATAGATCATGCATTAATTTTTAGTCCGCCTAGGCTCCCGCCTAGGTGCTAGGCCCCCCCTCACCGCCCAGCTCCCGCCTAGCGACTTTTAGAACATTGTAATTGGTCTGGAAAACATAAGGAAAGAAATTTGAACTGATTTTGAGAGAAGATTTAACAAAAGTACTATAAATAATAATATCCTCTCAGATTATCTCACTAACATTAATAACGAAATTTCGACGCAAGAAAATGAAGAACTCACTAAACCAGCTACAAATGAGGAAATAAAGAAAGTAGTGTTTGATATTGGAAGTAATAAATCTCCTGGGCCTGACGGGATGTCTGCTCTTTTCTACCAAAAATACTGGCACATCGTTGGTCCTATGGTGACCAAGGTTGTCAAAGGTTTTTTCCACTCAGGAAAAATACTCAAGCAAATTAACCACACCTTCATTACACTTATTCCAAAATGTGATAATCCCAATTCCACTAATCACTATAGACCCATTAGTCTTTGCTCAACTATATATAAAATAATTTCAAAAATCATGACTAATAGAATGAAACCTATTATGAATAAACTCATACATCCTCTACAAGGTGCTTTTGTGGCTGACCGTTCCATTCATGATAATATCCTTTTTCACTCCTTCCGCTCCAAAAAAGGGAAAGAAGGATGGGTAGCAATCAAACTTGACATGAAAAAATCATATGACAAAATTGAATGGGACTTCATTCTTAAAGTCCTAGAAAAATTCGGATTCTCCCATATCTTCTTGGGTTGGATTAAAGAATGCACTGAAACAGTATCTTTCTCAGTTCTCGTAAACAATGGACCAACTGACATTTTCTTTCCAAAGAGAGGTTTACGACAAAGTGATCCCCTCTCTCTTTTCCTCTTCATTCTAGGGGCAGAAATTCTTGCCAGGAAACTACAAACTGAAAGCTCAACTCAAAACAATCAACTTGGCTTCAGATTATGCAGAAGAGGATCTAATATCCCATTTCCCGCCTTCGCATATCATATTCTCATATTTGCTAAAGCTAATCAAATAGCATGCTCTAATGTCAAAAGAATCATTGAAGATTATTGCTCTATCTCTGGCCAATGTGTAAATTACCATAAATCTGCTTTCCAAACAACAAACAATACACCAAATGCCACAAAAAACATCATCAAATATGTGCTTGGCATTCCACACTCTACATCATTGGAAAAATATTTGGGTTGCCCCATCATTAATGGGAAAGTAAACCATGACACCTTTCAAGACACAATCTTATCTACCAAAAATCAATTAACAAAATGGAAAGCAAACTCCCTCTCGCAAGAAGGAAAAAACACTTTAATAAAATCAAATCTAGCTGCTAAACCAAACTATATCATGCAAAGTTTTATGCTACCATCCTACATTCACAAAGAATTAGATTCAATTAACAGATCTTTCTTCTGGAATAAAGACTCCTCGTATAAACCTCTAATCGGATGGGATAAAATTTGCAAAAATAAGAATAATGGAGGAACATGAATCAGGAAAACACAAGATATGAACAAAGCTCTACAAATGAAACTTTTATGGAAAATCCTCGCTGATCCTAACAATATTTGGGTCAAAATCATTAATGAGAAGTGTCTTAAAAATACTAATATACTACAATATAAGAAAAAGGGAAATCTCTCTTGGCAATGGTCACATAACCTCAACCTCTGAGCTGAATTTCAATCTGGACTCCAATGGTTAATAGGAGATGGCAAAACCATCCATTTCTGGACGGATAATTGGCTACCCAATCTTAATATTAAAAATAATGCGTTACCACAAATTATAACAAACACGCCTATAACGGTGAGTGACTTCATTAATAATAATAGACAGTGGAACCAAACCAAATTAAAAGAAAATCTCAATCAACAAACTATAGACAAAATACTAGATATACCGATCCCCGAGTTTCCGATTTCGGATCGTTTGTACTGGACATCAAGTAAAAATGGCTGGTTCTCTACTAAATTAGCCTTTGAAATGATTACCAAACAACAAAACCTCAGTACAAATAACGTCTCCTAGATATAGAAACTAGATACATACCCTAAGGTTAGAAATTTCATTTGGAAAATATGCCATGATGGCCTCCCCACAAAATCTAGACTAGCACAGAATCTCATTGCAGCCCCTCTAGCATGCGATTCATGTAACAATCCAGTTGAGGATCTTATACATTTCCTCATAAAATGCCCTTTTACTATTAAACATATTAAAGAACAAAACACAACTATTGGTCTTATTATAGATAACATTAATAGCAATAATAAAAAACCAAAAGACATAATGATTGAACTCCAGTCGTTACTGACTAAAAAAGATTTTACTCATCTCTGCACTATATGGTGGAGTATTTGGATTTATAGGAACAAAATCATCTTTAACACTGATCCTAATGACAAAATCAAAAATCTTTCACAATATATTTCTATTCTAATTAAAAACTGGGACTCTACAAAAAGGGAAGAGCATGAGGATACCCCAACCAATTATAAAAAATCACAACCAAAAAGAAAAAGAAAATTTCTCCGATGGGAAAAACCTAACCGACATTTCTATAAAATTAACTTTGATGGATCTAAACAAACTAACGATGAATCTGGTATTGGATTCATCATTAGAAATGATAATGCTGATATCATCCATATGGAAAATAAACGTTGTGGATATAACAATATTCTCATGATAGAAGCTCTAGCTCTAAAACACAGTATCAAAATTGCTAAAACAAAGAAACTAACAAAATTGCAAATTGAAGGTGACAATCTCTGCCTTATTAATTCTCTGTTAGGCATTTGGGATTGTCCTTGGGAGATTGAGATGGTCGTTGCCGACATTTTGGTCGACATCCAATCTTTCCAAGAAGTCCATTTTAGGCACGTTTTTCGGGAGGTGAATCGTTCTGCTGATCGCATTGCTAAACTCAGCTTTTCACCAAATGTGTCTAACCTTAGTCTTGATTCAGAACTTAGTGTTCTCATCCATAAGGATGCTTTAGGTTGGTCTTCTCATCGCTTCTTGTCCAACCTAAGTCTTTCCTCATCGAAAGAAAAAAAGAAGAAAAAAAAGAAGAAGGAAAGAGTTACTTGACGTAGATATACATATGTAAAAGAAAATTGTGTGGTTTGGTGATATAGTACAACCAAAGCCACATATTTGCTTCTCACGGCCGAACCTCCAATTTTGGTGGAGTTTTGTTTGTTCCCGTTCATTCGTTCTAGCAAACGAAGGTAAGGCAATCTAGTACCGTGCTCGTGTGGATCAAGTAGAGGAGTCACACTTGAGGCTCTATTCTCCAGGGTGATCCCAAAAACAAGTTTTGTATCAAAATGTATGCTACTCTTTCATATGTGATTTGTATTAGGTTTACGCACGAAATCCTAAGTTAGATGTTAGAAAATTGTTTTCTGAAATTCCGCTTAAAGCATCTAGATCCCTACAGTGGTATTAGAGCCTCTTGCATAAATTGATATGATCATGATTAAAGTTGTTAATTTTGATGCATGTTCTTGATTATTTTGGTTCAATTTAGTGGCAAAATTGATATATGGATTATCTTGTATGATTAAAATTGTGATTTTAATTGATTGGATGCATAAATTTGTGACTTTCATGTATGTAATATACTCGAAAAAATCAGTCATAGGACCAAAATTATCCATGTTAAAAATTCTAATTTTTTGCTTAATTTTGACCCCAAAATCGATTTGTATGTTTAATTTATGCAAGAGATATGATTTCTTGTATAAATCATATTCACACATTAAAAATACTAGATTTTTCATGTTAGTGAAAATTGATTCAAACCCTAGAAATTTAGAATTTCATGGCTTGAATGCCCAAAGTTGATTAATTTTGTGTGAAATTGGTTCATACATTAATTTTTCAAAAATATTATTTTTCTGAAAATTACATCATATTTTCCTTAAAACCATCAAAAATTTGTAATTGTTACAAAACTTGAGTGGGAGAAGGAATTAAATCGTGGTTGGGTGACCCTATGGGTTCACGATAGTTCAGGATGATCCGGCGGGGTGGGGGCTGGGCGGCTTGGTGGCTGGCTAGGCTGGTGCGGCCAATGGGGTGGTGGATGGGTTGCATGGTGCAGCTATGGGTTAGGTGGCTAGGGTTAGGGTTTGTTAGCCTAAGATCCTAATTGCCTAAATTAGATATGATAACAAGATATCTTATCTCTAGAGTATATTTTATCCAATTATACATGGTAATGATTACTATTGGTATTAATTCCATATATGATTTTATTGAATTAAAATAATAAGAAGATTGGATTAATTATTTTATTGGATAATTTAATTAATTTAATCTTAAAAGTCTATTAATATGATTAATAGTCTATTATTGTCTCTTAATATTTGATGTTATATTATGCATGTATGATTTAATATTATGATATTATTATTACATGCGGTGACTAGTATGGCCCAAAATACGATAGAAAATACGATTTGCGTATCGTTATTGGAAGAGGCAAGCCAGTTAGTGCTCATATGTTCAATATGATTGGACATTTTGAGAACATGGAAAGACTTGGCTTCCCCTATAGTCAAGAGTTGGCTACAGACATCATACTCCATTCTCTACATGATGGATTTGCTCAATTCAAGTTGAACTTCAATATGAATAGAGTTGGAAAAACACTTGAAGAGCTACATAGGATGCTCAAATCAGTTGAGCAAAATCTCTTTGTTGACACAAAGAAAGAGATTTTGATGGTCAACAAGAGAAAAAGGTTCAAGAAAGGGGCACCTGGACAACAGAAGAAGAACGTGCAAAGGAAGGGCAAGCAAGTTGCAAACCCAAGCAGACTTGTGAAAAAGGTAAAGTAGTTGCTGGCCATGATTGTTTCTACTGCCATGCCAAGGGGCATTGGAAGAGGAACTACCCAAAGTACTTGGAAGATGAAAAGTTTCAAAAGAAGTAAACGGTTGGCTAAAGGAGTGATAGACCTACATGTTGGAAATGGAGAAAAAGTTGATGCCTTAATAGCAGGAGATAATAATCTATCATTGCCCTCTGCTTTAGTTTTAGAACTGAATAATTGTTATTCTATTCCTGCTATTACCAAAAATATCATTCCAACTTCTCTATTGGATATTGAAGGTTGTGAATTCATTATTAAGAATAATTGTTGTTCTTTTATATGGATGATGTGTTTTGTGCCAATGCTCAATTGAGCAATGGACTTTATATGCTAGATTTAGAATCACACATCTATTACATAATTACTAAAAAGCAAAAATCAAATGATTTAAAAACTACCTACAACATTGTCATTTGGGTTACATAAACTTGAAACGCATACAGAAGCTCCAAAAGGATGGACTTCTAACCTCATTTGATTGTGAATAATTTGAAACATGTATATCGTGCCTAATGGGAAAGATGACAAGGTCACCTTTTACTGGGGTAAGTGAAAGGGCAACTGAGCTTTTGGCCCTAATACATATAGATGTATGTGGACCAATGGCACATAAGCTAGAGGTGGTTATATATACTTCATAACCTTTACTGATGATTTAAGTAGATATGGATACATATGCTTAATGAAGCATAAGTCTGAATCTTTTGAAAAGTTCAAAGAGTTTCAAAATGAAGTTGAAAACCAACTTGGCAAGAAAACTAAAGAACTACGATCTGATCATGGTGGTGAATATTTGAGTCAAGAATTTGATCATCATTTAAGAATTTGTGGGATCGTCTCACAACTAACTCCACCAGGAACACCACAATTGAATGGTGTGTCTGAAAGGAGGAATATGACCTTGTTGGACATGGTTCGGTCTATGATGAGTTTTGTTGATCTTCCAATATCTTTCTGGGGATATGCTCTCACAACTGCAGTATTCACACTAAACAGGACTTCGTCCAAAGCTGTAGATAAGACACCATATGAGTTATGGACTGGAAGAGTTCCAAGTTTGTCTTTTCTAAAGATATGGGGATGTGAAGCTTATGTAAAACGTTTACTAGCAGATAAGCTTGCACCCAAATCAGATAAGTGTTTCTTTGTAGGTGATCCTAAGGAAACTAAAGGATACTACTTCTACAATCCTAGTGAGCACAGAGTGTTTGTTGCTAGGGATAGTGTTTTTATGGAAAAAGAATTTGTTTCCAATAAGTCAAGTGGGAGAAAAGTTGGTCTTGAAGGAGTTCGAGAAGAGCAACAAACCGAGCAAGAAGATGACATGGATTACACTATGTTAGAGACGACGGTATTTGGGGACCTAATCCCGCAAGGGAAGGGAACTCATACACCGGAGGTAGTGGAGTCGCAAGACCCCATTCCTACCATTCCTCCAGAATTTGATTCCAACGAGGTTCCACAAAATGTTGTGGCAGATCCTCCTGTTGTTTATCCTACACATAGATCAGATAGGCCCAGAACGCAACCAAAGAGATATGTTAATTTCATATTGACTGTGAGTTTGGACATCCTGCTTGTAGAAAGTGATGAGCCTACCACATACAAGCAAGCTATGGTAAGTCCAGACTCCGAGAAATGGCGTATAGCCATGAAGTCTGAAATGGATTCCATGTCTAAGAATCAAGTATGAGACTTGATAGATTTGTCAGATGGGGTAGTACCCATAGGATGCAAATGGATTTACAAACTCAAAACAAACAAGGATGGAAACGTAATAGTTTTCAAAGCGAGACTAGTTGTAAAAGGCTTTAAACAGATTCATGGTACTGGCTATGATGAAACCTTCTCACCAGTTGTCATGATCAGATCCATTCAGATAATCCTATCAATTGCAGCTCATTATGATTATGAGATTTGGCAAATGGATGTCAAGACCGCTATTCTAAATGGGTATTTAGAAGATGACGTGTACATGACACAACCTGAGGGTTTTGAGGATTCACAGAATCCTAGGAAAGTATGCAAGCTTAAGAAGTCCATTTATGGACTTAAGCATGCATCAAGGAGTTGGAACCTTTGATTTGATAAAGTGGTCAAACAGTTTGACTTCATCAAATGTGAAGAAGAACCTTGTATTTACAAGAAGTTTAGTGAGAGCAAAGTGGTCTTCTTAGTCTTGTATGTGGATGACATACTACTCATTGAAAATGGCATTCCTATCCTGGAGTCCATCAAGGACTGGCTTAAGAAGTATTCCTCAATGAAAGACTTAGGAGAGGCCGAGTACATATTAGGCATCAAGATCCATAGAGATAGATCTAAGAGACTTATTGGACTAAGTTAAGGATGTGGATAAGGTTCTTGATAGGTTCAATATGATGAATTCCAAGAAGGGATTCTTGCCTATGCAACATTGCTTACATCTCAGCAAGAAGTAGTGCCCAGTGACACATGCTGAGCTAGAGACAATGAGTAGGATTCCTTATGCATCAGTAGTAGGATCCATCATGTATGCCGTGGTCTATACTCGCCCGGATGTTGCATTTGCTTTGAGCATGTGCAGCAAATACCATTAGAGTCTAGGTGAAGCACACTGGAATACAGCTAAGAACATCCTAAAGTACTTAAGAAGCACTAAAGATGATCTGTGGGTGTATGGAAGAGATGATGAGTTAGTCGTTAAGGAGATGTGAAGTTTTGCAAAATACATACGGATGACAACATTGTAGATCCGTTAAGTAAACCTATACCTAAGCCCAAGCGTGACAGTCACTAGGGCTAAGGGACTCAAGCACATTGGAGAATGGCTTTGAGATTGTATTGTTTTGAGATTATGGATGTTGATTTCATGATTGTTGAAACATTGCATCATGTTTGTTTTTTAATAAAGTTTCATTATTATTTAATAATTGTTTAGAATTAAATAAAATGTCCTAATAATTTATAATCATCAAATAGGATCATCATAAAAGTTATGGTGGATGAAACCCTATTAAGTGAACTGATATTATAAATTATGAGTTGTCCATAGTCTAAGTCATTAAATTGGACATAAATGACTCTATATAGGCTATTATGTAAGTTGATTGACAAAGCCAGGTTTCACGGGCTATAGGGACATGGAGATGTCTAATCAATTGTATGGACATGTATGGTGGATACGTGTTGGGCATACCTACCTTAAGATTCTTCAAATGAGTTGTAGAATTTTAAGTTGAACTATGATTAGTAGATTCCTCAGACATGAGTGTGATATACCTCTTGCTTGGTGATTGGTAGTCTTTGACATTGTCAAACACTATTGCGTAAAAGGCAGCTATAAAGGCAGTGATCGGGATTGCTGAAAATTGAGTGGGAGCTATAGTCGCACAAGATTGGAGAAGTCCTCCTATTTATATATCTGTATATATGGATAGGAATGGTGTCTTAGCCACTTGAAGAGTAAGAACTAAATGCATGGCCGTGCTCAATGGATTAATAGTAATCATTTGTTTTGACAGTTCAAGCTCGGAGTTCGAGAAACAATTTGAATATTGATATGGATTACATAAGATGTTATCATATCATCAAATTAGACACTAAGTGACAAAGGAATTGATATTGCACACTTGTTTAATGACAAGTGGGATATTGAAGGAATATGTGTCATTTAATCAAGATGGCAATTACTAATGATAGAATAGGATTAATAATGGAGATTTATCATACGGATATTTTAGGTAGCCTTCGTGCTTTGTTAGAAGTCAACTATGACTTATGGGATAAATTAGATTTTACTCATTGCTCTTATATCTGGGTCCTATAAGGTCACACGTAATAGAGTAATTGGGCTAGATCAAAGCAACCTGAGGCCCATAGTAGGACTAGGGATTTCGGACATATGTATTATTCGAAGAGTGAAATATTCATCAAGTAATAATAAAGAGTTATCTATTTACTTGATTATATGAGGAAATATATCTTTAGGAAAGATTAGATATTGTATCAACCATAAATATCTCTTTATAGTTAAAAGGAGATTTATCTTATAAGATATATGATATAAGATAAGATAACATATATATTATTATATATATAAAAAGGAAAGAGTTCCTTGACGTAGATATACACTAGCATAGTGCCCGTGTCATGCACGGGTTAGAATTATAAACTGTTTTTTAAAGAATTCTATCGATTGTTAAAGAAAGTAGAGATAGAGTATTTTTTAACTTGAGTTTTTCAATAGAATGTAAATAGGATAAAGTATTAGTAATTAAAAAAGTGGAGAACATAATTTTTTATCTTTTTTTGAAAGAAAGTAGAGATATAATTAAACGAAGGCTTTAAAACCAATTTATATATATATTATGGTATAAGTGTATATATGGAAGAAAGGTAAACAATTATACTGTTATAGTTGATACAATTATAACTTATAATTAATAAAAATACCCTTATTAGTTTTTCCATATTTGATAAATTTATCAATTATACGTGTTCTTACTAAGTTTATTGTTTATTTTCTTATAAACTCTTATATATATTAAGTGAAAAAAAATTACAATTTCTAATGTGTTTAATATGATAAAATAAAATTTTAAATAT
This sequence comes from Rheum nobile, assembly GCA_027886185.1. Taxonomy (NCBI): domain Eukaryota; kingdom Viridiplantae; phylum Streptophyta; class Magnoliopsida; order Caryophyllales; family Polygonaceae; genus Rheum; species Rheum nobile. Next base: position 2,023,939 of record WOAB01000789.1, on the reverse strand, counting down.
GTTATCAATATACTAACATGTACTTATAATTTGGTTGATTCCACCAAATCATCATTGGTAATTAATCGGGCACTATGAACTTTGAATACGTTTTTTTTCTTTTTTTCCATTCGTTCCCCTAATGCTATCCTTTGTATAAATGTTATTCCTTCTATAAAGTAGTTACTATCCCTTAATACCAAAAAAAAAATAGTTACTATCCCATCCACACTAATCTACTTTTGATTGCAAGCGTCTCTAGAGTCGACATTACGAATTCACATAAACATGAGAAATCCTATAACTATCAACTGGATGATCTTAGAGCGACAATTGAAGAAATAAAATATAATCAATATCAACAGTTTCATACGTATAACATAAAAACATATAGGAATGAATGGTAGAACTTTTCTTCTAAAGCCAATAAATTGTAGAATTTTGAATTTAAATATATCTTAAGTGGAGATATTGAAGTATTTAATTTAATATACAATAATTAAAGATAGATGATGGTTTCATTGGTTTAGAAGATATAATTTTCTTGAATTTAAATTTATTTTAAGCGGAGATATTTGAGTATTTAATATATAATAATTACGGACCCACTATTATAATATTTTTGGAGTGGTTGGATGATGTGGTGGATGAGGTGACATAGTTTAATAGATCGACACGTAAGTGAATTGAACGTGTTAGCGACACATATGCGAATTGAACGTGATACCGACACGTAGGATGTAGGCCTCTCCTTTAGTATATATATAGATGTGCAAAAGAAAATTGTGTGGTTTGGTGATATAGTACAACCGAAGCCATAAATTTGCTTCTCACGGCCGAACCTCCAATTTTGGTGGAGTTTTGTTTGTTCTTGTTCGTTCGTTCTTGCAAACGAAGGCAAAGCGATCTAGTACTTTGCTCGTGTGGATCAAGTAGATGAGTCACACTTGAAGCTCTATTCTCCAGGTTGATCCCAAAAACAAGTTTTGAAATGTATGTTATTCTTTCATATGTGATTCGTCAGATTTATGCATGAAATCCTAAGTTAAATGTTAGAAAACTGTTTTATAAAATTCCGCTTAAAGCATTTAATCCCTACAATTTCTACATAGAGACTTGCGTTTCCTTAATGCATGATTTCAATATTTGATTTTGGGCTTGGGCTTTCCCCGGGCCTTTCAATTTTTTGTTTCTTTCAAACTCGATTTTTAGTTGAACTAAATTATATAAATCTTATTTTTGTCTAGTTCAAGTAAAACAACCCCAGCATATGCACACATGTGTAGATAACAATCTCTAATGCACACACGCATCCCATTTTATATTCACGGATTTACATATATACCCCAAATGAGATTGCAACTTGCAAAAATAGAAGCTTGTATTATTTTTTTTGCATACATACACCATTTGGTATATTTTTGCAAAATTATAAATTTTTTTTTTAATTCCAAAAGTAAATTAAATCAATAAAATTAGAGAAAAGAAAAAGGAAACAAAAATCCAAAAATACAGAAATATCATTAATTAATATTTCCCTCCAAAACCCCAAAATGTCCCCCCTTTTTCTTGTAGTTCTCTCACCCCTCTCCTTCCTTTCTCCCGCCCTCTTCCCTCCCTTTCTCCCGGCCATTCTGCAGTCCTCCATCCCGCCAGCCGATGAACACTTGGAACTGAAAGATCCAAACTCATTCTCCCTCACTCTCCCTCCCATTCTGCAAGCCCATTCTCCCGTCATTACAAAGTCCAAACCTCCTCTTCCTATGTGACTATTGAACTCGAATAACTGTTTAACAGGAATGGCGATGGATGATAGATGAAGAATGGCGATGAACTATGTAATAGAACTGTTGAACCTCAGCAGATGAACCCTAAGAACTGTTGAACTCAACAGATAAACTGATAGTTTTCTGAAGTAGACAATTGATTCACAAGCGATTTTCCAGGTTAAATTTGAGGCAAAATAATGTAAAACCAAAGATTCACAAGCGACTCAATGTAAAACCAAAGCTACCCAACCAACCAGATGAACTGGTAGTTGTTTGAAGTAGACAATTGATTCACAAGCGGGTTTTTTCCTGCTATTATCGAAAACTCATGTCGGACTTAGTAAAACATATGTCATACTTAAGAATAATAATGTCATAACTACAACTAAAAATTACACATATAATTTTATACTGATAGTAAAGTTTAGTATGTAATATCACATTAAACCATATTGCATGCTTTCCTAATTTGTGTAGGACGTGTGACATCTGGCTGAATAGTTCTACTCAGAAGCTGAATAGTTCTACTCAGAAGCTGAATAGTTCATCTCACCAATCTAAATACAAGATGTCTTAATTGCATATCCCTTTCCCGATGCTCTGCTTCTTTGACTATTTTACTTTACATATATATTAATTGCACTTTATCTCACCAATCTACTTTACAGATATCTTAATTAGAAAATGCTCCATGTTTGAGTATTTTTATCTACATGGTGCCACTCGTACTGATGGTGATTTCAACACGCAAAAATCAAAAGTAAGTTGATACTGTATTTACTTGGACTCGTGACATTTTAAATTTTTATTGTGACATTCTATTTACACTATTTTGACAAATTGATAGTGTACGACTGACAAATTTGACCGTATTCAGAATGCTCCCTCTCCCGATGCTCTGCTTCTTTGACTATTTTACTTTACAGAGATCTTAATTGCACTTCATCTCACCTATCTCCTTGGAGTGTGTGTTGTTTCGAGTCTTCATCTCTCTCATCTCTCTTTCATCTCCTTAGAGCAACTCGTCTGGTTGTGTTCTTTTCTTGTGGACTCACAAACTTCTGTTGGATTTTAATTGAGTGCCAAATAGGTATGGGTGATGAATACTTCACCATTGGAGACAATGGAGAGTTTGGCTTTATGGATGTTCCCACAGTCACAACTTCCACTCCTACTAAGGAGGGTCCTGTCATGGTGTATGTGCCATTTCCATTTGCTGGAGGAAAGCCTCAATCGGTTCCTGTCAACGAGGTTGCCGCGGCATCATTCACAATAGAAAACACCATTGATGAATATGTTTTACTTTGGTGTGTGAAGATTTATGCTTCAAATCCTGAAGATTCATTTGTGTTGTCACTAATGAAATCTCCATCTGGCCAGCCAAATGACATACCCGAGAAAGATTTTATCGGTTCTTTTTATATGGAGGAACGAAATTTGAGGCCACATGGTAGCCTGACTATATGGCTGTCTTGTGTGCCCAAGGAAATTGGCGTTTTCACATCTATAGTGCAAGTCGAAACTGATGTTGTGAGTATTGAATGACTTGTCTTCCTCTTGGATGAAGATGAAGTATCCAATGCTTTGGCACCTCAGAGACCATATAACATATCACCAGAGATCAGGAAAGCGATAGAGTTTGAGGAAATCCCTGAAGTAGTATTACAAGGCTTATGATTATGGTAAGTGTTATATTTTCTCTGTATGGGGGTTGGGGGACTGAGGGGATAGCTAGATGATAGCGTTCTCTCGTAGTACCAACTTGTTGAATGATTCTTTTTTTATATTTGTTTACAAGAGTACGTGAAAGCATATAATATGAAGTTTGTTACTTTGAGACAAAAGGATTATTGGCTTATAGCACTTAAAGTGTCAGGACTAGGTGAAAGAAGGCCCTCAGTTGTCCGTGGAGATGTGGTGAATGTTTATGGAGAATATTCTCTCGATCAGGTATGTGGAGAATATTAGTTTTCTTATTATTTTTGTCAAAGTGTTATAAGTTATTGTCGGAATGAACAATGAAATAGAAGTTCACATTTGTTGTCATAATTGCATGAATTATCGTTGCCAATGTTGTGTTCTCATGTTGAACTTGCCAATGTTCTTTGAACAGGGCTGGATCTACCGTGTTGAGGCAAATGAATTATTATTGCAATTTGATGATGGATTTTTCCAAAGGCACATAGATAACAATGTGTATGAAATCTGTTTTGTGTACAACGGGGCAAATTTCAGTAGGCTCCGCCAATCCATTCTATCTGCAGAGGCATTACACAAAAACTTCATCTTTCCCCATGAGTATCATGGAAAGCGGAGGAATACATCAAACAATCTTGTGCCTATCTCACTTCTTCTTGACGAGGAGCAGAAAAATGTTGTTCGCTTAATTTTAGGCTGTAGAGGAGGAGCTTCTTATGTGATTTATGGACCCCCGGGAACATGAAAGACAAAAACATTGGTGGAGGTGATCCTACAACTCTATACAACTAGACGGAATTCTCATATACTGGTATGTGCTTTCTCAAATTGCGCGGCATATCACATATTAGAGAAAATCATTTGCGAGGGGATGAAACTTAGGGAGGAAGATATTTATAGGTTGAATGCCACACATTGTCCCTTAGAAAAAATGAACGCTGCATTGTTGAGGTTATGTACCTACAATGAAGGTTTCTTCACTTGCCCTTCTCGAGATGCACTCTACATGTACAAGATAATAATAACGACATACACGAGTGCATCTTACCTCTATGCTGAAGGGGTTAACCGTGGCCACTTCTCCCACATCATCTTAGATGATGCAAGCCAAGTTTCAGAGCAAGAGACAATGATCCTCATATCAACCCTCTTACAAAACAACACAGTTATTGTTCTTTGTGGTGATCCCAAACAACTTGGGCCTGATATTCATTCAAAGCAAGTTGAGGCTTATGGTTTGGGAAGATCTTTTCTGGAGAGGTTGTTGGACTTTGAAGTTTATAGATCAGGGGATCGCAATTATGTCACAATGTTGGTGAACAATTATCGGAGCTACCCTGCAATTTTGTGTGTTCCTTCAAGACTATTTTATAGTGGAGCATTGATTCCATATAAAAAAGACAGTGACACATCTTCCTTACCTTGGGCTGATATGCTTCCCAATGGGAACTTCCCTTTCATGTTCTGTGGCATCCAAGGCTTTGATGAGAGGGAAAAGGGCATCCCTTCATGGTTTAATAGGATTGAAGCTAGCAAGGTGGTTGAGCTCGTACAGAAGCTGATAAGAAGGAATGTGTCTGAGCAAGACATTGGGATTATTACCCCTTTCCCACAACAAGTACTAAAGATAGGGAAGGCTCTCATGTCTCTACATATGAGGGATATTGAGATTGGCGGGGTTGAGCAGTTTCTGGGTAAAGAAAAGGAAGTGATCATCCTGCCAACCGTCAGATCGATCGCTAAACACGACGAATATTACAGGACTTTCCGCATGGGATATCTGAGCAACCCGAAGAGGTTCAATTTTGCCATGACTCGTTCCCGATCATTGCTTATTATTGTTGGAAACCCTTATATTAATGATAAGGTAATTCCCGGTAAAAAACTTACTTGTTTATCAAATGCATAAAAAAGTTGATTAACCAACCGTGTTGTTGGTCATTGACATGATTGGCACTGGCACGAAATGTTATGCTATTGTGTTGCAAATAGCGCCTATGAAGGCTGTGAATTCCGCGTGAAGGAGGAGGTTGACAGCAGCCAATTGTGATTCTAGTAATGTAATGATAGCATCCAGTTGACAACTATCGTTTTTTTTAGAAATGTAATGGTAGCCCACATTCCAACATTCTAGTAATGTAATGATAGCATCCATTTGGCAACTATTCTAGTAAGGTAATTGTATGTGTGTCTAGTGCTAGCATTGTGCTTGAATTTGCAAAACTTACATGAAGAGCGACATTAAAATTTTGGCAATCTGACATGTAGAATCAACCATGCTTACGAATACTATTCGAAATTTAATTCATCCTCTTACATAAAAAACCAAAGTCATGAGGTACATACTTCATAGTTAATTCATCCTCAACCATGTCTACATGCTCGATTACAAATGCTAAAAGCACTAATCCCTATAATCACACCAGCACCAAACGCAGAAATAGGAATTATTACATGGTTCCTGAAGTTTTCCTAGGAGTGTAGTGTCTTGTTTTTAGCTTCAAGTTCTGCCACCCTTGCATTTAGTCGCCAAATTGCATGATCGAATTGCATCTCACTTGTATTGAGTTCCATAATTCTTTCTCGAAGTTCATGCATCTCAGCACGTAGGCGTGTGATTATTTCACCCAACATGTTGGAACGTGGGCTATTCATTAGCAACATGTTTAACTATTCTTGCAGCTTCTCCTCTATTTGAGAACGTGTAGGAGATGTTGATGGATGTTCATATTTTCGGGGGTCCCCGCTTTGATAACTTGAGGTGTCGTTGGATGACATTGGGCTTGAGTTGAACATACTGTAGAAACAAAGAGAGAATTCCAGCCAAAAACATAGTGATACATGCTTGCTTTTTGATCCAGTATGAAAACCACACAATAAACAAAGAGGGTTACCTTCAAGTTCGGCGCAGTAGTGAAGGATCTTTGCTCAACGAAACGAACAGAGAGGGTTAGGGATTGTTGAATGAAAATGAGAAGGAACATGGTCGATCATGTCTGTGCATTTATTTAGGTTTTTTTGTTCAATTTTTGGGCATGTCATTCTTTATTGAATATTGTTTCATAACTATTTACATGATATGACTTCTGAAAATGTAGTACACATCATCTGTTAACCTCTGTTTTCCCTCCAAAAGTTAACAAGTTTCCCTCCAATTTCTACTCCTTTACCCACGTGTTAGTCTTCACCCTAAAATAACCCAACCTGTAAACTTGTCCAAAGCCACCGTAACACCACAAGACCTTAAATCCACAAATCTTCAAAAAAGATTATGCATCGTCTTCAATGTCTTTGGAATAGAAGAAATTTAGTAATGGGTGAGTTCTTACTTTCACATTTATTCTTCTTTACAAGACATTCTTTTGTGGTTCACTAAATGAGAGAACAACCTTTAAGCTTCTTGTTGAGCATTAATCAACTTTAACTCATGTTTATCCTTGATTCTAGAATATTTGTTTTCCCTACAATTTTTGTCCCATTTGGCTAGAAAACTCTTTATTATGGCTTGAAAACCCTTTAATGTCGGTTTTAGTATATTGGTCATACTGTCAACGTTTGTCATAAAGTATTTAACTTATGTTTGCTTTTTGTTCGTATAACAGGTTCAAGATCATACTACTTGACTCTGAAAACAGGTGGTGAATGGATATGTAAGGGAAACAAGTGGGTTTTCGATGGGATCACAACGACAACATGACTTCTTTTGTCTGCAGATATGAATTAATCAAATCTGAGGAAAAAGCTGGATGAGAAGATTAAATGCATTGACAAGATAGATGAAATGGAGATAAAATATTTGTCACCGCGGAAACCAATGCCACAACCCATCGATGTCAAACATGACGAGGACCTTGATGCTTTCAAATTTTTGAACTTGCAATCAGAAGATGCTATTTGGCATATCGAGTTATATGCGAGTATGAAAAAGAAAGGAAACAAAGAGGCAGAAGCCGAGGTTATGATGGTTGGTCATCCAAGTAGAAATGATGACGAGGACATCACAATGTGTCTGACTCCGCCACCGTTAACACAAACTCAAGAGGCAAAGTCCGAGGTTGTGGTAGGTTGTCATCCAAGCAGAAATGGTTCCAAATCCGACAAGAGTAATATGATAAGCGATAATTGTCCCACTGAAGTTGTACTGAATATAGTTGATTGTGACATGTATGAAATGAAACCAAAAATTTATCGTGTAAACAATGAGGATGTACAAATAGTTGACTTGGTGAGCCAATCTGAAGCAGATTCGAAAACTGATGGGAGAGAAACAAGGTCTTCCACATGACCGAAAAGAATACATTAATATATTGACATTGAGAGTGATTATGGAGAAGACGTTGGGCGAGATTTTGATTGGGATGACTTTGAGGATGATGTTGATGAAGATGTTGAAGAAGAGCCATTGTTGGATTACACTAATGAAGTGGACAACTTATTTATAGACATTGAAGAGGAAGTTCTCCAAGAGATTGAAGCTGAGTACTATTGTAGCAAAAAGTTTAGTAAAAGGCAATTGGATGATTTGGAAGAGCCAATGGAGGATAATGGGGTGAGCAGCAATGATTTGGAAATAAAAGTTGGAGAGCATTTCAGTTGCAAGAAGGATCTTAATGATCGTTTATCCTTGATGTCATTACAGAGGTGCTTCCAGATGCATGTCCAAAAGTCTGATAAGAAGTTATATGTGGTAAGGTGCATTGATCCTAGTTGCATTTTTTTTTTTGTCGTGGGAGCGCTCTTGGCAGCACAGGATTATTTGAAGTAAGGAAGTATTGTGGACAACACACATGTGGCATGAAGCTAAAGCATAATCACCACACACATGCAAGTTCAAGCGTAATTGCTGACCATATTATGTCAAGGTAAGTAAACAATCTTGTCAGTACGATCATATATATTTATCAGCATGTATATGAAATAACCTTAGCACGTTACATATACAATCCTTACAGCTTTAACATAACCGGTACATAACCTGGACCTCGTGTTGCCGAAATTCAAGACATCATGAAGAAGATGGGAGTGGCAGTTAGTTACGACAAGGCAAACAGAGCACGTTTAACCGCCATTGACAAGATAAGAGGCACAACTGAAGAAAGCTATAATAGGATTCATGGATACATGTACATGCTCGAAAGGATGAATACAGGGACAGTCACACATGTTGAAGTAGATTCTAATCGTCAATTCAAGTATTGTTTTATCAGCTTGGGTGCTTGGCGCAATGGAATGAAGTTTTTAAGCAAGGTAAATTTAAGTTTTGTCACGTTCCACGGTGTTATTGTCAAATTGATACAGTATATTGTAGCATATAAGATTACTATTGCATTTGTACAATGTCACTTTGTAAAGTTGACTGAAAACTATTGCAGATCATAACTATGTATGGTACCCATCTAGGATCAAAGTACAGAGGCACACTTCTAGTTGCAGTGGCACAAGACGGAAATAGACAAATATATCCAGTGTCTTTTGTTGTTGTTGACAACGAGAATGACAGTTCATGGTCATATTTCTTCCGACACCTACGCTCTATTGTTGCCGACGATCATGACCTCGTATTTGTGTCTGACCGTCATGGAAGCATTTACAAAGGTTTAAGAGAGTGCTACATCTTCGCAAAGCATGGTTGTTGCACACTTCACCTATTTCAAAACGTGAAGACGAGGTTTAAAAAGAATGACTTGTGGATTCTGTACCAAAAGGCAAATCAAGCGTACACCAAACATGACTTCAATCGTGAATTTGCAAGACTTTGCGCCCAGTCCCCGGAAGTCGGTACCTACCTCAGGGGTGTTGGATTTGAAGCGTGGACAAGGTCGCATATGCTCGCAAACAGATTCAACATTATGACGTCCAACAATACGGAATCTGTTAATAGTCGCTTAGTGGGCCCGCGTCGAATGTCGTTGATTGGGTTGCTTGATGGTATACTGAATGTCATGAGTCAGTGGTTTTATGATAGGAGATTAAAGGGAGAGCGATATTCTGATCTGCTGACCCCAACAGTTTATCGTGAGCTAGAAGGTAATTATTTAAAATCATTGACAATGGTTGTGAGTAGGCTAAATCAATATGAGTTTTAAGTTCATGCCTATGGAACTACATTCTTGGTAAATCTGCATGCTCGAATTTGCTACTGCAACGTCTTCCAAGTTGACCAAATTCCTTGTGCGCATACAATAGCGGCTGCGAAGGATTGTGGTGTGGATCCTGTCAATATTGTTCATCCCCTCTTTACTGCTGAAAAAGTGGAAGAAAGTGTACAAGGAAACTTTATATTCGGTTCCTGCATTTGAGCGTTGGGAAGTTCCTGACACGGTCTTGAATAGAGCATGTTTGCCGCCGGATGTTAGGCGGAAATATGGAAGACCAAGGAAGAAAAGAATCTCATCACGTGGAGAATGCAGGGGCCCGAGGAGAAGGTGTGGAAGTTGTGGCACTCTCGGCCATAACTCACGAAACTGTCCTAACCCCTCAGTCGGCCCATGATGAGGTTAATTGTGTTAACTCTTTAATTATCTATTTTGTTAATATGTGTATTAAGAAATCCAAACTCTTCTTTTGTTAATATGTGTAGTAAGAGATCCAAACTCTTAAAGGATCTCTTACCACTCATATTACTTTTCGTATAAATGATATTTAGCCGCTGGGTAGTTACTGTAACACACAGGAAACACATAAACCTTCCTCGACCATACATAACATGATTCTCAAAGCACTACATTTACATGACATTATATAGTCACTACATGACATTATATGTTCACGACACTAACATGTATTACCACGACACTAACATGTGTCACCACAGTAGTTGTAGTAAAGATGTTCAACACAACTAATTTAAACCAACAAAACCATCACCATAGAGTTATATTCTTCAAATTCAAAATAATAATAAAAATAGACATCTATGTTTTGAATATGGTAACGTTGTATATAACATTGCGGCGACTTACTATTTCAAATACACATGCATCGTTGATTTCCAATTCATTGTCAATTATAAATTGCCTCCAGCTAGACTTGTACAAGTCCGGGGCCGGGTTCGGGCCAGGCTTTTGGGACGATTTAAGCCCGGTTGACCGGGCCGGGCTAAGCCCGCCCGGTCCAAACGGGCTGAAATCTTTGTCCAAGCCCGTCCGGAAGACCGAGCCGGGTAGCCCGGCGGGCCGAGCCGGTTTGTATTATATAATATGTAATTATGTTTTATAGTATATAATAATATTTTATATTATATATTATATGAAAATATATGTATTGTATACTATACTAACGACTGAAAATTTGAAATATTATATAATAAGGGCTGGAAATTTAATAACTCTACATATTTAAAATACTATTTAATATACACATATAAATATATTTAGATTTTAACCGGGTACCGGGCCGGGCCTCTAGGCCCGTTCGGGTCTAAAGGAGTGTCCATGCCCGACCCGTTTATGTACCGGGCCCGGCCCGGCGGGCCACTATTACTGTCCAAGCCCAGTTTTTAAACCTGACGAGTCGGGCCTGACGGGCTGGCCCAGACTTGTACAGGTCTACCTCCAGCCTATGCCAAATCTGTAGCGATTCCCACTTTTTGCGACAGACACGGGCCAAGCAGCCATACCACAATTCAGGATGACTTCAGTGGTTCTTGCAGCACTAAAGAATTTCATAGCATGTTTGCTCGGGACACCCTGTATATCAGTAAGTTTTTTGCAAGTTGATATTATGAAGAAATCCTTATCAAACATTTACATGGTAAAGGATGCGGTGCCTACCAGACGATAGTCGCCCTGGACATTGGTTTGTTTCATTAAAACAACGAAACTATTATTCTTGTCACATAGAAAAGCTTGAGCTCTTTGTATTGATGATGTTGGTTCATCTGCAACATCTCCAACATCTTCATCATCATCAACATCTCCATCATCTTCGATATCCTCATCATCTTGAACAATAATTGGGTGGTCGCCACTGTTGTACTCTCAAATACTATAAGTGGTGTAACTGTTGTCTTCGACTAAGTCGGATTTAGAGATGATATCAATCACACTGTTCGGCATCCTATTAAAAGTACAACATAGAAGAGGACTTTGATTCAATACGGTAAAGCAAATTTCATACCCAGTTCCAAAGAGAGACTTTCATTGAAACTCAGGAGTTTCACTTTAGCAACACTAGTGGAAAAAACACTTTTTGAGGCTCCCTTTTAGAGGCGTACATAGTTCAAAATGCCTCAACAACGACTTAGGTAATCATTTTTTTTGGTTTTTGAGGCGGATAATTAATTTATACGCCTGAAAAACATCTTTTGAGGCGGGCAAATTAATATACGCCTCAACAAGTATCTGAAAAAACATTTTCCGCTAAAGTAGTAGAGGCGGGCCAGGGTAAGGCCCGCCTCTAATGCTAACTAATTGAGGCGGGCTAAGTAGCCCGCCTCAATTAAAGCTTGTTGAGGCGGGCCTCTTAAAACCCGCCTCAACAAGTATGTACAATAGAGGCGGGCATGTAAGGCCCGCCTCTATTAAACCATTACTCGACCGAGTCGTAATACTTATAGAGGCGGGCGTGTTAGGCCCGCCTCTATAAGCTCAACCCTAATTAAAAGTCTTCTCCAACTCCGTATTTCATCCATGGCGGCTCTTCTCCAGACAACTCGTTGGTCAATTGAAATCCCAATTCCAAGCCAAGCAAAAATCTTTCCCTTCATTACCTTCCAGATTTGTTCCAATCCGATGCGCCACCGCTTCCGACACCTGCAAGCGACGCTACAACATCACTCTCCTCCCTGGTGATGGCATTGGCCCTGAGATCGTTTCCGTCGCCAAGGACGTCCTCCAACTTGCCGGATCCCTCAAAGGTACCTCTTTCTCTCCAAAAATTGCTATTGCTTTGTTTGATGGTTTAGACAGAGAAGTAATGGAGATTTTCTAGGGATTGAGTTTGGGTTCAAGGAGATGCCTGTTGGTGGTAGCGCCTTGGATCTCACCGGCGTGCCATTGCCGGAGGAGACGCTTTCGGCGGCTAAGAAGTCAGATGCCATTCTTCTTGGAGCAACTGGAGGGTAGGCTTAGTTCCATTTGACTCTTCACCTTCAACACTGATACTTAAGAGTTAGGGTTTGTTCATGATCATTGCCTTGCAATAATATGGTCATTGATTAAATGTTGATGGTACTGCTTAGATATAAATGGGACACCAATCCGAAACATTTGAAGCCTGAGACGGGGCTGCTTCAGCTTAGGGCAGGACTTGAAGTGTTTGCAAATTTAAGGCCTGCAACTGTCTTGCCACATGTTAATTTGTTATATCAAGTTTTATCTGGTGTTGAGTTTTCTCTGTCAGCAGGAATACTTTGAACTGGTATTCATGGAGGATTGAAAATATGAGTACATTACTTGTATAGCAGTTAATGAGTTGTTTGTGTAATCCTTTTTATTTGCAACATCATTTTTCACTTGTGCAAATGTAGAGCTTTTAAATTCAACATAGTGTCAAGAAATCAACAAGTCCCTCACTATACGCCTCAACGTAGTGTCATTAGTATTAGTGGAGTCTCTTTATCTTGAACTTGTGATTGTGCTGTGCAGATTTGATTGTGTAGCCAAGCTTTTGTCTTTGTTTAGTGATGAGAAGCATAGAGTTCAGCTTCTCGTAGCCCACTGTGGTAGGCCTGAGAGCATATTAGATTTGTCAATCAATTTGGGCATTCACCAAGTGATGTTTTAATTTTGCTCCAAGTTACTTGATTGTCAGCACACTAATGTTGTGAGACTGTGAGTGGGGCCTCTAGAGATGGTTATGTCACTTCTAAGATTGTTGACAATATCCATAATAGGTTTGATTGTTTACCTTCTCCATATTATTTTTGCTCAGTCTACCTTCTCTATATTTGGTCCTTATTGTTGATTGCTTATCTGTCTTCTTCTATGTGAAATATGCTTAATATGAGGTTCTGGTTGGATTTTTTGCCTTCTGAACTTTTCTGAAACGGGCCTGTAATGGATATGATACAATTTTTGCAAGGTAAGCTGCTATTTTTGTATAGATAAAGGATTTTTTTCCCTTGAGTTGTCACATTCTAAAATTTTATGCTCACATGTACTATTGTTGGATGGTGGTTAGCTCTTTTGGATTGATTTGTTGAACTGTATATGATGAGTTTGAAATTTGCAAGAGACGGGATTCCGTCTTTTTTTTTACCTGTTTACACAAAATTGTGAAAGTCCCGATGCTACTTCCTTCATATGTTCCAATACCCATGAGTAAAGGCATATGCAATCACATGGATGAATGTTACATATAGCTTGTTGAATGTAACCTGGGTGTAGGCTAAGGAAATTTAAGGTATTTTCATGCAATCTTCGTAATCCCTACAATTACATTTGTCATCTTGTTATATAGAGAAATTGATGCTTCCTTCAATAGAGATGAGCTTGATCTTAACACCTCCTTGGTGGTCACTGCCATTGATAAAAAAAAAAAGGCTTACGTTATACATGCCCGATAGCGCTTGGCTTGGCTTCCGTTTCTGAGTTATTATTTTCTGTTCTGTTGTTGATTCAATTGGTGCCTTCAGGCTTTGTCTATTTGAGCTTTCAAATCTTTTTTTATCATTTTACTGATTATATAGGCTTTGTATAATGTACCAGAGTCTTTGTATAATGTACTTAAGCATTACAACAACATCAACCAAAGAATGCCACTTATCTATGTTAAACTTTATATGTATCAGGTACTAAGCATGTTACATTTCCTTTTTTCTCCCTGTTTGTAGCTTTTTTTGTTTTCTTCTGTAATTATCTGTTGTATATAGCTCTTTTAAAGCAAGTGTAGTTTATTTCGACAGATATTTCGGGGATTAGCGTACATGCATACAGTTCCTGGTGTTTGCCATAGAGATGTGAAACCTCAGAATCTTTTGGTTAGTTTTCATCATGCCTTGTACAGTTGTTATATAGCTCTTGTAAAGTGCTGGTAAGTTTCTTGTTGTTATATAGCTCATTCCAACATTCTTCAGCTTGATAAAACTAAAAACTCATTTCAGAGTTTCATGTCCTTGTCTGATCTTAGCAATTGTTCTATTAATATTATAAATTATACATGCAACAACTTCTCTTGTGCTATTTGACTGAATATTTTTGTTTTTGTGATAATCTGTATACTATCAGTGTTTTTTTCCAAACAGGTTTTGCAGCCTGATTTCTTCGAGGCTGTTACTAACAAGATCTTAATGTCTGATATTGAACAATAATCCAATCACAAGACTGTTATAGAATTACTTAATGTCTGATATTGACGTTTTACACATGTGGTCATTTTATTTAAGTGTTTGCATCCATATTATTCTATGTGTTATTTGTAGTAATAGTATATTTAATGATTCCTTTCTCATTGTTTTCGACAACTCCCTTTTGAAAATCATTAAATAGGAGTGAAGTTATAAGGTGATACATAAAATGATGGACTCTCAGCTTTTTCTACGAAATGTGTACCCTAAGAGACTTCAGCTATGTTATTTTCGTGAATGTCTCAAAACTATGATACCTAACACTAACAGAATATTGAGAACTTTTACAGTCAACAATGACTTGAAATTGATCATGCTGCCACACAGAACAAGATGCTGAATTGGGGTTATATTTGTCCTCATTAGCTCTATACTTCCTGTGCATAACGTGCTTGAATTCTTCATTTGACAATCATCAGGACCATCAACATTCTTGTACCTCCCAGCTCAGTTGAATGTAGATCACCAGTGACCCCATCCTCGGCCATTTGCACTTCTTCACCAGGTACCTGACATTTACGAATTGCTTGATGAGGTTTATGTCAATTTATTGCTTTAGGTTTTCTCTAACTTTTATGGTAGCATTTGACATGGATTCAACTGGGTGTAAAATCTTATTTTCTAAGACAATAACATGGGTTCAGTTTGCATGTTTGTGGAGGATGACTTTTCTACTTAGTGGTGACAGATCAAGTGGTAGAACTTGATGACCATGCCTGCTTATCTTTGTTTATAATAGTTGGATTGCTTCCGATAAGAT
The DNA here is from genome assembly GCA_027886185.1 of Rheum nobile. NCBI lineage: Eukaryota > Viridiplantae > Streptophyta > Magnoliopsida > Caryophyllales > Polygonaceae > Rheum > Rheum nobile. The sequence goes on along the minus strand of WOAB01000789.1, from coordinate 2,008,446 downwards.
ATTGAACAAAATCTTCTAAAAATTGTTGAATTCATTAAAAAGCTGCCTTAGTGTGATAAACTTTGTAACTTCTATTTTGGTATTAAAAACATCAAATTGTTGAATGTCATGTTTGTTGTTCATAGTATTTTATTTTCCTTCATATTGTTAAAAACATCAAATTGTTAATTTTGGATCAAGAATTTATTTGCAGAAAGTATACCGCTGTGATTGGATTTTTTTGCAGATTTTTTTTGCAAAAAATTGGACTTTTTAGCCCGGATGTGGAAGAGATCCGGGCTAAAATGTCCAATTTTTTTTTGTTCAAACACAATGCTTTTTAGCCCGGACTTACCCAGATCCGGGATAAAAGGTGGGAAAATGAGACTTGTTGAGGCGGGCCTATAGAGGCCTGCCTCAACAAGTGTTTACTTATTGAGGCGGGCCTCCGAAGCCCGCCTCAACAAGTCCCTCATTTTGGCGTCGAAGTGAGGGACTTATTGAGGCGGGCTTCGGAGGCCCGCCTCAATAAGGTCCTTTTAGAGGCGTAAAATGCCCGCCTCAAAAAGTGTTCCTACTTGTTGCAGCCCCTTCAGTTGAAGCGAACGGTGTTCGCCTCAATAAGTGTAAAAAGGCCCGCCTCTATAAGGGTTTTTTCCACTAGTGCAACTCCATGTCTTCGAATCCAAGATAAACATTTCGAAACAATTTTAAAATAACCATGCTAAATGTATATAAATACATGGACTTCCTTTTTCGTGAGTCAAATGGTGTTGATTGTGGTTGAACTCTCTCCAAATGTCGTGGTGTTGATTCCGGCTGCTCAATCCCGACAAACCCTAGAAAACTTACCCAAAATTGAGATAGATGAAATGAAGTTCAACCCGTTTTGGAACAATATATAATAGTCTGTCAAACCGAGTTCATAACAAGTTCTTAATATAATTGGTAAACCGGTCAAAAATTGAGCCTCATATGGCATTGTCTGCTCCAAGGAACCGCTCAGAAATTGGGCTTAATATGGCATTTTGGGCATGTCATACTAACTGTATTGGCATGTCATCGTCTTTACTATGGTTTTAAATTACGCGACATTATCACAAAGTACTATATTATATAAAACAGAAATACATAACATGCTTCATAAAGCACTACATTTACGTGACATTATCAAGTCACTACGAGACATTATATAGTCCCTACATTACATTTTATAGTCATTACAATAACAATTATTACAAAATACTTGATAACCTACTAAATACTACATGACATTACATAGTCACTACACTAAATTACTTAATAAAATACTAAATATTACATAAACACTGATGCGGTGGAGACCGATGAGTCTGGGTCGTCGCGTTGCGGAAGTTCTTGAACAACATCTCCGATCACGACATATATGTTAATGAACGCCACGGTTCTACCAAGGGCTACAAGGACGGCTACGTCTCCATGACTCTGCAAGGCCCTCAAGGTACGAGGGCCTCCGTGGGGGGGCACAACGTCGAAAAAGTATGAAGCGTCCCGTTCACAATTGTTAAAATGATAAAGTTGGTTAATGAGCCACCAAACATCCTTTACCATTTCAGCCAAAGAAGACCAGTTTTGGGTCGTTCCACCTTCGTAGTAGTGGGTCAAATTTATGGCCATTTCTCCCCTCGAAGGGAGGATTCTCCCTCATGTATGGACGGTGGTAAACACCATGTGTTCATATGGCAGATCATCCAAGAAAATGAAGGAATAGTAGGGAATTTGGAGTTGTGTAGAAGGTGAAAGATGTTGGGAAGAGTTGTGGATGAGGAAATGTGAATACGGAAGAGGGGGTATATAAAGAGATTTTGGGTTGGTTGGAAGCTACAGATACATTTATGTCGGTGCTCTAACATCTTCTTAATTTAATTACTAGTGTTAATGTCCTATCACTGTTATCTATATATCCTGTCTAATCAGCATAAATTGGAGTTGGTGGGCAGTTACGGATAACTTCATGCATGGTTGTAGTTTTTTATTGTCTCTTCTCAAAAGGAGTTAGTAGAGCCAATACCCTGTTACAGTTAGTTGGGTATCACATATCGCTCTTACATTCATCTTGTCATGCTACTTCTTAATATGTATATTATGAAGCCAGTCAATGTCCCTACTTCTTAATATGTATATTATGAAGTCAGTCAATGTCCCTACACAACTGTCATTCAAATGCAATTTAAGTGCCATGTAACCTACACGTACATAACTGCCATTTAACTGGCATTCAACTACCACATCTATAAATAAGTTGTTGTAACATTGTACGTAATCTAAGCAAATGTCTTCAAAAACATCCAATTGTACGTAATCTAAGCAAATGTCATCCAAACCACAAAAAGAAGCTAATGTTTTATCTAAACATCCAATTTAAACGATGGGGTTCTTTAGAGTCGACCTCCACACCCCGTCAAACACGCTGTGAGCCATGTCGCTCCTGAAGCCGTCAATAAATTTGACTGCCACAACGTCAAGATTTTTCCAACCAGCACTTAGCAAATCGATGTGTTTCAGAGTGTATATCCCACGGTCATGACTACGAACACAAAATGCAATGAAGTTACTTAGATGAAGTGTATAATAAAACTGGTAAGGGGATTTATATTTCGAATTACCCGCGCTTGTTCTGCTTCAGTCCTTGAATTCTTGAAAATTTAATCTCTTCGGTACCCCGATGTTCAAATTTATTGGCAAGAGGCGGGTATTGTGTCATGAAGTGAGGAAGAAACCTTAAAACCCCATGCAGTCAAGTCTCTACAAGCAAGTTAGTGTTCAAATCCATATTACAATCATGTACATTTGCCTGTCGTTGCTGTAGATCGATCTCTACAGCTACCCAATGTATGTTCTCGATGTTGAAGGGGACATAAATGAAGTCCAGATCATCCCAACTGGACCCATAAACTTTAGGCCGATCTCCCCTAAAGTATTCAAGTGCACGTTCGGGTATAGGTGGAACAGCGGGGACCTTTTTTACATAGTATCTATATGCATCTGTATAATCAACAGCCCAAAAAATGTCCCATACTGTGGCCTTGCCTTTAACTTCAGACTCCCAGAAGCACCTTCTGGATATAACAACAAACTTCATCGATTTGCTTCAAAAAAATATAAGTCATCCTGTCAGACATTGCAACAATTCCTGACAGTAAAGTAATTTGACATTATAAGTAAATTTACATCATCTTCCAACCAAGCTTTTGGTTCCAGTATTAGGCCAAACCAGTCCTTGTCCATCGTCTGACCACACAGTCCAACTCTTGGCTCAGAGCTGAAAAATAACGAAGGCGTAATTAAATCCATAAAACATAGTTGAACATTATTAAATCCTTTAGATACTAACCTTTCATCATCCATCCAATTCAGCAAAGCAGTCATCTCCTTCACCTGTGAATTTTTGGTTATCTTCTTCACAGTTTTCCCCTTTTTCTCATATGTGTAAGGTGTTAGTTTTTTGGCCGATGGCTTCTCAATACGACTAGGAAGAACCCTCTTCGGTTGGAGATGCTGCTTCCGTTTATTTTTGGGTTTCGCCTTGGTGGATACATCAACCACAGCGGCTAGCACTGAAAGAGGTTCCTCAACCTCTGTTGTGTTTAGCTCCTGTTGGGTAGCCTTTGGTGCTCCTTCAAGATCATTAGTAAAATCCTACTCCTGGTCCTTTTCACCATTTCCAGCCTTTTCATTTAGGTCTTGGACAATGGCCATTACACCATCCGCACCCTCAACATCATTGTAACCCTCAATAGAATTATCAAAATCCTGCAATCATAATTACCATGTCAAAATACTGACATACATGAGTAACAATCTTGTCACCATGCCAGACTTTCTGTTGTAAAACATATAAATTCCCATCAAACACTACATATGTTGTCACATTGTACAAATAATAATGCCATAGTAGTAATGACAATATGATAATTTTCATATGAGCATATTCATACCTCTTTGCCTTCGGCCTCTACCTTCTTCACCTCAGCCTTCTGAACTTCAGCCTCCTGAACCTCAGCCACTACCTTCTTCACCTCTGCCTCCTGAACTCCAGCCTCTACCTTGTCCACCTCAGCCTCCTGAACCTCTACCTTCTCCTTCTCATCCTTTTTGTCACCACCCTCACCATCACTCTCATTATCCTCATCAGCATCACCAACTTAATTATCCTCATCAGAAATTTCATCATCATTATCATGACTTGCAAACTCAGCCTCTACCTTGTCCTCCTCCTTCGGTTTGTCACCACCCTGGCGAAGTTCTTCATTGTTATTACCCTCATCACCATCATCAAATTCATCATCATCATCATTATCCTCACTCTCAACCTATTCACTGTCATCCTCCTCACTTTCAACCTCCTCACCTTTAACCTCCTTATCCTCCACCTCCTCATCCTATGTTTCCTGGTCATCCTTATAAACTTCCTCCTCTTCCTCATCAGACTCATCATAGGATTCCAAATCATCCTCATCTGAATACCATTTTGGTTTTCCCTTACTCTTGAGCTTAGGCACCTCCTCCTGCTTTGATACCCTCTTTTCCAGCCTTCTCATCATGTCAAACACTCTTTTTTCCATTCTCTTCATCATTCTTAACATCTGACTTATCACCTATGATGAATTCACAGATGCATTACTCGGGCTTGCTCCATCTTTTCCTTGCTTCCCTTTCCCCTTCCCCTTCTTTTTCAAACCCTTCATTGCTTCCTTCACAATCTTATCAAAATGCGGGTCATCATTTTCAACAACATAGTAGCAGTCGGACAGCTTATCCACCTCATCCTCATCGGGAGTAAGAATGGGCTTAACCGCATGTGTAGGATCAGCCAAAGACAACTCCAACACTCCATGTTCAGGGGCTTCATCTGAAAACCAACAAAGACCTCGAGGCATTGCAGATTCACTTAACCTTGATGCAAATTGGAGACCAAATGTTATCACAGCTTCCCACACCCATATCTACAATAACAAGCGGTTTGAGAATTAGAAAATTAAGATACATTAAATCATTATATACTGTCACCCTATAATTTAAATCAGGTCACCATAAAACTATATGGAATGCACATAAAACTATGTTGGAAAACTACTATGTTGTTTCAATCAAACAACAAATAATATCTTGTATATTCACCATGATCCTGTCACCCTGTATTCAAACATCCGGTCATAGTATAGCATAAAACACACTCAGTAATTCACCATGATCCTGTCATCCTGCAAATAAAACACACTCAGTAATTCATATTTGAACCATTAAAAAGTTATAATATAACTACTTGAAACACAACTGACATGCCTTGAATGAAATATGGAATTCTTGGTGAGTTGGAGAGTAGCTTTGCCTTCTCTACTGTTTGCATCATTTTGGCCAATGTTGTGGTCAATGACTTGTGAAGCTCTTCATAAGCAACCCTTCTCCATGGATAATCCCAAAAGTTATCCATATTCTCCAGCAGCCTAACATGCAGCGGCTTAACTAGCCTTTTCTTATCCCCACCCAACAACAGACCCTTAACTATCAACAACAGTGCCAACTTCAGTTTGTAGTTGTCCAACTCACGATGTTCTTTGAATCTGTTGTAAACAGCTTGTACTGTCGTCTTAGGACCACCAGGACTACCAAAAAATCGCTTCATTACTAGCCCGTCAGCTTTAGTATCCACACATGGAAGTTCACCACAATTCAGTCCAGTTATGAGAGAGAACTCCTTGATCGAAAACCTCAACTCTTTCCCTGCCACCTCATACCAAGACTTTCACTTCTTTTTTCTTTCAAGTTGCTTAAATAGAACTGCATGCAATGTTTGTGAAGAAAATGATATTTGCTGCAACATTTTCAAAACATTTCCAAACGGGCCATCCAAAACCCGTTGCCAATCCGCATGTGTCAACTTGTTTTCAATCTCACGAACAAAGTGCACCCTACAGTTGATGTTAATTCTTCCGTAGAAAGTTTCACCTCTGAAATAACTATACCTAATCTGCAAAACTAATGAAAAAAATCATAAACAATCGAAATCGAACCATTTGAGAAGTCTGGGAGGACAGATGAAACCCTAAACAAACACTCCCGATACAAATTAAACCATTTCAGAAGGGTGACAGGACAATTGAAAAAATACCATAAACATCCCCTTTAAAGATAAAGGGTTTTTTCGCCTTTACTGTTTTCGCTTTTGGCCTCGACCTGCCTTTCCAGATTTTTTTTTGCTATGGTACTATCACAAGTTTTTTCCCCTTTCACCGGCATTTCGTCTCTCTGATTCTTCTTCTTTTGAACATTTATGTCGTCTTCTTTTCTCTTCCTTTTCTCTCCACTCTTCTTTGGGGTTGATTTTTTACCGTCTCTAAGCACTGCCATTTTCTAGGGTTTTTTTGTAACGCGTTTCAGAGGTTAAGGAAAAGTTTGGGGAGGGGCGAGTAAGTAAAAATGGAGTTGCAGAGTCGCGTTAATGGAGAAAGATGGAGGGAGTAAGAAAGAAAATATGGAGTTGGACTTGGTAAGAAAAAATGGACTTCAAGAGTAAGCAAAAATCGAGTCTAGTGTTAATAGGGAAAGATGGAGGAGTTGAAGAGTCGCCTTCTGGGGAAGAAGAAAATGTCTGATAACAATGATGGATGTTGCAGAGTCGCGGTAATGAGGATGAAGCTTCGGGAATATCTTCTTTTGGAGGGAATTTTGGGAGAATTGCAAGGTAAACAGGGAGGGAATTTTGTGAGCTTTCGAAGAAAGGTAAACAATGTTTAGTCTTACCCTTTTTATTCCAAATTAAATATTATTAAAAAGGTCAACAGAATGATAAACATAATTATTTTTTTTTACCTCAAAACAACAAAAACAAAAGGATAATTCCGACAATAGGATTATACAATGTGACAAAAAAAATATGTACGCAAAATATAAGGAAACTTCACTGACAGGAATTATGAACAACACTGACAGGAAGTATGCATCTACAACGAAGTAGTAAAAAAGAAATACAGGTTCAATTTTGCTAGATTTCCAAAATAATTTCAACACAAGTTATTGTCAACAAGACAAGTCAATTCTAGCAAAAATCACACAAGAAGGAATCATACCACACTATCCCAACTACAGTGATGCTTAGACTTAAATTATATTTTAAACTAGAACATTAAGTTTATCACCATATCCATTACAAGTCTAATAAATTTTTTGAATCAATCTTCTATTGAATAAAAATAGTTAATTATGTTATTTCGGATAACATATCACATGTATAAAAAAATCTGGAAGAATTTTTGTTATTAGAGTTGGAGTTTCTTAAAAAACTTTGGTTGAGGGCTCTATAATTGTTTTTTTTTCTTACTGTGGTGAAATATAAAAGAGAAACAGCAATCAATACCCTACTTTACTAATGCATTTGCATTTCTACCTTATCCTCTTTGATTTTTGCAAATATATCCCATCTAAAAAAAATTCTTATATTTTTTGCAAAAATACTCCCCAAATAAAAAAGGTAAATTGAAAATAGAATTTTCTTTTTCTTTTGGAAAATAAAATATGACATGACACTCCTTTTATGGAAAAAAAACAAATTTAATTCAGTATCAATTTCAAATTGAAAATTGAAACTTGCTACAGAAACCCAACTCCATTGCCGGTCGAGGTCTCTCCGCAGCTCGAGGTCTCTCCAGCTTCTCCGGTGGAATCCAGCTTTGTCCGACGGAATCCACCATTGCCCGCCGAAAGGTTTCTCTTCCAAGTATGATATCGCTTCAAACTCCATAATCTCCAGGTTTGATTTTTCCTTGAAACCCTTCTTCGTCGTTCGAGCTAGCTTACACAGAAGATGGTGTGAAATTGCATGTTTTCCACATACGGAGCCTTTCATCGCCGCTCGAGCTAGCTTCGTAATCATCATCTGATTACAACCCAAAATTGCAGCTCTTCCACCGAAGACGCACGACAAAGTGCAGGTCTTCGAACGACAACCCGAATCGGTCGCGATTCCGATTCATCTTCCTCTTTTGTCTATCTCGTTCGAGCCTTGGAGGTATATCCAATTTTTCCGGGTTCCAGCCATTCAACGCCATTTTAGGGTTGCTCTGTTGCTGTTCATTTGGTTTTTAGGGATGATTCACTGTTGTTCGTTGTAGGGTTTTGTAACTGTTCTTCGTTTGAGCTGAAATGAACTGAAGTTGAATGCAACGAATTATATAAACATATGAAATCCGTCTTAGAAAAATGAGAATGTCAGATTAGTTTTATTTTTGTCACAATTGCAGGAATTACAATTGTTTGAAAATTTCATGTCAGCGTTGATGAAATATTTGTCACATCGTATAGTTTGATTGTTGAAATGAACAATTAGAATGTCAGTTTTGTGAAACATTGTTGTGTTTTTAAAGTTAATGTTTTTATTTGCCTGACTTTATAGCTCTCTTCCTCTTACAACTTCCTTGTCTTCTCGTGTGATCTCTACATCTGATTATGTTCAGTTTATTGCATAGAAAAAACTTAAATGTTGATATTCTCTGTTGTTTGTCTATGTCCACCAGTGCAGCTGAAGTGTTGTAGTCGATTAAAGAATAAACGGAGGAAATTGAAATGGGTAAAAAGGTAAATTTTGGATAGCTCACTGTGTGTAGTTTTCCATATTTCACATCATGTCATGTAGTTTTTATGTATATGTTCCTTTTGTATTTATTGACCTCGTCTAATTTGTATTGTTTAGGGTCATTTATTGAGATTTGAAGGGGAAAAAATTTCAAGGCATAGTCAACCAAAACTGTCAGCGTGAATTGCTGGAAATTATTGAGAAATGTCTTTCCCATGTGGACTGGCAGAGGATAATAGATGGTCCATTTGGACCTACTGTGAAGATGGTTCGTCGACAAACCTTTTCATGCCAACTTGTACATTACGTTTTATTCCGTCAAGTAGAAACGAGGAAGTCGTGGGAGATGTGGTATGACCTGCAAGGACATCTACTGTGTTTTTCAATGAAGGAATTTGCACTTGTGACGGGGTTATGTTGTCGCAGAATGAATGATAATGAGCTGAACCCGGATAAAAATGCCGTGAAAGAGTTATTTGATGTACAAAATTTGACCTTGGGTGAGTGACGTGGCCTAAGGTCGTTATGCCAAATCAAAGTAAACCTCAACTTTCAAACTAGTATAGTAAGCAAGCAAGGGTCGAAATCCCAAGAGAATCACAAGCGTCTATTTTCTTATCACAAATCGAATACTAATCGAATAGCAGTAACAAGGGGGGTTTGTGAGGTTTAAATCAAGTAAGAAATAAAACAGAATAAATAATATGCAATCAAATGTGAGAAAACACTTAGCCAGGCAATTTCCACTTAAGTTTTGGTTGGTTGATCCTAGATTACTTCCAATTCCTTCCTATGATTATTCTTGTCCCGATCTTGTGTAGATTCAGAGGGAAACCTTCCACAAAGAACCCTTACCAATGAATAACCTTAGTACCACTAAAGGTTCAACCCAAAGGCAGTAATACAAATAAGAATTAACCAGGATACACAGAACGCTCGTTCAGATGCATTTACCATGTAATTATCTCTCCCTTCAATAGAACAATTTCAACTAGAGCATGTAAATTGTAGTTGCTACAGCGGAATAGGACGTTAGCCCAACAGTTTCCTAATCCTAGCAATATGAAAATCACCAATAACAACTAGTTGCGCGGGCTAGTGCAATCAATGAAATCCAATGGAATAAGCTTAGAAGAGATAATATAATCCAATAGGAATTAAGAAAGGGAACATAACCTCACAACCAATAATCAAAACTTAAGCTTCCATTGCCAGACTAAGCCAAGGAGGCTTAGCTCCTCATAGTCATGGTGAAACTTCAAAGGAAAAGTAAACAACGATGAAAATTGCAACTAAAGTGGAATAAGAGTGTGGACTCCTAAACCTAATGCTAAAAGAAAGTATTTATAGGGCTCTAACAAATGACCTAGCCCATTAAGAAAATAACTAAATTAGAAATAAGAAAAATGGAAAATAAAACTAAAAAGATAATTCGGAATAAGTCCGAGCTCCTGCCGTGTCAGACCCGCGATCGCGGGTGGTGGACCTTGATCGCGGCCCATGTGGCTCCGCGCCCTTCAATCTCTCCGCGCCCGCAGAAAACTCTCGACATGCTCCGAGGCCCGTGATCGCGGCACCCATCCCCGCGATCACGGTTAATGCTCGGCATTCTTGTCCTTTGCCTTGCACCAACTCGTCTCTTCTTCACTCCTTGGCGTCTTCTCTTGATGGCTTCCTTCCTCAGTGTCTTCATGATATCCAAAGTAGCTCAAACACCTCCAAAAACACCAACTTCGCCTCCAAACGCCATACACAAGAATGTGTCTAAATCTACCCGAATGGCACCAATAAAACCTCTAATAACTCTTAGTTAAGCCCTATAAAGTAGTGCTTATCAGTGAGCTAGAGTCATTATTTATGCGTACACAACCTGATAACCCTTTGAAATATAAGATGGCATTATTGATTATATTAGATGACGTCATTCTTGGGGTTGAGAAAAAAGGTTCGCATAAACACGGGTCATGTCAAATTATTGACTGATATCGATCGATTCACGAAATTTCCATGGGGCAGGGTTAGCTACATTGAAACTCACCAAGGATTGAGTTTAACGGTGAAGAATAGATTGGAAACGGTTGAAACAAGCAGAGACTCAAGTGCAGGGTTGGGTTACAAACTCAAGGGTTGCCAATGGCCTTTCAGGTAACATCACATGATGTAATGTATATAGTTTTAAAGTTGGTATTGTAGTTACAATATATTGATGGTTTCTTACAAGAAATAAGTATCATATTGGCTATTTGAAGTTGTAAAACCAATTGCTTCAGCGTTTGCACATCTTGTCAGGAAGAGAGGACTGTCCAGAGAAGCCGATAATCCAAAACGATGCAAGGTTTTAACGTCCAAAGGTATGTCAATTTATGAAAGAAAATTTTAGTATACGAATAAACGTTACATGAATACAAATTAATGACTACGTGATTATAAAAGATAAGATACACATGAAATGAAAATATACTGACATGCAGTTATATTAGATTTTTTCCAAACATTTACATACTAATAGAAAGAAAGTGATTGGATTTATATATATAACATTATAGGAAAAAATTCACTCTAAATTTATGTAAAAATTATGATTGTACATGTTACTTAACCAATTCTCCAGAACATTTTTTGTATATTTAGAGTGAAATAGTATCCGAGATTGAATTTATGAATCGAAACATTTACATACTATTTTTTTCTTCAATTCAATAGGTTAGTACGATTTTATTTGTCAATCTTTTAACAATATGTTACTGATGATATGTTTAGATCTATATTATTTTTAAAACTTCTTAAGTTTGTTGATAGAATATTACTTTTATTACCTTTTTTTTATACTTTTTGTAATATTCAATTCGAATTTTAGACATTGAGATGATGCTATTGAAAATAAAATCATATTAATTTACTCATTGTTTTATTATTATATATATATATGTTGGGCATTTATATTATCATAATTATTAATAAATTAAATTAACTCAATTGGAGAATCAAATAAAACCCAATTGAATTATATGTCTGTAAGAGTACTTTACTGGGGTTTTCCTCCATGCTTTCAGAATATATGTCTGTAAAAGAAGCAACTTCAGTGGGTTGTCCTCGGACATGCCTAATCACGGCTTGGAGTCCACCTTCTTCACGAGCTGTTAAGTTGAATTCTGATGCAGCGCTTCTTCATGGACGGGCTGGTTTGGGTGTGGTGCTGCGGGACTCTTATGGTTTTATTCTAGCCGCAGGTGTTCGTCGAATTCGGGCTTGCCTTGCTGAGGCTCAATCACTCTTGTTCGGACTACAGCTTGCACGTTCGCTTGGCATTTCCGATATTGTTGCTGAATCAGATTCTCTTGGTGTGGTTTTAGGACTTCACAATGCTTCTCCTAACTACTCTTATTTCGGGTTGATTTTAGATGAAATTAGGACTATGATTCCGTTATTTTCTTCGTTCTTATGTACACATGTTAGTCGTATGGGTAATATTGTTGCCCATTTTGTAGCTCGTCTAGATCCTATGTTTGGGGATGAGCAAATACATGTCTTGAACATTCCCCAAGGTATTATTATCATGGCATAGATGGATGTTTAATATACGAAAAAGCTAAATACACGTGGTTTTTTAGCTAAATGGACGCGATTTTGTGCGCTTAAGGTACACGCATAATCTGATGCACCTAACATACGCGCACAGGGCTATAACCGGCATTTTAGCAAAATGATGAAGAAACCCATGCGCGTAGCGTAGGCGCATGGTAAATGGGCCGGCCCACTTACGCGTGCGCGCAACATACGCGCATGGACAATATTAAATGCCCAGCGTCGTCTTCTTCCCCCCTGGTCGACGAAATCGAAAAAAGCCCTAACAATTTATTCGCTTGACTCTTCTTCGTTCGTTGGTTGATTCACAAAATTGGAAATGGATTCTTCTTCCTTGGGTGATTCTGAGCTCGGGGGTGGCGAAAACGGCGGAAATGGTGGAGGGCAAGAGTGGCCGGTGGGCGGCAGTGGCGCCGACGTCGTCTCCACAGCGGCTTCGATGGAGGAGGAAGGCGGCGTGGCTGCTGGGGTGGCTTCTGGGGTGGTTGTGGCGTCGGTGGTGGAGGAGGTGGTGGCTGCTGGAGTGGCAGGAGGGACGTCGGTGGTGGTTGGGGTGGAGGAGGGTGATTTGGGTGATTTGGGGGTTTTGGGTGGAGGGAGACCGCGTACGAGATTTCAGGCAAACGTACCGGTGGAGCCGGAAGAGGCAGAGGTCCCAAACGCTCAGATTTCTACTAGTCTCCATCAAGTATTTTTTCGATATTCTAAATTGATATTTTATTTCCAACTAAAATGTGTATGTAAATTGAATTGTATAACTTATAAAATGGATTAGTTGTAAATTTCATTTGAAAGTAATTGTGAATTTTAATTAACATGTTTTTGTGTATTTAGAATATAAATTATGTTTCCAACATAGTTGTTTATGTGTTAGTTGTGAATTTGATTTGAAATTAATTGTAAAATTTGATTATGAATTTTGTGTGAAGTTAGACTAGAAACTATCCATAATATTGTGCATAGGTTAGGATTAGAAATTATTAGCTGTGTTTTTTTTATTTTTAATAGTTGTGAATTTAGATTTGAAATTAGTTGTGAATTTTGATTTGAAATGTTATATGAACTTAGACTAGAAATTCTTTATAATATTGTGCATAAGTTATGATTAGAAATTCTTAGCTGTGTTTTTATTGTTAAAAATAGTTGTGAATTTAGATTTGAAATTAGTTGTGAAACTAGACCCAAAGTAATAGAGTAGAAATACCCATTTGATTTACTTAAATTATCTTTAATTTAGACGTTACGGGGGGTCTTAACCCCTTCGGGTCGGACAGAGCCGACGCCAGTGGCTGATCGTCGCAGACCACGTATAGGGTTGTCAGATTCTATACGTCGTCGTGCTGCTATCGTCCATGTGGATATATTATTTGTTTCTGCCCCTCCTCCTCCTCCGACCGTCATTGCTGATGATGTTTATATGGAGCCTGCTGATGAGCATATAGAGGTAGATTTGCAGCCGATGACGACAGACATGGCTGATGATATGCACTCGCAGATGGATGATGATTTAGATTATGTTGAGTCATTAGAGCCGAGGTTGAGGACTGAGGATTTGAGTCGTGACGAGTCTCCCCCTACCCGGTCCCCCTTATTCTCCTCTCTTGGCCCGTCTTTTGTCCCCTCTCCTGAGTTTGGTGTTGGTCAGTTTGTTGCGTCACCCGTACGCCCCTCCACTTCTGCACATCCACCTCCCGTTCCCCCTTCGGGTCATGTTGGTGATTTTGATCCAGGACTTCCCTCTACTTATGCGACGTGGATGCCTGGAGGTCCACGTTGCCCGATCCTTCTCCCTAGTTATGCCACGCACATTGCGAAGGCCATTTATGAGCGTCCCCAGCCCGATCCTGTTGACCATCTGTTTGTTGATCCTGCACTCCCTCCCGTTAGGCAGAGGAGACGGAGGAGGAGAGGAGAGGCAGATCCACAGGATGTTGATGCTGATGCAAATCCAGCTGCTCCAGAGCCAGATGATGATATTATCGCAGAGCCTGCTGCTCCAGAGGTAGCTCTTCTTAGAGGCGTCGCCCGCCGACGGGCGATACAGGATTTGGTATGTGAAACTGTTAATATAAATAATTAAAATTTTAGAATTATGTGATGAATTTTATTGACTAATGCTATATTTTCTATTTGCAGAGTCGCAAGATTGTTAGGATCCATTTCCGAGCTGCCAAGCTATATCGCCACGAGGCCTTCATTACCGATGATCCCCAGTCGTGGTTTAGGATTGCAGAGCGCAGCGGCCTTACACATTTACGCACAGTTGGCATCGCCGCCAGTATAGATGCTTCTATGATATCTGCATTTTTGGAGAGATGGCATCCGGAGACTAGTTCATTTCATTTGCCATTCGGAGAGATGACGATTACATTGTTAGATGTTTTCCAGATTCTGCGGGTTCCCATTCATGGAAGGAGCTGCACTTCAGCGTTGACTGAGGATGAGATCTACAGTCGTATTGCCACAGATTTGGGGGTTGACGTGGTTCAGGTGAGGCGGTGGTATACCGGTGGCGGCATCCCATTAGAGTATCTAGAGACTACATTGATGGAGAGGATGGCGGCACCCGAGAGAGTGGAGAGCGTTATTGCCACATATTATCTATTGTTGCTTCTTGGGTCGACTGTCCTGGTGGACAAGTCGACTAAGTCTGTGAAGCACAAGTGGTCTGTCCTTCTGTTTGACCACGAGAGTACTGGAGGTTATGCATGGGGAGTCGGCATCCTTGCGTTTTTGTATCGCAATTTAGGAGAGGCTTCTAGGCGTGGAGCGCAGGGGATTGCATCATGCGGGATTCTTATTAGGGTAATTATTTTTTACTGTCTAATTATTTTTTACTGTCTAATTATTAGTAAAGTTATAATTTACTGTCTAATTATTTTTTTGCTAATAGTGTTATTTCATTATGTGGAGTCATGGATTTGGGCGTACTTTCGCCATTTTATCGGACATTATATTACGAACCCGCTATTTACGGGAGCAGCTGCTAGGGATGGAGTGGAGTTGGCGTCCAATAAAGATACTGGACGTTTGGTGGAGATACGTCGGATGCTGGACAACATGAGATATGAGGATGTATATAATATATAGCTTATTCTCGATACGTTTATAAACTTTAATTACTTTAAATAGATAATTAATTTAGAAATTTGACGTTACAGGTTACTTGGACTCCATGGGTGGGGGTGGACTACAACGCTCCAGAGATTTCCCCATCTCAGTTCCGGGGTGTACTGCGTATTATGAACATTGCAGAGCCGTATATGCCGGACCGAGTACTCAGACATTTTGGCATTATACAGACCATCCCAGATCCTCCCATTCTTCCCATCGCAGTGACACGAAATGAGGAGATCAAAGGTTACACAGTTGAGTTTGGGGATGAGCTGCTAGGAGCATGGGATGCAGATCCGAGACCTCTGATCGACTTGGAGGGCCGTCGACCCGCGACTCATTTTTGGGACGTTTCCGTCGACTATTTGGACTGGTTCGATGAGATGTCTCATCCATTGGTCGATCCCATTTCAGTGAGACGAGATCGTCCTACTGGCCCACTCCATGTCCCCGCTGTAGTGGATGCAGTTGCGGTACGTTTTTTTCTTCGTTAATTTATGGTCATTGGTAGTTTTACGTCTTAACTAACATTTCTATTATTTAATACAGCGCCTCCAGTTGATCGCTGGTGAGCTCCGATCTTATTTGCAGACCCCTAAGGAGGGGAGACCGACCTTAGATGATGGACTTGTTAGAGCATGGTTGGAGATGCTGATTGGGGAGACACCACCCCTAGCCCCCCCCTCCACCACGTTATTCACATATGTTTCAGGATTCAGTCCACGAGGCTGGTCAAGGAAGTGGCAGTCATCCAGGGGAGGAGGAGGAGGAGTAGTACTAGTTTAGTTGACTTTTTCTAGATATTTTGTAAATATTTTTTAGTTATGTATGTGGTTTGTAAATATTTTGTCAATATTTTTGTAGTTATGTATGTGATTTTGAATGAAATGGGCCGAATCGGGTTATGTATGTGGGTTGCTCATCGGGTTCATTTTTTTAGGTTTTGGACCGAATCGAACAAACCGATTCGGATTTCGGTTCGGTTCGGGTTCGAGAGATTCGGATTTTAACAAATAACAAATCACAATTCGGTTTTGTTCGACTTTTTTTGCCTTTTCGGATTTCGGTTTAGAATTGGTTTATGGATTTTTCATTGTTCGGTTTTAACCGAAACCGAACCGAACCGACTATAGTATATAATCAAATGTCACATGAAATATAAAGGAAACTATAGTATATAATCATATGTCACATGAAATATAAAGGAAACTATAGTATATAATCATATGTCACATGAAATATAAAGAAAACTATAGTATATAATCATATGTCACATGAAATATCAAGGAAACTATAGTATATAATCATATGTCACATGAAATATCAATGAAAACTATAGTATATAATCATATGTTACATATGTCAGATGAAATATAAAGGAAACTATAGTATATAATCATATGTCACATGAAATATAAAGGAAACTATAGTATATAATCATATGTCACATGAAATATAAAGAAAACTATAGTATATAATCATATGTCACATGAAATATCAATGAAACTATAGTATATAATCATATGTCACATGAAATATAAAGAAAACTATAGTATATAATCATATGTCACATGAAATATCAAGAAACTATAGTATATAATCATATGTCACATGAAATATAAAGAAAACTATAGTATATAATCATATGTCACATGAAATATCAAGAAACTATAGTATATAATCATATGTCACATGAAATATCAAGGAAACTATAGTATATAATCATATGTCACATGAAATATCAATGAAAACTATAGTATATAATCATATGTCACATGAAATATAAAGAAAACTATAGTATATAATCATATGTCACATGAAATATCAAGAAACTATAGTATATAATCATATGTCACATGAAATATAAAGAAAACTATAGTATATAATCATATGTCACATGAAATATCAAGAAACTATAGTATATAATCATATGTCACATGAAATATCAAGGAAACTATAGTATATAATCATATGTCACATGAAATATCAATGAAAACTATAGTATATAATCATATGTCACATGAAATATAAAGAAAACTATAGTATATAATCATATGTCACATGAAATATCAAGAAACTATAGTATATAATCATATGTCACATGAAATATAAAGAAAACTATAGTATATAATCATATGTCACATGAAATATCAAGAAACTATAGTATATAATCATATGTCACATGAAATATAAAGAAAACTATAGTATATAATCATATGTCACATGAAATATCAAGAAACTATAGTATATAATCATATGTCACATGAAATATAAAGAAAACTATAGTATATAATCATATGTCACATGAAATATCAATGAAAACTATAGTATATAATCAAGGAAACTATAGTATATAATCATATGTCGCATGAAATATCAATGAAAACTATAGTATATAATCAAATGTCACATGAAATATAAAGGAAACTATAGTATATAATCATGTCACTTGAAATATCAATGAAAACTATAGTATATAATCATATGTCACATGAAATATCAAGGAAACTATAGTATATAATCATATGTTACATATGTCACATGAAATATCAAGGAAACTATAGTATATAATCATATGTTACATATTTTCATTTTTTCACCCGTTTCTTGTATAATACTTCCTATTGGGTCTATTTGGGCCCAATTTTACATATTTTTGTTTTTTCACCGGTTTCTTCTATAATCCTTCTTATTGGGCCTATTTTGGCCCAAATTTACATATTTTCATTTTTTCACCGGTTTCTCCTATAATCCTTCCTATTTGGCCTATTTGGGCCCAAATTTACATATTTTCATTTTTTTACCGGTTTCTTCTATAATCCTTCCTATTGGGCCTATTTGGGCCCAAATTTACATATTTTCATTTTTTTTCTGGTTTCTTCTATAATCCTTCCTATTGGGCCTATTTGGGCCCAATTTTACATATTTTCCCGTTTCTTCTATAATCCTTTCTATTGATGTAATATTTTTCAATTCCTACTAGAATAAAGGAAAATACTTAATTGGACACACATAATGGTAACATCAGTCAATTACAAGAACAGATCCGTCTCCAGAATACATGAAAGGATCCGGTAACATCAGTCAATTACAATAACAGATCCGTCTCCAGAATACATGAAAGGATCCGGTAACACCAGTCAATTAGAATAACAGATCCGTCTCCAGAATACATAAAAGGATCCGGTGCCCGACCATATGCAATCCGGTACTCTCGATACAACTTCAAATTCCCCTCATATTGTGTTACCCACCACAAAATGTTTGGATCCGCGTATGTACGCCACGAACCAGGAGTGTGCGGTATTGGTGACCCATCCTTGAAAACCACCTATATAAACACAAAACATTTTGATTAGCATAAACAATATAGCCTAATTACATACAACAAAATAATTCCGAAATAAACTTTACCGGTATGAAGTGATCATGGTTGCCTACGTGTGCCATGCCGAAAATCCTTTGTGGAGGACCGACATTGGATGTCCTAGCCCTTAACGGTAAGCACAACGTCAGAACTTCCCAAGTTAATAAGACGAGATCAATCTGATATAGTGTGGCAAACACTAGACCCATCATTGGCATATGAAGCAAGTATACCGAGGAACAAGGACTTCTACAATGATTGACTTGGAGAATAAGATCATCACAAGACCCTTCCCGAAGATGCCTACGTATCGGCTCGTATAGATCTCGGTTGTCAAGCAACTCCCCTATTAGTTCCCGTCGGATGTTGACATATTCTCTCTCTTCCCTTCCCAACAGTACAGCCATAGACCGATATCCACAATGACCATCGGGACGTACATCTCTAACAACCTTGATATACGGAATCCAGAAGTCATCCACATTATCAACCCCAAAGTTAACACCCATATGAACAATGGGAATACTGGGCTCTTCAGGCCACTGCGAATCTTCTGGTTGTGATTTTTCTGGTACAGGTTGAGATTGTAATTCCTCAAAGCCGATCACCACTGGACTAGGACCACTTGCTTCCTTTCTAGGACGACCTGGGCCTCTACCAGAGCTCTCACTTGCCTTCCCCTTTGCCTTTGCATTCTTCTCCTTCTGCTTCAATTCTTCTTGTATGTGCTCAAACAAGCACTTCTCCCTCTTCTCCACCTTGTTCAACTTGTTCCTAGAACCACTTGGTCTTCCTTTAGAACGGATCCCAGTCGGCTCCAACAATGTACTTTCCTCTGGATACTCCAAGTCGTGATACAACTCACCTAGTTGGAATGTCGTGCCTTTCTTCAAAGTCCCAGTATCAATCTTGGCCCATATTTCTCTAAGTCGCATCTCTGTAATGTTCATTCGAACATTCTGATCATCGGACACACTTGTTGTAGGAGCATCTTCCCATTCCAAGTCCCTCCAAAACGGGTGAAAGTCCTCCGGAATGAGGGGTGTTCTCATAATGATGGCATTTGCAAGGACATGTACGCACGGCATCCCTAAACAGTTTCTAACCCAATGATCGGTGCATTCTTCTTCGTACTGCTCATTCAATAACCGCTCATACGATGCCAACAACAAATCAAAGCACATGTCCGACACTTTGTAGAAGAGCCTAGAAAATATAGCGCGTACAACTGGCAACATCGTTGGATCATAGAAATCTGTTGGTCGTTTAGCCAGTGACATGTTCATGCTTGCCCTAATCTGATCAATTTGAAGGATGATGGCATGGTGGATCCTCACAATTACTCTATTGAAACCCCCTCTGCTAGAGCCAATAATATCTTTCAAAACCTTGTGCATCCCCTCAACCCTTTCATAACACATTAGGATAGTAAGACATTAATAATTAATGACAATAAATAAAAATATCATTACAGTCGTGATACCTGTTTGAAGTCCTCGTGAAGAAGTGTAGATGATGATCAGTCCACGCCCTTACTATGCTTTTCTTGTAAGGAGTAAGCCATGTGGCCTCCACGTATCCGACAAGGCCTCTCTTCCATGATGTTCTCAATGCAGCAAGCCTCTCTTCATAGCTTTCTTCACTGGTTGAGCAAAAAAGTCCCCAGCATTGGTTTGCAAAGAAATCTACACTTTCTTTCGTCTTCAGAATGGATGATGCATGTGCCTCAATGTTGTGTCTGATATGCACCCAACACAAGAGGTGTTGAACTTCGTTGCCAAAAATAGTGTCAATTGCAGTAATGAGGGCCTTCTCACAGTCTGTCATTATTGCCATTGGCATCACTCCCAAATCTAAACACAATGCCCAGATTTTTCTCATTATCCACGTGTAATGATAAATCCTTTCCGCCCGAGTGAATGCATATGCAATGTTGAACGTCTGGTGAGTGTTGGTGAAACCAACAATCTCCACAAGTGGCATATCATATCTGTGACAAACATTTCAATAAGACAACATCAATGAAATTTAATAACAATAAAACAACATCAATAAAATTTAAGGACTTACTTGTTTGTCTTGTATGTCGCGTCGATGATTACAACATATGGGAACTTTTTCATCAGCCACAAAGACTCTGGGTTAGCAAAAAATAAGATTGCTACCTCGTCCGTCTTCGCATCCCTCAAAGGATGAACTACATAATTGTGTTCAACCAGAAATGTAAGCGACCACTGAGTCACAGTTAGTTCCCCACGATCCTCATACTGGAGCTTCTGCAAGAAGTTGGCTACTTGTTTTCGGGATGTAACATTGCCCGGAAAGTTTGCTCTCAATTCAGAAACAATTTGTTTCGGTGTCTTTCGACCATCCCCCCACCTCTTAGCACTTAGCTGCTCCGCCTCGGTCATTCGACCCATGAATGCATTTCCTTTAAAGCTAGTCCGTAGCTTATGGTTGTGACGACCTTCCATCACAGACAATATCCATTTTTCACCATCCATCCATGACTCTTTCTTCACACGAACACCCATAACCTCAAACTTACACCCACACTTCTTGGATTTCGATTTTCTTAATATAGGAACCGGTAATTCTGGATTCTCCTTGTTCACCTTCGGCCTCCCCGTTCTCCAATCCCCAAACCTATCACACACTATACTAATTTGATACGGACTTGAATTGCGCTTCACCAAAGCTATAACAAACTCCTTTCCTCTTTCTTTCGCCCATTCATATAATTCTTCCTTACTATCAAACATTAAGTCCGTAGTAAAGTACTCTGTATAGTCTCTCCCCTATAAATGACATTTTTTACAATCAAACATTATAGTCTATAAATGCAACTATAAACTATAATTTCAGTACTAATTATGATCTAACAATAAGATGAAATATAAACATGAATTAGTTTAACACTAACCACGAATTCCCCGCTAGAGTCCCAATCACCGGTCGCCATCCTTGAGTCGTCCTCATCTTCTTCTTCTTCACTTTGAACCAAATCATTTTCCTCGTCACTATCCTCACCACTATGATACATCTTGCAATTTGTATAGTTACCTATTATTTCAAGTCACGAAGCCTTTGAAATTACTCGAAATTGAATTATGAATGATCTTCATATTCAATCAAATAGCTACATTTATAAGACACTACAAACATTAAGCTTCGATGGAATTAAACACAACTTTTTCACAAGTGAAATTAAACAAATAAAAGCATATATTCACTATCATTTTATTAATACTCGAAATCCTTAACAACCTTTAACAATCTAGAAACAATAAACAAATAAATGCATCTACTGTCTACACACAAAATTAATTAGAATTTAAAAGCATTAATTTGAAGTCATCCACTCATCTAGAACATGAAAACAAAACACCAGACTCCCCAATTTGATATAAGCTGTCTAAATTGATATGTTGAAACTATAAATTATCCTATCTCCAATTTCAAAATGGATACAATCAAGTGACAATGATATCCACTGTCTAAGACAAATCCTACAATGCTACTATCACGTGACAAATTGACAACGAGTAGCAATTTCATTGATTTTGCAATTTTTCCCCCTAAGTTGGAATGTACAGCTCATACAAGCACAATATGATTATATCACAAGTTCAAGTGCTAAATGCTTCAATTTTTAGTACACATTATCCTTGTCAAGATTTTAGATCTGAAATTTACAAATGAATGTAAAATTACCAACAACTCAGCAAGAACAAGATCTGGGCAGGTGTGGATCTGATTCGTGGTCGACTTGACTGGTCGTGGACTCGTGGCGTTCCCGTGGGTGGGCTGCTGGGCTGGTGTGGTGAGTCAACTTCTCTCATGGAGACTAGAGGATGGAAGGGATAATAGAAGGGGGCGGGATCTGAAGACTAGGGAATGGAGCCAGCCATAGAGGGGAGAATGGAGCTGGCGGCTGGAGACGACAATGGAGAAAGGAGCCGCTGAAGACGAATGGCGAAATAGAAGGCTGGAGGTTGAAGACGCGGTATTAAGGATTTATCCGTGCGCGTAGCATAAGCGCACGCGTTAGTGGGCCGGAGTTAGCCGTGCGCGTAGCATAGGCGCATGAGTTAGTAGGCCGGCCCATTATCCATGCGCGTAGCATAGGCGCACGCGTTAGTGGGCAACAAACTCTTCCTAATTTTGTTAAGATTTGTTAATTTAATGTTTGCTAAATTATTGCTATAAAAAAATAAGAAAACAAAAAAACAATACTTTAACATATTAGTTTCTCAAGAATGAGTGCTTTTGGATACAAATGATATAACTTCATGTACGTAAACAATTGTTTAGATGCTTTGTTAAAATTTAAAAGGTGAGAAGAAAGTGATTCATTATAGATTTTTAAAAAAGATTTGTTACTTTAATATTTTCTAAATTATTGGTACAATAACGACATAGTGATTTTGATGAAGATAAGATTGTATTTAAAATCTTTTTGGGTTAAAATAAATTAATCTTAAAATTTTAAAAAGAAAATTACTCATAAATTGACATGGTGGGGCAAAAAACGTTCTAAGAGTTCAAAAGGAAAGAGCTTTAATATATAGATAATTTGAGTCTAATAGGTTGTTAAGATAATTTGTTTAGATATTTGGTGATAAGTTAAAATTAAGTTAGCTAAATTATAGAAGCATAAAAGATTACAAAAATCTACTTTTATATATTTTTATATATTTTTTGATTTTGATAAAAGATTTTTAGTTAAAGTGAAATTAAAAAATCTATATATATATATATATATATATTAAGATATATGGTTAAATTTTGATTTGATAAAAGCTTTTTATTTAAAGTGATATAAATATTAAAAAATAAGAATGAGGTGGGCCCAGAAACGTTCTAATGGCTTTAAAAGGTTCAGCTTTAAAGGTTCAACTATATATTAAAGCTCATACTTTTCAAGCCCCCAGAGCGTTTTTAGGTGAGGTTGTTAAAGTCATTTATTTGTTTTTTATTTTTAAATTAATATTATATTAAATAATTAGTAAAAATACATTAACAAAGAGATCTTAACAAAGATCTTAACTAGCTATCTCATTAATTAGGAGCATTAACATCTTTACGTGAATTCTAATGTATGTCTATATTTTATTTGTCATATTTTATTAAATTATATATTATAAATTAAATTATAATATATAATCAAATATTGAAGCAACTATGAAAAATAAAATATCAATAATCTAGCCAAATAGATAACAAAAAGCTTAATAAAGCTCAATGTTAGTTATGATATCTATACAAGCAACAACACAATCGATTTATATTTCTTTCTTTGAAGTGAGTATATCTTTCAATGCTACTTTAGTTTTAAATTATACTTTTATATGCTATTAATTTTGAAAATATTAGTTAGTGAATTCATTTTTTAAACCTTCTCTATAAAATACGACTGTCAATCCATTGTGATATAATAGGATTAAGAATGATTAGTGCTATTGAATACTACTGATTATTTTTTATTTTTTTATTATTTTTAGCTAATCCTACAAATTCACATGAAATTCCCCTAACAAATCATTTTGCCCTTACGATTGGTCAAATATTGAATACTGATTATTTTTTATTCATTTTCTTTTGTAGGTTTAGTTGTGTATTTTCTGATAATATATGTTGATCTAATGTTATAAAATATAACACTCTAGCATATTATTTTTCTTATACTAGAAGTTTATTATAATGCGTGTAAATCATACTGTTTATATTGGGAAAAGTTTAAATGAGGACAGCTCCTCGTGTCAGGACTCAAGATGCACCAAGCGCGTCCAAAAATTCGGCCCGGCCGATTTATTCGCGAATTTTTCGGAAAATATTTTTCAAAAATTCGATTTTGTGTGCATATGAAATACACTGTTGTGTGCATATGTCAGAACGTATGTGTGCATATATTAGGCTCGGTGTGTGCATGTGGTTTTCAGAATGTGTGCATGTCTGGGAACAGTTGTTAATGCTAAAGACATGTGTGCATATCAAATACACATCTGTGTACATACGCGAAAAAGTGTGTGTGCACATATAACCAACAAGGTGGATGATTTCCTGGGTATGAACACATGATTTCTGCGGTATGAACACATGATTTCTGGGCTTATATTTGATACGCACACGCACGTAGTGAATATGCACACAACAAGGTGGATGATATGCACACAATAGTCTATTTGACATGCACATAACGAGTATTTGATATGCACACATGGTTTGTGTGCATCAACACTTGAGACCATATGCACACACGAGGTATGCACACATGGTTTGTGTGCATCAACACTTGAGACCATATGCACACACGAGGTATGCACACGATAGTGTAATGGATGTGCACACGACATGTTATTTGGTATGCACACATGATTTATGTGCATCAACCGTCAAATGTCAATTTTGATTATATGTGTTTATTTTAAAAAGAAAATTACTCATAAATTGACATGGTGGGGCAAAAACGTTCTAAGAGTTCAAAAGGAAAGAGCTTTAATATATATTTAATTTGAGTCTAATAGGTTGTTAAGATAATTTGTTTAGATATTTGGTGATAAGTTAAAATTAAGTTAGCTAAATTATAGAAGCATAAAAGATTATAAAAATCTACTTTTATATATTTTTATATATTTTTTGATTTTGATAAAAGATTTTTAGTTAAAGTGAAATTAAAAAATATATATATATATTAAGATATATGATTAAATTTTGATTTGATAAAAGTTTTTTATTTAAAGTGATATAAATATTAAAAAATAAGAATGAGATGGGCCCAGAAACGTTCTGATGGCTTTAAAAGATTCAGCTTTAATATATAGTAATAAATAGATGTTAAAAATATCCATAATTAGAATTGACAGTGGAGTTTGTCACTTATGTCATTGCAAATCCTTTTTTCATTACTTTAGTGGTTCGATGTCGACATCTAAGCGACCCCATGGTCAGGTGTAGTGGCGAAAGAACGAGCTTTTAGACCACCTACGAGTGAATGTAACGGCTGAAAGTAATCACTTTCAAGTCAACTATGAATTTTTGGGCACTTGGTTGAACCCAATTTCAAATTTAGGATTCTCTTTAAAATATATAAGAACAAGAAATTGGGTTACTATTTAAGAAATTCCACAAAGGTGATGTACTTCCATATATAATATTATAACACTCCCCTTTGGACGTACATTACTAACTGCCTCGTTAAAAACCTTGTCAAGGAAAAATCCAATGGGATAAAAACCAAGACTAAGGAAAAAAGAATACAGTTGTAATTCTCCCCCTCAATTTAGCATATCTCCTTCAAACGGCGCATACAAATTTGATGAATGAGTTGTTTAAAGACTCTGGTGGGCAACGATTTGGTAAACAAGTCTGATAGGTTCTTGCTTGACTGAATTTGTCGAACATCAATCTTGCCTTGGACTTGAAGTTCATGAGTGGAGAAGAATTTTGGCGATATGTGCTTGACTCGATCGCTTTTGATGTAGCCGTCTTTGATTTGGGCAATACAAGCTGCATTGTCTTCATATATGACTGTTGGGCCTTCTGCAGCTGATCTCAATCCACAAGACATTTGAACATATTGTGTAAAAGATCTAAGCCACACACATTCTCTTCCTGTTTCATAAAGTGCTATCAACTCCGCATGGTTTGATGATGTGGCTACTAAGGTATGTTTTGTTGAACGCCATGAAATAGTTGTTCCACCGTACATGAACAAGTATCCTGTTTGTGAAATAGCTTTGTGTGGGTCAGATAGATAACCCGCGTCGCTATAGCCAACTAATTTTGCAGTTTGTCCCCCTTCAGGTTTTTGAAAATACAACCCCATGTCGCTGGTTCCGCGCAAATAACGCAAGATTTGTTTGACACCACTCCAATGTCTTTTTGTTGGGGTTGAACTATATCTTGCTAGCAAATTCACTGCAAAGGCTATGTCTGGTCGGGTATTAGTAGCAAGATACATTAATGCACCTATTGCACTAAGATATGGTACTTCAGGACCCAATATCTCCTCATTGTCTGCACAAGGGCGAAAAGGGTCCTTTTCTACATTAAGTGACCGTACGACCATTGGTGTACTTAATGGATGAGCTTTATCCATATTAAAACGCTTTAGGACCTTTTCAATATAATTTTATTGGTAGATAAGAACTCCATTGTTTGTATGTTCGAACTGCAGGCCGAGACAATACTTGGTAGTTCCAAGATCTTTCATCTCGAATTCTCTTTTCAAGTAATCTACTGTCTGTTTGATCTCTTCTGGAGTTCCTATGATGTTCAAGTCATCTACATAAACAGCTATAATCACATAACCCGGATTTGATCTTTTTATGAATACACATGGACTTATTTGATCTGTTGTAAATCCTTGTCTTACTAAGTAGTCACTAAGACGATTGTACCACATACGACCGGATTGCTTTAGTCCATATAAGGATCTAATTAACTTGATGGAGTACATATGACGTGGTTTTGATTTCAATGCTTCTGGCAATTTTAGTCCTTCGGGGACTTTCATGTAAATATCTGTGTCTAATGTCCCATATAGGTAAGCAGTTACCACGTCCATGAGTTGCATTTGAAGTCGTTCAACGACGGCTAAAGCAATTAGAAATCTAAGTGTAGTTGCATCCACTACAGGTGAATATGTCTCCATATAGTCCACTCCTGGTATTTGTGTAAAACCTTTTGCGACTAGTCTGGCTTTGTATCGTACAACCTCATTATGTTCATTGCGTTTTCGTACGAACACCCACTTATAGTCGACTGGTTTGACACTTTTAGGTGTTAGAGCTACTGGTCCAAAAACACCACGTTTATTCAAAGAATCCAGTTCCGCATGAATTGCTCCTTTCCAACTCATCCAATCGTTTCGATGTCGACATTCTTCCATCATTTGGGGATCATTGTCCTCTTCATCCATAATTTCCATTGCGACCGAAAAGGCAAAAACATCATCAAGGACTATGTCATTTCGTTGCCACCCTAAACCGGTGCTTGCATAGTTAATTGACATTTCAAAGTTATCTTCAATGTCCTTGTTTTTGTTTTCGGGATCCTTTAGTGGAACTTCTTCCGGAGTTCTTCCTTCATGGATGTTCATAGTCGACGTATCAACAACCTTTTGAGTTGTTATTGGCTCTTTCCTCTTTCGGGGAATTACATCCTTAGAGCCTGGTGGTCTCCCACGCTTTCGGCGTATTTGAGAGTCACTTGCTATTTGTTGGTTTTGCGGTACTACTGGGACTTCCAAACGAGCTGGTGCATTTTCAGCTGGTATATGTGACTTTGTCACTTTCTTGGCATATGTAAACGCACCGGGTAGTGTATTTGCTACACTTTGTAAATGTATGATCCGTTGAACTTCAAATTCACTTTCGTTCGTCCTTGGATCTAAGAATGATAGAGTAGTTGCATTCCATGCAATCTCTTTCTTAATTATCTTATTTTCTTCTCCCCCTAGAGTTGGAAATTTGGTCTCATCAAAATGACAATCTAGGTACCGAGCTGTGAACTGGTCACCTGTCATAGGTTCTAAGTATTTGATGATTGATGGGGACTCAAAACCAACATATATTCTCAACCTTCTTTGTGGACCCATTTTTGTTCGTTGTGGGGGAGGAATAGGGACATACACCGCACATCCGAAAACTTTCAAGTGGGAAATATCAGGTTCTCTTCCGGAGACAAGATGTAATGGGGAGATCTTATTATAAGCAGTCGGTCTTAGACGAATCAATAATGCACCATGCAAAATTGCATGTCCCCATCCAGATGATGGTAATTTTGACCTCATAAGCATTGGTCGAGCTATCAATTGTAACCGCTTAATCAATGACTCTGCAAGTCCGTTTTGTGTATGAGTGTGGGGCACTAGATGCTCAACCACTATACCAATTGATTGACAATATTCAATAAAGGACTTGGATGTAAATTCTCCAGCATTGTCTAACCTGATGCTCTTGATCGGATGATCAGGAAAATGAGCTCTTAATTTGATGATTTGGGCTAAAAGTCTTGCAAATGCAACATTCCGTGTTGATAGCAAGCTTACATGTGACCAACGTGTTGATGCATCAATCAATACCATAAAATATCTAAATGGTCCACATGGCGGTGTTATTGGTCCACATATGTCACCTTGGATCCGTTCAAGGAACATGGGAGATTCAGCGTTTACCTTTGTTATAGACGATCTTGTTATTAATTTGCCAAGAGAACAAGCCGTACATGTCAAGTCATCCTTTGAGAGGATTTTAAGATCCTTTAGTGGGTGTCCATGTGAATTTTCAATGCTTTTCCGCATCATTGTTTCACCTGGGTGACCGAGTCTATCATGCCATAAAGAAGACATTTTATGATCAACTAACTTCTTGTTAGTGACATTGTAGGATTCAATAGGATGAATCCTTGTTCCACATAAACCAGATGTATATGTTCTCATTCTTTCTAAAACTTGCTTCTGGCCAGTTTGATGAGAAGTAAGTAACAAGTATTCATTTCCGTTTTCCTTCATAGTTTCAATGTGATAATCATTTTCACGAATATCTTTGAAGCTCAACAAATTTCTTTGTGATTTACTTGAGTATAAAGCATCTCTTATGTGTAAGATTGTTCCTTTAGGTAATAGGATTGAGGCTTCACCAGAGCCTTCTATGAGATTGCTTGATCCAGAAATGGTATTGACACTAGTGTTTCTCATTTGAATGTTGTTGAAAAACTTCTGGTTTTTCAAAATAGTATGAGTCGTAGCACTATCAATGAGACATGGTTCTCCACCATTGAGAAACCCATCTGGTTGGTCCATTCTATATAAAAAGAAAAAGGATGTATAAATAGATGAATGATGACTGAGATTAATTCAAATAGTAAAGTTTGATTATAACGGAAATGTAAATGACAACAAAGCAAAGTAGAAGATGAAAATCTAAGAAGGTGGCTTCTAGAAGACCACCTATTACAACGAGAAAGAAAAACAAGCTAACAACCAAGCAAAACTTAAAACATTACTGAAAGTGAAAAAAAAAACAAGTGTCTAGCTAGGGAACCATGGTTTTAACCAAGAAAAAAATTGTCATCAATTGGGAGATCTCCAAACTTGGAGTTCATTTCGAGCAAACTTTCATCATTCTCTTCTTCATTGAGAAAATCAGATGTCTCCAACTGGATGTTGTGTGCCTCAAGATTTGTGTTATCGGGGCTGGTATTAGCAAAGTGTGTCTCCACATTTTTACTCTTATCCTGCAGGGAGTCTTGATATGATGCCATAACATGTGATGGTGCACGACAGGTGCGAGACCAGTGCCCAGTTCCCCCGCATCTGTAGCAACTACTTTCACCTGGTGTTGGCTTGTCTTGCTGGTTTTGCTTCTTGGGCTTGTTTCCAATGTTCTTCTGGACATTTGAGTTAATCCTTGTATAATTGCGCCATTGTCCTTGTCCCTTTCCACCACGACCACGATTACGACCATGACTTTGACCTCTCCCACGTCCTCTACGGGAGGAGGTAGCATTTGCTTCAGGCAATGTTTGAGACCGATCTGGGAGTGGTGCTGATCCAGTAGGACGAGTTTGGTGGTTGTTCAGAAGCAACTGATTATTCTCTTCAGCTAGAATCAGGCAAGAGAGGAGCTCTGAATATGTCTTGAATCCACGCTCCCTATACTGCTGCTGGAGTATAAGGTTGGATGCATGAAAAGTAGAGAAAGTTTTTTCAAGCATATCTTCATCTTTTATGTTTTCTCCACAAAGCCTCAGAGTTGAAACAATATGAAATATTTCAGAATTATAATCCGAGACATTCTTGAAATCTTGCAACCTCAGGTGCATCCATGCATACCTTGCACGAGGAAGTATAACAGTCTTCTGGTGATCAAACCTATCCTTTAGGTTCTTCCAGAGTTCAAATGGATTCTTGACTGTCAAGTATTGAGACTTCAAATTTTCATGGAGATGGTGACGAAGTAATATCATAGCCTTAGCACAATCTTGCAGGGATGCACTAGAATTCTCTTTGATTGTTTCTCCCAAATTGTTGCTTGCCAAATGGAGTTCCGCATCAAGTACCCATGTTAAATAGTTTCTTCCGGAAACGTCAAGGGCGGCAAACTCCAACCTTGAAAGGTTTGTCATCTATCATATAAAATAAGATAGGTATAAATTAATATGTAATATATGTGGTCTGTCGTACAGTATAAGTATATATGATATGCAAAATACGAAAACATGTATATATGAGGGTTTGATGCATGTATATAAAATGCAACAGTAAAAAAAATGGCAAATAGGTGAGAAGAGAAATAAATACGTATATATATAAAAAGTAATCATGTAACAGTAGCAAATGTAACGACAAGAGGAGAATAAAATAAAATATATCACTTCAGGGATTGAAATTTATCGCTTCAGGGATTGAAATTTATCGCTTCAGGGATACTAAAAGGTCCAAGACTAAATAATTATCACTTCAGGGATTCGAATTTATCACTTCAGGGATTGAAAATTATTACTTCAGGGATTGAAAATTATCACTTCAGGGATTGAAAAACTATCACTTTACGGATTGAAAATTATCACTTCAGGGATTATGGCATATATATATATATATATATATAAAGTAAGCAACAGTACGTATGGTTATATATATGTTAAGTAAGTAGCAATGTACGTATGGCATATATATATATATATATATAAAGTAAGCAACAATGTAGTACGTATGGCATATATATACGTATATAAAGTAAGCAAAAGTGTACGTATGACATATATATCACTTCAGGGATTGAAAATCACTTCGGGGATTGAAAATTATCACTTCGGAGATTAAAAATTATATCACTTCAGGGATTGAAAATTATATCGCTTCAGGGATTGAAAATTATATCGCTTCAGGGATTGAAAATTATCGCTTCAGGGATTTGAAAATTATCTTATCGCTTTAGAGATTGAAAATTATCTTATCGCTTCAGGGGTTGAAAATTATCTTATCGCTTCAGGGATTGAAAATTATCTTATCGCTTCAAGGATTGAAAATTATATCACTTCAGGGATTGGAAATTATATCACTTCAGAGATTGAAAATTATATCGCTTAAGGGATTAAAAATTATCTTATCGCTTCAGGGATTGAAAATTATCTTATCGCTTCAGGGATTGGAAATTATCGCTTCAGGGATTGAAAATTATCGCTTCAGGGATTGGAAATTATCGCTTCAGGGATTACTAATAAAGTAATACAATAAGAAGAAAAATGAAAAGAAAGTAATATGATAGCATGTGTAGTGTAAAAATCAGTAAGAAGAAGAAAGAAAGCTTGATTAAGGCTAACAACATATTAGAAGTTAATGATGGTGGAAGAAGTTATTTAATTCTATATATATGTACGTATGAGAGGGATTGGGTAAAGAATGTGAATGGTCGTACGGGAGAAAGAAAAAGAAGTTAAGAAAAATTACCTTGAGTCTTGAGCAGTCGTGCTGATAACTTGATATCTTATTAGGTCATCAATGAGTGTCTTTTATAGATGTTACAATCCTTGGAAAACAAGGCAACTCTAGGGTTTATGGGAAATATAATATTCTAATGTACATCCATATATAATATTATAACAGAAATAGCATACTTCTCTTTTTTTTCTTCTTGAAGTGGGGTTTGAAACTTTGATGAACAAAGACTTAAATTTGGACGAGCAATGTGGAATTCAGACCAGCATGTTGATTTCGCTCCTTCTTTCCTTTTTGTGTGTTTCTATTTCTTTCGATTTCTTGCAACTATACCTAGGGGTGTTCAAATCTCGACCGGACCGGACCGGTGAAAATACGGTCCGGTCTCCAGTCCAGATAATTTCCTTAATCCGGTCCGGTCAGGTCTGGTCCAAATCCGGAAAAAAATCGGTCCGGACCGGTGGACTGGTTTTTTTTTTTAAATATATATATTTTTAATTTATATGTTTTTTGGAGATTTATATGTATTTTTTATAGATATTTTTCTTAATTTAATAAGTTAGGAGTATACATTTTTTTAGATATTTTTTTTATAGATTTTAAATAAGAATTTTTTTTTTTTTTTTTTAAATAAAGTCCGGTCCAGACTTTTGAAAAAATCCGGTCCGGTCCGAACCGGATGACCTCTCCTTTTTTTAGAGGGAGTTACATAATCTACTATATATCTACTAAACTAGAATCTAATTATGCCACATGACACTCCCTTATTAAAACCGTCACATGTCATTTTCTGTTTTTTCAATTTTTAAAATAAATCTAATTATAAATCAAAGATTATATCCTAAATTTATCACTCATTTTTTTTTCTGATTTAAATACAAATCAAGCACAAAAATTACAAGTTACTCACAAAGATTACAAATCTAAATTTCCTAATTATATATAAAATCCAAAAATTTCTAATTATATACAAATCCAATATTTCTTAATTATATACAAATCCAAAATTTTCTAATTATGTAGATGATTGAGATACAAAATTATTGCCCCGAACTTGATTTTAATATCAATATTATCTAATTCTATTTTTTAATATATAGATTGATTTTAATAATTATTAATATTTTTAATTCAAGATATATGACGTAAAAACTTGTACTTGACACGAGAATTACACTAGTTAACTACCTATTAGGCCACCAATCCACGTTTAACCCACCATTTAGTTGGCTGATTTTTTTTCTTTTTATTTTAAGAAATAAAATTTTAATTCAATCGATAATATTGAATCGGGATCGGTTGGAACTTCCAAAACAAAAATTTGATTTCCTTTTAGTTTTTATTGTTTAATACAACTCATTTCAACCCATTTTAATATGGATCAACTTTTTTTGCCTTTACAATTTGGGCCATTTTCATTAACAACTTGGGTTGATGATATGTGAAGCTATAACACAAATTTAAATGTACATTTTGGACCTAATGCAAGAAATTAGTATATAATTCAATGCATCTCTTATATATCATGAATTAGCAATATTCATGAAATGTCCACTTCTAACACTTGTCACTGAACTTTGTGCGTGTGAGAGATCGAATGCATTCAAAGTTCAAATTAAGGTGTTATTGATTATGAATAGATCAAAGCACCATGTTTGTTCTATTGAGAAACAAGCCCTTTGAAGGAGACCGCGACCGCAGCCTCTCAACGCGCCTGTGGCCAAAGGCGAGGAAGGAGCCGCGACGAACCCATTCAACCGCGTCGCGGCTGAGAACAAAGGAGCCGCAACGAAGGCCTCGCTGCTGCACCCGCAGTCGAGCACAAGGGAGACCGCGACCTCTCAACCGCGCCCGCGACCGAGAACAAAGGAGCCGCAACAGAGTTTTTTTTAATGGATTTAACGTTTGGTTAACTTTTTAAAGACGGAAGGGTATTTGGCAAATTGTGACCATAGTTCAGGGGTACCACGCGAAAATGTTCAAACCTCTGGGTATTTCACGAATTATGCAAAACCTTGAGGGTATCAGGCGAAATTTCCGAATTTTGTTTTTAGGCCAATTTTGTTTTGAAGGCTTTCTAACAAAAGAGGAGAATTTGATCTTGTCGAATTAATCTTGTAAGTTTGAGCTTTTTGGCTATCTCGGGGGATGGATTTGTGTAAAATGCCAATTTTGGGGGCTCAAAAAATGACAAAATACAAAAATGATCTAGGTCAATAGGATTTTATTCTCTATATGCTAGGTTAGAAGTTGGATAGTATAGACTGTTTTGGTTTTGAGGATTGAGAGAGAAGAAGTTCACTTAAGAGATTTTGAAGCTATTTTTAGTGATTCCTTCGATGGAAATTTTGGCTTGGAAGGGATTGGATCAAAATGACTTGAACCACCTTCTAGGAAGGGTTGCTTAAATCACTTTGACTATCATTTGCATATAAGGACTTTCTCTCATTTAAGTGAAATATTTTCTCAAAAAGTTTCCATTCACACAAGGATATATCTTTCCCTTCGATGTGAGATAGCTCATATGCCTCCTTAGGGGACACTTTGGTGATTACATACAGGCCCTCCCATTTCGGCTCAAATTTTCCTTATGCTTTTTTATTAATGACAATGGGTTATCTTAATGTAATAATCAAGTCACTAACCACAAATGAATGGAATTTGACCCGTTTATTGAATGCCCCAACTACTTGGGCTTGATAGATTTCGAGTCTTTGTTGTGACATTAGCCTTTTTTCATCCAATGCTTCAAGTTCGACAAGGGGGATTTTGACATTTTGGATCCATGAGTTGGATCACAAATCTTGTAGAAGGCAATTGCACTTCAAGAGGTAAGACAAGCTCATACCCAAAGACCATATTGTAAGGTGTACTCCTTGAAGATGTTTGAACGGTTGTTCGATATGCCCACAATGCTTCGTGTAATCTCTCATGCCTGTCTCTTTTTTTATTTTGACACCATCTTCTTGAGGATGTTACAAAGTACTATTTTGAATACCTCTACTTGGCCATTTGAAGACGGGTTATAGCTTGATGAAAAACTATAAAGCTCAAGGCGTTAGAAGCGTCAGCTCATGCTAACACGAGAACTTCTCAAGAGGTCACCCTACCCTCGCGCATGCTTAACCTCAGAGTTTTTTGTCTTAACTTGAACCCTGAAAAGGAAGAGCTCTTATTGACATGGGTAGCATTTCAATCCTTATAAACCAATCTCAATTATGGGGTATTACAAACTCCATCACTAAAAACCTTGATGTCCCATCAAGGCCCAAAGACCCCTCTTTGGGTCGAGTGACAACCATCTAGGCCAAGTCCACTCGTAACCCAGAGTCGGCTCTTATACCATTTTTAAAGCCCATAGCCTTAGAAGCGTCAGCCTATGCCAACACGATAACTTTCAAGAGGTCACCCATTCGAGTACTATTCTCACTCTAGCACGCTTAATTTCTGAGTTCTTTGTCCTAACTTGAACCCCGAAAAGGAAGAGCTTTTATTGACATGGGTACACTTCAATCCTTATAAATCAATTTCAAGTTCGGGGGTGTTACAATTTCTCCCACTTAAACTCTTGATGGGAAAACAACAACTTTTATCCCATCTTAATTAACAATCAATTAATTGATAATCAAGGGAAACATGGAATAATGAGCAAGAGCGAACCGCCACTTGCCTTAGTCTAGACGAATCAAAGAGACCAGATTCCGAGATCTGGCGACTTGAATTTGAGTACGGATTCCTACGACGACAGGATATAAGATGGAACCCTAAGTTAGATACGATACGACACGAAGATACGAAACGAATAAACGAAATGAACGAAGGGAAAAAGGGCCTAAGCCGCGGCCGTGGTTGCCAAAGCCACGATCGCGCTTGATGGGCAAGGCCGCGGTCGCGGTTGGCATATCCGCAGTCGTGGATTCCTGGGCCAATCCACGGTCGTGGTTGGCATAACCGCGGTCGCGGATGCCCATCCCGACGATGGCTTGGAGACGAACAATGAGCTTACCGACGACGAGCTCAGCCTTCTTTACTTGGGTGAATGCTCACTACTACCACCACTTGCAGGGCTTCACAAGGCACTTCCGGCGACCACTAGGAACTCCGACGACGACTGACAACTCCGGCGACAGAACTTCGAACGAGAGAGAGAGAGATGAAGCTTTGAGGATGAAGAATAAGGCTGCCCATGACCACCTTTTATAGCCAAGGAGCAGCGGGAGTTCACCCCCCACCGGTAAACCAATCGATCCAGCTCCCCCCCGGCGTTAGGATCACGAGGAGCAAGCCAAATGTCGATCTTCTAGAAGACGAGTAGAGCTTCCGCGGTCGCGGTTTGGCCCTGGGCGAATCTGCGCCCGCTGAATCAAACCACGGTCGCGGAACTGCCGCGATCGCGTTACTTGGCCTTTGGTCGCGGTCTCGTTTGAGGACATGCTAAATTTTATTATTTCTAGCACTCCCAAATACTTTATGACCCAAAATTTAATTAAACGTATAATAATACGTTCAAAAGATTATTATAGAGATTACAGAAATTGCCCGATGCGTCTTTCTTACGAAACGACAGTTTGGGACTTTTAGGGGTTATTACAATATTGACTGTATATTTTGCTAAATTATTTTGGACCTTGAAAGGTATGATGGTGATTGGGGGAGTAATATATAACGTCATTACATGATATAACTATAGAATGTAATATAGGATATAACTATTGAATATAACCATACGATATAATCATAGTATGAAAACCCTAAACCTTAAACCACAAACCCTAAACCCCAAAACCTAACCCTAAACCCTAAAAAACACTAGAAACCCCTTGGACGCAACCTAGTTGCACCCATAGTTCTGGACGCAACCTAGTTGGGCCCAAAGGGTGTGTAGGGATTGTTTTAGGGTTTTTTAGGGTTTAGGGTTTGTTTTCTCCCTAATCTCAAATCAAGTAATCAATGTTAGACTTTGTACTCGAATGGACGAAAACCACAAACCCTAAACCCCAAAACCTAACCATAAACCCTAAAAAACACTAGAAACCCATTGGGCGCAACTAGGTTGTGCCCAAAGGGTTGTGTGGGGATTATTTTAGGGTTTAGGATTTAGGGTATTTATCATTGCAGTACAAAATTTAAAATTTTCAAGTTGAAGTTGGAAAAATAACTTATAATATCTATATATTGACTGGATATTTTGCTAAATTGTTTCGGACCTTGAAAGGTATGATGGTGGTTGGGGGAGTAATATATAATGTCATTACATGATATAACTATAGAATGTAATATAGGATATAACTATTGATTATAACCATACGATATAATCATAGTATGAAAACCCTAAACCTTAAACCATAAACCCCAAAACCTAACCCTAAACCCTAAAAAAACACTAGAAACCCCTTAGGCGTAACCTAGTTGCGCCCATAGTTCTGGACGCAACCTAGTTGCGCCCAAAGGGTATGTGTGGATTATTGTAGGATTTTGTAGGGTTTAGGATCTTTATCATAGTATATACCATAGTATATAACTATATAATATATGATATAACCATAATATATAACTATAGAATATATTATAGGATATAACCATAGTATCTAACTATATAATATAACCATAAGATATAATCATAATATGTAATTATAGAATATAACGATATGATATAACAAAATTGGATATAAGTCATATAACTATAAGATCTAATCATTGTATATAACTGTATGATATAACCATAGTATATAACGATATGATATAACCAAATTGGATATAACTATAAGATATAATCATAGTATATAACTATTATATAGTATATAAATATAGGATATAACGATATGATATAACCAATTTGGATATAACTATAAGATATAATCATAGTATATACCTATGAAATATAATAGAGGATATAACCATAGTATATAACTATAAGATATAACGATATGATATAACCAAATTGGATATAACAATAAGATATAATCATAGTATATAACTATATGATATAAACATAGTATATCTATATGATATAATATATGATATAGAAAAATTATCACCAAATATACCACTTTGGTGGCAAAAATTGCAAAGTTGTACTTCTTTTATAGGTTATGACAAGAATACCCACATTTGTACCCAAATAAGGGCAAATTTGGCAAAACACATAATTTGGTGATAATTTTGAAAAGATAAAATCGGTATTATATTTAACTTTTCTTGTCCAATTGTAATGTTTATTATAATATATTTCGAAATAGAAGAAAAAAAAGAAAATTTCAATTGATTTGCCATGATGTGACTTACCATTGGAAATGTAAACTTGAAAATTTAAGTAAAGAAAAATGAGAACATCAGAATAATTATTCTAACAGGTAATTGCCAAATCTGAACCAAATTAATTTGCCTATTTAGTGCTAAGCTAAACGAATTAATTTGCCAAATTTAAACCCATTTTCAACCCATTAATTTGCCTCATTAATTTGAACCCATTTAACCCATTTTAACATCATAACATCAACCCATTTTCAACCCCCCAAAATTACTCTTCTTCACCGGACACCGAAATTGAATTCCGGCGACCTCTGTAATCGCCCTCAACCTCTGCTAACCTTCCTGAACCGTTCCGAACTTATCCTCCTCTGCTTTCGCTGGAACCATTGAAGCCCAAACAAAGAAAGAAACAGAGAAAACAGAGAATGGTTGTTACCAGAGCTTCCAATGATGCGACACCGCAGAAGAAAAGAAAAAGAGGGGTGGATGAAGAAGAACAAGGTGCTAAGAGGAAGGCAAAATTTGCTGTGAAGAAAACCCCTCCATCTGCAAAACCCAAAGCTACAAAATCTGCTGCGAAGAAGCCTAAATCAGAGAGCGGTTATTCTGTGAAGAAAAACGAAGTTGTCGCTCTTTTGAAAAGGTGGAAAAGCATGAAGCCTTTAACTTTCAAGGAAGATGTAAGTAAAAAAAAAAACTAATGAGGCAAATGTTTTAACTTTTCAATTTGTGCATCTAGGGTTTATTGATTTCCCGACACCGTTGTGTATGTAACTTATGAAAGTTCTGTTATTCAATTGTAGATTAAGTACGCATTCTACAAAGGAGACCCTTTATATGGAAGAATCAATATCAACTGTAGGATTTCATACGTGCGTGATATTGAAAACAAATTGACTGGTGCAGATTGGAGAAGGATAATTGCAAGCCCTTTTGGAAATGTAATGAAAATGCTGCGTCAGGTTACATTTTCTTCCCAAACTGTACATACTGTTCTTTTTAAGCAACTAAAATCAAAAAAGAAGTGGGAGACTTGGTACGAGATAGGTGGTAAAGTGTTAAGGTTTTCAATGAAGGAGTTTGCATTGATAACTGGTTTAAATTGTGGCCAAATGCCACTAGAATCAGTTGGGAAGAAGAAAAAGAAAGATGTACAAGTGATGGAGAAGTTCTTTGGTGGTCCTGCTGGTCCTAAAACCTCAGTGCAAGACTTGTATGAGAGGTTCAGGGATTATAGACTGCTAGATAATTACAAGTTGAAGATGGCATTGCTTTTGATAGTTGAAGGTATTTTTCTTGGAGGAGATAAGAAGAGACTAGTTAAAGCTGAACATGTGAAGCTTCTGGATAACATGGACAAGTTTTGGGATTATCCTTGGGGAAGAGTTGCGTATAAAGAGTTTCACAGGTCTTTGACAAAATCTCTGGCCAGAAGAATGCTTACTGTTGAAAAAGCTTTGCTACTCTCTGAAGATGCAAGGATTCCCTATACCATTCAAGGAATGCCAGTTGTATTTCAGGTATATTAAATTAGTAATTGCATTTGCCTATATATCCCTGACAAGTTTGATAGTGTTGGGTGGTGGGATTTAAGTGTTTAAACTTGAAGTGATACCTATAAAGTAAATATTTGAAGTTTGAGAAACTGTTGGATCACTTTTAAATCAAAGAATTGAATTGTTATATGGAATTTGTCCTGAAATCATGCAAACATTTGTTTGAATTGTTAAAGTTCATACAAGTTTTAATATGCTTGACTAGTTACCTAGTGAAGGGTGTCTGGATTTGAAAAGTTAAAGTTCATACAAGTTTGAATAATGAAAAAGTTGTGTCTATGTAGGTTTGGATATGGGAATATGTCCAAAGCTTTGGAGTCCAGTATGCTTCCAAGATAAATGAGACATCTATACCCCGAGGTCTTCGTTGGTACTCAGAGCAATGTCCTGAACATGGACTGCTTCAGTTGTGTTTTGCTGATCCAAAGCTGAAGGTCCTGCCTATTCTCATACCTGATGAATCTGAGAAGAGTTTGTTAAGTGCCTGCAGATTCCATGATGAAGTCAAGGACCCTTTCTTTGACAAAATAGTATCTGAGGCTATGGCTATGGGAAAGGCAAATGCCAAACTGAAAGAGCATAACAAGGGGAAAGAGGCTTTCAAAGGAGAAGTTAGTGGTGATGCAAATGCAAGGCAGATGATGGATATCATTAATCAGTTGTGTAACAAGATTGCTAAGATGGAACACGGTCTATGTGAGAGGATTGACAGGTTGGAGAGGAACAATGTCCAAGTTTTTGAAAAGGTTCCTAAGAGGAAGAAAAGAATGGTTAAGAAGTCTGAGGCTCAAGCAAGTGATAGTGATAGTGAAGAGTTTGATGGAGTTGATGATTATATAGATGATTCAGAAGGTTCTGAGACTGAAGCAAGTGATAGTGAAGGTAGTGACAATGAAAAAAGTGAGGATGATGAAAAGGCTGTTAGTGAGGATGAAAAGGCTGGTAGTGAAAAGGCTGTTAGTGAGGATGAGAATGATGAAAAGGCTGTTAGTGAGGATGAAAAGGCTGGTAGTGACAAGGCTGTTAGTGTGGATGAGGATGATGAAAAGGCTGGTAGTGACAAGGCTGTTAGTGAGGATGAGAATGATGAAAAGGCTGTTAGTGAGGATGAAAAGGCTGGTAGTGACAAGGCTGTTAGTGTGGATGAGGATGATGAAAAGGCTGGTAGTGACAAGGTTGTTAGTGGAGATCATAATTTGATGGATGTTGATACTAAGGTATGACATTCCAATTATTTTAAGATTTCTACTTTCATAGATATTTTAAACAAGTATGGCAGGATATGGAGTTGAAGAAACTTAAATTAGATAGATAACACTAAAAATTATCTATCATTGCAGGGAAATGAAACAGAAGAAGGAAGCAGTGAGCCCATTATTGAGAATAATCAAGAATTTGTTAGTGAGGCATTTGAACAAAATTCAAAGGATAATGATGTGAACCTAGATGACAACCCTAGAGACAGTGATGAAAATGTGGCCATACAAGACAATTCTGGTTTGGCCATACAAGTATATAAGGTATGCCATAAGTACATATCGAGTGTATTAATGAAGCATGACAGGTTATAAATTTTGAGAAATGTGTTGTAGGTTTTAAAAATTGGAATATGCACATTATTTTGAAGTAATATATATTTTTGTGGTAAATGTAACTTCAGGAATTGGAGG
This sequence comes from Rheum nobile, assembly GCA_027886185.1. NCBI lineage: Eukaryota > Viridiplantae > Streptophyta > Magnoliopsida > Caryophyllales > Polygonaceae > Rheum > Rheum nobile. Next base: position 1,966,868 of record WOAB01000789.1, on the reverse strand, counting down.
AAAATTATGTATTAGTTGGTGTTGGTAGAAGAACTGGAGATATAGTAATGGATGTTGTAGCTGACATTAGTGAGAAGCTAACTGATAAGGATGGAATGCCTGATGATGATGTTGATGCCCCTAGGGAGCAAGATGAGTTGATACCGAATGTTGATAGTACTATCACAGATGATGTAGAAGATGCCCCAAGGGAAGAGCAGGAAAGCCAGGAAGCAGAAGTCCAGGTTTCTAGGGCAGTAGCCGTTCATTTATTGAGAAGGAAGTTAGAGAGAAGGAGGTCGGGAAAGAAGGAAGAGGTTGGGAAAGAAGAGGTTGGGAAGGAAGGAGATGAGAAGGAAGAGGTTGGTAAGGTTGACATTGACAAGGATGAGAAGGAAGAGGCTGGTAAGGAAGAGGTTGAGAAGGAGGGTATTGAGGAGGTTGTGAATGTGAAACAAGAGTTTGCCAAAGGCCAAGTTGTTTTCGGCAATAGGAAGAAGGCTGTGGGTCTATCTCCAAAGAAGTCCCCAAAGAAGTCAAGGTACCTCCCCAAGCGTAGTGTGAAGCCATCTGCTTCAGTCCTCTCCCCTTATAGATCTAAGAAACAAAACAACCAAAAGGCCAAGGACAATGAGAAGGACAAGGACAAGAAGAAGGAAGTGATGGGTAAGAGTTTTTGGAAAAGGATCACAAAAAATCCAGCTGTGAAGGAAATGACTCCTGTAATAGAGTGGTACAAGGATGAAAGGTATGTATATCCAACTTATATCTCTCTCATCCAATGAAGTTTATGTACTTATATTGTCCTTTATGTTGCAGACCTATAGAATTCCGTGGAGTTAGCAAAATATACATTGACAATGATTTCATGGAGAGCTTAATTGAACCAACTAAGTGGTGGGGTAATTTGGTAAGGGTGACCGGTTTTTAAAAAAATTGTAAATTTTGTCCACATACTCTATCAATATATTGATTTTGTAAATTTTTGTTGCCAGCACTTAGATGAGGTCCTAATTTTACTTCGCGATGCGCTCCTGAAGAACCCAAGTGAGAATCATAAGGCGGCTATTATGGACACTACATGGTGTGAAGACTACAAAGACCAACACAAGTGTGAAATGGGTGGTGTTGCAGTACCAGAATTTCCAGATCGCGTCGCTCGATACTTTAGAGGTGAACTTCCAATTTTTCATGGGAAGAATTGGGAAGAGGTGGACTTCATCTATGCACCGATTTTTGTGGGCACAAACCACTGGGTTGCCATTCAAATTGACCTGGTTAATTGGAGCTTAAGTGTGTTTGATTGCAATGCGAATCTGAAGCGTGATCATGTCATAGAAGAAGCAGTCGCCCCTATTATCAAGTATCTTCCTAAGTTTGTGAGCAAGCACGAACCTTTGTCCAAGAAATATGCACACCGGGGTGTCTCAGTTCTTACTTACAATGGAAGAGTTGGCAATCTGGAACAGAACATAAGAGCGTAAGATATCTTGCTTCCAGTTTGTTTTTTACCCGCCACCTAAAATATTAACATAGAATTGACCTTTCTTATTTTTGGTTGCAGTGGTGACTGTGGAGTATACACCTTGAAGTACATTGAGTGGTTGAGTTTTGGAAGTGATGATCTCTCCCTCATTTCAGATGATACGATCGACTATCACAGATTCGACATTGCTAATACTGTGTTCGACAAGCAGTGGAAGACAATGTTGAACTATGGACAATAGTGTGTCATCATAACACTAGATTGTGTGAACAATGTTTTGTTTGGATTGCAACTTTGATGCATGAAAAATGTTTTGTTTGCGTTGTGTTTTTGGGGCAAATTTGATGTACGAACAATGTATTGTGTTTCAACTCTTCTGATTCTGTTGTTGTATAAGTCATCTCTCTCATCCAATGTGTTGTGTTTCAACTTTGATGCATGAACAATGTGTTGTGTTTCGACAAGCAGTGGAAAATAATATAAGTGAAAGTTTAAACTCACCCAAAACAATTTCCAAAAACCCGGTTTAGATGGAGAGCAATATTTGTGGGCACAAACCACTGTGTTTCGACAAGCAGTGGAAAACAATATGGTGGAGAGCAATATTTCCAAAACCCGGTTTTGATTAAAATTAACCGATTAGTCAAAACAATTTCCAAAACCCGGTTTAGATGAATTTTAAACTCACCCAAATTCTTACCCTCATCCTACAACTACCGTATTTTCTTCATCCTTCTCCCATGGCTCATTGAGGCATTTCAAAAACTCTATACAACTCCGAGAATCGATTGAAGGGTGTATTTCGCAGGGAGTGGAGATTGAGAGAGCTCGAGGGCGTAACCCATGGCATACTCGGAAGGATCCAGCAGTGGTGGGAATGTAAAGGTAAGTTTGGTATGATTTAGGGTTTCAATTTGGGGAAGTATTTGCTACTGTTTTGTTTCAATATATGTTCTAAAATATGAATTGAATTGTGGATTTGCTACAGAATTCCGTATTTGCTACTGTTTTGTTTCTGCTTGAAATTTTGTGAACTCTAATATGTGGTTTGGCAAAGTAGCTTGAAACTCTTCTGACAAAGATGTTTTGATTACTACTGATGAAGACAAGACATAGCCTAAACTCATGTTTATTCATGAGGAGATGGAATACAGCAGCAATGGAGTCCAAATTGATAAGATGTGCATGTGGTGTTGCCTGCCGATATTTCACTTCTATGACAAACGAGAATCCGGGAAGGAGATTTATAAGATGTGTAAACCGGGTGCGTATCTAGCTTGTTTGCTAATATTCATAATATTTTGTTTTAAAAGTGTTTTGAATACTTTATGATACGAATCCAGTTTTCATGTATTTTGGATTGAATGCAGGTTGGAGGTTGTGGATTTTGGGAATGGTATGACCCTCCACTTTGTCCTATTGCAACAGAACTTATTCCTATGCTAAGAGATGAGATAATCCAGGTGAAAGATGCATTGGATGTGAAAGAGAGTATAATTTCAGCATATGAGGCAGAGCTTGGAATGCTACAACAGGAAGTGATAAGGCTTAAAGGTGGTGCAAAGAGTGTTATCGGTCATGAAGAAGAGTGTCGAGTTAAGGCGTCAAACTATGTTGAACGTGTGCTGAAGGTTACTTGTTTTTTGTGGTAATGGCTTGTGTAATTAAAGTCTATTTCACTTAGCCTGTTGTAAGCTCTCAGTTGTTAAGAGTCTTGTAAGCTATCTATGTCTACAACTATTTAAGCTGTAGGATTTTATGGGAAAGTGTAAGCTTACCAAAACCGGGTTTTGGAAATTGTGGCGATTTTATGGGAAAGGTAGATAAGTGACAGGTTTTACATTCAAAGGTGGCGAGATAGTATTACATTAACTAAGAAGCATAAAGCATCCCATGGTTCATCACTGGAATAAGTAACAGACACAAAAGTAAAGTAATATGACTTATAAGAAATCATTTAAGAGTTTGAGATCTCTTATTGGTCATATTAAGCTTACCAAAACCATACCAAAAAAATAGCATTGTTCATAACTGGAATATAAAAGATAGCACACTATGAAAGATAGCACACTATGGTCTTACCCTTGATCCTCCTCTTGCAGCCCGATAGCACCTCTGGTAAGTATGACCAGTCAGCCCACATCTTGCACATCTATTGGACACACGTTTGTAGGGTCTCTCCCACCTAGCCTTATATCTATTCTGCCTTGGTCTACCAGCGCCCCTTTTCCATGGTGGTGGCAAACATGCGATTTGCGATACGGACAATGGAACATCCCATTGCTTGCGTGGGGGGACCAAATGGATGGTTTCCTTGTAAATTTCTTTCAAACTGTTGTTGCTACAGAAGTGAGTAACCAGAGTAGTAACATCAACACCCCTATCCTTTGCTACTGCCATAGCATGTGTGCATGGAATTCGATCTTTCTGAAAGACATTGCATTGGCAAGTTAGTCGGCGAATATTCACTTCGTACTTATTCCTTCCATCTGTCACCTCTGCTTCAATATCACTTAGCCTATGGACACTCATTGTCACAGAAGTCGTATACCTTTGATCCATGGTTTTGGTCACAGACCTGGTACTTACCTCAGCCCACGTAGCAGCCGACTCCCTCCTTTCACAGAACCAGGTGGCAAAGGTATGCAAGATAACATCAAACAATGGTACAATATGCCACATACGCTCCTCTTTAAACACATTGTTCAGACATTCTGCATTGTTTGTAGTCATGATGTTGAACCTGTCAGTTGAGAAATATGCCCTTGACCACTGATTAAGGGGCACTTTCAGAGCATCTTTTACCACAGCCGGAGCCCTGTTTCTTAGAATCTCAAGCTCGGTCCTATATTCTTCTACCGTGTACGCCTTTGCAACCTTGAACCACTGGTCTTGCAAGCCTCCCCAACGACACTTCAGCTTGAAGTTTTGTAGCATATGATAAATGCAATATCCATGGCTAGCAAGAGTGTATTGTGTTTTCAGAGCAGCTTTTATACTCAAATGACGATCAGAGACAAAAACCACATCCACGCTATCGGGTACAACAACTTTCTTCAACTCCTTAAAGAAGAAGGACCAAGAATCCTTATTCTCACTGTCTACTACAACAAAGGCCAGGGGGTAGATTTGTCTGTTTCCATCTTGGGCAGTAGCTAGAAGAAGTTGTCCGTTGAATCTCCCTCCTAAGTGTGATCCATCAACACAAATCACCTGATTTTCATATAAAACCGATCACCCAATTGCAGTTTACCCTCCAAGTAATATTATATAATCAAGACAAACAATAAAGTTGGAGAAACATAAAGTTACCTTTCTTAAACGGGGAACAACCCTGATGGAAGCACCCAAGGCCCAGAAGCAGTACTTAAAACGGTTTTCAGAATCTGTTATTATAGCTGTATGCGTGCCAGGATTGACCTCTTTCAACATATGTAGCCATGAGTGAAGTTGACTGTAACCTTCCTCGGCAGTCCCTCGAATAATGTCCTCTGCTAGCACTCTTGCTCTATTGGCTTTGTGATAACTGGCATCGACTCCTAGGCCTTTCATGACAGTTTGTATCTCTCTTGCCCTTGGTGCATCCTTGCGACCTCTAAACCTGTTACACCAACACCAATAGATAGTCTTTAGACATTTTGCATAAAACTGTCTGAATTGAAATTAAAATCTGTGAAATTACGGAGGCAGTGGCATGCCTGTCAAGAATACTCTGTGAAATTACGGAGGCAGTGGCATGCATGTTGTGATCGTGCCTGAACAGCATCCCACATGTATGGTTTGTAGCAAACCTCCGGACAATAAACGCACTAGTACCTATCTTCACTGAAGCACGAAAACCAAATGAACATCCTCTGTTTTTGCACTCCACCACATAACAAGTCTTATCAGACCTCTTCACAAGCATTTCTACACAATTGTCCATAGCATATGCGGCTAACGAATGCTGAAGCTCCTTCTTGGTTTGAAACATATCTCCACACTTGATTGTCTTGGACTTCGACTTGTCCTCCACTTCTTCTACATCCACCAAATTTTGAAAGTCAGTAGGGACTTCAGAACGGTAATATCTCTCTTCGGCTTCATCAATAGCATCCAGATATTCAGGCTTCCCAATATCAACCTCCTCAACGTTGTCAGCATTTTCAATGTATTCCTCTTCTTCCTCGGAAAGGTTGACAAGGTCACAACCTTTATGCTTGGTTGCAGAAATAACAACATCCTCCTCTTCATCGTCACTGCTTAGTGACACAACCTCAACTGTCTTGGCTTTCTTACAAAACCACTTTGTAACAGTGTCAACATTCTGTTTCTCTCCACCCTTCACAGACATCCGGACATGCATCCCCTCCACTCCTATTTCATCTTCTAAAAGATCAGCATCTAATATGTCGCTCAACATCTGGTCCGACTTTCTTTTTTGGCTTAGTATAGGAGTAAAAGATGCACCATCATTTCCAGGCTGGGATACAGGTTGAGGTGCACTTAATGGAACATCGATCATCTCTTCTTCTTCTTTTGGAACTAATTTAGGTTTTTCTTTTGAAACTCCAGATTTTGGTTGCACAATGGAATGCAAAGCAATTGGCCAAACTCTGTCTTTACAATTTGTCATGTTCAAAAAGATGTATGCTTCTACATCATCCTTATCGCAAATATCAAAGGGAGGAAAGTGTGGATTTTGTAAAGACATGTAACTCATCTTTAAGTCGAACCTGGTAAGATCAATTTCCAGTTTTTCTGCAATCTTGATCTTCAGTGATTCATAATCGATTTTCTCACTAACCATCATCCCCTTCGCCTTTTTTGTTCCTTCATAAATCCAAATCTCATTCTCGCACCTCCACTTTCCTCCACTGATTAGAGAAACCATATACGTTGGAGTTGATCTTCCTGAAGAAGCAAAAAATAAGAAAAGTTAATTAAAGAAACAAACAAAAATAAACACAAATAAAACAGATCACGTGTGAATCTAATATGAAAACTTACCCATAGAAAATGAGAATATTAACAGTGGCAATAAAGGAAGCTTGGTTTAACAGTGGCAATAACTCGGATTGCAGGTATGAAGCAGATGACATAAATAAAGGAAGCTTGGTTTAACAGTGGCAATAACCTGGTAAGATGAAGAAGCCTAACGTAATTTTTGGTGGGAAAGAGACGATTAACTAAGCTAGCTTAGTTTTGGCGGGAAATATACAGTGATTTGACAGCTATACATCAGCGTTTTTTGTGGCTGAAATTCACTTGGTTTAACATTAAGCTTAAGCTTAATCTCCATCCGGCTTAATCACAGCTTCTCTCCATATATAATTTTAAATTCTGACACACAGTACAATCAAGCCAGCCTGTTGCCATCTTTTCAACTTCTTTTCTTTTCCTTTTAAATTTCCATTTACAAATTCTGATAATGCATTTTCTACCCAAAATATAAAAGCAAAATAAAATCAAATAAAGTCACTTTATGTTATTACAGTTATATCCAAAAATATAAGTACAACTTTGCAAATTTCATTCACAATGTGGTATACCCTTGCAAAATAGCCTATGATATAACCATAATATATAACTATAGAATATAACCGTAGTATATGACCATAAGACATAACCAAATTGGATATAACCATAGTTATATATGATTTTCGAAGGATATAACCATAGTATATAACTATAGGATATAAAGATATGATTAACCAAATTGTATATAACTATAAGATATAATAATAGTATATAACTATAGGATATAAACATAGTATATAACTATATGATATAATATAGGATATAACTATAGTATATAACTATGAAATATAACCGTAGTATATGACCATAAGACATAACCAAATTGGATATAACCATAGTTATATGTGATTTTCGAGAATAATAATAATAAACAGTTAATAGCAAATGATTAGTGGAGAAACATACATGAATTTTAGATGAATAAAAGTATATTGAAATCTCATGAGACAAATAAATTTATTGTCATGTAACCCTGATTACTTGAAAACGTTTATTACTATAGTCAAATGCACACAAGTGTACAAATCTACTAGATATTTGAATTTTCAAATCATATAAAATAACAGTATAGATACAATCAGATGAATATGTAGTAAATTTATTTTAAATATAAAATAAATTATATGGATGCGCCACATAAAAAAAACTGTTGCGAACATTCTACCCGTAGTATAATCTAGCAAGTTCTACCTGGAAGAAGTTTAAAGGAGAAGAAGTTTACAAGAGTATAATCATTACCAAAGATGAAAGAAACTAGGGGTGAGCATTCAGATCGATCCGATCCGATCCGTTATACCGGATATCAGGTTATTTTTTTTAGTGAAACAACGATCTGTATCCGATCCATCACAAGCCGGATATCCGGCTATTTCGGATCGAATCAGATTATTATACCGGATATCCAAAATATCCGGATTGTACAATTCCAGATTAATTAACCATTTAATTGTGATCCTGTGACTGAAATTAAACCAAATACTTGTTTAATCCACTTCTAAAACAACTAATTCAACATCATTCATAATACACAATACCTATTTAATCCACTTCATATTACAAATCTTAAGTTGCTGCCAAAATAGAATAAATTGTCTAGTTGTTGCCAAAGGCCCAAAACACATACATATATAACCTTTGAAAGTTGCAAAAACAAAACAAAAACAAATAACCAACTGGTGTAAAAAAGAAACTCCATAGATGAAGATGACTAGCTGCTGCAAAACAGATTCAAATACTGAAATTAGTAACTTTAAACTTCATTCAAAACAGAATAACAGAATAACAAGATATAAGTAACCTTTGTGAATGCTCAAGGTTGGTTGATCACTTCATCAATTACATGGTTTGGATGTTCCAAATACATTTCCTTCTTCTGAAAAAGGACAAGATTGTTAGGAAATCAAAGAAGATCAACAACTCAAGCTAATTAATGAAGAAAGCAAACCTGCAACACTCTCTTATCAGATGTAAATGGGCTAAACGCACCACCGTTTAGTCCTTCCCATTTACATGCTCCCGGTGACCCTAGAAGCCCCATAGACATGGAATCACCATCCTGGACTGAAGCTCCTCCAGCTAAACTTCTTAGATGCGACACTTCTTTCTGAAATGAGAGGAATTATATAGTATAACATAAAATACTGAGTTGAACATGCTTTATTTCATGTAGACATTAGTTAACATAATATGGTACCCTACTTTCCAGTATTTAGAGTCAAAGATGTTCTGCCATTATTCAACTTCTTTACCATGTTGATGGATATGCAGTAGAAGAATGTGAAAGTATCAATTAGCTTAAATACAAGGAACTTTAGATCTATCAGGTCAGTTTCGGGATTTACATAGACAAATCTCAAAAATTAATTGATCCCATCAACCCTTTTTCTACATCTCTAAAAAATTGTTTCTGTTTTCATTCTGGTTGTCATGCAATATCAATGAACTCTCCAGATAGATAGCGATTCAAGCCAGAGCAACGTGTACATGTAGTAACTTTGCCATGGCTAAGATTATATTATTGAAATATGTGGATGCATTACTGAATAAAACTCTTTCCCAGATTAAATAGTCAAGCAAACCAACATAACTTGGGCAAATTCCCAGTCCAAGAAAGTAAAGCCACTGATTAAGAATGCTCTGCATAAATTGGATAAATTGTAGACTTATGGTCTTGCGGAAAGCTTAAGGATCCATCAAATACCTTCAGTTGCTGAATTTGCATCCTCATAACAATAACATCTCCAGATGCATCTTTATTCACGATAGCCTGATTCAAGAATAACAATGAAACCCCATAAAGCTTGTCTATAATGAATACAATAATTGCAAAAATAACTGACAAGAAGAAATAAAAGGTGTAACATACATTGTTCTTTATAAATTTTGCACGTTGAGCAAACTTTAGTGTGCTCAATGTCTCTAAGGAACAACGATAGAAAGAACAAGATCACTTGCTTTAAAATGGCTTATAGAAAAAATGCCTACAACATGCAACAACTGATTATCTCGTATGAAGCAATCATATAAGAAAATGAAGAAACGTGATGGGCTGCAAATCTAAGATGATTAGCACAGAAATCAGCTTCTGCATTTGTTAGCACAGAAATCATACAATCATGAATCAATAAGGGAATGGAGCTGAACTGACAATCTTGGATTTGTTACAATCATGAGAAGAAAACGAAAGCTTACCACCAGTTACCAGAAGCAAACCAGAACTAAGCGAGTGAAGGAGACGTAAGGGACGCGCACCAGACCAACTTCTGCATTTGTTGGGAAGTCGGAGACGAGGTTTGTGCTTCTGAAGTCGACGAGTGAAGGAGACGAACTCGAGCGAGGAAGACTCCAAATAATTTTGATTTCAAGGAGAAAGATAGATGAAGGAGACGAAGAACTCGAGCGAGGTTTGTGCTTCTGAAGAGAAAGATAGGTTTCCTTATTCCTGTAACTCTGTAAGGCAGCGGCGAAGGAAACGTGAGGAGAGGAGACTAGGTTTCCTCATTCCTGTAAGGCAGTTGTGTATAATTGGTAATTTGGTATATGGGCTGTAGTATAAGTATAATTGGGCTTGGGTTGGGCCTTGCCTGAAATTGGTGTTAATTGGTAATTGTTTTCTATGGCTAAAACTAAATAATGTTATTACTGATTTGCATTTGTTCAATTCAAAATATTAGGTAATAAAACACTTATATGTATCATTCTAATTTTCAAAAATATATTTATTATACGTAATATTTCCGAATCGCGGATATCTGGTTAGATATTCGTATCCGGTCCGAATATCCGAAAAAATGACTCGAATCGGATCGGATACGGATAAAAATAAAACAGATTTTTCGGATTTGGGTTGACGGATTATCGGATCGAAGCGACCGGATCAGATTTTTTTGCTCACCCCTAAAAGAAACAGAAGTTTACAAAAACCAAGAATTCCAAAAATGCCCCCGAGTGGTAAACTTGGATCAGGGAGCGGTCGATCCTTGTTGCAGTAGTAGGCGGCCTTCGACGACTACAAATGAATTTCCGCTTTTTATCAATCAAAGCAAATTCCCGAACACGCCACGTCTTCTCTCTCTTCGCCCTCTTCATCTTCTCGCTCCTAAACCCTAATTTAGGAGGCACCAGCCCGAACAATCTCGGAAACTGAAGCTAAATCGGTGTATTACGATCCCAAACCTTACGAATTTCACTTCAAAGCCCTCAATTTGGTGTTTGAATTTTGGGGAGGATGCACTCAATCTCAAACCTCTGTTACTGAAAGTCTATAATGGTAACCCTAGGTTTCGTTGCCTTTTTTGTTAGTTGCATGGAAAAACAATGCCGATGCTCCGGAAAGGCCCTCGCCGGGGATCTGTGAATGATCGGACCAAAAAAGCGGACCACTTAGTCGGTAATCACGTTCGCACCCGTGCCGCCGTCGCCAAAGAAGCCGAGCAAGCCAAAGCAGCGTTCAAGGTTGAGGAGGAGAGGGATAGAACTGGTGTTCGCCCTAGGACTAGGTTAGCCGCTAAGGAGGAGGAAGAGGAGGAGGAGAAGCAGACGAACAAGGCGCTGGTAGTTGTGTTCGCGGCGAAAGCGAGCGAGTCCAATAGATTGTTGGAGGAGGAGGAGGAAAAGGAAGCGTCGGCAGAAAAGGTAAAGATGTTGGACGACAGTGGCGGTTTGAGCGCTAACAAGGCCACTGGGGATGATGACAGCAACAAATCCCCATTCCCAGACAGGGTATATTGTCTATTTCCTGATCAGTTATATCAGTTTTTTCCTTAGCGGTTTGATTTATTCTGACTACGGGGTTCTTGTACAACCTGTTTGTTGAATAATATATTACAATTTGGGATCTTTTTTTTGTTTGGGTTTTGTTAGGTTCAAGTAGGGGCATCTCCTGTGTATAAGGTGGAAAGGAAGTTAGGAAAAGGTGGGTTTGGTCAGGTGTTTGTTGGCCGTCGTGTTCACGGTGGAAATGAACGGGGAACAGGCGCTGCGGCTCTGGAGGTAATACTGATTCTAGTATTGACGCCCATTATGTTTCTGTTCCGGTTTTCTTTGTTGATCATAAATGTTCATGTCCTTCCCTTTTCCTTGGTTTATAGGTGGCTTTGAAGTTTGAGCACAGAAACAGCAAAGGCTGTAACTATGGTCCTCCTTACGAGTGGCAAGTTTACAAGTACGTCCTGAAGAAAGTATCTTGGGAAAAAGTTACTTGTTCGTTTGACTGGGATATTGTTGTAGATTAATGAAATATGCTTTTGTTTGGCAGTACTCTTGGAGGTAGCCATGGTGTTCCCAAAGTACATTTTAAAGGAAAGCAAGGCGATTACTATGTGATGGTATGACTCACTGCCTTTTTTTGTGTAGTATGTTTTTGTCAACTTGTAAAATTCTGTTTATCTTGACTGTAGGTTATGGACATACTTGGACCAAGCTTATGGGATGTGTGGAATAATTCAGGACAAACGTGAGTATCTTATGTTCGAAGTTGTAAGGAGTTAGATGACCATGTGATACCCTCTTATTTCTTTCCCTCTACCGATTCTGAAATTGTGACACTTCTATGTGTTCATATCAAATATCTCTCTGATTTAACTTATATGAACACTTCTGTCTTATTAATATAGTGGGAAAAGATATTTTGTTGGTGTTCATCTTCCTTATGCCTTGAATATGAGTTCCATATGTGTTGTCTGTGCTTTTGGTAATAATATTGTTGTGTGTGTACAGGATGACAGCTGAAATGGTGTCTTGCATTGCAGTTGAAGCTCTGTCCATCCTGGAGAAGATGCACTCTAGAGGGTTTGTAATGGCATCCTTTCTTCTTTAATGTGCTACTAACTAGAATTATTGTCATGACTTTCTTTCTGTAAGATCTAGGGACCAGGGCTATAAAATAATTGTTTGTTCCACTTCATTTTGTTCACTCTCAGTTATGTGCATGGCGATGTAAAGCCTGAAAATTTCTTGCTTGGTCAAGCATCTACGTCTCAAGAGAAGAAGCTATTCCTTGTAGACCTTGGGCTAGGTAGCTTAAAACAATCTCATCAGCTTGTTTTTTTTTTAATAGTACTATATTTAATATATTATCTCTTGATTATTTATTAATTGCAGCTACAAAATGGAAAGATGTTGCTAATGGTCATCATGTTGAGTATGATCAGCGTCCTGACATGTTCAGGTGAAATTTGATGAACAGTCCTGTAACTATCTTTGACTTATCTTTGTAAATGTCTAAAACGTTGTAATGCTTGTGAACAGGGGTACTGTACGTTATGCCAGTGTTCATGCTCACTTGGGAAGAACTGCCAGCAGAAGAGATGATTTAGAATCTCTAGCATACACGCTAATTTTTCTCCTCAAAGGCAGGTTGCCTTGGCAAGGATATCAGGTAGCGGAAAAGTTCCATTTTTGCTATTTGCTGTCCCTGCCACCAAGATTGAGTGACAATTTATCATATCTTCTCTGTGCTTGCATATGAAGGGTGACAATAAATCGTTCCTAGTTTGCAAGAAAAAGATGAGCACCTCTCCAGAATCCTTGTGCAATTTATGCCCTCCAGCTCTTAAGCAATTTGTTGAAACTGTGGTGAATATGAAATTTGATGAAGAGCCCAACTATTCCAAGTTGATATCGCTCTTTGATGCATTAATTGGACCAAATCCAGCTGTGAGGCCCATTAACACTGACGGTGCACAGAAGGTAATTCCGCATTTCTTTTTGCATTAATCTGGTGGTTGTCTTAGTTGAGAGTGAAAAGTGTTTACTTATGAACCTTCAATCTTCTTTCTAGATTATTTTCCAAGTTGGGCACAAGCGTAGTAGATTGAATGCTGAGGAGGATGATGATGGACAACCAAAGAAGAAGGTGCGTTTGGGAGTTCCTGCTACACAGTGGGTGTCAGTTTACAACGCTAGGCAGCCCATGAAGCAGAGGTAAATTTTGTTGACATGTTTTGCTGTGTGCTTGACACAGTTTAACAATTAACTAATGTTCTCTATCATATCATTAACGCATGCGGCATGCCCATTGATAAAACTCGTACTAATGTTCCTTCAGTTGCTGAAATCTTAATGTGCTTGTATATTGTTAGGTACCATTATAATGTTGCGGACACCAGACTGGAGCAACACGTGGAAAGAGGAAATTTAGATGGCTTGTACATTAGCTGTGTTGCATCTTGCTCTAACCTATGGGCAATAATTATGGATGCTGGCACTGGCTTCTCAAATCAAATTTATGAATTGTCTACTTCATTTTTGCATAAGGTGGATAAGCATGACCTGGATGCATTTCTTTGTTTCTAAATATGTATAGTAACTATCTGAAGCGACAGAAAACATCAAGGAAGTAATGCTAAAATGTTATACAGGATTGGATCATGGAACAATGGGAGAAGAACTTTTATATAACTTCAGTTGCTGGGTGCACTAACGGAAGCTCCCTTGTGGTGATGTCCAAAGGTATAGAATTGTTTATTAGATGCAACGTGTCTGTCTCAAACTTCATAAAATTTGCCAAATCTCACTGTGAAGATGGGAATGTTGTCAAAGTTTGGCCAAAGACTTACTTCGGAGCTTTGGGTTACATGCAAACTAATCTACTAAGAACTAGTGACAGTTTATCAGTGCATCTCATCATGCCCTTTACTTGATTTCTGGCAGTTCTGCATTTTTAGAGTTGAGGTGCAAAGTTATTTGATCAGAAATGTTGTATAACTCATCATTGTACATTACAGGTGTTCAGTATACTCAGCAGTCGTACAAAGTGAGTGACTCTTTTCCCTTCAAATGGATAAATAAGAAATGGCGAGAAGGATTCCATGTGACCTCAATGGCTACTGCTGGGACCAGATGGGGTGTAGTTATGTCTCGTAATTCTGGTTTTAGTGAACAGGTTCAGATCTTTCTTATATGCATCTTAATTTTTCTTCTTCCATTTTTGTAACTGTTGGTATCATCATCAGTTTGAATTTTTTATGCTACAGGCTGATCTTTATCTTCTTATATGATACATAAACAAATGCGCGAACACATGCATTGTTCAGCACTGCTTCTATAATACTAGCGATTAATATTGTTCTGTTTGTTGTTGGCTGTTGGGATAATGTAGGTTGTGGAGCTAGATTTTCAATACCCAAGTGAGGGCATTCACAAGCGTTGGGATAGTGGTTATCGTATAACCGCAGCTGCTGCTAATCTGGATCAGACAGCTCTCATCTTGAGTGTACCTAGACGGAGAATAGGCGATGAAACTCAGGAAACACTGCGAACTTCCCAATTTCCTAGCACCCATGTCAAGGTAAGTTGAGAGTACACATTGCTGCACTCTTCTGGTTGGAGATGATTACTAAATTGCTATTGCTGTAAGCTGATTGCTCGAATTGACAATCCTATGCAGGAAAAGTGGGCGAAGAATCTGTACCTTGCTTGTATATGCTACGGGAGGACCGTGTCGTGATGTTTTCTTAAACTTGCCAAGATTCTAACCTGGTAAGTGTTAAGTAAGCTCTCTCAGCCTATTTCTGGGTTTGACTGTTGACTGTAACATCAGGCGCCATCTGTAGCTGTAATTTCTTATGCTGGGACGTATGTGCATGTGTAAATTACGCATCAAGGTTGTGATCGAATGTTCATTGATGTTTATCGATCCCTGCCCTTTTGCTCAAACTACTTGTGAACCTAGACATGGTTATCAGTGCACGGGTTAATTACATTTAGGTCACGTTTGGTAGTAGTTCAGCCTCGGTTTCGGATGCCATTTGGGTGAGTGTGTTTGGCGCAGCATATTTAGAAATGGTTAGCATTTTCATCAGCCATATTTGGAAACGTTTAGAGCATCTTAAGCAGCAAATTTTTAATGATACGTAGGGAATCTCATTCTAAACATGAAAAAGAAAAAAATTTAGCTCACTATATTCAGAAAGGTAGGGTACAAAGGCTGTGTTTTGTACCTCAAGAAACTAGCATTCATTTTTTTTTCCGCAGTTTTGGTACTATTTAGTTTTCAATAACACAAATTTCCATAATACATTATTTCTCTTATAAAAAGAAATCTAAACAGTCTTGCCAATTCTCCAGACTTTTACATCTATGAGATCTTTTTAAGAAGGGCTTCGGATGGGAAATTGAAGATGGCTGCAAAGCAAAGTTCTGGTTTGACAATTGGATGCCAGATTTCAGTCTATTTTCTTACACGGATTTGCATAAATATATCATTTGGAAAAGACACTTGTAAGAATAGATGTTTTTTTTTAACTATCAGGCTTGAACTATAAGACTAAAAAAACTACGAATTTTAAAAAGTTGTAAAAACGTATCCAAATTATATCAGTATTAACAAAAAATGATATGTAAATATTTTTTGGTAAATTTTTCGACGGATGTGTTGATATGGAGTCGAAAAAATGAGTTGTCATATTTTTTTTAACACATTAAATTAAACTTTATTTATATAATAAAAGGATATAAGAAAATAAAAGAAAAATATATAAACTAATATCGGTAATTGACATCTTATAGCAGTACGAACAAAAAAAAACCAGACATATTTTTTGACAGATCATATTTTAAACAAACCAATCATTATTATACAAATGAGGTGTAATTTGACGTGTAAATTTTTTTGACAAATCACATTTCCGACTCCATCTCAACATACCCGTAAGAAAATACACCAGAAAAATATGCTTATACCATTTTTGGTTTCTATTGTCATAGTTTGGGTACGTTTTTATAATTTTTAAAGTTCATATTATTTTTGGTTCAAATGTGATAGTTGATATTATTTAGAGTCATTTTTTTACAAAATAATAATTTTTTTCTTTTAATTTAAAAAGTAAATAAAATCAATAAAGTTGGAGAAAAGAAAAAGGAAATAAAAAACAAAAAAAGTACAAAATCATTGTTTATTATTTCTCTTTAAAAGTACACAGTTTTCTCCCAAATTTCCCTCCCATAGTACACAACTTTTCATTTTTCTTCCCTCTAAAAATAAACTTTTCCCTCCCAAACCCAATTAAGCTAACTTTGCCAATTATTTTCCCAATTAGTTAGCTCTCTAATTATTCCATTGTCCAAATTCCTATGCCCATGAACTCATCATTTTCTTGAACACAAATTATTCATCTCTTGAGCCAAAATCATTTGCAGCTTTTTCTTTCTTTCTTAAACTCAACACAAATTATTTTCTAAGTTTCCAAAGTACACCAATTTGTTTTAGATTTAACTAAGACAAGATCATTTTCAGGTTGGAGCCAAAATCATGTAAAACCAAAGATTTACAAGCGGCAAAACTTATTATGTCATACTTGGTTGTTTTTACTGTTATCGAAAACTATGTTGGCCTTACGAAAAAAAAATGTCATAGTTACAAATATTAATGTCAGAACTACAAATAAAAATGTCGCATCTTCCTCCACTTATAATGATTTCAACGACAAATATCAACACCAAACTTTAGCACGTAATGTGACATTAAAATTTAAATGCAAACTTTAGTATGTAATGTGACATTAAAGTTTAGAGTTTAAATGCAAAAATCAACACTAAACTTTAAGGTTGATAGTATTAAATGCAATTTTTGTTGTCAATTTCCAGATATTACATGAAGAGCGATATTATTTGTTGGTACTCTGACACTTGCTCGTCTGGTTGTACTCTTTGCTTGTGGACTCACAAACTTCTGTTGGATTTTAACTGAGTGCCAAATAGGTATGACTGATGGATACTCCACCATCGGAGACAAGGGAGAGGTTGGCTTCATCGACTTCATTCGTCAATCACTACTTCCACTCCTACTGAGGAGGGGCTTGTCATTGTCTATGTGCCCTTTCCATTTGCTGGAGGAAAGCCTCAATTTGTGTCTGTGAACGAGGTTGTCGCGTCGTCATTTATCATAGAAAACACCACTTTAGAAGATGTGGTATTTTGGGGGGTGAACATTCATGCTTCAAATCCCGAAGATTCATTCGTTTTGTCACTGATGAAACCTCCATCTGGCCAACCAGATGACATACACGAAGAAGATTTTATGGGTTGTTTTCCGTGGAGGACTGAACGTTGAGGCCACATGGTAGACTGACTATATGGTTGTCTTGTGTGCCCAAGGAGATTGGCGTTTTCACATCTATTGTGCATATTGACATTGCGGATGATAGAATTGAACGTGTATTCTTCCTCTTGGCTGAATATGAAGTATCCAAAGCTTTGGCATCTAAGAAACCATATAACATACCACCAGAAATAAGGAAAGCGATTGTGTAGTAAGAGATCCAAACTCTTGAAAGATCTCTTACCACTCATATTACTTTTTAACCTAATTAATGTAATTTGCTTATGACTTTTTCTCGTGAACTTTCTTTTCTTTGAAGACAGAAGCAAGTCATGGTCGATATGGTTTCAAAGTAGTTAATGTAATTTGTGTTGTTGGAATTTGTTGAATTGATATTTAGTCGGAAGTAGTTAATGTAATTTTCTTCGTTAATGATATTTCACATATTCATTTTTGTGCATTCATAGATTTTAACACAATTTTGTCATGATTCCACATATATCCTGACGGGTTCAATATGGACTAGTTTGGGTTGAATTAATATGACACAATCTGTCATGATTCCATATATATCATGACAGGTTCAATATGGTTTGAAATAATCCTACCGACCAACATGAGTGGAAGTCCAAAACACATAGGAAGAAGAAGATAATGATTAAAATAGGAAGAAAATACATAACCAATCCTGTCATACTCAATGACATGTCCTGTCGTTTTTATCATGGTTTGAAATTACGCGACATTATCATAAAGTACTATATTGTATAAAATGAAAACACATAACTTGCTTCATAAAGTACTGGATATTACACATATTATCATAAAGTACTAAATATTACGTGACATTAGATAGTCATTACACTAAAATACATTCCAAAATATTTCATAAAGTACTAAATACTACGTGACATTAGATAGACACATCTCATGCGGAAGACATGGATGAGGTTGGGAGGGCGCGTGGGTGAAGCACGTCGTCAACCTCTCCGGTCACGATATATATTTTAATGAAAGCCACTGTTCTACCAAGGGCGGCAAGGGCGGCGGCATCTCCACGGTTCTGCAAGACCCCCAAGGTACGAGGGCCGCCGTGCGGGGGTACTACTTCAAAGAAGTAGGAGGTGTCTCGCTCACACTTGTTAAAATTATAAAGTTGGCTAATGAGCCACCAAATGTCTCTTACCCTTTCAGCCATCGACGACCAATTTTCAGAAATGTCACCCTCGTAGAAGTGGGTGGAGGCGCTTGCCATTTGTCCCCTCATAGGGACGATTCTCCCACCGGTATGGACCGTGGTGTACACCCTATGTCGTGTCAGCTGTTCATCCATGGGAAGGAAGGAAGATGAGAAAGTGTGGATTGTGTAGATTAGGAATATGTTGGAAGAGTTGTAGATGAGGAAATGTGGCTAAGAGGAGGTATATAAAGAGGAGTTGGTTGGCAATTACTGGTATATAAAGAGGAGTTGGTTGGAAGTTGGGGTAGATTTATGACGGTTTATTTACTCTCATAAAAAGGAGTTAGTAGGGTTAATATCATGTCACAGTTCTTTATATATCATGTCAGGGATGTACTTATCTTCGTAAATATCATAGAATCCCCTATGTCAGTACTTTAACAGACATCCCACATCCCTCTTACACTTATCTTGTCATGCTACTTTATAATATGTATATTATAAAGTCAATGTCCCTCCCATTTTTTTGCACAACTGCCTAACTACCATGTAACTTCCATTTAACTGCCATGTAACTTCCATTTAACTGGACCTTAACATCTTTGTTGATCGAGTATGAAATTGCACTTAAATGGTACGTATCCTGTCATGCCATGTAAGTAAGTCAGTCACGTATGCTTGGTGACATTTAACTGAAACTTAACTACCATATGTTGTTTATAGGTATTATACATTTTGACAAAAAAAAAACCTATCGCTTATATGTTGATATAATACATAAGTTCTTTGATAATTATTTTGCTTAATAGTTCATGCTTAGATTTAAGTCTTTTGACATATGTTGTTTATAAGTAGAATGAATTTCATTTGTGACATTTATTTCGTTGAACTCGACAATAAAATTTCTAATGGTTTACAAGAATTTAAAATTGATAGTATGAAAAATATAAACTTCTCTAACATTGTAATTGTTCATTCCGACAATATAAATATACCATGTGACAAAAATATGAAAATCACTGATATAAAATATTCGTCCAATGATAATTCGTGCAATTCTACCATGTGACAAAAATATAAAATTTTCTGACATTGTAATTGTTCATTCCGACAATACAACTATATCATGTGACAAAATTATTCATTCCGACATTGTAATTGTTCAATCCGAGAAAGCAACTATGAAAATTACAATTAGACTAATTTGCCTCACAAGCATATGCACTCACAACAACTAATTCTTTTGGAGATAATTCTTCAACTGGAACTTCTCTGGGACTGTCCATGGATTCTGAACCTATTGATCCAGGATCACGGCTGAGCTCAAAGCTTGTTCACGTGGTAGTCCTAACTTTTCACGGATATTGGGATTTTGGAGACATAAGTGTTGCACCATCAAAACACACGTAAGGTAACAGAATAATAGCATACTTTTAAGAGGTTTTTTCGCCAAACCACCCCTTATTTGGCCGATATTGCGTGGAACCACCCCTTATATCGACTTTTATTCAAAATCACCCAAATATCTTTCTCCGTTAACACAAAGCCACCCTTTTGCCTCCTCTGTTAGATTGTCCGTTAGATTGTATGAAAATACCCTTTTGCCCCCATTTAAAAAAAAATTTTAAGGATAAAATTGTCCTTTGGCAATCTATGCTGGCTTGAGAAATTTACCACGAGATTTTGAAACGATATACACAATCAAGCTCAACTCTGGGGGAAAAAGCAGACGGAGATTCAAGCACCAAGGTTGGGAAGAAGGAGATTAAAGGTCAGATTCTGGGCGATTTGTAGACGATTACGGAGTGCGTGAAGAAGGCATTGTCGAATTCTTAGAAACTTCACAGGTAAGCTTCACAGATGAACAGAAGTTGCGAATTTGGGATTAGGGCTTTGCACAGACATTTGAAATTGGGGATTTTGCTTTGCGACTTCGATGAAGTTGCTTATTGTTATCTGTGTTTCCCTCTTCTGAGAAGCTTAATTGAATTTTTTGTTGTAAATGGAATGTGTATTCATTGCATATTTATGCATAGTTGTAGTTGAATGGTTGTTGGAAGCTTTACAGAGTAATTTAATGGTGATGAAGTGTTGACTGATTTTTCTAGCTCTCTGGAAAGACATATATTATAGAGGTTTCTGCCATATTACATCTGAGTTATAGAATATTATTTGGCTGTGATTTTTGTGAAATAGTGTTGGTGATCCCATTGTGTATTGAATATGATTTGTCATGGCCACTGTGAGCATCTTTTTGGCTTTTTTTTGCTGATAAGTGTGGTTGACTGACAAATGTGGATGTGAGCTTTCTTGCTTTTCTCTTGGTTGCATACCTTTTCTATTTGGCTGTGATTTCTATTGGTATTAGCCTTATTTAATTGTTTTTTGTTGAATTATGTGCATTCCATAATATATGTAACAGATGAGTGTCACCTTGAAGTTTCTGTATGATGACAAGTTTTATCTGGCTACCAATAGTGTCACTGATAGACTCTTATATAAGAGAAATTTAGTATATTACAAGAAAAATGTTGACTCAGATTTGATTTCTAAGATGGAGTTAAAAACATTTCTAAAGGAGGATGTGGAGGTGACAAATGTGAGTGAGCTTTGGTATTGTTTGTCTGGAAAGACACTGTCACAAGGTTTAAGACAGATTAAGGAGGATAGAGATGTAGTTGAATTTTGTGCTTCTGGAGGAATTGAAAACACATTGGATGTGTATGTTGTTGTTGGAAATGAAGACATCCCTTCGTCCTTATTAGGTATGTCCAATGTGGCAAGCCCAATTCAGAGAAGCCCATATTTGATACTACCAAAGTCCATATCTGTAGGCCCATCTCAGCTGAAATCTGTGCCAAAAATTAAAGCTTCCATAAGTTCCTCCACCAAATCCGTAGGAGTTAAAGCCAGCCCTAGGGTTTTCAGCAGAACTACAACACCTTCCACAATCTCTTCTAATTTTCATCTTAAGGAAATAGAGGATGTACTTGATGATGATAGTAGTGAAGGTGATTCACATGATTTACTTGGTGAGATAGATGTTGATTCAGATGATGAGAGTGGAGATATCTTGGGTTCTGTCACAGATTCTTCAGATAATGAAGAAATAGTGCCTCCTGCAGCAGTTTTTGGTGAGTCCTCAGATGATGATGATGCTGAATTTGAGAAACATGTTGACAAAGATGTCATTGATGAAAACTTGGAGAATGAGGATGGTGATCCAAACATAGAGGATGTGTTTGACATAAGAGTTGAATCTGATGATTACAGGAATTTCAGTGAATCAGATGAATCTAAGAAGGGTTTAAGGTATCTTGAATTCAACCCTTTAGTAGATTTCAAGAATAAAATATGTTTCAAGGTTGGAATGACAGTTTATGGCTATTACATCCTTGTTACAGGCTTCAACTTTTGTCATTGAAATGTCCTTGTTACAGGCTGTAACTTCCCTACTGTGCAGGTTTGAAACTTTGTGCAGGTTTTTATGGCTTCTGGTTTGCAACGACAAGGCAATATAACTCATTACAACAGAGGTTGTAACAGTTTGTGATTTTTTTCACTGTTTTATGCCTTCTGATTTGCAACAGACAAGGCAATATAACTCATTACATCATTGAAATGTGTCAAATACTACAATAACATTGTTTAACTAAAGTCTGACATCAAAATAACATTGTTAAGCCAAGCTGTTACAACCTCTAAAAAATTATACCATTCATAGACAACATAGCAAATACAAATAACATCACAACAACAATCATCTCCATCCTGGACCTAACCACAAATTTTACAAAATCTTCTTCTTTGGTCTTCAATGCCTCTTCCAGCTTTGTGCTCTTTCTTTCCAATTCTTTCTTTTGATTGAATAATCTCCTAATTATGCTTGCTGCCCTTGGATCAAATGGATCATCAATCCAGTGAAAAAAACCACAACCTTTTGCTCCATTTGGTGTATAGAATGAGCAGCCTAGAAACCTCCTTCCATAGTTCATCTCAGTATAGGCAGTGAACATCCTTGCCCTTTCCTTACACAGACAAACTATGCCACCATTGTATGAAACATAAGAATTACAAGACATTTCCTGCAAGATTTATCCATGCTTTGTTATCAAGACAAACTATGCAATAAACACATTTCCTGCAAGATCAATTGTCCAAAAATATTGCTCTAATGCAACCAAAACTCTAAAGCCCCAAAAAATGGATACAGACAAAATATGCCATAAACACAGTTCCTACAGTATATGCTTCTAATTAGCACACTGATAACTTGTATAATCAAGCATCGAAACCCAAAAGCCCTAAAAATTTGAGAAGTTCATAAGTACCTCGATTGCTTAATTCGTTATGGATTTCCTTCACAATTCACCCAACTGAATATGCAGAAACTCCTTATTTCCTTCAATTGAAGCTTTCTTCTTCTGTAAACCCTAAAGCCCCAATTTGTGGTTCTCCTTCTTTGCCTTCTTCGAATTCTCCTTCGCCTTCTTCGAAATCGCCTTCTCCCTCTTCGAAATCTCTTTAATTGCCTAACACAAGCCAGAACATCGTGTTTCTTCAGCAGAAATAACCAGCCTCATTATACTTATGAAAATATCGTTTCAAAATCTCGTGGTAAATTTCTCAAGCCAGCATAGATTGCCAAAGGGCAATTTTATCCTTTTTTTTTTTTTAAAAATGGGGACAAAAGGGTATTTTCATACAATCTAACGGACAATCTAACAGAGGAGGCAAAAGGGTGACTTTGTGTTAACAGAGGAAGATATTTGGGTGGTTTTAAATAAAAGTCGATATAAGGGATGGTTCCACGCAATATCGGTCAAATAAGGGGTGGTTTGGCGAAAAAACCTGTACTATTAAACCAGCATCTATGAAATTTGAGAAATCATCAGATGTATATGAAGCTTCTGTCAATAGAAAAGGTGACACGAGAACCAACCTGGATGACATTTAGAGAGCTGTTACTCACCCAATATACAAGACTTCCCTGCAAAATAAAGAATCACACATAACTAAATTGCATAGCACGTGAATCAATTCCAGTGAGAAGATGGTCTCAATATTGCAATTATGCTATTATAAGCAAGCCTAAGTGCCCATTTATAAGGTATAACATACATAAAGCCTGTGTTTGGTTGTAGTGTTTTCAGATTTCAATTGGGGGAAAAAGTCTTTTTTGTTTTCTTTCATACATCTCGTGGACATCAGCTCTTGAACAGATTTTCCGTCGTTATCGTCGACGATGACACTGCCAGACTCCTTCATCACCGCCTCCCCAAAAGGTCCGGCACGGGGGCGGTGCTGGTTGTGCTTAGAGAGTAGGTGGCGAAGACGACCAAAATAAACTTGAGTAATCTGCACAGGCAACAACATGAGCACAAAATCAGCAGCAGTTATGACTAGTTGTAAGACAATCAATTTTGCAGTTCATTACAAGTAAGGTCAAACTATCGTCAAGTGAAAACTTGCTGGAACTTGAGAATTTGTAGGACATCATACCTCCTGTGGCTGGCCATCACACCCCATCCAGCACGCTTGGACATCCTCACAGCTTCGATACTTTCAGTGACAGACCCAATTTGGTTAACCTGCTCAAATGGAAATGGATATGAATATATTGTCATAATAAAATTGAATCAGTGGAACAAGGAGAAAACAAGATAGGTTTACCTTGAGGAGAAGGGCATTGCAAGATTTTTCGTTAATTGCCTTTTCAACTCTCTACCCAAAGTATAATAAAAGTTAGAAGCACATGAAATATGGTTAGTAGTAGCACAACTATTATGCAGTTGATCTGTCATGAAGAAATAAAAAATTAACAAGATTAGGAAAAGAGCTACAACTAACCTTGGGGTTGGTGACCAAGAGATCATCACCCACAATTTGTACTTTCTCCCCTATTTCTGCAGTCATCTTGGCATAGTGCACCCAGTCATCTTGGTCGAATGGGTCTTCAATGGAAACAATTGGGTACTCGTCCACAAAAGACTTGTAAAGATCTGTAAGGGCTTCACCAGAAATCCTTTGTGAGCCGTCATTGTTCTGCAAACAAGTAAAGGAAAAATAACAACTTCGTATTTCAGAGCAGGTCAGAACTTATTTCATTGATGCAGTCAATAAAAAAGCCAATAAGTATTACATGCAGGAAAAGAAGAGCTTAATCAAGATCATCCAAGTCTCTAATCAACAATATGGATGTTGTATGGTCTCTAAAGAATTCGATGACTGTAACAAAAAGTTACCTCCTCTTTGAAGTTCAAGTCATAGGTCTTGTCCTCCTTGTAGAACTCAGATGCAGCCACGTCCATTCCAATAACCACCTAAAGGAAGCAGTCAATGTCTAGTTAACATTATGAATTTATAAAGTTAATGTCTAAGAAAATAAGAAACATGTTAAGAAACTCACTTTGCTAGTGTAACCTACTTTGTTAATAGCTGTCTTGAGCAACTCAAGACCTTCCTTGTTCTCTTGAAAATAAAATAGCAGAACGTGAATGATCTAGTTCCACTAATATACAATATACAAGCGGTCAAACAACAGAACATGGCTGACCTGAATGTTTGGTGCAAAGCCACCTTCATCACCGACGTTTGTTGCATCTTGACCATATTTCTTTTTAATGACACTCTGTATTTTCCAAATAAGCAGAGCAAGTTCTAAACCAACAATCCAACATACAGATAAGTTAAGAACTTTAGGGTTCTAAGAAAAAGAATTAATTTTCCAAACTGGCGGCGTCGGGACCATATTTCTTCTTAATGACACTCTTGGAGGTAGCGGCAGTAATGGGGGCCATCGACGGGCGGCGTCTCCTGATCTAATATCTTGAGCCGCCGACAGGCTTTGGAAACAAATAAAACGTGAGCGAATGCACAAGTTCCTCGCTTTCCCTCTGCCTATTCTCTCTCCATCTTCCCCCTCCAATATTTGTATCTCTGTAGACCTTCGCCAAAGTTTAATCGCCGGAGAGATCTGCTAGAGGGGGAATTTTTGCAATGACGATTTCATATGCTCTGGTGGCGAGGGAATCTGTGGTGTTGGCGGAGTTCACGGCAACGGGGACAGCGACGAATGCCAGCGCCGTTGCCAAGCAGATCCTTGACAAGATTCATGGAACCAGTGATATTCACGTCTCCTACTCTCAGGATCGTTACGTTTTCCATGTCAAGCGCACCGACAGACTTACTATTCTCTGTATGGCCGAGGACAACGCCAGGCGTAATTCTCCTATCCCTTTCAAATTTACGATTTCCAATTTTCATGTTGAAATGTCGGTGCAAACTAGCGCCGTCGGTGGAACTACAACCTTTGATTTAAGAAGAATTTCACGAACAGAGGAACAATGGAGATTCACGTCTCCAAGAAAGGAATTTTAGGGTTCTAAGAAAATTTGAAAGAGATTTATTTTTGAACCAGAAATTTTAGGGTTCTAAGAGATTTTTAGGATTCACGGTCTAAAAGCTTTTGATATTCTTTTTCAACTTTTCAATGTTTACCAAATTTCAATTTGAGTTGAAATTTTTTCAAAATTAAAACTTTTTCTTTTAAAATATATTGCCATGACATAATTAAATATCAAAAGAAAAAGAAAACTCTAATTTTAATTTACCTTGGGGTACTTTTGTAAAAACAATTTTTTTTTATATGGGGTATATTTATAAAAAACAAAGAGAATAGATCAGAATTGCAAATAGATTAGTGAAAGGGGTATGGATTGCTATTTCTCTAAAATTTTTGTGCTGCAACGATTGGGCTGTTGGCCATTGCTAAGGATGGGCAAAAGTAGATCGGACCGTCACGGTCCGAAAATTTTACATTTCCGGTATTACGGTTTGGTCCGGACCGATCGAACCGTAAAATTTAAAAAAAAGTTTAAAATATTTTTAGGGGTAATTTTTTCGGTCCGGTTCGATCTAGACCGTAATCAAACTCTTTAAATACCGAAAAA
This sequence comes from Rheum nobile, assembly GCA_027886185.1. Lineage (NCBI taxonomy): Eukaryota > Viridiplantae > Streptophyta > Magnoliopsida > Caryophyllales > Polygonaceae > Rheum > Rheum nobile. The sequence goes on along the minus strand of WOAB01000789.1, from coordinate 1,940,211 downwards.
TATAAAATCCGGTCTTACCGATTCGGTCCATACTTTAAAAAATTTACGATCCGCCGGCCTGGACCGGACCGTACGTGTCCGGTCCAGACCGGATGCCCATCCTTAGCCGTTGCCCACCTCCATGCCTTGATTTTCTATCTGTGTGTGTTACTCACAAGATAAGTGAAGACAATCCCCACATTGGGTTGGACCGGGTTGTGGGCCAAAGAATTCAAAGGGGACAAAATGACCACTTGGCCCATGAGCTTATTTGTATCCACCTCTATTTTGGCCCGTTTTGCTATCTATTATATATATTCATATTAAAGCTCTCCATTTTGAGCTCTTAGAACGCTTCTAGGCCCACCATATTTACATGTCATTTTCTCATTTATTTTTTAAAAGTTTTTATTTTACTTTAAATAAAATCCGTTTATCAAATCAAAATTTATATATAAATATCTAGATTATAATTACTTTTAAAACCAATCAAACTTTAAATTGACAAATAACATTGTAAATAAATTTAACCATCAATCTATATATCTATATATATCTATAAAATATTCACTTGATAGATTTCACATTTTCAAGATTTAATTACAAATTATTTATGAACTTGAAATAATTGATGATGAATAAAACATATGTATGAAAATATCAATATACTATTTGAAATATAATTCAATTGGGTTTTATTTGATTCTCCAATTGAGTTAATTTAGTATATTAATAGTTTTGAATAAATATAAGTGCCCTGTATATATAATAATAAAACAATGAGTAAATTAATATGATTTTATTTTCAAGAATATCGTCTCAATGTCTAAAATCTTAACTGAATATTACAAAAGGTAGAAAAAACAAAAAACAAAAGCTAACAAAAGTAATATTCTATCAACAAACTTAAGAAGTTTTAAAAAGAATATAGATCTAAACATATCATCACTAACATATTGTTGGAAGATTGAAAAATAACATCGTACTAACCTATTAAATTGAAGAAAAAATAGTATATTTCGATTCAAAACTTCAATCTCGGATACTATTTCACTCTAAATATACAAAAAAAATGTTCTTGAGAATTGGTTAAGTAACATGTACAAATGTACAATCGTAAATTTTACATATATTTAGAGTGGATTTTTTCTATAAAGTTTATATATATAAATTCAATCACTTTATTTCTATTAGTCATTTTATGTATATCTTATCTTTTATAATCACGTAGTCATTAGTTTGTACTCATGTGACGTTTATTCATATACTTAAATTTTCTTTCATAAATATAAGTCGGCTTGTGCATGGTACGAGGGTTTAAACCGATTAGACCACCCACAATGGTGATTTTTTAGCATTAAAATATAATAAGTTTTTTAGCAATATTATACTTTTGCTAAAAAAACCTTCTCTATGGTTTCTTACTAAGAAACTGCTAAAAACCCAATTAAGCTGAAAAGTTGAATTTTATAGCTATTTTAGTCATTTTTAGCTCAAATTTAATTTTGTTTGTTTTAAAAAGTATATCTAATACTCATTATTGATTTTTATCTATCCATAGACACCCATTTATATATGTTTTTCATAAAATTTATAGAATGGAAAAATCTGGGTTGAAAAATTATGAGTATGAAAAAAGTAAAATAAAATAAAATTAGATGATGTGGCAGAAAAAGAAATTTGAAAAGTTGGCTAAAAAACTTTGTTAAAAAACTAACCATTGTGCATGCTCTTATTGCTGGGCCTGGATTCATTTAGCCCATCATGATTAGCCCATAATTATGACAATGGGACTAACCGACTCGGCGAGAATAAAGCGGAACAAAACCGAGGGGAAAGGACGTTGACGAAGATCTCGGAAAGCGGGTGAACGGTTCGACGACTCTCGAGAATCTCGGATGAACGGCTAGTCTATTTTTCGATTTTTTGTAAAGCATAAATATGAGGCTGGAAAAGCTCTTGTAACACACAATCTTCCCTACTGAATACAAGCAATTTACGACTTTCTCTCATTACTCATTCTCGTCTAGCTCTATTTCTCATCCTTTAAGCAGTCGATAAGCAAATTCTTTGGGTCGACTTGGATTACTAAAACTCTTTTAGTTTAACCGTTGTCTAGTTGCCCTTCATCAGTCGATTCAGATCAATTTGATCTTTTCGCCCCAAAACAATTTGGCGCCCACCGTGGGGAATCTAGTCAATTAGCGACCCAATCACCAATCTAACCTTTTCATCCTACCATGACCAATTCCGAAGACCTCATGGTCCCCGTCGAAAGCCATATCCAAGCCAACGCTCCGGCCGTGAATCAAGCTGAAGACCTCAACGATCAACCGGTCTTGGACGTCCAAATCCAAGAGTTGGCGAAGAGCATGAACTCCTCCAAGAGGAGCTAGCCCAACAACATTCCAAAACCGAAATGCTAAGTACTCAATCCGAAGCTGAAATTGCACGACTAACCCGCAAAAATGAGTTTTTGAGATCGCATGTAAATTTGGCTGCATCGGCCCTCAGAGGATCAAGACGCGTGGTCAACACGGAAGGACTCTCGACGTGACTCGACTTGTATGGTGCAGCCACAACGCCCGCGGCGGCAATCAACCAGAACGTTTCCCAACCTACTGGTACGTTTCAGACTCCTCCGGTAATTTTCCTCACGACTAATGTGCCAATTCCTGTAACCGAGCCACCAAAGGCTCGAGTAGTCCCTCCACAGGTCACAACTCCAACCGATCTCTAGGCCCTCATTCAACAAGCTATCAACGAACATATGAAAGCCCTGGACGATCACATTGCTCGGATCCCATGAGTCCCACAACCGATCGAGAAGGAAGCAATGGACGAATATGAAGACTCGCCTTTCGTAGAGGCGATTGCGCGCGTTGAGATCCCCAAGAAATTTCATGTCCCCAATATGCCCAACTACGATGGGATCGGGGACCCCGACGATCACGTTTCAATTTATAAACTGAAATTAATGACTATTTTGATCCCAAGAGGGAACGCGAGGCAGTCATGTGCAAGAACTTTGGCACGACCCTCATGGGACCTGTACCAACATGGCTTATGCATTTGCCACAGGGCTCCATCACTTCCTTCACGGATTTGGTCAATTCATTCAAAGTCCAGTTTGCCAGCAGTCGCCGATGGAAAAGCAATTGAGCGATCTATACACATGCAAAGGTATGGCGAACCCTTGAGGGACTATCTTAACGGGTACAACAAGGATAAAGTCGCAATCCCGCATTGCGACATCCCAACGTCCATCGAAGCCTTCCGCCGGGGTTTAATCAGGGGTAGTGAACTCTATCGCGAACTGACCAGATATTCGTGTCAGAGCTTCGAAGACGTGCAAGCTAAAACCATGGCTCAGGTCAGGTTAGAAGAAGACAAAGAACCCTCAAAGGCGAGCAAGAGCCCTGATCGAGTCGATGGAAGAGCATCTTCGGATATACATGATCGTGCAAAGGTATGACGAACCCTTGAGGGACTATCTTAACGGGTACAATAAGGAGAAAGTCGCGATCCCGCATTGCGACATCCCAACGTCCATCGAAGCCTTCCGCCGGGGTTTAATCAGGGGTAGTGAACTCTATCGCGAACTGACCAGATATTCGTGTCAGAGCTTCGAAGACGTGCAAGCTAAAACCATGGCTCAGGTCAGGTTAGAAGAAGACGAAGAACCCTCAAAGGCGAGCAAGAGCCCCGATCGAGTCGATGGAAGAGCATCTTCGGATTATCGACGCGATCGACGACATCAACCTTATCCCAAGGGGCGAAGCGACCCCAGTCAGGTAAACAATTCCTATAACAGGAACCAAGACTGGAATATCAACCCCGTTCTCCCTCCGAAACTCCACTCTTACAACTTTAACATTTCTGTGTCGAAACTCGTCAAAAGTTTCAACATATATGGTAAAGAAGTAAGGTGGCCTCGGAAGAGCGACAAGCTAGACGCCAAGAAGGACATGAACCGATGGTGCGAGTTCCACGGAGACTATGGCCATTCAATGGATGAGTGTATAGCCCTCCGCAAGGAAGTCGCAAGACTCTATGCACAGGGGCTGTTACCTGACATCATATCCGATAAAGCAAAATCGACCCTTGACCTAAGGGATCAGGTATCGTCTGATAAACCATCTTCTCCAATTCATACTAAAGTCGTTAACACCATTTCAGGAGGGTCAGACGTATGTGGAAACACATATTTGGCCGCCAAGAGGTAGGCCCGAGACAACAAAGGCGGCATGCCGATCCGATCGGAGGTGAGGCGATCACAAGCCACCGATGTTCCCGCAATCACCTTCGACGACTTAGAAGCCAAAGAGTCAGGCAACCACCACGACGGTCTGGTAATTTCTCTATCAATCGGTAATTGTCTCATTCGTCGTGTCTTGATCGACACATGTAGCTCCACCAACTTGTTGATACTCGACGCCTTGAAGGGTATGGGTTTAAGCGAGGACGATTTAACCCAAAACTCCACTCCGCTAGTCGGATTCGGTGGGGAGGTAAAGTATACCCGAGGAGAAATAGTGGTGACAACATACGCTGGTGGAGTCAACCAACATGTAAAGTTCTTAATACTCGACTGCTCGTCTCCATACAATGCAATCCTCGGCAGATCCTGGATCCATGCCATGAAATCCACTTACCACCAGATCATAAAGTTTCCAGCTAAGTGGGGGGTACAAGAAATAAAAGGCGACCAACGAGTTGCCAAAGAGTGTTACGTCACTTCCATGAAGGGGGCAGTCGACCGATCTTCCGCGTAGCAATCACAGTGCGGCAAAGGGACCACACGATACATCGAGCCAGAAATGGAGCAACTAGATGAGATCGCATTGGACGCTTCAAAGCCAACACAAACGGTAAGGGTCGGATCAGATTTAGACGATTCGACCATGTCAGATTTAATAGCTTTCTTACGATCTAATTCTGATTGCTTTGCCTGGTCACATGAGGATATGGTGGGGATCTCCCCCGATATTATTACTCACAAATTAAATGTAGATCCCACATATCCCCTGGTCAAACAAAAAAGAAGAAAATTCGCGCCAGAACGCAACAAGATCGTAGACGACGAGGTCAAGAATCAGCTCGAGACAGGTAAAATCAGGGAAGTCAAGTATCTCGACTGGTTAGCAAACGTCGTCGTGGTTCAGAAAAAGAACGGGAAATGGAGGGTCTGCATCGATTTCACGGACCTGAACAAAGCTTGTCCAAAAGATTCCTTCCCATTGCCACACATCGACGCGATGGTCGACACAACCGCAGGACATGAGATGTTGACATTCATGGATGCGTTCAACGGCTACAACCAGATCTTAATGGACCCCGGCGACCAGGAAAAGACAACCTAAATAACCAGTCAAGGTACATACTGTTACAAAGTTATACCCTTCAGATTGAAAAATACAGGGACCACATATCAAAGACTGGTGAACAAGATGTTCAAAGATCAGATCGAAGACACCATTGAAGTCTATATCAACGACATGCTCGCCAAATCAAAAGCTGCAAAAGACCACATCGAACATTTGAAAGAGGCATTCGAGGTACTAAAAAGATATAACATTAAATTAAATCCGACTAAATGCTCTTTTGGAGTGTCCTAAGGAAAAATTTTGGGATACATGGTAACTCAAAGGGGGATCGAAGCTAGCCTAGACCAGATCAAGGCTATCATCAATCTAAGGTCTCCCCGGTGCGTCAAAGACGTCCAAAAACTGATGGGACGGATCGCAGCTTTGAACAGATTCATATCCAAATGATCGGATAAATGCAAACTCTTCTACGAAGCTTTGAAGAAAAACAGATCGTTCAACTAGACAACATCACACGAGCAAGCCTTCCAAGATTTAAAAGCATATCTGGCAAGTCCTCTCCTGTTGGCCAAGCCAAAGGACGACGAACCACTACCACTATACCTAGCCGTATCAGATTCGACAATCAGCGCGGTCTTGATAAGAGAAGAGGATGGCAAGCAGTCACCAGTCTATTATGTAAGTCGTTCCCTACTCCCTGCTGAAACAAGGTATACATCGCTTGAAAAATTAGTCCTAGCCCTGATTATGGCCTCAAACAAACTCAGACCTTACTTTGAATCACATGTTATTATTGTAAAAACTAACCATCCCATGAAAGCCATCATGAGGAAACCAGAATTTACAAGACGAATGGCTAAGTGGGCGATACACCTCAGCGGATTCGACATTGAATATGAGCCAAGGACAATGATCAAATCTCAAGCTTTGACTAACTTTGTGGATGGTTTCAGTCCTACACTGGAACAAGAAGCCATGACGGAAGCCGAACAGTTAAAAACTAAAGAAGACCGGGGCACATGGCAACTCCATACCGACGGAGCGTCGAATGTAAGGGGAGTCAGCCTAGGTGTTGTACTAAAATCGCCACAAGGGGACCATATAGCCCAAGCTGTAAGATGCGAATAGGAGGCGACCAACAACGAAGCAGAGTATGAAGCCCTTATATTCGGGTTGACGCTCGCGCAAGATCTCTCAATCCTAAGTATAGAAGTAACATGCGACTCCCTCTTGATCGTCAACCAAGTACAAGGCTCATATGCCGCCAAAGATGACAGGATGATGGCATACCTAGACGTCGTTAAAAAACTAGCGAGCAAGTTCCAGAATTTTACCATCCGACAAGTCTCGCGCGACCTCAACACACAGGCCGACGCCCTAGCAAACCTCGGCTCCACCTTGCATCCCGATGACTTCTGCAGCATCCCGTTAGCACACATCACAACTCCGGCGGTCCCCAAAATTCTCAAGACAATCAATCATAACAACACCCAGGTAGCGGACAAATTACCTTTAGAAGAAGTCGTCTCAACAGAAGTAGGCAACGACAGCGAAGAGGACCTCGTAGGTGACCAAGATGACTGGACCACACCCTACATCAAGTGGCTAAAAGATCGTATACTCCCAACAGACAAGGGAGAAGCCATAAGACTCAAGGTACATGCCATAACCTTTGATTTAAAAGATAATGTTTTATTCAAACGATCTGTCATAGGCCTATACCTGCGCTGTCTCAAAACACCCGAGGTGAGACGCGTACTACAATCCCTACACGACGGAGAATGTGGGAACCATACTGGGGGACGTAGCCTATTCGGCAAAGCCATCAGGATAGGTTACTATTGGCCTACAATGAACAAGGACGCAACCGACTACATCAGAAAGTGCGACGCCTGCCAGCGGTACGCATCTATCATACACCAGCCGTCGGAAATGCCATCACGCACCTATCAAGGTACATGCCGTAACATTTGATTTAAAATATAACGTTTTATTCAAACGATCTGTCACATGCCTATACCTGTACTGCCTCAAAACACCCGAGGTGAGCCACGTACTACAATCCCTACATGACATAGAATGTGAGAACCATACTGGGGGACGTAGCCTGTTCGGCAAAGCCATCAGGACATGTTACTACTGGCCTACAATGAACAAGGACACAACCGACTATGTCAGAAAGTGCGACGCCTGCCAGCGGCACACACCTATCACACACCAGCCATCGGAAATGCTCCACCCAAATCTTGCACCTTGGCTCTTCATGCGATGGGGGATGGATATTGTCCAAAAACTACCACCAGCATAAGGACAACGCGTATTCTTCCTTGCTATGACTGACTGTTTTTCTAAATGGATAGAAGCCGAAGCATATCGAGAGGTAAAAGAAAAACACATCATTTCATTTATAAAGCGTAACATTCTATGCAGATTTGGCGTCCCTTCAGAAATCGTATGCGACAATGGCTCCCAATTCATCAGTAGCAAGACGCAATCCTTTTGCAAACAATGAACATCACATTGGTCACGTCTATGCCGAGATATCCACAATCCAATGGCCAAGCTGAGTCCAGTAACAAGATCATCATAAACAATCTCAAAAAATGCCTCACAGGGGCAAAAGAAAGATGGGCCGACGAACTCCATCTAATATTGTGGTCCGACAAGACCACACCAAAGAACACGACTGGACAGGAGTCCCTTCTCACAAGTCTACGAGAGTGAGGCAGTCATCCCCACCGAGCTACTCGTCCCAACTGCCAGATATGGGTTACAAACCCCTGAACAAAACGACGTCAAATTAGTTCACAATCTTGACACCGCAAATGAAATTAGAGAAAAAGCCAGAATTGGAATGGTTCAATACCAACAACAAGTCGCTAGGAGTTACAACAAAAAACGTCTGTGTCAAAGTCTTTAAACTGAGAGATTGGGTCTTGAGGAAGACATTCCAAAATACTCGAGATCCAGCCGATGGGAAGCTAGCACCCTAGTGGGAAGGACCTTACCTTATCAAGGAGATCGTCGGACAATGAGTGTACTGATTGAAGACTAAAGATGGACAACCACTTCCACAAAGCTGGAACATGACCCACCTAAAGTTGTATCATTTATAAATACTTATATTCTCTCATATTTCCATTACATTAATTCAATTACGTTTGTTTGGATTGTTTTACTGACTTAAGCATCGGAGGGCCGTTGGGCTCACACCCAACGGTTGCCCCTAGATCTTCTCTTCCGTGTTTTAAGACAACTGAAACAGGGACAAGAGGCCTCGAAGATGGACACACCATTCGGACATACAAACACTTTTACACACAAAAGCGCTTACAAATACACGATCGACCGGTACACATGGAGTAGAGGAACAACACTAAACTTTTTATTTACCAGACTTGTCCCACATAAGGTACTCGTCTTTACATTACAAATTCCTCTTCCCTAGAAACACAAGGCATGCTACGCTAAACACTCAAACATACATGTCACTTCGACCAACTCCCACGCGTCCTGGCCAAGGCGCAACCGACAAGTTAACCTGCACAGACAAACAAACACAAGGTACGCAGATACGAAAACATTTCACAAAATATGCGACCCGTGATGGTGGACGGGTCGCCAAAACATTATCCATCCCATCTCCACGATGGGGCACCACATGTCATCTAAACACCTAATAACAGAATGTTCACAAAAACAACACACACATAACATCATCATTACATTACTGAGATTCGCCTGACTTTTCGTCGACATCCGCAGGGACGATCTCCTTACCCTTGGTCACCTCAGGATCGACTTTCGACGCGTCCTAAAAAACCTCCTCGGTCGCCTCGGGGTTAGCCTCCTCCCTTTGCTCGTCCTCTCCCAGGCCGACCAGCTTGAACAGATCATCGTCAGGGTTACCATTTGGGTATAGGAGATTAATGTTGGCCTTCTTATCTTCAATCTTCCACTCCATGTGAGTCCCTGCAACAAACTCTTCCATCATCTTGATACGCGACTTGAGGCAGAAATACGCCTCCACGTCGCCAGCAGTACGAGCATCTTGTTCTTGGAGTTTTTCAGCATCAGCCTTCACTTCCTCAAGGTGAACCTGTAACTTCTTCTTAGCCGATGACATCTCGCTCTCAAGGGTCTTTACACGATCCTTAGAGGCCTTCAGTTGACCCTCTGCATGGGCGATTCGTTTGTCTGCTCTATCACTCAACTCTTGTATGGTTGAGAAGACGACCATAGAATACTGGAAAGCCTACACTCGACACGTCGTGTAAATCAATCCCCAAATGATACAAATTTTTTTTTATTCACATGTACAAATTTCTTCTCACTCACCTTCCAGGCACTAACCGCGGCCTCATCCATACATTCGATGGGGGTGAAGATCACCAATTTCATTCATGGCCTCAGGGTCCATAAACTGAAGAAGGTCGCTCGCCGACCTCTCCCTCAATACACCTGGCAAAGAGTCCAAAGCAACCTTCGCCTTCCTCTTTGCTCTAGACATTTTTGACGAAGGAGAGTCTAGAGCGATGATCCCATTGGATAAAGGAGCTTTAGAAGGGGCCCTCACCGAAGAAGACGCCTTAGCGGTTGACAACCTCTGCTCCAGAAGGCTCTTCCCAGACAAACGAGCACTAGATCTTCCACCTCTTGACACTGATAACATAACGCAACAGAATAAGCAAAGAAAGACCCCCAAAACCAACAAAATGCCTTTGGCGATAGACGCTGAAGGAGTCGACATGTCGACGAGCTCGGGTAGCAGAAGGTTGACATTTCTAAACGATTTGTCCGCTTCAGGGAGGGCAAGTAGAGTAGAAGTTATAGCCTCAAATCCCTCAGGTTCTCCCAGATTAGGTGATGCAATAAAACACATGTAAGCAAAGCTTTAGAAGATATCCAAAAAGGAGACCGAAAAAAGGACGAATACAATACATGTTTTCCTCTAGCTAGAAAGAAGGAATGAACAGTCAACACCCCTTTCAAGAGACCTATGCTCTACGAAGAAAAATCGGGATCTCCATCCGCGGTCATTGACATCTAGATTCAAAGCTATGTGATTTCTACCCCGACGAAGACGCAATTGGAACCTCAAAGAACCACGACTGCTCAGGTAGTAAGAATACCATAAAGCATCGAAATCGAATTCCACATTTACATCCGCAGTTAAAAGATCGATCGCCATGAGCAAGCGCCATGTGTGAGGCAAGACTTGGCAAGGCGCAAGCTTTAACACGGCCAAGAAATTTCGGACAAGATGAGAAAAAGGAAAAGAATGTCCGATTTTGAAGGGGTATTCAAAGAAACAAACCCAACCATCCTTATACCAGTCCACTCGCTCATAAGGAAGAGGAAGACGCGCTATGGTACCCTCAGGGAACCCCCCAACCTCTAAAATCCTATCTAGTTCGGGCTGGGTTAGGGTTCCAGGCAAAGAATCCTCCAGATTTAGGAGTTTCAAAGGGACAAAGGTATCTCCTTCTCCACTTGAGTCGTTTGAAACGGCTTTGCCCTTCCTCGATCTGGACGATGCCATGAAAGGAACAAGAAGAGAGGCAGTGACAATTTGAAAAAAGAGAGAGAAGTACCTTGATAAGACGTGAAGCGTTGCAGTGAAAAGAGAAGTAATTGATGGTAATTTAAAGAAGCAAACCCCCTTACCTATGGTCAAACTGCTGGGCCAATCACACGATGCCACGTTTGCCTAACGACTACAGAAGAATCGGCAGGAAAAGATTTTGCAGAGGAAAGACCAAACCGCCCTAGAAACCGTTCCTCTTCTGGCCCATTTTGATCTTGGGGCAATTGTTGGGCTTGGATTCATTTATCCCATCATGATTAGCCCATAATTCTGACAATGAGACTAACCGACTCAACAAGAAGAAAGCGGAACAGAACTGAGGGGAAAAGGACGTTGACGAAGATCTCGGAAAGCGGGTGGACGGTTCGACAGCTCCCGGGAATCTCGGAGGAACGGCTAGTCTATTTTCGATTTCTCGTAAAGCATAAATATGAGGCTCGAAAAGCTCTTGTAACACGCACTCTTACCTACTGAATACAAACAATTTACGACTTTCTCTCATTACTCATTCTCATCTAGCTCTTTTTCTCATCCTTTAAGTAGTCGATAAGCAAATTCTTTGGGTCGACTTGGATTACATAAACTCTTTTAGTTTAACTATTGTTTAATTGCCCTTCATCAGGCGATTCAGATCAATTTGATCTTTTCGCCCCAAAACAATTAAGTAATTATTTTTCTTACGAATCATCTTCGTATTGCTTGGACCCGCCTCATTCATATTAACCGTGGGCTCCTCTTATTTTCCAAGATTTTCTCTCCTTCCTTACCCTTGATAACCACCTCAAATTTCCTACACCCTAATTGTGTACCCTTTCATGTACCCTTTAAGTTTTACTTAATTATTTTATATTTTAAACTTTAAATTAGGATTAATAATTAAGATTTAGGGTTTATAGTTTAATATTTAGGGTTTATAGTCTATGATTTAGGGTTTAGAGTTTAGGGTATAGGGTTTTAGGATTTAGAATATATGGTTTAGGGCTTAGGATCTAGGGTTTATGATTTAGGGTATAGGATTTATATTTTAGGGTATAGGATTTATATATTAGGATTTAGGATTTATATTTTAGAATTTATGGTATAAAATAAACAAATTTAGTCTATAAAATACACAGAAGGGTGTATAGAAAAGGTACATACAATTTAACCTCCTTGATAACATGGTTATCTTTATCAGTCGTAATATTTCTTGATTGATCCATGACAACAATCAAATTTTCCGTGATATCATCCACCACATTTTCTAATCCTGTAAAATGGTTTTGATTTAATGAGATATTCTCTTGATTTCCCAAAATCTTTTCCTTTTGTTTCGGTGTCAGGTTTTCGCGTGCATCGAAGACCCAAGTTGTGTATTTGTCACCGGTTGCCGCACTTGGTTTCCGGTCGATGGTCCAACCCTTGTCGGCACAGGGTCAACTTCCTTTCGGTTTCTCGGTACCAGGCATGGGCACTTATCAACAAGTAGTATGCAATCCCTCATATTCAAGATATAATTTCTCACCAATAACATCACACATACTCTCGTACACTTTTCCTTAGCCGCATTCAACATGTTCATATCCACCCGAACCGGGTTTCCAATGGCCAATGCAATTCCAAACAAGACATGCTTCTCATATAAGACCATAGACAACCTTGACAATTTGACTCGTATGAATAATATCCGATTCCGAACGAAATAAAAGATCCAATTGTCTAACTATGATGTAATTCCCATAAATCATCCAGGGTCCCTCTTGAGCACATATAGGAAGTCGTCCTCTAGTTCGAATCTTGCCATAAAGTAATCATTCGGAATATCCATAAGTGACATCCTCCCCTTAAGATTCCACATCTGTCTAACTAATGTATTCATTATCACATGCAAAACAGGATGACTAAACACCTTAATCACCATCGAGTTCTGCCTAGCAATAAATAGCGAGTGTATTACATCACAATCGATCGTGACATGGGGCTACAGAGATACCCTCCGGGAAGGACACCTTAATCTTACCCGCCATCCATAAAGCATCCTTTACTAAGGGTGCATGATAGCGTTTTCTCTCATCGAAGACCCACTCGCTCCAATTCAGTAGGGGATTTGGTGGTTTCTCCGATGGTTGAGCACTCGATGAGATGCTGGAAGGAACATGAGACGGCGTGGGTGAAACCATAGAGAACGTTTTGTTCTTTTACTAGTCTTCTTTTATTGTTAAAAAAGTCAAATTTTCACATGAGGACGCATGTGAAATGCTATCTATATATCTATCTATATATATATATATATTAAAACTCTTCTCTTTTAAGCTCTTAGACCTACCATTCCTACGTGTCATTTTCACATTCTTTCTTTTTTTAACCAACAAATCTTAACAAACAATCTTAATAATTTTTATCATTTTTTAAATAATTATTCAAACCTAAGATTTGAAATTTTGAGTCTATAACCACAATTTCACGATCTTATTTTCTATAACTATATACTCCATCTTATTTGTAAACCATAGGCCCCATTTTTATATTTTTATATTTATTTCTAAACTTAACTTAGGCTCATTTTATAATAATAAAGATTAAGTTTTTTTTATAAAACATATTAAAATCTTAACCTGAATTTTATACAACTTAACTAAGCTTTGGTTATTTGTTGAACGTATAATATAATAGTTTAGATTTGAAAATTTGATCAAGAACGGTTAAGATATCATAATACAGAAAAACCTGATAATTCTTTCTACTCTTTTACTTAATATTTAACCTAAATTCCTAAGCCAATATTGGATTATAATTTATGGTCAGTCAATTTAATTTTATATATCTTGAAAATATATAATTAATAAAATATGGATCCTATCTTATCCTCGTATTGCTTTTTCTTAATTATATTTTTGAAGATATTGAATTTACTTTTGTAATATTAATATTATAGAATTTATCACATTTTATATAATAAGAAACTTTAGTTTAGTTTAGATTATATCAGTAGTCGTAATAAACTTTATCTTGATTATTAATAAAGATACTATTTCAGTATGTTTATCAAAGATGTAGTTTTCAATAGTTGAATAAAATATAATTTAATATATTTAACAATATGATATGATTCTACGTGTATTCATAAGAGTTTATTTACAATGAAAAATTAAATCTAATCCGATTAAAATTTTCTATATGTACTTAAAATAACAAATCTCTGCTATATAATTTTTTTGCTCTGTACAAGGAATTGTACCTAACCCTCGACTCTCAATACTTAATGGTAAATGAATATTTTAATATGTTTTGTAAAATCCTATAATGCTTGATATAATTTTTTTTAAAATACTTCATGTTGCTAATTCTATCAAATTATACCCATCTATATGTATATTAATTTTATAATTTATTTACTTTTCTTTAATTATAAATACAACTATTATTGAAAAATTTATATGCTAACAAATCTTACCAAATAATCTTAACAATTTTTTTATTTAATTTTTCATTAACTATTCAACAAAATTTTATAAGGACTATATATATATTTTGACATGATTTACATGAACAACTCTAACAATATTTAGAGTGATATTTGATGTTATACAAACAAATCATACTAAGACATGAGATGGTGTTTTCCATTCTTTATAAAAAACTAATCTTCAAAAAATCAGAATAAGAATAAATCATTTTATAGATGATTAAACAATCAAAATTTCATTTAACTAAGAAAGTCTTTAAAGAAGCTCTTAATAATAAAAGTGTAATAAGCCTCAATTTTAATAAGGGTATTTATGTGATTTACCCAACTATATTTCTAATAAATAAATTGTTGGTATTTGTTTCATAATTCCAAAAATAGAAATGAAATGGAGAATCTTAAAATAAGGTGTACAACTTTAAAGTTGTGAATTAATTAAATTTATTGTTAACATTATGTTGATTATAAATCTAAATAAAATTTATAAAATTAAACCTAGAATATTTAGATCAAGTTTAACAATTTTTATTAAAGGATTTAAATATGGTTAAAGCTATATGAATTGTAACTTAAACTTGTCTTAGCCTAGGTTAAGAGTATTTTAGCCAAAGTTAATTTTCTAAATATTAATTTTGGGCTAAAATAATATTAGAAACATAGAATTATTAAAATAATTAAGTTTGAGAAAGTTTGGGGAATTTTCGTAATTTTTCGGGTGTTTTAAGGGTATGTTTACCCCAACTTGAAAGGTTGGGGCCAAGAGTGTAAATATGTCAAACGTTGGCTGGGCACTGTATATTTTCCCCTCCCAAGTGCCCAGCCGAGATTCCTCTTGCCATCCATGGCGGTTTTCGGCCATTCCAAGCCTCGTTTCGGGCCCGATTCGATAAATTACCCCATGGGATTTTTAGTATAGGTCCATACGCACATTATAGAGCTGGAATCGAAAGGAAACAATCAAAAACGATATCGAATTTTAACATTTAAGACAATAATTTTATCCGAAGACGAGTTATGGTAAATCGAAGAAATCGGGAGAAATTAGTAATCTTTCTGACCCAAATTAGAGCCCATTATGAAGTGATTTCCAAGATATATCAAACCCCTATACATAGGGATACAAGCGTTGAGTTTTAGGCACCCAATTAATTCCCCAAAGTTCAAGAACCCTAGAATCCGCAGCCCTCTGTTGCGGGATCAATTGCCTCCACACCGGAGCTCCATTGACATCGCCACCACCACCATTAGTTCCGCATTGAAGTCTAATTTCAAATCCTTAAGGCTACGCCACCGATAAGTCGACGCCAACCCCTGCATTCGCCGAAAAACCGCAGCAACCCCTCCGACGAGCCATATTCGGTATTTTCGGATATTTCTATCCGATTTCATTTTTATTTTATTATTATTTGGATTAATTAAGGTTAAATAAATTAATCTTAATTACTGAATAATAAGATGGAATTAATCTGATTTTAATAAAATTAAAATTAAATTAATTAAAATTACTTTGGGTATTATCTTAGACTATGAATGGTTATAATATTAACAAAATTTTCGCCTGATACCCTCGAGGTTATGCATAATTCGCGAAATACCCAGAGGTTTGATCATTTTCACGTGGTACCCCTGAATTATTGTCAAAATTTTGCCAAATACCCTCCGTCTTATAACCGTTACCAAAACGTTAAATTCATTAAAAAAAATTAAACCCCTCTCCCTCTCTAACTTACCCTCTCCCCCGATAATTTTTCTGGGCATAAGAGTTCTCCCTCTGCGCGCCATTGGTGAGGAGCTCGACCCCGACGGTGGTTGGGTCATTCGAGCGCGCATTCGAGCGGTGGCTGGGTCGTCTTGGCGGTGGCCAGTTGTCGCGGTGGCTGGGCATTCGAGCGCGGCGGTGGGTGGCTGCGTATTGTGCAAAGCAACGAAGGCGGTGGACGATGGAGGCGACACCGGCGGTTGTGGACGACGGCGGCGACAAGTCCGACGACGTAGGTGGTGGACGACGCAACTTCATGTAAGATCGGATGAAATTAGGATTTAAGTTTGAAATTGGGAATGAAATTAGGGTTTAAATTTGAAATTGGATTGAAATTCAGGATAAAATTAGGGTTAAGTTTGAAATTGGATTGAAATTGGGGATGAAATTAGGGTTTATGTTAGAAATTGGATTGAAATTGGGATCCAACATCATTTTTCTGGTCTTAAAAACAATCCAAACGAATTAACAAGGATTAACAAGAAAGGAAACATGGATTAGCTTACATTTCTTTCATGCCCTAGAAACTGTGTAACTTGGGCAATATCATCAAAACAAGGTTAGATTAGTCTCTTTAGTCTTTACTTAACTAACGGTATCACCAACTAGCCTTAGCTCTTCTCAACAAACTAGACTTAAATTCATGTGAAAAAGATGGTTGCGTCAATGCCTTAGCTCTTCCCAGATGGTTACGTCAATTTGAAATTTTCAGGGGAAGAGGGTTAGGGTCTGTTCAGTTCGCAGAGACTAAATTGAATTGGGTACAAAACTGAACTGAAGTTGTGAAGTAAAATTTAAGCTGACGACTGAACTGGACTGAAACTGAACTGAAATAGATGACTGAATTCAATAAACGCGTTCGGTTCGTCCCGACTTATCCAAACTTAAAAATCAGTAAAATACCAAAATTATCCTCAAAATTAAATTGTGTAGGGGTATCACATGCCACTCACGTGGTTATTGGCTCCTTTGGTTTCAAAGCTGCAGATCCATCTCTTAGGGTTCTTGCCCCCGTGTTTCACCAGTAACCCATACCCCCGCGAGACATCGGCTCCCGCTGCGACATCGGCTCCCCCGCTACGACCTGGGCTCCCCGTTGCAGCCTGGGCTCCCCGCTGTGACCTCGGCTCCCCGCTGCTTAAGCTTCTCTATGCGAACTTCGTGTTCCCCGAAGACGAAGATCCCGGCAGTGCTCGTTGAACGGTGGCAAAGGTAGGTCGTTTACTGCAGTCCTCCCTCTATTGAACACATATACCCTTGTTTCAAGTCAATTACCCTCCAAATGGCATCATTTACTGCAGTCCTCCCTCTATTGCACAAAATAAGTACATTCGAAAATTAATGGATTTATGTGTGTTTGAGCTGAAGTGATTTATTGGTTAGGGCATAAAATCAGAATCATCCTAATTTCGACCTAATCTTGGATACTCATGATAGTTTGTTGATTACTTACTGGGATTTGCTAGTTATTGGCCAGTGATCTATGATGAGGAGATATATTTTATTAATTTCAGATTGTGATGATGATCTGATTGACAAGTAGATTTAGTGGACAATGTGTTATATATGTAGTGTTTATCCTGCAGATGTGTTATTGCGAAGAGTTTAAGGGTAATATTTGTTTGGCTTCACTATGAGATAGGCAAGTGGAAACATGGGCAATATGTTGATAAGCATGAGAAATATAGGCTTCTTCTCTGATAATCATTTTGAAAGGAATAGATTCTTTTTAAGGACATATTGTTGCTTTCATTAGCTATTTGTGGTCATTTACTGCTTATATGTGTTCATTTGCTACACTAATTATATAATTTTATTTATTGCGCATATGTTTGCTTTCATTTTGTATGTGTTAGGAATAATTGTTGTAATGATTTGTATTATGTAATGAAATACTAGATGGTGAAAAGTAGTCAATCAAGTGGAAAGAACAAGGAGAAGAATGTATTGTGGACTGAGAAGGATAATTTCACCTTTTTGAGTGTGATTAAGGCATTTCAAGCGAAAAATGGTTATAGTACTGCTTTTCCTTGGATTGCCCTATTGGATGAGTTTAAGAAAAAGACGGGAAAAGAGGTAACTTTAAAGGCACGAAAGAACAAATTCAACTATCTGAAGAAGAAATGGAGTTCGTGGAATTACTTGAGGCACAAGGTGACTGGTGCAGGGTGGGATCAAGAAACTGGATTGATCATGGCTGATGATGCTTGGTGGGAACTCCAAAAGGTGGTACGTATTAAACAACAATTTCGACTTTTTAGTTGTTTATACCTTTGTACAATAGTCATTGATTATGTTTTCCGTACTTGTTATATTTAGGAGGAATTTTATCAGTTCGGAAAGAAAGCCTCTTCTCTTGAGGTGAGCGACTTGTGGGATGATATGTTCGGCCAGATAGTTGTAACCGGAAAGAACGTTGTTTCTCCTTCTATGGATCCTGTATCTACTCCGGCCACATCTACTCCGGCCACTGATGATGATGTTGTAGATGTCGATGAGGAAGTGAACTCAGGGGATTCTTTGGACCGACAGTTGGAGAATGATGCATTGCTTGATCATTCACAGGAAGAGATTGCTACCCCTGGCTCCCTTGAGCAGAATATGCCAACTGGTAGGAGCAAGACTATGACCCCTGAGTTTATGGTGAAGAGGCGTAGAAGGCAAACACCCGCAGCGATAGCCTATCAGGAAAACATGGCATTGGTCGATGAAACTAGCAGGAAAATGTTGTCTATTATGAAGGGCCAAAGTGGGAGTTTAGGTGAGTCGGTGCCAGATTTTACTGAAGCGTTCAATGAGTTGGCGAGGCTAGTGGATATTGGTAAAATGGAGCGGCAATCAGGGGTTTGGTGTTATGCAGCAACAGAGCTAGGAAAGGAACAGAGACATCGGACATTTATGATTATGAAAGATGATGGGGATAAGGTTGCGTGGCTGACTCACGAGTATGAGATGATGTTGAAGAAGTTGCCAAAGTGATGGCCGTTTTTTAGTTAAAATTTGATGGTTGTTTACGAACTATGTTCATGTTGGTGCACTTGTTTGTTTTGGTTTTATGATTATGTTGTTTACCTGTTTTGATGACTATGGTGTTTGGATTATCATATTTATGCAAGAACTATGTTCCTTATCTTTATGATTATGGTATTTCTATCGCTTTGTATTTGTTTTAACAATTGTGAACCATTTCACAGTGATGGATGACGAATTCAATGATGAACATGACGAAGAGCTCATGGATGAAGAGCAAAACGAACATAGCTCCAAGTTGTTTCAATTGGTATCTCTACAAATGTTGTTGACAACACAATTACGCCTTCAAGATGCTTACTACATGAGGTTTGTCCATAAAATCCCTTGTTTTACTTCGAAATTGACGAGATATGCGTGGATGAGGGAATGCTTGGACTCACCCTCAGATGTTCGCTGTTTTAATGCGTTTCGAATGGAAAAACATGTCTTCATGATATTATGTGATGAGTTAGAGGACAACTATGGGTTACACCCCACTAGGAATATGACCATTATAGAGAAGGTTGGGATATTTATTAGCATCGCTGCACAAGCAGATGGAGTTAGACGGTTGTCTTAGCGTTTTCAAAGATCTAGAGACACTATTAGTAGGGTATTTCACCAAGTACTTGAGGCCTTTGCTGGGAGAAAACGAAACTACAACGGGTTTGTACGAACACTTCTAGAGCCACGTGATAGGAATTTCACAACAATTCCGGCTAAGCTTCAATCACAAGACAGATACCGTGTTTTCGAGGTATTAACCTAACTAAATGAAGGCGACTTTTGCAATATTTGTTTTACTACACCTATATTTTTGAACTAAAATCATGTATTTTTTAAATAAAGGGAGCTATTGGTTGTATTGATGGTGTCCACATGATGGCAAATATACCCGAGGCAGAACAAATCCCTTATTTTGGACGAAAGAAGTATTGCTCCTTCAATGTGATGGATGTGTGCGACTTTGACATGTATTTCACATTTATTTCTGCTGGTTGGGAAGGTAGTGCTCATGATGCACGTGTCTTCGACCATGCAGTGAGAAGTTTACACTTGAACTTCCCGTACCCTCCCCCGGGTAATCTTTATATTTACCCCATCTGTTATACCACTAGCTGTTAAGTCAACTATTTATTTAACACTTTACTTATTTTACAGGCCGATATTATTTAGTGGACAAGGGTTATCCAGACAGACGAGGCTATATGGTACCGTATTCCAAGGTTAACTACCACCGATCTCAATTTGGGAGGGAGACGCCTACAAATCATAGGGAAGGGTTTAATCGCGTCCATTCTTCCCTAAGGGCCACCATAGAGCGTTGCTTTGGTGTCTTGAAGAAGAGATGGCATATTCTAACACAAATGCCAAGCTATAAAATTCCCGACCAAATTGATCTGATCATTGTCTGTTTTGCATTACATAACTTCATCTTAAAGCACAAGCTTAATGATATGTATATTGACTATGAAGACGATGAAGAAGTCTTTACGGGGCGAGTTATTGAAGGCGAAGACAACGATCCCGATGGAATGAGTACCGTTCGCAATGCAATCGCACATGAGATATGGACCCACAAGAGCTCATGGTTGTACTAATTTAGCAATTAAACTTCTACTATTGCCTTGTTAAACTTTATGTTGTATTTTGAATATGCTTACTTTATTTGTCTATGAACGAGATTATTTTGAATATGCATACAACAAACATAATGGCATAACATTCAAATAAGCTAATTGCATCATAACTACATAGTGTTCTGAAGTGAAATAATTGCAGCAACAGAAGTTCAACCTGCCTAACAACAAACATAAAGCAAATTGCAACATAACTACATAGTGTTCTCAACAAAAGTTCAACCTGCCTAACAATTCACTTGCAATTCCTAGATAACTCACGAGTGAGAAAAATGACTACAATAAACACCAGAATAATCGTAACGACCCAACCATATAAGGCTCTCTTCCTTGCAATTTCTGAATGATTGTCAATTTTCTGCATTAATACTTTTACACGCTCAACCACTTCATCATAACATTGTTGTGTCCAACCTACATGTGCACGTTGAAAATCCACTTCGTATCTAAGGTTTGCCACTTTTGCAACCTCTTCGTTGAGTTTTCTTTGAAGTATTTCCACCTGAATATCGTAATCAGCCTCCTGAATATAGGAATCAACGTTTGCATATGTACTACTGCCATCGCTTGTTATTGCAGAAACCATTATTTTTAACCTAAAGCCAATAACAAGACAATGAGTGAATAATGAATTATGATAACAAAAATGTGGTAATTGTAAATTGACAAAACTGATCCTTGTAGCAATATATATATACTCAGTTATAGAAATGTGGTAATTGTAAATTGCCATTGCATAAAGCCAATAACAAGGCAATGCACACAAATTGACAAAAGGATGTGGTAATTGTAAAATATAACAGTGCCAACAAAACTGTTCAAATAAAGTTTCACCTTTACAAGGCACCAAGCAAAATGTGCAACAATTATATTATAGTAACAAAGAACAGACATAGCATATCAGAATTTTAAACTCGATATAACCCATCCATGATAAGAAAACAGATAATTTTCACCATAAGAAGTACTTAGGAGTCTACTCAATATGAACACATTACCTAGCCCAAGTTATATTCACAATTTGAGTCCACATATTGATAAACAAGTCTTTCAAATTGTTCACTTCATGAAGGCATGAAAACAATGAATTGCTTCACGATGTCAGTAAAAATATATGCATGCAGCTGAGGTCAGTATGCACTATTCAATCACATGCAATATTTCAGAAAGCTGCTAATTTATCCATCACATGCAAAGATACTGTTCATTGACAGTGGCTATTCTATCACAAGCCATGTTACCGTTTACTCACATGCACAACCATTGTTCACTTCATGAAGTATATATATAGAGGTTGTGATTTACAATTGTCATTCATAAATCCTAAACATCAGAATATCAAAAAAACAGACCGCTTTGGTTCATTATGAGTCAGAATATATCAATTTAAACCTCAAGTGATATATTCTGACTCATAAAGAAACGAAACGATAAATGCAATATGTGAGAAGATTAACTTCATGGAATGGTGAGCTCAAAAGGAATCAACCCGCTTTGTTTCATTATGAGTCGGAACATATCATTTTGAACTTCAATAGATATGTTCTGACTCATAACGAAACAAAACGATAAATGCAAGATGTATGTAAAAACGAGGAATAACTTCATGGAAATGTGAGTAGGTAAGTCATTTTTAACTCAAAGCTCATAATTATCTCACTCTTGAAGAAGAAATCACTTTCTTTTATGCAGTCATTAAAAGAAGCCAGTTGTAAATTGTATAGAAAAACTGATGAAAATACACAAGGCTTGTAAATTGCATAGAAAGACATATATATACCTGTTTTAAGCTTCTCAGAGGATAGTAACAGCTTGGCTTTTGAAGGGAAATCAACAAAGCTGCATAACAAATGAATGAAGATCATCATATATATAATGCAAAATTTCCATACACCCTAAACAACACCAACTCCAAAACATTAGTTTAGTACTTCAGTTCCATAGGGTTTTATTCACATCTAATAGCACTCTCATATTTCTAGAGGCTGCAATCAGGGATATTACATCCATCTCATCTAGTTTATAACACAATCACATACTTCTAGAGGCTGCAATCATGGATATTTCTAGAGGTAGCAATCAGTGAGATTGAACACACATGACATCTATTAGAGGTGGATAAAACCCAATGATGAGATTGAACACACAAATTGAACACACAGGACATCTAGTTTATAACACACTCACATAACACAATCACATACCTCTATTAGCACTCCCATATTTCTAGAGGCTGCAATCAGTGAATGTAAATACTATCCAAGTAAAACCAAGAAACTAGCCCTAATATAACTTGAGGTTTCAATACACAAAACAACCTTTCAACATTTGCTGACTGCTGAGATTGAACACACAGGACAATTAAACTTGGAAAAAATGGTCAGCAAATAAACAAGACAAACAAAATAATAATCCACAAATCAGATGGAGAAGACGAGCCAACCTTGTGAGAAGACACAAACAGGAGATAAGCCACAAATCTCTGAGGAGGACGACACAACCTTTTGAGAAGCTAAAGAAGAAGAAATTAGAACCCTAGAAACCTCAAACCGAACGACACCAAATAAGACGAGAGATGGAGAAGACGAGCACCTTCCAATCACCGCCGGAATCCACGAACCCTAGAAACCTCGAACCGAAAGACACCAAAGAAGAAGATTAGAAGCCAAAACCCTAATAAATGAGGAGGATGAGTGATGGAGAAGACGAGCACCTTCCAATCGCTGTCGGACAAACCCTAGAAACCTCGAGCCGAACGACACCCTAGAGAACATCGACATGTGAAGAGAAATGAGGAATTACTGACAGACAGATGGAGAAGACGAGAGATGGTAGAATACTAACCTGTCCCAAGGAGACGCTCGCCATCGGAGAAGATGACCGGGGAAGACGACCGAAGATGAGCAGCGGAGAAGACAACACCGCAGATGCACGAGAGATATGGGAGCACGAGAGAGAAATGAGAGCTGAAGAACTGATGAAGGAGAAATGGTTCGAGGGTATCGGGTTGTAATTATTGTGGGTTGGATGGTTTTTTGGTAAAGTTCAGTCAGGGAAAATAAAAAAAAGTCATGAATCCTATCTTAAAATTTTTGGGTAAATTCAGTCACTTTAAGTCGACTTAATTTTTTGGCGAACCGAACGGACTTTATAATTAAGTTCAGTTAAGTCACTTTAAGTCAACTTAAGCGGCGAACCGAACGGACCCTAAGTCAGAGAGGGAGAGGTTTAATTTTTTATTTTTTTTAATGAATTTAACGTTTTGGTAACGGTTATAAAACGGAAGGGTATTTGACAAAATTTTGACAATAATTCAGGGATAACACGCGAAAATGATCAAACCTCTGAGTATTTCGCGAATTATGCATAACCTCGAGGGTACCAGGCGAAAATTCCATAATATTAATTTTTTATCTGGATAATATTTTGGAGTAAAATTTCTGGACTCATAAATAGGTTATGAGATTTATTTATTTATAAAGAGATTATTTAGAATATACGATTAATTAATTTTTAACCGTATAGATAATCGTCCTACCTATTAAGCCTTGAAAATTGAATTATTTTAAGATAAATTAATTCAATTTAAATCTTGAGACATATACCCATCAAAGTTCAGTATTAAATAAATTATCTAATTATAATTTATTTTTGTGTGATTTGGGTACGCCTTGGATTTGCTTCTGGAGGAAATATAGTAGGGATTCAAGTTGCTACTCGGAAACAACCATCCCCGTGATACCGTTCATCCCTCCGTGATTCAAGGCAAGTGGAGGTTCACTTATGCATATTTATTCTATTTTTATCTTAATTGCCAATGAATTGGTTGTGTTTTTAAGTTGGAATAAATAACTCTTTTCTTGTTTGGGAACTTGTGTGAATAAATGATGTGATTAATTGTACCTTATTATTATGTTGTATAATATACTAGTTACGACCCTTATATATATATATATATATATATATATTATAGGGCACTAGATATACTTGGTGTGGATTTGTTATGCATTGGTGTGGATATATACATGCTAGTTTAGCACGAGTATTCATAGGAACGCTATTTCCTTGCGAGGTTTAGTCGTTTCTTTATAACTTTGTGTTAGGAGGTTAAATGCCCTAACGCTTTTGGTCATGACCTACCCCTATCCGAATATAGGTGGTGGTGCACTTAGCTAGTGCCAATCTTTGGGATTTATTCTCACCCTATATTTCATTGTGAGATCTGTTGTGGAAATTAAAAGCTTCAACGTAAATGCACGTTTTGAAATTAAATAAGATAAGTGCCTTGTTGCACATAATTAATATACCCTCGGGCGAGAAGTACAACATGGAACCCGCTCGAACTCTTGTATTAAAGTAAGTCCTCTTTCCAATCTGGATTCGTATTATGCGGTGAGGTTGGTCGGGGACCCAAATAGTCAAGGTCGTTTTCAAACTTTGTGTGAAATATAATATTCCCAAACAAACATAAGTATTCCTATAAGACTCATTTCTTTTGGTGTCTTCTCTTGTCTCATACCTCTTCTTTCATTTCAGTGAGAGTATCCGAGTTATATATCATCTATCAGTTTTTATTTGAGAGACAATGATAGTGACCGGATACAATCACAAGAACCGATCTGTTTGATCCCTTGCATAGTCTTTCATTAGACTAACCAACCTTTCCTTTTTCTTGCATGATTGGCTGGTGTCATCCGTCCTATACGGTACATCAGTGGTTGGTCTCCGATGCTTTGAAGTAACAATTCGAAGACGAAGGCTTACAGTTGAAGATTGAAGATTTTAAGCAATATATTTTAAGGTTGTCTAGCGTTGACTATTTTTTTAAAAATAAATGTAAGACCTAGTCATGTAATTAGGATTTATTTAAAGTCTTTCGCTGTAATTTTAATATCATTTGTAAACTATCCTTCTCAATTTACGAGAGGAATTTTAATAAAAAATTGAGTTTCTTTATACAAAGTCTTCCGCTATTTACTCTTTACTATTTAATGTCCATTTAAGTATAATTATTCCGATTAAAGCCTTGGGTGACTTTGGACTTTACAGTCTGAGGTCACTGGCGTGTGACACTACTGACGTGAGTCGGGGGTGTTACAAAAAGATGTAAAATTTGAAGTACTTTATTGTTAGGATTTATTATTATAATAATAAAATTTCATTTTTATTTGATCTAAGTAAATTATATATAACATTTAAATAAATTTTTATATAGAGTATATAAATAAATGATTACTTTTGCTTCTTATACAATATATATCGATGGATATGAAATCTATTGGATTACGTCTTTGTGTATTAATTGTATATCGACCGAGAGGATGTTTTGTTATTGATTGTTTCATATAATATAATAAGAAAATGTATACTTGTTGACGTTGATTTGAATTTTATTAATTATGGTATATAATATATAGCTTGAATTTGAGTTGTGGTATTTTTGAAATAAAGCAACACCTTTGATTTTTCAAACAATGGTAATGCAAATTAAAAGCCTTTTTGTGAAAATTATGTATAGTTAAATTCCACATCCGCTATTCCCATTGCTTCTCTCCATTTGGATAGTATAGTTTTTATATTCCAACATAATTTTATGAGATTTAATTCAAACAAGTTTTACATAATGTAATGCAAGATTTTGTCTAACATTCTTTTTCAGAGTACCAAAATGAGTTTAAAAAAATTGAACTTCATGAGAAAACCAACATAATTTGGTCACATAATATCATATTAGAATTTGGATACATGTCAATTTATGATTTTTATACCAATCATTGAGCAAAATATAAACTACCATTTTTTATCAAAATTTAAAAATTATAATAAATGGTTTTTAGACTAATGATTTATAATTAGTTATTAAATTGTTTCTATTTGTCTTATTTTTATTTTTAAGTTAATATGATTTATAGTTTCATATATTTGAATAATATATATTAAAATAATATATTTTTAGTATAATATCTTAACAGAAATTGGTTCTAGTAAAACAACCCTTTATGGTAAAACGAAAGTACAAATAAGGGCCTTTAGATTAAAACTAAATCAATGGCCCGGATCTGATCTAAAAGGGTGCAAATTGGGCCGGTGAAATCAACCACACCCAATTGCTTCATATCCGAAAATTATGGGATTTGATTTTACCCATAATATTTCTTAAATTAATCGATATCTGTAACTTCCTATTTCACTATCCTCTCTTGCGTCCCTCTCTCCATCGTCTCAACCTCCATTGATGCCTCCGTTGAAACCCTAGAAATCGAAGCCATAATCGTAAGTCGTCTTCTTCATCTGCCTCGGCGATCAATTGAAGCTGGAGGAAGAATACGCAATGGCGAAGCAAACTACCCACTCCAATTCGGATCCACCGCCTTCCGACCGCCCTGTCCGCGTCTATGCCGACGGTATCTATTATCTCTTCCACTACGGCCATGAGCGTTCCCTCGAACAAGCCAAAAAATTGTTCGCTCACTTCTTACCCACTCCAATTCGGCCCAATTTGCACCCTTTGTCCGCCGAGAAAGTGGTGTAAGGGCTTCCGCAGACGAGGAAGAATTGGAGATTTGAGAGGCTGGAGATGGCTCAGAGCGGTGCGGTGAAGTGGTCGCCGGTGGATTTGGGCGGCGCGGGTGATGGTGAAGGTCTGTGCGCGGCTCGATAGTCATTCGCTAGTCTGGGCTCGGGGCAGGGTTCGCCGGCGCGGGTCTGGTGTGGTCGCAGGTGGTGGCGAGGGGGATCGTCAACAACAAAGGTGGTCGGGGCAAGGCGCGATAGAGGAGCGAACACCAGCAGGGGCGGCTCCGTGTGGGTGTGCGACGGTGGTTCACGGGTCGGGGTCGATGTAGGGCGGCAGGTGGTGTTGGTGGATTTGGCCGGGCGTGGGTGTGGTGGTTGGACACGACGGGCACGGTGGTGGACCGGGTGCAGGTCGATCAACAGTAGTGGCTCCAGGCAGTGGGTTCAATGGTGGGGCTGGTGAAGATGGGTGAGAGACGGTATTGTATTTAATGTTATTGTTTTTTTTTGCTTTTGTTTTTATTGTTATTGATCTCAAACAGTAATGAAGTTATTGTAATCTTTGCAAATTTGATCTTCTGCTTGCATTTTGGTTTTGCAATTGTTGTTGATGTCACTGAATAATGCGGCATTCTGCAGGAATTGCTTTTGAAATTTGGAGATCTCTTGAATCTGTATTCCTTTGGGAGGATTTTATAGTCTACTGTTTGGGGAACAAGGCGGCAACGGCGAGGAGAGTGACTCTGGTGGCAGCCATTAGAGAAACGCTAATTTTTTGAAGCCTAAATCCTCTTGGTTTATTACTCTAATGTTGATGTTCATATTTCGCATTATGATATTCATGTTAACAATATTGTTATTCACAGTGTTACAGTTTGTGTGTTTTGATATTTATGTTTCGGATATTGTATATTTGATATTCAGTTTATCTGTGGTGTTATTCATACAAATGCTTTTGATATTCATATTGGATGTAGGTCTCATGCGTTGAGTATTTGGTATTTATGATGTGATATTCACCTAAACTCTAAATAATCATCATGTGCGAATTAAACTCTGAATATTGACACTGTTTTTATGAATATCGACTACTTACTTGTATGACTATGCGTACAAAATACGTGAATATCATCACATATGGAATGAATATCGCTATTATAGTATTCAAATTGCTTGTTGATGGTGTTGTTTGTACTATTTGCAATTGATATTCAAATTGTATGATGTGATATTCACTATAATGTTGTTCATATTCATGAGGTTTCATGCGCTGAATAGTCGATATTCAAAATTTATGATGTGATATTCAATATAATGTTGTTGATCTTCAGGTTGATCGTGCGACTGTGCGACCCAAAATCGACGCGACAATGTCATTGTTAAACCTTACCGCCATGAATCAAAGCTTCGAAGATATTGGATGGTGATAATCGTGTAGTTAGGTGATGATATTCATGTACTTGGGTGACTATATTAATGTAATTGGGTGGTGGGCGATATTCACAAAATGGGTAGTGATATTCACAAATTGAGTGGTGATATTCATGTAAGTGAATTTGATATTCATGTGATTAATTGAGATATTCATGTAACTTAGTGTGATATTCATATTAAGTGGTGAAATTCATGATTTAAGTGATGATATTCACATTTTAAAGATATTAAATATTCACTTATTAAATAGAAATCGATATTCAAACAAACATGAACGATATTCATTAACAAATGATCGATATTCGTGAACACATTAACGATATTCACGAACGCTGCAAAATCATTAAACGAGGAGAACGGATTTAAATCTAAACAAATTTAAAATGTTCTTACCATTTAAATTTTAAATATTTGAAGAATTTCATTCTCTCTCCAATCTGCAGATTTACCATATCAGGATTTCTTTTTAATTAATATTCTCCACATTATATGATAACTACTTTTTAATCCCTATTATTATGGAAACACTCCCACCACAACTAATATACACTCTCTTAATCCATCCGTCCATCACCCTCCATCCAACGTCCCAAATTAATACCTCTGTTTTACCACAATTCCCGTTTTACCTGAGCGTGCCCCTATCTTAACATATCACTTTTTTCTCTAGAATATTGTTACATACCACATATATGTTTAACTAATATTATGACTTATAATTTTTAATATTAAAATATTTACACAATTTGAATATTTTATGTTATTATAATATAGTGCATTGAAAATACACGATAAATGGTAATAGAATACATACACGACTTCATCAAAAATATCTCGTGCATGACAATAATTACATGATTAAAAATTAAGAGGTTATTTGTACGAGAATAGGTATGAATAAAATATAATATATTTATATGTTATATAATTAACAATAAATGTTGAACATATTGCTTTTCAATAACATGTTAATTGTTATTTCAATCTCACGTTTATATAATTCTTAAACAATATCGATAAAATATATTTTTATTAAAACTACTAAAAATATAACATACAATCATAAATAATTATTCATGTGTTTATAGAATTGCGTTCACCCGTACGGGTACTACACTAGTTGATAGTCTATTTCTCTTCCAAAAATAAAAAAAAACTTTACCGACATGTGTAAGGCATCTCTCTAATAATTCCTAAACAATTAAAGCGATAGCCAAGTCTTTGTTAAGAATTAAGCCACTTGGTCAATTCTACATCTAACTTCAACGGTTTCTCTTCATCATGTCTACGATAACACCACCTCCTCTACAACTGCTTGGATTAAGTTGTTTAATTAAATAACTTTGCAAACCTTCTCTGCACTTGCTCAAAATAGCTTCTATGCTACATTGCAGGCACCTTCTCTTGTCCAATTTGCATATTGCCGTTAACTTCTCAAAACAACTACCTCCTTCTCCTTTTGTTGTGTCGCCACTGCGAGTAGCCGTCTTCAGGAACCACCTGCCCCGCCATGGATGGATTGGGCTTTTCCCATTCATGTCCTAGAGCTCGAGGTTAGGTATTTTAACTTATATTTTGTTTCAATTTCTTCTCCTAAACAACTTCTCAATTTTTTTCCTCCTTGGATGGACTACTTCTCATTTTTTTTGCTTGTGGGTCTACTCTTGATCTTGTACCTTATTTTTCTCTTTTTATTGTTGTTTCGTTAAGAGTTTGAAATATTCAGATTATGCTCAATATATTTAACTTATACTTCTTCAGAAGTAGTAGATAATGAGTTGCAGATGAGATGTTTGACAATATACCCGAGATAAATTTTATGTCTATATTGCAGTAAAGAAGTTTGCGGGATGCTATCACCTTTTGGATTCCAAACTTTATGATTTAAAAGGTTTTCTTATGAAATGCATTCTTTTTGTTGCAAGTATATTTGAGGTAGTCTTCGCAAAAGACCGTATTTAAATTAGCTGCAATCTTCTTTGATAATTTGAAATTTAGAAACAATCCTAACTGATTAATGTAATATATCTACTTTTTTTCACTATGCTTTGGTTTTCTTTATTCTCTCTGAGCTTAGGTCTCATTTGCTGAGTATCGGTGTGGGTATCAAGATATGTGTTTGAGTGATATCAAAGTATCAAATATGGGTATGATATGAGTGATATTTTTGATATACTCATTATGTGAGAGATATCAAAATAATACTCAGATATCACTCATACTATCAAAATATCAAATATGGGTATGATATGAGTGATATTTTTGATATACTCATTATGTGAGAGATATCAAAATAATACTCAGATATCACTCATACTCATATCCTGATATCCATACTCGATAACATATAGCAGATATCAGTTTGATATCGATATCAAGATTAAACCAAACTCATATATGAGTATGAGTGATATTTGATAGGACAAAAACCTACCCACAAGCATATGAGATCAGTTGTAGCTTTTCAAGTATCGTTCCCACGAGGACTATATAGTATTGTTTGTATCTTAAACCAGTAAGCTAAGCCAACAGATTGAAATTTTTGTTGAACTAATTAATAAATTAAGAAACAAATGCAAGTGATGATTGTAATCAATGGAGGGAAAGTTTCCAAGGCAAGGGATCCCCGTAACTATGCTTCAGTAAACTCAACTAGATAAATGTCTGAATTTAGTCGATCTGTCTTTGTTAAAGGTAACTATATTAGGTAATTACTAATTCCTCTCGGATGATAGCAAATGTGCCTAGATTCAATTAACATCCACTCTCGCGACTTGCTAATCAAGATCTAAACCCCTTGTGCACTTAGAATCTAAGGTTAAACTGAATTAACATCCACTCTCGTGACTTGCTAAATCAAACCTAATCTTAGGGTTTCTATGATAGTTATTAATCCACATGAGAAATTAAGACGCTCCCGCATAATAAAATCTCAGGTTCAATTCCAGGATTCCAATAGAAGTTATTACCTCTCGGTCTCAAACCCTATCTGACTACCTATTAACGTTTTTACCTATCGGTTGCAAACCCTAATAGGATCCAATTCACATAAGCTAATATGGGCATTAAGCATCTAGGAATGAATCAACTAAGTTTTAGATTTCTATTCAGACAAATATCAAACAAGTCTACCTACGCATATTTGGGATCACCCCAACCCTAAAAATATGGAAATTAGCTAGACATAATTGCAAGATCAACTAAAGAAGACATAATAACAATGGAAATCATAAACAAGATTAAAAAGAAAGATGAACTTATTCTTAAATCCAGAAGAACAATCTCCAAGGTTGCAATCTTCCAAAGGGAGGCAAACAACTAGGTCTAGAGAGTTAGAAAAAGTGGCAAAATATCCATCCAAAAACCTATAACGAAGTATTTATACATATTCTAAAAATAAAGTCATCCGGGTAAAACGCACGGCCAAAATGCTACAGGTGTGAAACCGCATGGCCTGTGCGAAAAACGCACATGCAGAATCCTCCGTAGGCAAAAACGCATAGACAAATTGTGAGAAATCACTGCCTGCATGGCCGTGCAGTGGAACGCATGGCCTCTTGAAGGAAATTCAATCCAAAACGCATAGCCTCGTACGTGTCCTGCACAACTCTTGTTTTAGCTCGAATCCGGCCCAAATTTCTCACGGCTCGTCCTGTTACCCTCCAGATGACATCCGAGGTTCCAACAACATCCATAGACAACTCCAAAAATCCACCCAAGTACCTAAAAACAGACATTTTCTTGTGTAGACCTGCATAACAAAGAAAACAATGCAACTAGCAATAAATGCAACATAAAATGCATAAAACAACACGTTTACTTTTTAGCGCATATGCAAAATTGTCTTTCAGCGCATAGGCTCTCCACGTTACATTAGGAATGGCTCACCACGTTACGTGTGAAAAAACAGGTCCACACGTAACGTGGTGAGCCATTCCTCATGTTACGTGGGAAAAGTCTTCACACGTAACGTGTGGAGCTTTGAACCACATAACGTGTGGATATGGTCCAAACGTTACGTGAGAAGTCTTCACAAGAAGAGGTCCAGACTTAACGTGAGGAGATGGTCCACACGTTAAGCGCGGAGAGTGTCCCCACGTTAAGTTGACCTCTTTTTTTGATTAAGTGTTTTGAAGCTTACCCAAAAGTTTATCTGTAGGCGACGCTTGTGTTGGAATTGTTGTAGTGAACAAACAACCCTAATGCTTCTTATATAGTGAAAAAAGGCAATGTGTTTGACAGCTAATAACTAGCTGGAAAAAAACTGACTAACGTATTTGACAAATGTTTGACAACTGTTATATATAACTGTATACAGCTGTAGTCACGAGTCTTTTATCATAAACCTCAAAATGCTAAATCCTAAACCCCAAACCGTAAATGGCTTGATACTAAACCCTAAATCCCCCTAAACCCTAAATACAAAACCCTAAAACCTAAGAAGGGAAATGTATCACCACGTTACGTGTGCACACCTTGTTCGATCTGAATTCACGTGATGGACAAGGACAACATCACCACTACACAATACATGTATATTTACAGACTTTAAAAACCTAAACACAACCCCCCCTTAAACCCTAAACACAAAACCCTAAAACCTAAGAGGGAAATGTATCACCACGTTACGTGTGAGCACCTCCAACACTTAACGTGTGGAAGATGCTCACACGTAACGTGGGAATATGGTGGATGTAAAACACATTGAAAAAGTCTTGTCCCCACCTAACTGAACTAATGGTCCCCTAACTTCATCTTCTCCGGCTAAGGACACAATTTCGAGCCTAAATCCTCAAATTTTAAACACCCTCAATGTTTTCAAAAAAATAGGACAACATGAACAACAGTGATTATTGGAACAACAATGATGAAGAGAATCCACCTCCAAATGAGGTAATTTCCCTTATTTGAAGTTAAAGTTTTCATTTTTTGTTAATTATATGTTCAAAGTTTTGATCTTTAGTTGCTGAAAACAATACATGATATTTGTTGTTTAGGTGTTAGAAACCAAGTTTTATATGCTAGATTTTTAAAGTTTTGAACTTGATATTTATTGTTTAGGTGTTAGAAACCAAGTTTTACATGCTAGATTTTGAGGGATACATGTGTAAGAAAGCAAGATCCACGTTACATTGAAGAAACATATCCACACATAACGTGTGAAACATGTCCACACATAACGTGTGAAACATGTCCACACATAACGTGTGAAGCAGCTCAACACGTTATGTGTGGAGATGCTTCCCACATAACGTGTGAAACTGCTCCACACATAACGTGCGGAATAGCTTCCTTAAAGGGAATTATGGTTTCACACTTAATAATTAGTTCACTACTTGATGAGTCGATTCCATGTGTATGCATGCGAACTATTTTTTGTACGAGGGGTTGAACAATATTTTGCTCGATGATTGGAGCATGCCACAACAGTCCTTTTCTGGTTGGGAAACACCTCATGAACCGTTGCCGGAATGGAACACACCATGTGAGTGGAAAACACCAGAAGAGATACCATCCTTCTCACTTGGAGTGTTTGACGAGAGCTGTCCGACTCCAGAAGCATCTTTATCTCATGAAGAGACTCAGAATCCGGCTTCTGCTAACCCACAATTTGGCTTTCCATCCCTACACACACAACCTCAGTTCAGAAATGATCCAGAAGAGGATGTTTTTGTCTCTGTTGATTATTCAGAGTTCTTCACAACAGACCAAATCTGGGAGTCCAGAGAAGAAGCTTATAAATGGGCACGGGAGACTGCTATGTGTCATAACTTCTACATCATAAAGTGGAGGAATAAACCTTCCATAGGAGGAGCCCTTGGGGGGACTTGGTTACCGTGCGATAAGCATGGATAAAACATCCGTAAACAAGCTGACCAAGTGAGGGAGATCACAAAGTAGAAGAAGTGTGGGTGTCCATTCATGTTGAGGTTGCAAGAAGGGCCAAAGGGATCATGGAAGATGAATGTACAGACTGGAACTCACAATCATGTGATCAAAGAGAATTTGTTTGGTCATGCATTAGCTGGCCGACCAAACGCTGAAGAGAAGGGGATTATTAGGATGATGACAATTAATCATTGCAAGGCTCAAAAGATTTTTACTACAATCAGCTCGTCCCCAGGAAACTTGACCAAGATGAAGCAAGTGTACAACATGATGCATGACATAAGAAAAAACGGTATGGAAGGAAGAACAGTGGTGCAATAGTTCTTCTATGAGTGTAAGGAGAAGGGATACTTCATGGAGCATAGATTCAATAAGGAGACCAATAAGATCACAAATATCTTCTTTGCAAGCCCAGACTAGTTGTCGCTGCTGAAGGCATTCCCGTACATTGTGTTGCTAGACTCTACATACACAACTAACAGGTTAGTAACACACATATCTATTATATTCTTCACTTGTTCATGTAATCAATAGCATGCCATAACATATCATTATGTGTGCAGTTATGATTTGCCCTTCCTTGAATTTGTCAGCATCACATCTATTTGGATAAACTACAATGTTGTCGGGGCGTTTCTGGAGCGTGAGAACGAAGAGAGTTACATGTGGGCCATACAACAACTTTCAAAAATGTTTGTCAAGGTCCAACGAGCACCCACATGCTTGGTCACAGATCGGGAGAAGGCGTTGATGAATGCCTTAGAGAAACTGTTTCCAATTGCTAAATTCCTCCTATGTAGGCGCTATGTGAGGAAGAATATTGAAGACTTTGGGAAGAAGGCCATGGACAAGTTTAGGGACACAACGTTTTCCAATGATTACATGGAACTATTCAAGAAAACAACCATAGCAGGGTATGAAGCAAAACTTAAGAAGATCCCACAAGATTGGAGGAAATATCCAAAATGTATTCAGTATGTACAAAAAAACTGGCTTGACCCATACAGGAAAAGAATCGTCTCAGTATGGACATATACAGTCTTCACTCTTAGAACTTCCACAACTAACAGGTTTGTGCATTATGTTTTTAAAGTGAACTGGTTATTTGAACTTAGACTTTTATAACAACATACTGACTTCGGATTCTTGATTGTAATACAGGGTTGAAAGGGCCCATTCCAGTCGTAAAAGCTTCTTCACTAGCAATGATGACAACCTTTGCACTGTATTCGATCAGTATGATGCACAGTTGCACATTCACATTAAGGAGATAAGGGGGCCTTGAATGAGAGATTAGAAAAGCGA
Organism: Rheum nobile; assembly: GCA_027886185.1. NCBI lineage: Eukaryota > Viridiplantae > Streptophyta > Magnoliopsida > Caryophyllales > Polygonaceae > Rheum > Rheum nobile. Next base: position 1,904,318 of record WOAB01000789.1, on the reverse strand, counting down.
TTTACGTTGATAACCAAATCACATCTTTTCGGCAAGATGCACTACAAGGTCTATGCGATTGCACTAGCACGGCTGATTGAGGAATACAAGAAAGGCGAAGATCCATTGTGGAACACTATATGCAGATGCCAGATGAGGGTCAGAGATGGCTTGCCTTGCATGCATGACATGGCGCGGAATGTGATGAACCAGGAACTAATTGAACCTAGCTTATTGCATCTGTTCTGGAGGCAATTGACCTTGTCAGAAGTGCGAACGAATGAAGAAGAAGAAGCCAGACCACGTAGATTGAATAGGTCGTTGCTTGATGAATTTGCTTCAAGCTCTTCCCCAAATTGTCAGTGCATGATCAACACAGAGCTATCTCTACACTAAAGTTAGGAATAAGGGTCGGCCTCAAGGAGCTCTAAACATTCCCACCAGAAGGCAACCGTCAGCATAGGAGTACACTGGCCAATGGAACACCTCCGAAGAAGCAAAATGCAAGACCACCTAAGGAAGCTTCAACCATGTCATGGCAACCATGAAAGCCTATGCCTTCGGGTCACACGACGTTGATCAAACACCCTAGGCGATATACTACCCAGTTTTCCAAGTGTATGAAACCACACGTGGGAGGATGGTGGGAAATAGTTAATGATGGAAACTGTGGATACAGATCAATTGTGCATGGTCTGGGTTTCGGGCATGAGTAGTGGGCTTTTGTTCGATGTACCATGATCGCTACGTTGAAACAAAAGTATGAGCTATTCGCGCCAATTTGGATGTCTACGATGACACTTGAGGCAATGGAGGCGAAGCTTGCATGGTTTCCTACGGCCTACATGCCTGCCCCACGGGAGACGTGGTTGGACCTCCCGGATATGGGATGTTTGGTGGCTACTGCATTCAACTGTGTGTTCGTCTCCATCGGTGCTGGTGTAGGCACGACATACATGCCTATGAGGGCGAATCCAAACCAAGCGGTTGGAGAGAAGCTTAAGACGATATGCATTTGCCATGTTGAGAAAGAGAAACATTTCATTGTGGTACGTTAATACAATTAAATCAGTACAAATACATGTTGGTAATATGCATTACAAAATTAATATTAGATTCAAAATATGTAGATTGGCCTTGTCGAAACCTCGCCGTTGCCGGACCTTTACACCGCGTAGGTGAGATTCCATGACCCGTCTGCGGATGCCTTGGTAGATCCATTCCTTGAACGATTGACGGAGTACCAAGCACACAAACCAAAGGGTCGCGGAAAGAAGAAAGTTTAATATTGTATTGAAATGCTTTTAAAACATCGAAACTATCTTATGTTAAGACATATGTATGATGCAATGACTTTGATGTAATGTTAAGACACATGTTCGCTGTATTTATGACCTATTGGTGATTTTGTTGTCATCGGCCATTTCGTGTAGTCGGGATTTGCTCAAGACTAAAGGAGTTCGCTCGGCGCATGACGAGTTTCGGGGGTACGGAGTGCACACTCGTGTGCGTGGTTTCTGTAAAAGGGCACAGTTTGTGACAAACCATGCCCTTTAATAAAAGCCAGATTGGGCTTTCTGACAAGGCACACAGTTTGTGACAAACCGTGCCAGGCATGTCACAAACCATGCACCTTTACAGAAGGCACAAAAACTGCAAGAACCCACATTCTGGCAAGGCGCACAGTTTGTGACATGCTTGGCATGGTTTGTCACAAACCGTGCGCCTTGCCAGAATGTGGTTTCTGGCGGTTTCTGTGTCTTCTGTAAAGGTGCATGATTTGTGACATGCCTGGCACGGTTTGTCACAAACCGTGCGCCTTGTCAGGGAACGGGTTTTGGCAGTTTTTGGCGGGTTTTTAATTCTACAGAAGGCACAATCTGTACGACACATGTACGTAATTCATTGTTGCAATAATTCAAAGTTCAATAACTTCAATAAAAACCAATAACTTCCATAAAAACAAAACAAGTTTGATAATAACACAAATTCCATAACAGTTTCCTCAGGGATTGGGAAGGAAGGGATACATTCGATCCAATGATAGGCGTAGCGCCTCTGCTATATCTTCACATTCATGGTTGCGATGTGGCTGAAGACGATTGTAGCAATATTCGATGCACTGCATACAACACAAAAACATTGATATGTATAATATATATAGATAGAGTTAACCGAAAATTAAACAACCTACAAATTAATCAATTTCATACCTGTGTCGCGTCATCAATGCTCGGGGGGTTGATAAATGGGTGTATATGTGGGAGGTACCAGCCCATGTAATCACCGCTACACTCATGCCCTTGCTCGACAAGAGGGCCCATCGTATCTAGACTCATGGAATGTATATTCTGGGCATCCCAGACAAATTGAGCTCTATTGTAGTCCACAGTGTATGTGTTGATTTTGGTTCCCCTCCATGCCCTTATTGGCATTATAAGACGGTCTTGGAACTTGATGTACCCGGCCAAATTGTCTCGCCACACAATCTGGCATGTACGGCTCTGTGATCCAAAGACACGACAGAACTCCATGGAAGAGCGAAGGAGCAAAGAATGCTTCACTGAAGTCAATCAGACCGTATGGCATCCAATCAACCTAAACATAATGGGATGCCAAACAATTAAACATACCTATCATCGAATTTATTACTTAATAGAGAGAGACCGTAGATGCACTTACTCTGTCCGCAGTCATCACATCAAGCTCTGTTATGTAGTCTCTCATCCGGTTGGGTTTCTATGAAAGGTCCCATCTACAAGCATATGGGATCGGCTGCTCGAAGCCCCAACTTCTACTATGTGCAGGTCGAAACATGTTGAAGTATTGGTAGATCCACGCCTGAAAATGATGATGTGTACCAAATGGAGTCAATGAATAAAAACATTTATAACAAAATTCATGGTAGACAACAAAATTTTTATTTACAAAATTCATTGTAAATAAAGTACTATACAACAAATTTTTTACCTGTATCAGAGTATAGCATGTCGACATCAACCTCGCCTTTTTTTCTTATGCACTCGCCCAAGCTACGGTACACGTGGGCCAAAACGCCAGCACCCCATGCATAATTCATGGTAGACGAGGGATCAGAGACAAATGGAGTGTAGTAGACGGACAATTTGTGTTGGGACTTGTCTAGAAATAGACAAGAGCCCAACAAGTGAAGCAAGAACCCATACGCCCGCTACTCTTCACTCATTTGTTCGCAATGCTCCTTAAAGAACTGAGCATGTACGGTACCAGATGTCATAGCCCCAACAGACAGATCAAAGATTCCATGCGCCTCCTCCACCAAGACCTTCTTCAGATCATTCCTTCCCAACTGCTCATGCCATTTTTGTGGAGTTCTCATGTCTGTTCCATGGATGTTCAGCCCAATGATCAATAATATGTCATGGAGAGTTATAGTCATCTCTCTCTATGGCATATGGAATGAGTTGGTTTCTCGATGTCAGCGCTCAACGAACGCACTAATCAGTGCCTCGTCCACATGCTTGTGCATCAGCTCCGGTATATGACACAACCCTGACGCAGATGCCAGATGACACCATATGTCATTTCGTTTCAAAGGCCATGAACGTATCTGCTTTACTCGTTGATGAAACCTCAACGTTGGCACCGACTTTAAATATTTGAATTTTTAACATATGTAAGCAACCCATTTGAAATATTTAAAATAAATGTGAAATTTCATATAAGGTTTTTGCTGCAACTTACAATGCGCTGGTAAAAGTAGTATGATATGTGATTGGCAAAGCCCTTCAGAAGTTCAGGCATCTTCGGACCTCCAGGTACTCCAACCACCAATTCAGGGTCATATTTGCCCTTTTTCTTCGACCGGGGCAGTTTTGACCGCAAAGAAGAGGCTTCCTATGGCTCCTCGTCCGCATAATCAGGTTCACCTCTTGGAGCCCAAGCCTGACTATCCTCGTCCTATATTTTTTTTACAAATGATAAGTAATTACATTTTTATCATACGCTCATCTTTTCATATGTTAAGGCTACTTACCATAGGCTGAGGTGCGTTCGGGTAGAGGCCCGGGTTCTCCCATGGGTTGTACCGCATCTGATCATCTACGCCCTGATAATAGACGGGGATGTGATGATGGATGTGAGGGCTCTGATGGAGGTGAGGGCTGTGATAGGGCATCGGGCTATGATGACGGTGAGGGCTCTGCTGGGAAGGCAGACTAAATGGGGGGCCATAATAGGTATTCTGATTCATCGTATCAGAATAACCATGGAGCGGGCTCGCGTTCTAATCTGGGTACAGCTGCGGCTCCGAGTCAGCACGACCACCCGCCATAGGAAACGATGGCACAAATGGAAACATAGGGGGTCAACATTGCTCGCCTGCCCGTATCCTCCCTCATCCTGACTACCGCCTGCAAACCTACGGGTTACCTCCTCTTCAGTCTGAAACGAAACGTCTCGGACGAGGTTTCTTTTACTTCTATGCTTTGTTCTCTCACCGGGCTCCATCTACAACAATAAATCAAACCATTTTATCTCAAAATTACAATTCCGGGTATACAAAAAAAACATAACTTACGTGGAAACAGAATCCACACGTTATGTGTGAAGATCATCCACACATAACGTGGGGACTGCCTCCACACGTTACGTGTGGACTACCTCCGCACTTAACGTGTGGATTTGCATTTCCCCCTTTCCAGACAGATTTTCGGCGACATTCCGGTTAGATTTCCAGATTCTGGCGAAGCATTATTTCATCATAATTTCCCCAAAATCCAACAAAACTAACACTAATTAAACAACTCCAACAAAACTACCACTTGCATTTGGCTATTTTCATACAAATCCAACAAAAATCCTAAACACCCTTTCATACAAATCTATCAAATTTCTACCATTTCATACAAATATATCTATCAAATTAACAAACAAATGCAAATAAGTACTTCAAAGTTACACAAAAACAACAAAAACAAGATCAAAAACACAAAAACAATATGGATCTACAATAACCTAACAAAAACACTAAAAAATAAAAATAAAAATTAACAAGAATGTTTATTACTAACCTTTAATGAATATGGATCTACGTAACGTGTAGACCTTGTTGATTCGTAATGAGGAGACAAGCAAGCGACGTTATGTGGGGAGGGAGGACGAAGAAAAGAGAGCGGCGGTTTAGGGTAGAGGAGGAAGAAGAAAAAAAAAATTGGCTTTTAAAGCCGGAGAGGCTCCCCACGTTACGTGAGGAGCCTGTTTCCACGTAGCGTGGGAAGCCTTCTCCCACGTTACGTGGGGAGCCTCTCCTCACGTAACGTGGGGAGTCTTTTTTTCCTCACGTAACGTGGGGAGCCTCTTCCCACGTTACGTACGAGCCTATGCGTTAAAAAGTAATTTTGCCTATGCGTTAAAAAGTAAGACCCTAAAACAACATAGATTAAACACAAATGCATGTCCTAAACGTGTAACAAATTGGATGTCATCAATATTCATACCCATACCCGATATCCTGATATCAATACCAAACGGGCCCTTAGTATAATTAATGTGTAAGTGTCATTATTTTCACATTTTCAACATGGTTGTAAACCTACTGCTCAAATATGGTGTTCGGTGACGGGCAGCTAGAGAAACTTATGGAACTTATCCAAGCTGAAATTTGGAGAAAAAATAATGTTGGGGGTGGACATTATGAAGCTTATCAGCTATTTGAGGGAAATTTATCCTCAAATTGCCCCTGCAATCCATTGTATCAAAATCCTTTGGCAACGCCATCTCATGCATCGCCTCCATCTCTGCAAAAAAAAAGGTACACTCACTCTCCGAACTCTCCTTTTGTTATCAATTTCCTTGAGCAATTTCCTTGAGTGGTTTTTCAAAGAAGAGTAGGGAGCCTTATTCTTTCTTTTGTATTTTTGTTCCATAATTTCAATGATGGGAAGAGATTGGAGCCCATATTGATTGAAGGTATAGTAGGGAGCCTGATAACATTCGTTTTATACATGTTTAGGACATGCATTTAGGCTTTACCTTAAGGCTCTTTCATGTTATTATATTGCGCGCATTTTTAGTTAGTTTCATTGTTTTCTTTAGTTTAGATGTCTACACTAGTTTCTGCATGTTTTCAGATGATTTGGTGCGCAAAGAGGAGTGCTTTGAAGCATGGATATCATTGGAGGAGCTTTGGACCCAAAGGAAGCCAAGAAGATGAACTATACTTTTCGAAGAGAAGGATTCTGGTGCCAAGGAGTGGATGCAGAGCCGATTACAAGGACGCGAGTTCAATGAGTGCTTTCTGGAGTGATGCACGGTTTGTTACAAACCGTGCATCCTATGTTGTAAACCGTGCAACATTACAGTGAGCCTTTGAGGAAATTCTGGAGAGATGCACGGTTTGTTACAAACCGTGCATTATGTCACAAACCGTGCACTTTGCCCAGATGCGAGATTTTCACGGGTTTCATTTTGTTACTTTTGGAAACTCTTATCTTAGGTATAAATATTGTTGTAGGGTTAATTTTTAGAGCTCTCTTCGATCTTTTGCCACTCTTTCTAACTCTCTAGACCTAGTTGTTTCCCTCTCTTTGGAAGATTGCAACTTTGAAGATTGTTCTTCTGTATTTGAGAGTAAGTTCATCTTTCTCTTTAGGGGTTTTTGTAGGAAACCACCCGTTATATGTCACTGTTTGCACGAAACCACCCGTTATATCGATATTTATTTTAAACCACCCAATTATCTATCTCCATTAACGCAAAGCCACCCATACCCCTCTGTCGTCCACTTTGCCGTTTAAATGTGTAAAATGTCCCTTTTGCCCTCACTTTTTTTTTAAAATTTAAGGGCATATATGTCATTTTCCCTTCGATATTTAGCATATTCCAAAACCGATTGAACCCGATTAAATTAAACCAAACACGATTTAAATTAAACCAAACCCGGCTAAAAACCCAAACCCGATTAAAAATCCCTAACTTCCCATTTCTCTCTGGAGGATTAGGGTTCTTAGTCGATTTGGGGTGAAATGGACTTCTGAATGTGCCTTGTGCTTAGAGAACAGGCTGGCAAAGCCATCCCACGAGTCGTCCCCGCCGCGAACCCGAACAGGTTGGCGCCTTCGACCGCAGATCCGGTGACGGTGTTGGAAGTATGTGTTCTGTCGCCATCGTCGTCCTGTGGAGACCGGGACTCCGACGTCTCGTCGTATCTGTAGGAGAAGAACAAGGCGCCGACGAGCTTCCATTTGCAGTGGGAGGCGGTGAAGTTGGTGCTAGACTCACACCTTCCCTTCCACGTGCTGGGGACGAGGACCATTCCGGCGGTGTTGGATTCCGGGAAGGCCACGGGGGTCCGATCTAGGCCGAGGAACTCAGGGGTATGGGTTGTGTGGAGCTTGTAACGCGACTTAGGGAACACAAAGAGGATACCCGGTCGACTCGTGAGTGACTCGGCCTGGCCCGGGTTTGGGATTTTAGTCGGGTTCGATCGTGTTTGGTTTAATTTAATCGGGTTGGCCGGAGGTAGGGGATGAGGGTAATTTTGTAATATAAAAAAAAAGTGAGGGCAAAAGGGACATTTTATACATTTAAACGGCAAAGTGGATGGCAGAGGGGTATGGGTGGCTTTGCGTTAACGGAGATAGATAATTGGATGGTTTAAAATAAATATCGATATAACGGGTGGTTCCGTGCAAATGTTGACATATAACAGGTGGTTTCCTGCAAAAACCCCTTCTCTTTAATCTTGTTTATGATTTCTATTGTTATTATGTCTTCTTTGGTTGATCTTCCAATTATGTCTAGCTAATTCCATATTTCTATGGTTTGGGTGATCCCAACTATGCGTAGGTAGACTTGTTTGATATTTGCCTGAATGGAACTCTGAAACTTTGTTGATTCATTCCTAGATGCTTAATGCCCATATTAGCTTATGCGAATTGGATCCTATTAGGGTTTGCAGCCGAGAGGTAAAAACATTAATAGGTAGTCAGATATGGTTTGAGACCGAGAGGTAATAACTTCTATTGGAATCCTAGGAATTGAACCTGAGATGTTGTTATTACAAGAGCATCTTAATTTCTCATGTGGATTAATAACTATCATAGAAACCCTAAGATTATGTTGCATTTAGCAAGTCACGAGAGTGGATGTTAATTTTGTTTGACCTTAGATTCTAAGTGCCCAAATGGTCTAGAGCTTGATTAGCATGTCGCGAGAGTGGATGCTAATTGAATCTATGCACATTTGCTATCATCCGAGAGGAATTAGTAATTACCTAAGATAGTTACCTTCAACAAAGACATGCTAAGTTCATGCATTTATTTGGTTGAGTCTATTGAAGCATAGTTGTGGAGATCCCTGGTCCTAGAACCTTCCCTCTATTGATTACAATCATCACTTGCATTTGTTTCTTAATTTTTGTTAGGGTTTTTTTGCAGAAAACCATCTGTTATATGTCACTATTTGCACGAAACCACCCGTTATATCGATATTTATTTTAAACCACCCAATTATCTATCTCCGTTAACGCAAAACCACCCAGAGTCATCTGTCGTCCACTTTGCCGTTAAATGTGTAAAATTCCTTTTTTGCCCTCGCTTATTTTTTAAATCTTTTATTTCTTACATCCAAAATTTGTCTAAGCTATGTAAATAACTTAAATTTTATTTATATAAACTAATGGGAATTTTAGATATTAATTTTAATTTTTTTTTATAGATTTTAGGGGCAAATTTTACACTTTTGGAAAAACAAGGATGTTTTTGTAATTAGGACCAAAAGAGATCTAAATCATGTTCAGGCCAAGAACACGAAGAACATCGCGTGAACAACATCTCGTGTGAGGTAATCGGCGGTCTTGAACATCATCTCGTGAACGTCCACCGTCCCCTTGGGCGCGAGTCCCAGCGCCGACAGCACCACCGTCTCGTTCCCCAATGGACGAGCCCAGCCCCTCTCGCCTCGAACCTTGAACTCTTGGCTCACCATTAAAATAGAGGCTCCATTTTAATGGAGATTTCACGCTCGACTTTGACTCGAATCTTTGAATTAAACATCGGGCATTGAAGAGGAAGATTTGGGGAATTCAATTCCTCAATCAATTTGGATTAAATGTGGGCAAGATCCCCGAGATTTGTCCGAGAATCCAAAGCTCTATCGCGAACATCGAATTGAATTTCTTCGAAATTCGATTACACCGGATTGAATTGGGAGGAGTGGATCACGGGATTGTGTCGAGGGCTGTTAATGTTTCAAAAGCCCTATATATACCCCTTCGATTGACCTCCCAATTCATCCAATTTCAACCGAGAATCCACGAACCCTAGAAAACCTCGACAACTTCGAGCTGAAGCCTTCCCTAATCAACATGGTTCAGTAGAATTAATTTGGAGGTCTACCTTCTGAGAACCCACACCAACATCTGGCCACTTTTATTGAGCTAATGGATAATGTGAAGATCCATGAGGTATCCCAAGATGCGTTTTTCCTACGAGCCTTTTCATTCTCTCTACGAGATAGGGCCAAGGCTTGGTTCAAAGCCCTACCTCTGGGCTCTATTACCACTTAGGATGAGTTAATAAAGGCATTTCTCAACAAATACTTCCTACCAAAGAAGACTGTTGAGATGAGGAATCAAATTCTTGCATTCAAGATGAAGGATGAAGAGTCTCTTTACGAGGGGTGGGAAAGATTCAAGGAATTGTTGATGCTGTGCCCTCATCATGGGCAACAAAAATGGACCTGCTGCATGTCTTCTACAACGATGTTGATAGTTCTACCATGCTAATCATTGATGCTTGAACGAGTGGTAGAATTATGAGTATGGAAGTTGATGATGCTTGGGACTTGATTGAGAGTACTGCTCAACACTCTCACTATTACAATGATCCTCGCTCTACTTCAAGTTCCAAGAAACCTGTAGGGATGTTTGAGGTTAGCTTTGAGACACACCAATAAGCTCAAATAGATGCTATGGCGCAAGAGATCAAGACGCTGAATCTATTAGTGCAAAAGTCTCAGGCACAAAGCGCAGTGCAATCCACACAGGCTATTTTTGGTGTATCCTGTAAGTTTTGTGGAGAGAGTGACCACACAATATCATCTTGTCATCTCTTCGCTTCCCAGAACGAGTCTCAGGGAGAAGTGAACTACATGAACAACTTCAACAGAGGTCCTAGAAATGATCCGTATTCCAATACCTATAATCCTGGGTGGAGTAATCATCCAAACTTCTCCTACAAGAATAAAGATGCTCAACAAAGACCACCTCCTAGGTTCCAACCAATAGTCTCACAACCACACAATCATGCTCAAGTTCAGATTTCTGAGAACTCTACACTGGAGTCCGTGTTGAGGGAAATAGATAAAACCCAAGGGAACATGGCTTCTTATATGGAAGCCTTGTCTAAGAATGTTGACAGTTTTGAGAGCTTGCCTAAAAGGATGGACCATCTTGAGAGTCAGTTGGCACAAATTGCTATGAATGTTCCTAAGCCGACTGGTCAACTTCCTGGTCAACCTAAAGTCAACCCCAAGGAGCATTGCATGGCTGTCACTCTGAGTGACGAAAAACAGTTGGGGGAGCCCCGTCCAAGAGAAAAAGAAGCGACCAAGGAGCATGTGGAGAAGCCACAAGAAGAAGAGCCCAAGTATATTGCTCCCCCTCCATACAAGCCACCGCTGCCTTTTCCTCAGAGAAGAATTCAGATACAGCTAGAGAACCAATTTATGAAGTTTAAGGAGATGATGAAGAAGCTGTATGTTGACATACCTTTCACAGATGTCCTCACTCAAATGCCTGCGTATGCTAAGATTCTGAAAGAGATTCTGATGAGGAAGAGAAGGCTGGAGAACTATGAGACTGTGGCCTTGACAATGGATTGTGTTGAGAAGATGCCAAAGAAACTACAAGATTCGAGTAAATTCTTTATCCCTGCATATTTTGGCAATTTGACTTATAATTTTCTTTGTGATCTTGGGTCTAGTGTCAATGTTATGCCCTTGTCAATTTGCAAAGAGCTGAAATTGGGTGATCATACTCCATCCAAGATGTGTCTCCTTATGGCTGATAGATCTGTTACGCATCCTGTGGGCATAATAGAAAATGTTCCTGTGAAAGTGGGAAAGTTTTTCATGCCAGGATATTTCATGATACTTGACATGGAGGTTAGTGACAAGACTCCCATCATCCTTGGGAGACCATTTTTAGCCACCGCTGAGGCTAATATTGATGTCAAGAATGGAAATCTTTCATTCATGATAGGGGAAGAGAAGATTGAGTATAAATATTTCAAGCATCACTTCCTTGAGTTATACAAAGACACTCCACCAATTCTTGTTATTGGTACCTGCTGTAAGATTGAGGTTGATCCTGAACATGATGAGATCATATCCGACATTGCTCGATTGCTTGATATATCCCTAGGATATCCGGACTCAAACAATGGTGAAACCATTAAACATGATGAAAATGGGAACTCCAAAGAGAAGGAAGAAGGCTAGAACAAAGGTTGAGTTCAAGAGTGGAAATATGGTGTTGTTATCTCATGAGAAATCTAACATGTATCCAGGTCCTAAAGGGACAAGATGGTTAGGACCATATAGGGTGACTCGAGTTTTGAAAGGTGAGAAAATTGAGTTATGGCATAAGAACCCTGGAAAGTTCAAGGTGCAGAGTCGTCGATTGAAGCATGTTGTCACACCTAATCCGATCAAGCCGTGTACCACCGACCATTCTGATCCGAGTACTTAAAGCTGATGGAAGGTCTAGCTAACGACCTTAAACAAGCGCAGCTTGGGAGAGAACCCAAGGTAAGTTTTCTTTTTCTTTATCTTTGATATATATAAAAAAAAAACAAAGAGATTTTGACGGAGCTCTCTAGAGTGTCACAAATCGTGTGACAAACCGGGAGAGCTCTCTAGAGTCATGCATGGTTTGCGACAAACCGTGTACCATTGTTGCAAACCGTGCAATTTTACAACTCAAACACCGTCAAATTTTTCGAAAAAAAAAACTTTTTCTCTTCTTTCTTTTCCTTTCCTTTTTTTCTTCCCTAACCCTTTCAACCCACCGGACGACCCATCGCCGCAGTGGACTGACTCTGTGAGTTTCTTCCTCTTTTGTTATGTTTCTATATTAGGACAATGTATGGTTTAGCATGAGGGAGCAATTCACATGTAGACTTGCATGTTCATATTAAATGCATGTTCATCTTAGATTTAGTTGCATTTCCTTTGGTTGTTTTTACATTTTTATTAACTTGTTTCCATGCATTGCATTATGGATGCTTGATTTCCTCTGATTGTTTTTCTCATAATGCATAATTTATGAATCCTCTTAATATGTTTTGGTTGTTGATATTGCAATTCCATTATGAGCATGATTATGAGGGTTTGAACCTTAGACATTTGGCTTGAGCATGTGACCTTTTGATTGAGATGTGTTAGGACCGACACTCTAGACAAAATCACGGTGAGCTTTTGGCCTTTTCAGGACTATTCCTGTGCAAGTCCTCTTTTTCTCTATGTGTGAATCTCTCTTTGCTTGCTAACTCTAGAACTTGAATTAGAACCTTTTTCAAGGCAACACTTATGGATTATGTACATGACATTAATATGATTGAGACATTGTTTTATATTAGCCCATTATCCCTGACCGCCTTATATATGTTTTCCTCTGCTTGAAGCCCCTATGTGCCTTAATTGCCTTTTCTTTGGAAGCTCCACAAAAGCATACCGAGCCTATATATTCATCCTACCCATCCGGGGATTAGGATAGTTGATTTGTTTACATATATTATTGGTTGGATGTGATTTTTTGTGCCTTTTGTCCCTTCTTCTTTTGATAAAAAAAAAGAAAAAAAAGAGAGAACAAAAACAAATAAAAGCAAAGAAGAAGAAGGACAAGCAAAGGTTGTGTTGTATGGGTGTGAAAGACGCAGGTTTGGAATGTAGGATATCTTTAAGCTTGGTGGCGTCTTGACAAATTCCTTTTCCTCGGATTTAGCACCACAAGGCCTAAATATATCCCTACCTGACTTTAATACCTTGGCCTCATTACAACCTCGTTAAGACCTCATGATTTTGTTATGTACATGGTCTCTAGTAATGGAGATTCAGGACGTTGTTGCAAACCTATGGTAGTTTAGCATTCAAAGTAGAGAATTGAGCGAAACACAAACCTAAACACATGAGTGGAGTGACTTTATTTTGTTTTCCTAGTGAGGTTTGGAGTAGAGGAACTAATTACTTTTCTTTCATTGGTTGAGAAGCATGATATTATTGCACTTGTCTCATGTTTGAATTCTCAGGATTATTGCTCACTTGTCTCTTGGATAGAAACAACCTTAGCATATTTTGTGGATTTAAAGTTATGTACTTGCTTGAGGACAATCAAGGGTTAAACTTGGGGGAATTTGATAACATCCGTTTTATATATGTTTAGGACATGCATTTAGGCTTTACCTTAAGGCTCTTTCATGTTATTATATTGTATTTTTAGTTAGTTTCATTGTTTTCTTCAGTTTAGATGTCCACACTAGTTTCTGCATGTTTTCAGGTGATTTGGTGCGCAAAGAGGAGTGCTACGAAGCATGGATATCATTGGAGGAGCTTTGGAGCCAAAGGAAGCCAAGAGGATGAACAATACTTGTCGAAGAGAAGGATTCCGGTGCCAAGGAGTGGATGCATAGCCGGTTACAAGGACGTGAGTTCAAGGAGTGCTTTCTGGAGTGATGCACATTTCGTTACAAACCGTGCATTCTATGTCGTAAAACATGCAACATTACAGTGAGCCTTTGAGGACATTCTGGAGAGATGCACGGTTTGTTACAAACCGTGCATTATGTCACAAACCGTGCACTTTGCCCGAATGTGAGATTTTCACGGGTTTCGTTTTGTTACTTTTGGAAACTCTTATCTTAGGTATAAATATTGTTTTAGGGTTAATTTTCATAGCTCTCTTCGATCTTTTGCCACTCTTTCTAACTCTCTAGACCTAGTTGTTTCCCTCCCTTTGAAATATTGCAAGTTTGGATATTGTTCATCTGGATCCGAGACTAAGTTCATCTTTCTCTTTAATCTTGTTTATGATTTCCATTGTTATTATGTCACCTTTGGTTGATCCTGCAATTATGTCTAGCTAATTCCATATATCTAGGGTTGGGGTGATCCCAACTATGCGTAGGTAAACTTGTTTGATATTTGCCGGAATGGAACTCTGAAACTTTGTTGATTCATTCCTAGATGCTTAATGCCCATATTAGATTATGTTAATTGGATCCTATTAGGGTCTGGAACCGAGAGATAAAAACATTAATAGGTAGTCAGATAGGGTTTGAGACCGAGAGGTAATAACCTCTATTAGAATCCTAGGAATTGAACCTGAGATATTATTGCGAGAGCATCTTAATTTCTCATGTGGATCAATAACTATTATAGAAACCCTAAGATTAAGTTGGATTTAGCAAGTCACGAGAGTGGATGTGAATTCAGGTTGACCTTAGATTCTATATGCCCAAAGGGTCAAGATCTTGATTAGCAAGTTACGAGAGTGAATGTTAATTGAATCTAGGCACATTTGCTATCATCCGAGAGTAATTAGTAATTACCTAAGATAATTACCTTCAACAAAGACATGCTAAGTTCAGGCATTTATCTGGTTGAGTCTATTAAAGCATCGTTGTAGAGATCCTTGGTCCTAAAACCTTCCCTCCATTAATTACAATCATCACTTGCATTTGTTTATTAATTTTAGTTATTAGTTCAACGAAGATTTCCATCTTTTGGCTTAGCTTACTAGTCCAAGTTACAATCGATACTAGATAGTCCTCGTAGGAACGATACTTGAAATGCTATAACTGATCTCATACGCTTGTGGGTAGGTTTTTGTCCTATCATAGCCTTATTCTTACTTGGTGAATGATGATGTCTCTGAGCGATTAATTGAAATTGGCAATAATTTGATAAAGGTGGAGATAACACGGTGTTCGACGAAATGCCAATTTAGAAGAAACATAGTGGTTCTTCATACTTTGATGAGTTTGACGTAGAATTTTGCTTAGAAAAACATGGTTGTTCTTTCCGATTAGGTTCATGATTATATTAACACGCTTGCACAAGTTGAGATCAAATTTTGGGTCTGACTGTAGATAAGATGGAAACAAGTATCAATATTCGGTGTATTTGATAAGAAATTCTGCATCAATAAGATTTAATTGAGTGTTGATTTGAGAGTGGTTGTGACTTGTCACATAATTTTACAATTATGCTTGTAGCTTACTTACAGAAGGTATGAGACAAATAATAATTAGCTCAGAGGCACTAAGTATCCAGTACACATCTATATAGCAAAGCCGAAAAAATTGAAAATTTTGCTGAAATTTCTTCTATTAAATTTTGTTGTGGCTTTCTGTGGAAAAGATTTTGTCTTATAATGAATCTATCTAACATCTAGGGGTGTTCATCCACGGACCGGACCGGATTTTCGGACTGGACCGGAAATGACTGGACCGGACCGGTGAAAATACGGTCCGGTCTCCGGTCCATGTTTTCCCATTAATCCGGGTCCGGTCCGGTCCAAACCCGGATTTTAACCGGTCCGGACCGGTGGACCGGATTTTTTTTTTTTTAATTTATATGTTTTTTAGAGATTTATATGTATTTTTTATAGATTTTTTTTAATTTAATAAATTAGGAGTATATATGTTTTATAGATATTTTTTTATAGATTTTAAATAAGATTTTAATTTTTTTTATTTTTTAAATAAAATCCGTTCCAATCCGGTCTTAGACCGGACCGGACCGGAATCAGACCGGACCTATCCGGTTCAGTCCGGTCTCCGATCCACCATTTTCAAAAAATCCGGTCCGGTCTGGACCGGATGAACACCCCTACTAACATCACTTGACATTGATCTAATATTGCAGTCATACATTGATCTAATATTGCAGTCATCCTATGATGGGTTTATTCACTATTTTTAGCTTTCTAATCAAATCTTCCTTATTATTTTCCATTGGATGGATCAAGCTTGTGAAATTGGTAACATTTCTCTTAACACCTATATTTCATCGGAAATAATATGTAGGTTTTACAGGGATTGTTTGAGCCCTGTTGTAGCAGCTTGTTGCCCTTTTGATGATATCAATTAGCTAGTTGATATTAGATGGTGGACATCATGAAGATGTTACATTTCATTTGTCATACTTTGGCCGAGATTGCGACATTGGGAGATTAAGTATCTACTTATGATGAGTAATTTGCTCAAATATTCAGGATTGTGCATATATTAGTAATTTGCTCATAAAAAATGAATTTGTAAGGAAATATAATAGTATTGTAACTCCATTAGTGTGGAAATAACTTCTTATGAAATTCATAATCGAATAGAAAGAAGAAAAATTATACCTCTCTTATCTCAAGTGCATATCACATGAATTAGTTATACCTATTCTCTTTTTTGAAAAAAAGTTATACCCTTCAATTATACTTATTTATAATTTCACCATTCATTTAAAAAAACTTCACTTTATCGAACATATAACAAACTTATTTGAAAATATCAGTTACCAAATCATATTCAGTTTCAGCTGCACATTTCAGCCCCAAATCAACTTCAGCTTTTAAAATAGCATATGTCCTTGTGTCTTGCATGGGCTTGGTTAATAAAATTCAAAATTCAATTTTTTTAGATATTTACGAAAACTAAACTCGTAAAAATATGAGCTTAATCTCTTGAAAATATGGTGATGAGGTTTTTGTATGATTAGAATTGAAAGTATATAGGCGAATTTGTATACAATAATGGAAAATAAATTAGGAAGTTCATACAAATAACTTAATAAGAAAACATATAAATTAGATTTGAGTAATGGAAATGATTAATTATGTATAAATAATTAAAAGGGGAAAATGGTTAAATTTAAACATTTTTGATATATTACCACTTTTGCATCATAAATCATACATTAACAATTATATTTAAGTATTTTTATCACTTATTTTATCACAATTATATTTTCAATTTAAACATTTTTTTTTGATATATTACCACCTTTGACATGGTTGAAGCATATATTTTAATTTTTATATATTAATCTATATATATACTATAGACGAAGCATAAATCCTACGTGTCGGTCTCACGTTCAATTCGCCTACGTGTCGTCAACACGTTAAATTCGCCTACGTGTCAGCCTCTAACCTATGCCACCTCATCCACCACGTCATCCAATATCTTATCTTATTGATTATTTTCATAACGATTTAAAACTAAATAATAATTATATTATTTCTTATCTTATTTTCGAATTTTTACCATAACTATTTATCTTATCTTATTTTTTATTTCCATAGCTATTTAAAACTAAATAATAATTATATCCTTTCTTATCTTATTTTTGAAATTTTACCATAACAATATAAAACTAAATAATATTGACAATATAAAAAAACACGATTTCTATTTCACGCACCGGCAAAATTGTTATTTCACGCACCAGTTCGTCTGTGACGGACCAAAGGAACTCATACGTGACGGACCAAAGGAACTCATACGTGACGGACCAAATGCACTCGTCCGTCACGGACCATGTACATCCGTCCGTGACGCACGAATCAATCTGGTCCATCACGGACGGATGTACATGGTCCGTGACGGACGAACCCTAAATAAGAAAATTGAATGTTACTTGTCCCCACCTAACAACATTAACTACCCTGTCAAATCTCATCAATATTATGTCCAAAGTTAAACCCTAAACCTCTTCATCACTATTCCCTTTCCCTCCCACAACACATCTTCCATTCTCATCATCTCCAAGAGTTCATTTCCATGGCAAATGAAGATGATTTTTCCAACTTCAATGGTGGAGAAGATGTTTCAAGGAGTTACAATTACAATGAGGTATGTTTTTTAAGCTTTTACTTTACATGTTAGTAAAAGTTAAGATTTTTTATGGTTCTTTCTTGTGAATGTATATGATTGAGTTGTTCTTACCCCAAAACAAACACTTTCTTACGGTAATTTCAATAGTTGTGACTATATGTTCATACAAACTTCATCTTTGATTAAGTTGTACTAAAAAGTTGTAGATTTTGTGTGCAAAACTGCATGTTTGAGTATTGAGCGTTGTTATGTTGAGTGAAAAACTTCAAGACTTCATCTTTGTCCGTGTCTGTTTTTTGAAAGGAAAACAAGTAAATCCATACGTGACGAATGGATTGAGTTGGTCCTTCACGTATAGATTCACCTCATCCGTCACGTATGGATTGACATGGTCCGTGACGGACCAACTACATCGTATGATACTTACATGCCTAGCTTGCATTACATCCAACTCCGCCCGTAAGGTTGTGTTTGACAGAAACTGAATACTTCGCTAAATTGTTTTTTTACTTCAATAGGAGAACAATATCGTGAACAACGGTGTTAACAATCTGTCCCTAAATGATGCATGGGACATGGCACCACCATCCTTCTCACTTGGGTTGTTAGGCGAACCTATGCCGCCTCAACAACCTCATTTGTCGGGATTAGATTGTTTTGCTCATAGTGGAATTCCGCCCGTAAGGTGGCAAGCTCCACCTAAGTTTGGGTTTCCGGCATTACACACAGCCGCATTTTTATTTTCCTACACCTGAAGAAGTGATTGTTTCTGAAGATTATTCAGAGAAGTTCACCACGGGTGAAGTATTCGGCTCCAGAGATGATGCAATTAAAAGGGCTAGACAGATTGCCTTTGATAATCACTTCTGCCTCACTATTGGTCGGGATAGAAACTTTGGTGGAGGAAGCCTTCGGAAGTCATGGTTGATGTGTGAAAAAGCGGGAGTTTATATTCCTAAAGATGAAACTAGAGTAAGGCAAAGAACAAGGAGCAAAAAATGTGATTGTCCCTTCAGATTGTTGTGTCAAGAAAATCCGAGGGACTCATATACACTCAATATAGTTGTTGGAACCCACAACCATGTCATTGGTGATGACTTGTACGGGCATGCAGTTGCTGGAAGGTTGACACCTGAGCAGAAGAAGTTGGTTAAGGTCATGACAGAAAATCATAGTAAACCATCAAAGATTGCAACAACACTTAACTAGGACCCGAACAACTGCACTAAAATGCATCAGATTTACAATGAAGTGTACAATGTCCGACATAGTGGGATGGAAGGAAGAACCGTGGTCCAAGAGTTCTTCCATAAGTGCAAGGAGAACAACTACTTTGTGGAGCATAGGTCGGATCGAACGACGAATAAGATCACCGACATTTTCTTTGCCAGTCCAGATTCCATGAAACTCCTAAAGGCATTTCCATACGTCCTTTTGCTAGACTCCACATACAGCACTAACAGGTTAGTGTAACACATCTACTTGCTACATCTATTTTAACTTATGTTTATTCATTATGCATGACACATCTTCTTGTGCAGGTATGACTTGCCTTTCCTGGAAATAATAGGAGTCACGTCTACATGGAAGAACTATAATGTGGCGGGGGCATTTCTACAGCATGAGAAAGAAGACAACTACGTGTGGGCCGCACAACAACTTCTTAAAATGTGCTCAAAGTGTCAAGTAACACCGACATGCCTAGTGACAGATCGTGAAAAGGCCTTGATGAATGCATTAGATAAACTCTTTCCAAGTGCCAAGTCTATCCTCTGTAGGCGCCATGTGAAGAAGAACATAGAGGACAATTCTAGGAAGGAGATGAAGGATAAAAGCTTGGGTGCAAGGTTTGCAAATGCATACTATAATTTATTCAAGCAAACAACTGTATCCGAGTACGAGATGGAGTTGCGTAGAATTCAGTCGGAATGGAGAGTTTGGCCACGTCTACTTCAGTATGTAAGAAACAACTGGCTCATCCCGTACAGGGAAAGACTTGTGTCAGCTTGGACAGATACTGTTTTCACGCTTGAAACGTCAACGGCAAACAGGTTAATGGCCACGTCTGAATCTGTATTGCATTTTCATTACATTCTTCTATGATCAAACTTTAAACTCTATTGTACTAAATATAGGGTTGAAGGAGCACACTCTAGTTTAAAAGACTTCTTGACTACTCCATATGACAGTCTAGACACGATATTCGGTCAATATCATTCAAAGATGGTTAACCAAGTGAAGGAAATCAAGGGAACCTTCAACGAGAGTGCACAGAACATGATGACGCTTGTGACTGGGGCTGATGTTTTCAAGCTATTGAAGTACAAAGTATCTAAGGTTGCACTTGACCGCTTGACTGAGGAATACAGAAAAGGGGGAAATCCATTTTATGACAGTACCTGCACATGCTAGATGAGGGTGAGAGATGGATTGTCGTGTGTGCATCGTATCGCTAGATATGTGACGAGTTCAATCCCTATTAACCCGACAAAGTTGCATCCTTTTTGGAGACAATTGAGTTTGTCAGAAGTGCAAGACGAAGGTGAGGCTGAGGTGAAGCGCAAAGTCGCGAGATGTTTGATGGATCAATTTTATACGGATGAGTTCCCCAATCTGTCAGCAGATGATCAAGAAAAATGTATCTCGCGACTTTACGACATTGCTCGCCCCGAGGGGACCAGTCTGCAAGAGCCGGCTATTGTGAGGCATAAGGGACGACCAATGAGAGCTCCAAACAAAGATAACACTAAAAGACATCCTTCTTCATGGGAATACACAGACAAAGAGATGGAAGGGACACCTCCCAAGAAGCAACGAGGTAGGCCACCAAATCCCACTAGTACACCTTCACCAAGCCCTACGGCTCCTATCACTCCTTTGAGGCCATCTCAGGTTAGAGCTTCCAAGAATCCAGTGGGTCAAATGTTTCCACCACCTTTTCATGCTCCACAGTCCTTCATTAAAGACTTTGAACCGTATATGGATATAGTTTCGTCGTGTATGCACGAACACATAAACGGTTACTTTGATGCTTTAGCGTTTGAAGAAAGTTATGGCAAATACATGCAAATTAGTTTGATTATCATCATAAAACTAGTCAAGAAACTACAATTCCATAATGAATGCGACACTCCCTAAAATACAACCAAAGTAGCAATTGAAAACTTGAATGCACTTAATCTTCGTCCTCCTCCTCCTCATTGCCATGCTCGTAGGGTCTGAAGTCCTGGATGCAGTGTCGCACAACAGTGCGCATGTTGTAGAATTGTTCTTCCTCCGCATCATAGAAAGGATTTAGACGCTGCAATGCTTGTCCAATGACCTACAGAAATACGTATAAATTAAAAAGAATCGGTTTAATTGTATAAGAAAAGTAAAAACACATCTTCCAACATATTTTTTTACCTTGACAGGATCTCTGATGCCAGCATCCTGAGGCCTCACACATGGGTGTGTACGAGGTATGTACCACTCCATGTAGTCGGCACTACACTCATATCCTTGTGAAGCAGGAGGGCCCATATGTGTGATCCAGATGGAGTGTTGACTTCTTGCATCCCAACTCCAGTTTGAAGCGGGGTCATACTGCACTATATAACTCCTAAT
This sequence comes from Rheum nobile, assembly GCA_027886185.1. NCBI lineage: Eukaryota > Viridiplantae > Streptophyta > Magnoliopsida > Caryophyllales > Polygonaceae > Rheum > Rheum nobile. Next base: position 1,882,866 of record WOAB01000789.1, on the reverse strand, counting down.
GGTGGGAGGTCTGTGCGCTTTGATGGGCTCTATAACTGGTCGGGGAATCCCCTGTACCACTCCAAATTGCCTCGATACCCGATCCGACATATATGGCTCGGTAATTCTCAGAAAAGAGATGACCCCATGAAAAAAGGCAGGAGTCAACGCCGGGATGTTGTAATTAACGTAGCCATAGGGCTGCCAGTCAACCTACACAAAAAAGGATGCAATTAACACAACATCAAGTAACTTTACACAATTGTAATACATTAATATGAGAAATAAACTACATCGTATGATACTTACATGCCTAGCTTGCATTACATCCAAATCTTCCCTATAGTTTCTTCTATGTCTACTAGGAGTCTGCACAGGGTTCCATCGGCTGGCATATGGCACAACGTCTTCAAAGCAGGGATTTTCTTGTGGGCGAAAGCTAGGGAAGTATAGATAGATCCAAGCCTGTACATAAATAACAACAACAAACATATCAACCTTACCTTAAATGTAATTAAATTATATAAAAACAATATGCAACAAAATCCTTACCAACAACAAAGTGTAGTAGGTGGACATCTGACGGCACTCATGCCGTGAACACTCGTCCAATGACCGATACATGAATGCCAATGTGCCAGATCCCCAAGAAAGATTGCAAGTATCACCAATGTCACTCACGTAGGTCACATAAGGCTTGGGCAGCATGTGTTGGGACTTGTCTGGAAAGAGGGTCGAGGCCATCAAGTACCACAAATAACCAGATGCGATCTCATCATCATCTAGGTCATTGTTCAAGCAGTGATATTTCAGGTTGTCTGCAGTGACACCTTGTCTAGCCATTTGTTCCGTCAAGGAAAAGAACTGTATTGCCCTCATCGCTTGTTGATTGTACAATTCATTTTTACCCTTGCTGCGATCCTAGAGAGGAAGTCCCATTCCGTGCCCATCAATATTGATGCCCAAAATCATGTAGACATCCAGGAGAGTGATCGTCATCTCTCCAAATGGCATATGAAATGAATTTGTCTCTGGCTGCTATCGCTCCAGAAATGCAGAAATCAAAGGCTGATCTATATAAGTGTACATCAGGTCCTGCAAATGTGTGATGCCGCTGTTTCTGGCAAGAGCACACCATGTAGAGTCATCGTCAAGCATCCATTTTCTTAGCTGCTCTTGTCTGGAAATGAGAGATGTGGGTCGGGGGAGACGAAGTTGCTGCATTTATATGCAGCGACTTCGTCCGTGACGCACGGATTGTGTTGGTGCGTCACGGACGGAATGTGTTGGTTCGTGACGGGGGGATTGGTTTGGTACGTGACGGACGAACCCGTGCATGAAATAAAAATTTTACCCGTGCGTGAAATAGCAAGGGCCTAAAAAAATTATCTTATTATTTCAGTTTAAAAATAGTTAATTCGAGTTTTTTGATAACAATTAATAAAAAATATTTATGATTAAAAGCTAATAAATCCATAACTATCTATATTCATACTAATTTAAAACTAAATAATAATTATATCATTTTTTTAATCTTATTTCTGAATTTTTACCATAAATATTTAAAACAAAATAATATTGACAATATAAACAATTTATCTTATTTTTTTCAGTATAAACATAATAAATTCAATTTTTTTAATAAAACATATTTGTGATATAAAAACTAATAAATCCAAAAATTTTGGTATGTTTGTATAACTTTCCTCATACTTTTAATATATCGTTAAGTATAATATATAAACACAACATCTTTGTAAACAAACTATCTTTACCTTAACTATCTAATACTAAATAATAATTATTTCCTTTCTTATCTTATTGTTTATTTCTTCCTATTTCTTTATAAAAAAAATTATCTTATTATTTGAATTTTTACCTTAACTATTTAAAGCGAATTTAATTTTGATAATATAAAACTTTATCTTATTACTTCAGATTAAAAATAATAAATCCGATTTTTTAATAAAAACTATTTGTGATTTAAAAACAAAAAAAACAAAAAAAAAATGGTGTTTTTGTATAACTTTCCTCATACTTTTAATATATCTTTAAGTATAAGATATAAATACAATATATTTGTGAACAATCTATATTTACCATAACTATTTAAAACTAAATAATAATTATATCATTTCTTATCTTATAATTATTTCTTTATAAAAACTTTATCTTATTGTTTGAATTTTTATCATAACTATTTAAAACTAATTTAATTTTTACAATATAAAAATTTATCTTAGATTGTTAACATTTGATAGATGAATTTTGCGCGTTGACTCTTCTAATTAAGTAGGAACTCCTTCGTTACTTTTCACCTTTGATAGATGAATTTTACCATACTTTTTTTATTTTTTATTATAAATATATCCTATAAGATATAACCACCAAAAGTTACCATATTAAAAAATTGACTCCACATGACCGAACTTTATGTGAATTGAAAACATATTTTGATATTTCCTTAGCTAGCTAAATAATCTATATCTTCCATTTTTTTGATAAACAAATAAGATAATCTATATATATCTTTCTATTATATTGTATATCTCAAAGCTCTCTTTATTTAAACACTCTATATATACACTTATTTCACCCTAATTTATAGTCTTATTATATTTCTCTGTAAAAACCAATTCTTCTCCCTGTAAAGGTCATATAATTATATCATTTCTTACTTTCATGTTAACTATTTAGTTACTAATAACTTATAGCTTATTCTATTCTTGCAGATAACAATGGCTGAAAATTATACTCCATTGAAGATCTCAAGTTAAAGACTAATGTCACTTGGAAGATTCGAGTTCGTGTGTCGCATATGTGAATTAGAACTCTATTCAATAGTAAAGATGTTATCATTAGTAAATAAATGATTTTGGTTGATGACATTGGCTGGAAATTTATTCATAATTCTATATATTATAACTATTATGATATCTTATACCAATTTGTCTTATAGAATAAACTACCATCCTCATCTTCATCCGAGAAGGAGCAATCCTCATCTTCATACGAGAAGGAACAATCCTCATCTTCATACGAGAAGGAATAAGAATCTCAACTCGAATCAATTAACTCTATTACACCAGTCAAAAGAACTCATGATGTTAATCAAATTGACGATGAAGACAAATATGAAGGAGAAGAAGATGTACAACATTATTCCCCAAATAAGAAGATTGAATTACGCAAAATCCAGATAGAAAAAGAAGACTAGATATTTATAATATTTAGAATATTATTGTTTTTTCTATCATTTAAATATCTCCATTTTAATAATTTGACAATTCATCTATTATGTTATTTGATAGTTTTGGATTTTAAAATTTAATAGCAATGAATTTGGCATATATATATATAATATTGGGAGTACTATTGTCGTATAGACAAAAAAAAAATCCGTACTCGAACAAAATTAAAAATTACATTAACCATATATATTTACAATTATGATATTAAAAGTACATAAAAAAAATTACATCAATCACCATCTCCACCTTTACAACAGGCTAAAAATTACATTATTCCAAGAGAATAGCTATGGTAATACTTTCAACTATTGTGGTATTTCATATTTGTAATGAATATTAACATATAAAAGTAATAATCTTTTAGTGTCACACTACGTAAGGATATTACTGTCATACAGTAAAAAATAATCAATAAACCCAACCACGTGCATGGCGCGGGTCATCAACAAGTTTAAAACTAATTTTAACATAGTTTTCAATTTTTGTTTTACACGCATATATATATATATATATATATATCTTATAAATATTGTTAATTATAAATAATAAGTAACGTAACTAATTAGGTAAAGTATTAGACATGTCAATCGGTCGGTCAATTCAGTGGGTTCGTTCATTTCGGTTCGGTTGAGTACGGGTCGGGTCAATTTGGGTTACATGTCAAGTCAAGTCGGGTCATTATAGGTTAGCGGGCGGTTCAAGTTGATCCAACAGGTCAAGAGCGCATTTTTAAAATTGTTGATTCACTTTAAAAATATTATTAATTAATTAAAAAATATTAAAACTATGTAAAAATAAACTAAAATCATTTAAAAGTTTTAAATATTGATTATTATTTAAATAAGATTATTACAAATCATAATTTTGTTTAATTTTATTTATTTATATTATATTTATATCTCATTTCAAATATATACTTTACTAATATTCTTATAATACTTCACATTTGCTTGTTAATCGGCCGAGTTCTGGTTAATTAGTGGGGTTCAAATTACATATTCTAGGGTCAGATTCGCATTCATTATTTTTGGGTTATTATATTGTGGTCGGTTCGAGTCTGGTTCAAATGCGGGTCGGTCACGTCGGTAAAACGATTTTCGTCTTGTTTTGACAAATTTGTAAGGTATATATAGTATAAATAATTTTATTTGCAGATAAGAAGAAACTAATAAGGTAAAAAGATATAAATAATCTTTGAGAAGATGATATATGTATAATTAAAGTAAGTTGTTTTAGGTAAAAATAAATGAATAAGAAAAGAATATGTAAATAAGAAAATTAGGGAAGGATAAAATTGTAATTGTATATTAAAATTTGCCTATGTGGCATAGCTTAGGGGCTGACACGTAGGAGAGATAATTAGGGCTTTAGTATATAATATATAGATCATCTTTAGCTTCAGTTTTAGTTAGAATAAACTCATGTTTGCCGAACGAAGCCTAAACCTTTGCGTTTATAGGTTTGTCTAAATTTGTACTTTCCATCACTCTGTCCAGATTTTTGCCTTCATTATTCTTTTTTTTTTACATGGTCAAAGTGCCTTCATTATTCTTTGTATAAATATGTTCTTTTTTTATACAGGCAAACAAAAGGTACCCGTACAAACCAGAAGGCATACCTAAATCATAACAGCGGATGCTTTTTACCAAAGATTTACAAGATGAAGAAATACTAGAGCTCGAATCTAAAAAAGAAATCCGAGATCGTTGCAATTGAGCGTAATCATGTTGTGGAAGCAGGTATTCCAAAATAGCTTTGCGTAGAATAGAGGAGGAGATGTTTGATTTAGCCAAAAAGTATGCGGCTTTGTTTGACTCTCGGTAGCAGTGATGAACCTGAAAATAATCCAAACCATATAACAGTGAACAGATTTCTTGAATTATGGTTGAAATTTCCCAAGGGATTTTCCAAATTCCACGAATAGAATTAATGACAGAAAGATTATCTCCTTCAAGAACTATCCGCCTAAATCCATGCGAATTAGCCCGGCGAAGGCACTCAAGAGCGGCAATCGCTTCATCTTTAATAGGTGTAGAGCAGAGAATCTGCCGATAGTCTAAGAAGACCACCTCACCTGAGTGATTTCGAAAAACGTATCCGATATGTGTAGATCCGTTCGGCTTAACAGATGCGTCAAAATTTAATTTTATACAGTTTGGAGGATGTTTTTGCCATTGTGAGAAAGAGGTGGAGCGTTTCCTTTTATTGGCTATCGATTCATGCTGATGTGATAAGCTTGAAATCTAGTCTTTGTAGGAGATATATGCACGATTAACAGTTTGTTGAATTTGGATAGGATATTTTGGGAATATGAAAGCGTTATGATCTTTCCAGATATTCCACCACAAGAAAAGCGCCGATATAATATATTTGTTTGTTGAGTGGAAGAACTGCATATTAGTATAAAAATCATCGGTAACATTAAAATTAAAAGTATGACCAGTAAGGCTTTGAAGTAATTGGAAAGACTTAGAAGTGAAAGGACAACAAAAAAATAGATGGTTAGAGTCCTCTGTAGGAAAATTACAGAGGACACAATGAGATGGACCCCTTGAGTAGTGTCTATTAAGACGCTCCGTAGTGGGTAATGAATCAGAAAAACATTTCCATAAGAAATTTTTTATTTTTGGTGGAATATCCAATTTCCAGAACCAAGTTGGAAAGCAGGGTGAAGTATGGGAACGAGTAAGTAGAGAACGAGAACTTTTGACCGTGAAGGTACCATCAGACGATGAATACCAAATAAGGGTTATAGGTGTGTAAATAGTAGGTATGAAAATACCCAAAACTTTTGGTATAATGTGAGGCAGAAAGACCATTTGCAAAGCTCCCAGATTCCATTTTTTATCCTGAGTTATAAATTGAGAAACTGTGGTCTGACGGTCATGGTCCCCAGCGTACTGAGAAAGAGTAAGGTTTGGGATCCAGTGGTCTTTCCAGAATCGGATTTGATGACCGTCACCAAGTGGCCAGAAAATTCGTTTTCAAAAATCTTGTCGTATTTGCAGAAGCCTGGAAATTGCCAGGAATCTGAAGGTTTCTTTTTGTATGAAAAAATGTCAGATTGATGTAAATAGTTTTTTGTGAGGTTCCGAAATTAATTTCCAAAGTAGCTTCATTTGCATTGTTACATTAATGTTGTAGGATAATTCAATATCGAGACCGCCATGACCCTTAGGTTGACAAATGGAATCCCAGCTAATGAGAGAATGATAATTAGGATTAGCATGATTCCAGAAAAACTTTTTGTTAATGTTGTCAATTTCTTGGCAAATGCCTTTAGGGAGCAGGATTAGCATGATTCCAGAACGAGTAAGTAGTGATTCTAGAACTTTTTGTTAATGATAATTAGGATTAGCAGGATTAGCATGATTCCAGAAAAACTTTTTGTTAATGTTGTCAACATAAAGGATCCTACATGTTCAATTTTATTTGTACATGATTTACTATCAAAAGCATTATGATATATTTATATTATATACTAAATGGATAAATTCCACATATATTTAAATTATAAGTATTAAATGGTTTTTTAACTATAAATATATCGAAGGGAGATAAATGTTCGCTGTAAATGTTTATAAAAAATCCAATTTTAAATCTGTATGTCTTTCAATTAATTAATTGGAAGAACAAAGCACTTAAACCGAAAACATTTTGACAAAAAAATCCTAACAAGTTGCAAGAAATAAACACAAGCATATTTCACTTGAATGTTTTTTTGTTACCTTCATGATTTCAGGGAGAGCCCAGAACCTCTTTTCTCAAGGAGTATTACAATGGAAAAGTCCAGATCTCCTCAGATCCTATAATCCAAAGAATTTTTTGTCAGTATTTCATATAGTAATAAAGCAGGAAAAAAAAGATATATATATACACAGACAAAGTTAAGGAACTTACATGGTGGAATAAATATCTTCTGTTGGTGGTGGGAATGGTCTATGCCGGCAGGCTAATAACCAAAACCCTATTTTTCAAAGTACACTCCAAGAAGGCGAGCCATAACTCCTTGCTTCCAGAAAATGAAATTTCCAGTAAAAACTCCAGATCTACGCATCAACAATTGATTTATTTATTTTATCCCACATGAAAATTGATTGTAATACACTAGAAAATCAAGACCTAATGACATTAAAACAATGGACATATGGCAATCAATTTTTTTTAAAACACCAGAATCAAAAAGATGTAAGTAAAACGATATACAGACAAATATCTTACATTTTGTTCCCTGGATGATAGATCGACAGAGCATCATTGTTGAAGTTGAAATCCTTACAAATCCAAAGATGTCCTCATATGCAATGAAAATTTAAATGTTGTCAGAGACTAAATAAGCAGCAAAAAAATGAGTTTCCATTTAAAATTGACCCACTCTGCTATATGTTTTACTCAATTTTTATAGAACACAAGCCAGTTGAGCATTTCAAAAGAAATTGGTAGCCATAGATGGAGATTTATACAATAGAGATCTTACATTTAAGCCTCCAAATATGCTCATCTTAGGGTTGACGTCCTTTACATGGTATAAGAATCTGTTACATACCTCATAAAATTAGGGTTTGTAACATATTTCCTATCTAAAAAATAATTAACATTTGAAAAAAAATAACGACAGAGAGATAGTGAGAGGAACTTACTCTTGCAAATCCATGGTTGGCCGAGATTTACAGGCTCGGAAGAGACAATCTGCTAAGGTTTCGTCAGCGAAGGCTAAAAATTGATTTATGTGAAGGTTTAAGAATGCATAGGTTGAAGATTCACAAAGAAGGATATCGACCGAGACAACACAAACAAATTTCGACCTAGATTTTGGCGAAGGTTGAAGAAGGTGAAGTAATTTCAGATGGGGAAGGATGTTTTTTCTTACAAAAATTGCCATGGATCTGCAAGACGTGAAGAATACAAAGGATGACAGAGAAAGAGAGTGTGAGAGCGTGGGAGGAGACGAGAGGGAGGCGAAAACGACAATGGCTCAGAATAGGGTTTTCGCATTAGGGTATAGAAGCATCTAGAGCTTGATGCTTCAGATTGGGCTTATTGGCCCATGAACCAGACGAGCCCAAAACCAGCCCAATTTACTTAAGTGGAAGCCGATCAATTGGGCCTATAATAGGCCCATAAAACAATTCAAATTACCTGTTACTATTACGGCACATCTACATATAATATTGGCCCATAAGTTCATTTAATATTTAAATTTATATTTTAAAAATATTAAAATTAATATTTAGTATTTACATATATTTTTCCTAATTTTCATAAATATATTAAGTATTTACATATGTCTATATATTTTTATTATATTAAAAAAATGATTAGTATGGTACATTTAGTTATTTCATTTCGAATTTCAAATATATATGTGATGATTCCAGTGATTGAGTTATGAACGAAATTACGTCGATTGTATTCAATTTATTATGTATACATATTTTTCAGTGATTATGTTATTAACGAAATTAAGTCTGTTGTATAAGTCGATTAACGTTTAGGAGGCTAATTATTATTTTACACATTTAATGAGCAATTGTGCATTATTTAATTCATTTTTGTTTATCAATATAAATATATTTAAAATCTGGAGAATAAGTGTTGGAATTGTGAAGCCAGTGGAGGATATCCATATTAGATATGGGGAAAATATATAAAAAATTAACATTAATGGGAAAGATATTAAGCAAAGTCTATTGGGGAGAATGAACGTGACACAAGAGCTGATTGAACCCTAAACGTAAACTGCAACGAGGAAAAGATGGGGGAAATATGTACATGTTTGGAAGAGTAAAAATAACTGGGGTAATGGTAGTGGATAAAACAATGTATTTGTTTAAGGTAAGATAATTAATATAACAAAGAGCATGTAGATTATAGGTAAATAATGTAAAAGTATGCAGAGGAAGATGACTATAAATCATCATGAGTCATTGATATATAAAAAAGGTTACTGTAGTACTATTAACCTTATATGTGATGGATTTGAAAGCATAGTCGATGATGGACATTTAACATAATAAAAAATGGCTCTTACTATTCGGCGCATAGTCAATTTTGCCTTTCAGCACATAGGCTCACACGTAACGTGAGAATATGCTTCTCACGTTACGCGCGGAAGCATACCCTTTCAAGCTCCACACGTTACGTGTGAGACAACTCCTAACATAACGTGTGGGACAGCACCACACGTAACGTGTGGGACAACACCACACGTAACATGTGGAGTGAATCTGGCTTTAAAAGCCAGATTTCTCCCATTCGAAGCAATTACCCTAAAACGCAGCCCGAGCTCCCTTATTCCCTTCGCGCATAACGCGTCTCGTGGATCTCCTCGTTACGAAGCAACGAACTTCGCACGTTACGTTGAATCAAGATCTTTGAAATGTTAGTTAGTAGAAATTGTTGTTTGGTTATTTTTTGTTAATTTTGAAGTTTTTTGTTAGATCTATGTTGTGTAGATGTTTTTGATGGTAGATCTATATTGTGTAGATGTTTTTGATGGTAGATCTATGTTGTGTAGATGTTTTTGATGTTGTTGTTGTTGATTGTTTGTTTAATTTTAAAGTATTTTTTTGTATGAAATGGTGAAAATTGGTTAGATTTGAATAAAATGGTGTTGAGGATTTATGTTGAATTTTTGTGAAAATATGCAAATGGAAGTGATAGTATTGGTAGATTTGTTAAAATAGTGTGATTTTTGTTGAATTTATTGTATTATTTGATGGAAAAAATTTCTCGTCGGAATCTGGAAATTGCGCCGGAGAAGACGCCGGAATGTCGCCGGAGTGTCGCCGGAATATCGCCGCCGACAGTTGGAAACTGCAAATTCACACGTGACGTGTGAATGTGTCCCACACGTAACGTGTGAATTTGCATTTTTGTTTTGGCTTGCCTTTGTTTCCGGTGACATTCCGGCGACATTCCGGCGACTCTCCGGCGTAGTATTTATCCAGAATACAGAATATATTATTTTGATTAAAATGTGTGGATATATAACCGCAGATGGAGCCTGGTGAAAGAACCACACGTAGGAGGCGCCGCAACCTTGTCCCCGAACAGTCGTTTAGGACTGAAGAAGAGGTGAACAGGACGGAGAAAAGGCAACAGAGGGATGATGAGACTGCCGCCTATCAGACTGGAGCCGGTAGCAGTATTGGGGTTGCGGGCATGATTTCCGCTCAGAGCTTAATGGCGGTGCCTTTGTTTTCTGGAGATAGGGCAAATTCTGAGCCTCAGTTCTACCCGGACTACCGAGCGAGCCCGCTGCGTGGTTATTCTGATACAATAGATCAAAATAACTACTACGGGCGGACTTTTAGTCCGCTGGTACTACCGCCGCATGTGAGCCCTCATCAGAGCCCTTCGTATTATTATCAGGGGGCTGAGGATCAGCACAACCCTTGGAAGAACCCGATAGTGTACCCGAACGCTCCCTATCATCAGCCTATGGTAAGTACATTTAGTATAACATGAATTTGTTTAAAAATTGTAATTACTTCTGATTTATTTAATAAATGTAGGATCAGGCCAATACATGGGGGACTCAGGACCATGCCAGCAATGCCTGGATGCCAAGAGATGACGCTCCGGACGTGGACGAGGATGTAACACCCCCAAATCTGAACCCATTTGGAAAGGTATTACCGCCAGTGACCTCAGTGTTCCTTACCGAGATCACCCAAGGCTTTACCGTTTGAATACAAACCATGAAATACAATGATACAAAATGATAACTTTATTCATATAAAACATGAGTCCCGGGATTACATCCCAATCCCGAATAGGACAAACACAGAGTTTAACAAAGTACAGCGGAAGTCTTTAAACAAGGTACAGCGGAAGTCTTTTAAATATATTACAAACAAGGATCTTGACCACAATGGTCATCTCCCAAGGATCTCAACCTGATTAAAAGAAATTATTAAAAACATCCAAAAATATCCGTCGTCTTCATAGTCAATCTAGTCTCCTCATATCTTCGCTCTATCTGATGTGCCGAATCGAACGGATGACACCAGCCAACCATGCAGAGAACAATTGCGGTTGGTTAGTCTACTGAATAGACTATGCAAGGGCACAAAGCAGAGTGGCTCGAAGCAGTCGTATTAGGTTAGACTCATCGCTTCTCGAATAATAACCAATGACGATAGTCAACCATCATACTCCTACTGGAATAAACAAGAGGTATGCACAAGAGAAGATTCTGGAAGATTGGATCTTCACAGAAATCGACCCGAAAAGAGACTCCAAGAGATTGAGTCTTTAAGGAAATATGACAAATCTGGAACGTTTAAAGAATCAGACATCAGTGATTTAAAAGCTGACTTAGATGTTTCAGTTCACGACCAACCTCACCGCTTATAGCGAATCCAGATTGGAAAGAGAACGTACTCTGATCAAAAGTCGAGATGAGCTTTCCTAGCTGCACTACTCGCCAAAGGTATATTAATTATGTGCACTCGGGCACTTTATCTTATTAAATTCCAAAACCCACATTACATTATAAGTTTTTAAACATATGCTCTGTCACGCAGGACATACAACTAAGGAATGGACCTCACAGAATCCAAGCCTCTGGACTTATATCGAAGGAATGAACCTCACAGAGTCCAAGCTTCTACTATCGTAGGGTCTTGATCGCCCTTTTCCCCAAGTTATAAAGAAACGAATGGACCTCTCGGAGTCTAGGCGTTCCTACGAATACTCGTGCTAACTAACAGTTCGAGCACAACAATAGTTCAGGATAAATCCACATAAATGCCCTCAAGGCGAACATAAATAATAGCGTTGTTCTAACAGATATACAACCTATTAATATCATTATTACAGTTTCCAAAACAGTTTATAAAACCAATTCCAGATAAACACAGTAATCATTCCAAATTAATTACTCAGATAAACAACTGATAATTAATGTAAATATGGAACGATGAGCAAGAGCGAACCGCCACTTGCCTGAATCCGCAGAGTTTGAATGAAGTCTAACGACGAGATTTCGGGCTCGACACAGGGACAGATCTGGAGCACAGATTCCTTCGGATCGACCCACAAAGAAACCCTAAGTTAGATTCGACAAACAACAATACAGATCTAAGAAAGAACGAAAGGAATCGAAGGAAACGAAACCCGAACGAAGGCCACGGAAGCCACGACAGCAACCGGCCAACAACCAAACTTGCGGCGGGCGCCGCCCCACTTGCGGCGGGCGCCGCCTCAGCTGCGGCGGGCGCCGCCCAAATGCAACGGGCGCCGCTCTTCACGGCTCCTCACAGAGGTGGCCACATCTTCACGGCGGTCGCCGGGCTCATCACGGCGGTCGCCGGGCTCATCACGGCGGGCGCCGTGTTCTGGCCGGCGGTCGCCGTCTCTATCCGGCGGTCGCCGTCGCTAACAGAAACTGAAATACGAGAGGAAAAACTCACCCTCGACGATCGGTTTGGCTCGTCTTTCGCCTTGCTAGGTTTCTAGGCTTCTAAGGGACCTCTTGTATTCATTATCTCACTCGTTCGAGCGTCCAGAGTCTTAGTTTCTTGGTTTCCAGCTCTCTAGGAGCGTTGAGACTGTTCAGAGTCCCGAATTTCTACCCCACTCGCTCCTCTGGGAGCTCCGATACTGTTCAGAGCATCGAAGCGTCATCCCTTCATTTTTTCTGGGAGCTCGGAGACTGTTCAGAGTCTCGAGGCGTCATCCCTCTATTTCTCTGGGAGCCCGGAGACTGTTGGAGTCTCGAGGCATCATCCCCCTTTTTTTCTGGGAGCCCGAAGACTGTTCAGAGTCCTGAGGCGTCATCCCTCTATTTCTCTGGGAGCCCGAAGACTGTTCAGAGTCTCGAGGCGTCATCCCTCTATTTCTCTAAGAGCCCGGAGACTGTTCAGAGTCCCGGGGCGTCGTCCCTCTACTTCTCTGGGAGCCCGGTGACTGTTCAGAGTCCCGATGCAATAATCTCTTCGTTTCTCTAGATGCCCCGAGACTATTCAGAGTCTCATCATGAGTTTGACAACAAAGTGAAAAGCATACAGAATTCCCATAATCTCAAATTACTCAATCCAAATAACAGTAATGACATGTGTTTCAAATAATAGGAAAATAAGTTGTCTCAAGGAGCCTCATTAAAACCTCTTCACAGGAAAACCTCACGGGAAAAAACCGCACGAGGAGGAAAAAGAGTACCCCATACCTTGCTCAAAAGATGACTTGCCTCTTAGTCTCTTCCGCTCTTGTTGCGAGAGCCTTTTTCTCAATCTGATCACCTCCTGAAGCAGGCTTTGCTACTGTAAACTCCCTCAGATGGCCTTGCAATGCCCATTCTGTGAGCTGATGCTTCAACGCTTTACAGTCTTCTGTTAGGTGACCCCTCTCCCTATGGTAGCAACAAAATTTACCCTGATCTCATCTCCTTTCATCTTGGGAGGCCAGCTGAAAAATGATCTTCCCTTTATCTCAATAAGCACCCTGTATATAGGCTTGTTGAAGACGGTATGCACTGCTTGAAACTGAAGCAGCCCGCGCTCCCTGGTCGACTCTTCTTTGCCCCTGTCCCTCTCTCCCGAGCCACTGTTCTTCTCTTTCCGAGGTGGTGTTAGCGACCTCCTATCGCGAGACGATCTGGAATTGTCCTCAAGCTTTGCGTACTGTTTGATGAGCTCTCACAGCTGCACAACTCCTGAAGGTGCACTTAAGGTCAAACATTTGCGCAGATCACTGTCTTTAGGCAAAGCGAGCCTAAACGCCGATATAGCGACCTCTTCATCGTACTTGTCCATATCTGCAAGGTTTTCCATGAACCGCGGAGCGAACTGACGCAAACTCTCACCCCTGCGCATTTTCATACCAAAAAGGGCATCAACGGTAAAAGGTTCACGACTATTGGTTATAAAGTATGACACAAACTTCCTAGCTAGCTGTCTCCACTCGTAAATCGAATCAGACTCAAGGGAAAAAAACCACTTTGAAGCTGCCCTGCCTAGACTAGCAGGAAACATCTTACACATCAGCGCGTCATCAGTTACCCACAAAGCCATTCTATTTGTATAAGCCGCTATATGCACTACGGGGTCAGATTTCCCATCAAATAAATCGAAGGATGGGGCAGAAAACTTAGCTGGAGGGCGCTGGTCCCTGATGACTCTAGAGAACGGAGTCGATGTCATTCTAGCCAATCTCTGCTGTGCCTGATCCTACGCATTGACAAACGATTCCCCCTGACTGTCAAGAAATCACACTAAACGCTCTTCGGCTCGCTCCAAACGGGCAGCCCTTTCAGCCAGGCCCCGCTCAGAATGCGCACCAACTGCGTGCCCCGATGGGGAGGCTCCTTTCCGGTGGTGCTGAGGTCGTCTGCCAACAATGGCTTCCCTGGTGGCTAATCTCCGACGGAGCTGGTGGCGCCCGGTGCCCGGAGAGATCGACTCCTCCCTGCGAAACGAGGTCCCCAAATCGGAGGAACCTCGAAGCTGCTCAGACAGAGCTCCCCGGCGCGGCGAAGCTTGGAGTCGTCGCCGGTCGGATGGCCGCCCCCCCGGCCCTGGAAGCAAAGGACGGAGTTTTGGCTGCCTTCCATCGCCGGGACTCCTCTCGTTCTCATCCCCAAGCCGCGAGATCGGGGTCGATCCGAGTCTCCCTCTCCACGATTCGGACTTCTCGTCGCGCCAACAGATTTGCGCCGCCTTTCCCTCCGACGCACCTGGGAGCCCGCTGTGCGTCCAGATCTGAACCGTTTCGGTCGCTAGGGCTTCGGCGGTGGCCCATATCTTCCCCCTCTCCATCTCGCCTAGGGCTCCGACGGCGATCCCCCAATTCGAGGATGCTCTCCATCCGCTGATCTCGACCGCCGACGGACTGGACCTCCACCATTGGTCTCTTCTCGGCCGCGCGATCCGCTCTCCGATTTGCCTCCTCCAGCGCCCCGCGAGCAGCCTGCAACTCACGGTCCCTGGCGGCGAGGGCGTCGACGACTTCCTGCAACTGCCGATCTTTCTCCGCCAGCGCGGCGGCTGCCTCCTCCTGGCGTCTCGCCACAGCCTCCGCTGTCACCGCCGCCGACTGATCTCCGGCGGTCAGAATAGTACCCGATGCACTGTTCGCTTGCATTCGCGTTGGAGCCATCGTAATTGTCCCCACGGTCGGCGCCAATTGTCGTTGCACGAATCTGAACAACAATAAATTTAGAAAGGAAACGATTGATCTCCTCCTCGAATTGACACGAACAGTCTTCAATCTCTCAATCTGAAATCAGAAATAAAACGAAGGGGCGAGGGGCTCAATCCCCCGATTCACCTCCGACGCTCAAGTCAGACAAAACTCTCTAACTTCCAAAAAACCCTCGGAGAATTATGGAGGCCCCTCTTTGTCCAATAGAAAAATGTACCTTATTAGGGCTTCATCATTGGGTATTTATACCTGTTATTCTTATTCCTTCTTTAATTTTAATTATCCTCCATCAATTAATTCACTTAGACTCATTTAATATTTTCTCAAAAACTGGTAAATATTATCAATAGCAGTGAATAATATTACCCTTCATTTTCTCTCCTAAATTCCTTAGATCGACCACTTTATTCACCCTTTTTCCTATTTTTATTAAAAAAAACTTTTCAGACGCATGCGCGCCTCCGCCCCTTTCAAGCCCTCAGGCGCGGGTGCCTCACACCTTGTTAAAGGCACCCCAAGGCGCGCTCTTTTCTTGCAGCGTTGCGCCGACCTTGTTAGAGGCGCCAAACCTTGCGCCTCGCGCCTAGGCGCGTCTTTTAAAACCAAGGTCGTTGCCTTCTTGATTTTCTTGACGCATTGCTCCTTTTCGGTCTGGTCGCATCGGTACTTGTGTGGGGGTCCGTTGGCGACAACGTCATGACTTGAGTGATGCGAATGAACTGCTCATGGGAACCATTGGAGGTCGTTTTGATGGCCTTCGAATCGTCCCTTCTCGGGTGTCATCACCCATTTCGTAATAGATATCAAAATAACATTATGATATCACTTTGATATGATATATGAGTATGAGTAATTAATTTTGGAATCCCATTCTGGGATTATTTTTGTGATTTTTTATTTTTAAAATTTTAACGCTGCTATTATTACATATGGAAACATAAAAAAAAAACTCTGAATCTGAAGGCATCCGAATGGACGGAAACAAAAAAAAAAAAGTAGTAATATATTAGATCATTATTCAGAGAATTCTCAGGATCATTAAAAGATAAATGCTAAATATCACCAAAACTTTTCATCACCACTATTAAACTTTTAATAATACCCCAAGTTTATAAAAACTACTAAAAAAATAATCGACACCTCCCTCACCCTCTGTAGACGAGGGGATTGTCGGAGCGTTCGACCATCGACCAAACGGTGTCGACCAGGGCGGTGGTGTGGCACACATACTGCAAGTCATTAATGAATCAATACGAGAACATCACTAAAGAAGCCAAAGCTGTAATCCTACAATCATAACAAGTGAGCTATATTAAATCTTCACTAAATTGGACATTATGCTATATTAATGTACAAAAATACAGTAGTGTTGAATCTAAAGAAAGTGGGAGTGAAGTGGGGTTTGATCAAATGCTTCAATCAAATCGCTCAACTAGGGGTTGTTCTAGCTCAAAATTTAGCCATCAAGAACATGGATCAATTGAAGAAACCAGATTTGTAAATCCAATTTATATTGACAGAAAATTAGAGATAAAATAACACCACGAACCATACCAATACAACCCTAAAACACTTAACGTTTTAGAAATCAATTCAATTCAATCAAGCGACAGAGAAAGGAGAGACACAAGTTGAGGACAAAGGTTGTTAATGAGGTCGAGACATCGCTCGGAGGTCGAGACAATTATGGGTAGAAGGCGGTGGTAGAGGGGTTGTGTTCTCATGAAGGTGGGAAGCGCCGAAAAAGCCGAACAATCAATAGAAGCGTAGTCATTGGAGCGTCCGCATGCGTTCTCTGGTCGCCGGAGTGAGTGAAGAGTAGAGGAACAAGGAGATGGGGATTTTGAGTGTGTTGTAATTTTGTGAGATGATAGGGTTACTTTGGCAACGCAACGCTCTTACTAAATTGAAAAATCATCCAATAATCAAAGGGTGGGGGGAAAGTTCTGTTTGGGGGCGAAAATATCGAATCGACCTGAATCGCTTTAAGAATGACAACTAAATTATAATAAAATTAAATTTATCTAAAATAATTTAAATCAACTTAATAGTTAAATAAATGAGATTAATCGAATATAGAACGAGCTTATCTCCCAAGGATGAGAGAGCAATCGAATACAGAGATTCAGTCGACGGTCGTTTCAATATCAGAATGAAGAACTGAGCTAGAGAATGATTCGTAGTAGCAAGTAAGAAAGTGGTGAATTATAGCTTGTATTCAGTAGAAATGATAATGTGTTTTACAAAGATAATCCAGTTCCATATTTATGCTAATTCCTAATCTAACGTAACCAGTCCTCCGAGATCTCCGCAAGTCGTCGATCGGTCCACCAGCTTTGTGATATCTTTTCCAACGGCTCCAACATTCACTTCTGCCTCACAGCCCTTCCAGAAGATGGCCCAGTCTACTGGTTTGGGCCAGCTTGATGGACTAAATAAATCATGGCCCAACAATTGCCTCAAGATCAAAGCGGGCCAAAAGAAGGGCAATGGTTGTTTGATGGGACAGTTTGATCTTATAACCTACACAATCTTTTGCTCCGATTTTTTCGCAGACGTCCAGGTGATGTGGCGCCGGCGCCATGTGATTGCGTCATTGGATTGACCAGAGATGCGGTAGTTTACGTCTTAAATATGCCATGATTCACCCCTCTTTTCACCATCTTTTCTCTGCAAAAACTTGCATCTTTCCAAGGTAAAATTTTGAATTCTTATTGTTTCCTCCTTCCTTCGTTTCTTCCATTGCGCTATCAATATCCAAGAAGAACAAGGTCGTAACGGATGGTTCTAACAGGGAAGAAGGCGTCTTCACCCCTTTGAAGCGTCTAAGTTTAGAAGATTATTTGCCTGGTACCCTAACCCAGCCAAAACTAGATAGGATTCTTGAAGTCGGGCAGTTCCCAGAAGGTACCATAGCATGTTTTCCCCTTCCTCATGAACGAGAAGACTGGCATCGGGAAGGTTGGGTTTGCTTCTTCGAGTATCCTTTTAAGATCCCACTCTTTTCCTTTTTCCAGTCTCGTTCGAAATTTCCTTGTTGTCTTAAAGCTTTCCCCTTGTCAAGTTATGCCCCATGCGTGGTGTTTGCTTAGAGTATTTGATCTCTTAGTTGTCAGTGTCAATTTTGATTTTGACTTTGACGCCTTATGGTACACCTATTATTTGAGTAGTCGTGGCTCATCTAGATTCCAGTTACGCCTCCGTCGGAATAGAAATCCCATAGATTTAAACCTAGATGTTAACAACAGTGGATGGAGATCTCGATTTTTCTTTGTAGAGCGTAGGTCGCTTGAAAGGGGTGTCGACTGTTCCTTCTTGCTCTCGGACTGGAGAAAGACATGTATTGTGTTTGTTCTTTCAGATTTTTTGTCGGATATCGTCTAAACTTTTGCTTACATGTACTTTGTTGCAGTGCCTAATCCAGAAGAACCCGAAGGTTTCGAGACGGAGACTGCCACTTTGCTTTCCTTTCCTGAAGTGGATCAGTCTTTCAGAAACATCAACTTCCTGGCGTCTGATTCTGTCGAAATGTCGACTCCTTCCACATCTATCACAAAAGGCACATGTTCGTTCCTACAGGTAATGCGTTTGGTTGGTCTTCGGAGTCGATGTTTTCTTATTTTGTTGTGCCTTCTTAACAGTGTCTCGCGGAGGAAGATCCAGTGCTCGTTTGTCCGAGAAGAGTCTTCTAGATCACAAGCTCTCAATGGCCAAGGCGTCTGCATCGGCCAGAGCATCCGAGTCGACTAAAGTCATTTCTTTGGACTCGCCCTCTTCGAATACTTTTGGGGCAAAGAGGAAGGCAACCATCGTTGCAGAGCCGTTGATAGGCGAACTAAAGAACATGTCCGTAAGTGACTTGCTTCATGCCATGGACCCCGAAGCTAAGAAAGAGATTGGCGACTTGCACCTTGTCGATTGTATCGATGAGGCCTGAGCTGCCGCTTCGAAGCTATGTGTGCAGCCATTTTTGTACAAATAAACCTTTTCTTTTTTATTGATAATTGATGACATGGATTTTTCGTACAGGCTCTCCAATACTCTACTGTAGCATTTTCAACCGTACAAGCTTTAAGTGATGTGGCCGATATGCTCCTTGGCCAATAATCTCCTTACCGAGATATGATGCTTCCTACTGAGGCGCTAGCTTTCCGTCGGCTGGATCTCGGGTATTTTGGAAGGTTTTCCTTAAGACCCAATCTCCTACCTTGAAGACCTTGACACGAAATTTTTTGTTGTAGCTTCTGGCGACTTGTTGTTGGTACTTGACCATCCGAATCCTTGCTTTCTCTCTGATCTCGTCCGCAGTGTCAAGATTGTGAGATAACTCAACGTCGTTTTGCTTCGGGGTTTGTAACCCATATCTGATTGTTGGGACGAGGAGTTCGGCGGGGATGACTGCCTCACTTCCATAGACCAGTGAGAATGGGGACTGCCCAATCATGTTCTTCGGGGTGGTTTTGCCATACCATAATATTAAAGGGAGCTCGTGTGCCCACTTCCCTTTTGCCCCTATGAGAGGTTTTTTGAGATTGTTTATGATGATTTTGTTGCTGGACTCAGCTTGGCCATTGGATTGTGGATACCGTGGTGTGGATGTGACCAAGGTGATGTTCCATTTCTTACAAAAGGACCGCGTCTTGCTACCGATAAATTGTGAGCCATTGTCGCATACGATTTCTGAAGGGATGCTAAATCTTGAGTTTTTTAGCTTCTCCTTTATCTGCTGGGAGTGTGCCATCCATTAGCCACTTGATATAGGGTATAGTCCAATCATCTTGGTCGTTTATGAGGTCGTCCTCCGTGTCGTCGCCTACTTTTACCGAGATGACTTCTTCTAAAGGCAACTCATCTGCTGCTTGTTGGGCCTAACTTACTCCAAGGGGATCAGAACAAACGAATTGGGCCAAAGTCCAGACGAAGTCGAAGGCCAGAAGAAATTAGAAGGAAGTGACGGACACTCCTCAGACGCGTGGGATCCGACCAGCTCCGAAGATTTCGCCCATGACATTAATGGCTTGATCAATGGCAACGGTAACAAAATTAAACACGAAGATTACGATGGCATTCAAGAGCAAATCCCGAAGATCACGCATGGAATAAATAGAAGATATTACGAAGACAAATAACAGACACAAGAGGAGGCTACCATAAATAGATCACGAAGAAACAATCGGTGACACACACGTCTACACACAGTATTCACTCACTTAGCTTTCAAAAGGCTTACCAGCGTATTCGCTCAAGCTCCCTGGGATACTACCCGATTATTGCCGGTCGAATCACCGATACCGCCTGTCGAACAGGACTCGATCCCTTACTCTTCAAGGATAAGTTGTACTCTAATCTGATTCTATCATCGATTGATCAATAAATCGTATTGCTATTTTGCATCTACTCTTTACTTGGTTGATTGTATATTTGGTTTGGATCGATTTTATATTATCCGATCGACTCGTTACCCCGTCTAAGGCGATTTAGGTCGACTAATCTTTTCGCCCCAAAACAATTTGGCGCCCACCGTGGGGCAACTTGCCGATCACCATCCAAAAATCCTCCAACCATGACTATTAACCCGCCTACCGGTACCGAGGAGCCACACCTCGAAGACGACTCCCAAACTCAAGGAAACACAACCGAAAACCCTACCCCGAACCAACTCTAAGAGCTTGCCCAAAAAATGACCACCCTACAAGAAGAGCTCGCCCAGCAACGCCAAAAGACCGAAGCCTTGGCTACCTTATCCACCCAATCTGAGGCCGAGATTGCACAACTAACTCGTGAAAATGAGTCTCTTAGGTCGCAAGTACAATCAATGGCTTTTGGATCCAGGAGGATGCCCATCCATAGCAACATCCAGACGCGTCTTGACATGGATGGCGTCGAGCTGACCCCCCTGAGCGTCCGACGCCCCGGACATACTGAGGGTACATCTCGAACTCCTTTGGTCAATCCATTTTTGACTAACAATGTTACTTTCTCCACACCGATCGGGTCAACAGGAACCCGAATTGACAAACCACAGGTTACCAATCAGACGCTCAGTCAGCACATGAAGACACTCGACGAACGCATCGCTAAAATTCCCGGAGTTCCGCAACCGATCGAGAAGGAAGCGTCAGAAGAATACGAGGAGTCTCCATTCGTCGAAGGGATCGCCAGAATCAAAATCCCGAAGAAGTTCCACCTTCCTAGCATGGCGACATTCGACGGTACCAACGATCCAGATGATCGCATTTCTCTCTATAAACAAAAACTAATGACTGCATATGTTCCGAGGGAGAGCCGCGAGGCTGTCATGTGCAAAAGTTTTGGCACGACTCTCGCGGGTCCCGCACTGACCTGGTTTATGCGTTTGCCTCAGGGAATGATCGCCTCGTTCGCGGATCTGGTCAATTCCTTCAAGATCCAATTCGCCAGCAGTCGGAGGCTCGAAAGGTAGTCGAGTGATCTCTATCGAATCACCGAAAAGTATAATGAACCTCTCCGAAGCTATCTTAACAGGTACAATAAGGAAAAAGTCGCGATCCCCCATTGCGACGTCACCACCTCCATCGAAGCCTTCAGACAAGGTCTGATCAAGGATAGCAACCTCTACAATGAGATCACCAAGTACTCGTGCAGAAGTTTCGAAGATGTCCAAGCCAAAACCATGGCCGAGGTGCGTTTGGAAGAAGATCGCGAATCGCGAAAAGCATCCCATGGACCTGACCAATCCGATCGCAAGTCCTCTTCCGACAACCGTCGAGACAGACGGCATCACCCCTACCCTCATAACCGAAATGAGCAAAGTCAGGTAAACTCCTTCCAAGACAGGTCCCAAGACTGGAGAGATGGTCCGACGCTGCCTCCCAGGGTCCAATCTTACAACTTCAGTGTTTCTGTGTCGAAGCTCATCAAGAGTTTCGACAAATATGGAAAAGAAGTAAGATGGCCCCGAAAGAGCGATCGACCAGACGTCAAAACAGACATGATCATGTGGTGTGAATTCCACGATGACCATGGTCACTCAACGGACGAATGCATCGCCTTACGCAAAGATGTCGCCAGGTTACTTGCGCAAGGACTCTTGCGCGACGTGATCTCGGAACGGGCCAAAGCCACTATGGAATGACGAGATCAGGTAAAACAAGATAAACCCCCATCTCCTGTCCATTCAAAAATTATCAATACCATTTCAGGGGGCTCGGACGTATGTGGGAACACATACTCCGCAGCCAAAAGACATGCGAAAGACAGCAAAGGCAGTAAACCCGAGACGCCAGAATTTAGACAAACCAGGGTCTCCGACCTCCCAACGGTCACGTTCGACGAGTCCAATGCCGACGGATCGGAAAACCATCACGATGGTCTGGTAATCTCTTTGTCTATTGAGAACTGTTTGATACGTAGAGTACTAAACGATACAGGGAGTTCAACCAATCTCTTGACCTTCGACGCCCTAAAAGGGATGGGTCTGGGCGAAGTTGATCTTATCAAGAAATCGACTCCACTAGTCGGATTCAGCGGCGAAGTTAAACATACTATCGGCGAAATCGTTCATATGACATACGCCGGAGGAGTAAACCAACATGTGAAATTTCTAGTCCTAGACTGCCCATCTCCCTATAATTGCATTCTTGGCAGGCCATGGATACATGCTATGAAGGCGGTATCCTCGACGTACCATCAAATCATCAAGTTCCCTACCAAGTGGGGAGTCTAAGAAATCAAGGGAGATCAGAGGATGGCCAAGGAATTCTATGTCGCCTCTATGAAGAGCGCGGTCAAACCCAATACCGCATAGCAATCACAGCTCGGCGAAAGATCTAGTCGATACGTCGAACCAGAAATGGAAAAGCTTGACGAGATCGCATTAGATCCTTTAAAGACAAACCAAACGGTAAGGGTCGGGTCGGACCTGGACGACTCGACCAGACAACAAATACTAGATTTCCTCCGATATAATGCTGATTGCTTTGCGTGGTCATATGAAGACATGATCGGAATATCTCCAAACATTATTAGTCATAAATTGAATGTAGATCCATCTCACCCCCTGTAAAGCAGAAGCACAGGAAATTCGCCCCAGAGCGAAATAAGATCGTCGACGACGAAGTCAGGAGCCTGCTGGAAACAAGAAAAATAAGAGAAGTCAACTACCCCGAATGGCTGGCCAACGTGGTTGTGGTCCAAAAGAAAAACGACAAATGGAGAGTCTGCATCGACTTCACCGACCTTAACAAGGCTTGTCCCAAAGATTCCTTCCCACTCCCTCATATCGACGCCATGGTCGACGCGACGGCAGGGCACGAAATGCTAGGGGTGTTCATCCGGTCCAGACCGGACCAGATTTTTTGAAAATGGTGGACCGGAGACCGGACCGAACCGAATAGGTCCGGTCTAAGACCGGGCTTTATTAATTTTTTTTTAATTCTTATTTAAAATCTATAAAAAATATCTAAAAAAATATCTATAAAACATATATACTCCTAACTTAATAAATTAAAAAAAATATCTATAAAAAAATACATATAAATCTCCAAAAAAACATATAAATTTTTAAAAAAAGTTTTTTAAAAACAAATCCGGTCCACCGGTCCAGACCGGTTTTTTTTTTCGGGTTTGGACCGGACCGGACCAGATTAAGGGAAAACCTTGGACCGGAGACCGGACCGGAATTTTACCGGTCCGGTCCGGTTTTTCGGTCCGGGCCAATTTTGAACAGCCCTACGAAATGCTATCCTTCATGGACGCATTCAGTGGCTACAATCAGATCCTCATGGAACCAGAAGACCAAGAGAAAACGACATTCATCACAAGCCAAAATATCTATTGTTACAAAGTAATGCCCTTTGGACTAAAAAACGCAGGGGCTACTTATCAACGATTAGTCAACAAGATGTTCAAAGATCAAATTGGGGACACAATGAAAGTCTACATAGACGATATGCTGGTCAAATCAAAATAGGAAAAGGACCACATAGATCACCTCTGCGACAACTTCGAGGTACTAAAAAGATATAACATGAAATTAAATCCTATGAAATGCTCTTTCAGGGTGTCGTCGGGAAAATTCTTGGGGTATATGGTGACACAAAGAGGAATAGAAGCCAGTCCGGAATAGGTCAAGGCCCTAATCAATCTCCGATCCTCTCGATGCGTCAAGGACGTACAAAAGCTGACAGGTCGGATAGCAGCCCTGAACAGATTAATCTCGAAGTCATCCGACAAGTGCAAACCCTTTCACGACGCTCTCAAGAAGAACAAGTCCTTTCAATGGACAGAAGAACATGAAGTCGCGTTCCAAGATTTGAAGAAATACTTGGCCAGTCCCTTGTTGTTAACCAAACCCAAAGACGACGAGCCATTATTGCTATACCTAGCAGTATCAGAGTCCGCCGTGAGCGCAGTACTGGTCAGAGAAGAAGATGGCAAGCAATCGCCAATCTACTATGTCAGTCGAACATTACTGCCAGCAGAAACAAGGTACACGTCGCTAGAAAAACTTGTCCTATCACTGGTAATGGCATCAAATAAACTCAAACCATATTTCCAATCTCATACTATAATTGTCCGCACTAACCATCCCATGAGAGCAATCATGAGGAAACCCGAGTTCACAGGACGAATGGCCAAATTGGCCATACACCTCAGCGGCTACGACATCGAATACGAGCCTAGGACGGTAATCAAATCGCAAGCCTTGGCTGACTTTGTGGCAGACTTCAACCCGACCCTAGAACAAGAAGCCGGCAAAGAAGCAACACAGTTACTTGCGACAGAGGAAACAGGTAAATGGGAGCTCTACACTGATGGTGCGTCGAACACTAGAGGATCGGGGCTAGGGGTCGTGCTGAAATCGCTACAAGGGGACAAGATAGCCCATGCCGTAAGATGCGAATGGGACATGACCAACAACGAAGCCGAATATGAAGCACTCATATTTGGGCTCATTCTGGCACGCGACCTAGGAGTCCGAGAAATCGAAGTCATCTGCGACTCCCTCTTGGTCGTAAATCAAATACAAGGGTCGTACAACGCCAAGGACGACAAGATGATAGCTTATCTAGACGTAGCCAAGAAGCTAATCGACCAATTCCAAACATTCGACATCAGGCAAGTTCCCAGAGATCTCAACTCTCAGGCTGCCGAACTAGCCAACTTGGGGTCCGTCTTGGACCCAAAGGAGTTCCCAAACATCCCACTGGCACACATCACAACACCAGCTGTTCCAAAAACACTCAAAGATTCGAGTACACCATTGGAAGAACTTGTCACGATAGAGATATGTGACCGACCAGAAGAAGACATCGTCAACGATCATGACGACTGGACGTTACCTTACGTCAAATGGCTAAAAGACGACATCCTACCCAACGACAAAACGGAAGCAAAAAGGCTAAAGGTACAAGCTCTTTCCTTCGATATTATAAGTGACGTCTTGTTCAAGAGATCTGACACAGGGATACTCCTACGATGCCTCAAGACTCTAGAAGTCAGACGCATCTTACAGTCATTACATGAAGGAGAATGTGGAAACCACACCGGAGGACAAAGCCTCTCAGGGAAAGCCTTGCGAACGGGATACTACTGGCCCACAATGAATGAAGACGCGATGGAGTACACCAAGAAGTGCGATGCCTGCCAATGACACGCACCCATTCCTCATCAACCCTCGGAACTCCTCCATCCGACTTTGGCACCATGGCCCTTCATGAGATAGGGGATGGACATCGTCGGAAAACTCCCACCTGCGTCGGGTCAACGAGTCTTCTTCCTTGCCATGACATACTATTTTTCCAAATGGATCGAAGTTGAAGCCTACCGAGAGGTAAAAGATCAACACGTCATTTCATTTATAAAATGCAATATCTTGTGCAGATTTGGCGTCCCATCAGAAATCGTGTGCGACAATGGCTCCCAGTTCATCAGTCATAAGACTCGAGCCTTTTGCGACCAGTGGAATATCAAGATGGTCACATCCACTTCTCAATATCCGCAATCTAACGGACAAGCCGAGTCTAGCAACAAAATCATCGGCAACAACCTCAAGAAATGCCTCATAGGGGCTAAAGGAAAATGGGCAGACGAACTCCCTCTCATCCTCTGGTCCGATAGGACCACCCCAAAGAATGCTACTAGACAATCACCATTCTCACTCATCTACGGAAGTAAAGCGGTCATTCCCGCCGAGCTACTGATTTCGATAGCCCGTTACAGTCTTCAGACGAATGAAAAAAACGACGTCGAGCTAGCACACAACTTGGACACGGTGGATGAGACTAGGGAAAGAGCCAGAATTAGAATGGTCAGGTTCTAACAACAGGTCGCAAGAAGTTACAACAAAAATGTTCGAGCCAAAGTCTTTAAAGTTGGCAACTGGTCCTCAGAAAGACGTTCCAAAATACCAAGAATCCGACCGACGGAAAGCTCGCACCGCAGTGGGAAGGACCCTATCTCATCAAGGAAGTGGTCGGACAGGGAGCATACCAACTGGAAGACAAAGACAGACGATCGATCCCAAGAAGTTGGAACGCAACACACCTGAAGCTATATCACTTCTAGACCAGCAAAGTAAGGCACTAACATTCTTTCGCTTGTCATGTGCTATTCGTTGTTACGAACTCAATTCTATTTCTTGAAACTGAGCACTCACATCTAGTAAGAACATTTTTCCTTGCAAACCTAAGTATAGGACGACATCAACATACACACTGGATCCAATCACAAACAAAAGCGCTTACACTATATTTACACGATCGATCGGAACACGGGGAGATGAATACCAAAGGCACGTCGGCACACCGCCTGCCTTATACACTACATAAGGTTAAGACATCTTATTACATTTACGCAATAGAGACATATTGCTTTCCTCCTCGGCATAACACTAAGTCATGACTAAACATAAACACATACATTTGCAGGCCTCCTTCTTTACACACATACGGCAAGCCCTACTCGACGGAGCACACGGGCAAACCCGACACATAAATCAAAGGCGTCAACGACAATCTTCTCTAGGAGAAACCGATGAAACATACGAACACAAAACAAGTTCGACCCTTTGTAAAACAAATTACGTCATTAAAAGTCTAAAGCTTTTTTACATGCATGCGACCCGCGATGATGGACGGGTTGCCAAAACATATTGTCTGCCTACACACACGTAGGACTTCAAATCATCCACAAACACATTATGTGACCCGTGATGGTGGACGGGTCACCAAAACAGAAAACATTCTACCCACACACAGGTGGGGTCATAAGTCAATTATGAAAAACAGTCAAGGGTCGGGATTCACGGCATCACCTTCAGCAGGGGCCGGATCGGAGGAAGGTTGGGGCTCGAGCGGCACGGTATCGCCAGAATGGACCTTGTCTTCACCGGCACTTTCGTCTAGAGATTCGTCTCCGACACCGGCCAACTGGAAAAGCTCCAAACCAGGATTCCCCTTCGGAAACAAGGTATCCATGGTCTCCTTCTCCGCCTTCAAATCCCAGGTCTCCTGCTTGCCCTCTTCGAACTCCTCGATCATCTCGACACGCGACTTCAACGCGTAGAAAGCGCCTACGTCGCCTGCGACCTGACCAGCTTCAATCCTAGCCTGCCTCACCTTCTCTTCAACACTCGATTGACTCTCGCTGAGCTCCCTCCGACAAACATCCAAGTCATCTTGGCAGCTCTTCAGCTGCCTAGCAAAGCGGCGCTTAGCGTCCCTAAAACGGCTCTCGGCTCCTTCCACCTTGGTCTTCAAAGACGCCAGGTCGGACTCTGACCTAGCAGCCCTGTCCTCAGCCTTAGCAACCATCTCTTTGACTCCGGAATATATGCCTAAGAGAAACTGGAAAGTCTGGAAAAAGACAAGATCGAAAACAAATCAAAGACCAACCAGATCGCGTAAAAAGAAAACATATAAACCGGAGACCCGACAAGACAATTTACCTTCCACGTAGAGCACCCCGCTTCGCCAATACAGTCCAAGGGAGAGACGCCATCAACTTCAGACTTCAGAGTTGGGTCTTGAGCATGAAAGAGATCGGCAATCGATCGACCGACCACGTCGATCTTCTCGACTCCACGAGTATCCATAACCTTCACATCGCCAGAAGAAACACCTGCCTTTCTTTTCGAGCCAACTTTGGCTGGAAGCAACGA
This sequence comes from Rheum nobile, assembly GCA_027886185.1. Lineage (NCBI taxonomy): Eukaryota > Viridiplantae > Streptophyta > Magnoliopsida > Caryophyllales > Polygonaceae > Rheum > Rheum nobile. Next base: position 1,854,348 of record WOAB01000789.1, on the reverse strand, counting down.
CTCCGCCGACGTCAATTTACTCGACGAGGCTCTGGCCGCTGCCAGCCTTTGCTCTATCAGGTCTTTCCTAGACACTCCCTTCAAACAGGCACTCGACCGACCAGCCGAAGACGCTGACATGATAGACAAAACATAAGTCGCAAGCAGACGATTAAAAAATACATGAGTCAAACAAAAACTCACACTTGACCCGAGACGATGAAACAGTCGACATAACGTCCTGAGTAGTGGGGGAGACTGACAACAGGTTGACGTTTGTGAATTTCCGCTCCGACGCGGGGATGCTAAGAATAATCTTTGTCAGACCTTCTGACTGAGTGTCCGCTTCCAACTCTTCAGCCTCAGGGACTACAAAAAAGAAGAGTTAAGCAAATGGTTAAAACACATAAAAATAGGCAAAGAGAAGTCGAATACGTACTCTCAACTCGCCACTCCGACAGCAGAAACGAACAGTCATCCCCCTTCTCTAGAGACGAATGCTCGACGAAGAAGAACTTCGACCCCCATCCACGGTAGTTTACATCTAGGTTGAACACCAAGGGCTTCCGACCCGGACGAATACGCAATTGGACACGAAAAGAACTCTTCGACCCCAAAGAGTAGTTGTACCGTAGGGCGTCAAAGTTAAAACCGGCCCCAGACTGAACATTCAACAAATCTAAAACCCTAAGGACCCGCCACGCCTGCGGCATGACCTGACACGACGCAAGCACCAGGGTCGCTAAGAAATCCCTGACAAGAGGGGAGAACGGAAACGTATGGCCAATCCTAAACGGGTAAGCATAGAAACAAACCCATCCCTCGTAGCGAGCGTCGGCTCTCTCGTCTGGATGCGGCAACCTTGCGACCGTCTCCGAAGGAAAGCCTCCGACTTGGAGGATCTGCTCCAACTCCGCCTCCGACAGAGTCCCCGTCAGAGCGTCTACCTCCTTCAGAAGGAAAAGGGGGAGGACCTCATTCTTGCTCGAGTTCGAGCGAGTAGCAGTTGACTCGGAAGACTCGCTGGAAACCATTTCCAGAACAGAAAGAGAAGGGAATCGAAGGGCAATTTTTTCAAGAAAACCTAGACAAGCCTACCAGATCAGAGAGCAAGGGAAAAAGATGAAACCAAATCGTCAGAAACTTGATTCGGGTTTATGGAGGGAATCGGCAGGTCGCAGAAATGTCCCATCGTGCAGTAGGATTATCGCCACGTAGCCCTCACCTGTCGCGCCCAGATCGGAGGGTGGAGATCGTGTGAGATGAAAGTTGTTTGGACTCTATCTCACAGCTGCCATAAAGCCCAAAACAACTTGGGGCTATTGTTGGGCCCAACTTACTCCAAGGGGATCAGAACAAACGAATTGGGCCAAAGTCCAAACGAAGTCGAAGGCCAGAAGAAATTAGAAGGAAGCAACGGACACTCCTCAGACGCGTGGGATCCGACCAGCTCCGAAGATTTCGCCCAGGACATTAATGGCTTGATCAATGGCAACGGTAACGAAATTAAACACGAAGATTACGATGTCATTCAAGAGCAAATCCCGAAGATCACACATGGAATAAATAGAAGATATTACGAAGACAAATAACGGACACAAGAGGAGGCTACCATAAATAGATCACGAAGAAACAATCGGCGACACACACGTCTACATACAATATTCACTCACTTAGCTTTCAAAAGGCTTACCAGCATATTCGCTCTCGCTCAAGCTCCCTAGGATACTACCCGATCATTGTCGGTCGAATCACTGATACCGCTTGTCGAACAGGACTCGATCCCTTACTCTTCAAGGATAAGTTGTACTCTAATCTGATTCTAAAATTGATTGATCAATAAATCGTATTGCTATTTTGCATCTACTCTTTACTTGGTTGATTGTCTATTTGGTTTGGATCGATTTTATATTCTCCGATCGACTCGTTACCCCGTCTAAGGCGATTTAGGTCGACTAATCTTTTTGCCCCAAAACATTGCTTGGGTGTTGTCATAGTCGGTTGCTTTGAGAGTCTTAGGGACTGCTGGAGTTGTGATGTGTGCTAATGTGATGTTGCGGAAGTCGTCGGGGTGTAGGGAAGATCCGAGGTTTGCTAGGGTGTCGGCTTGAGGTCGCGTGGGACTTGCCGGATGGAAACATTCTGGAATTTTCCTACCAATTTTTTGACGACGTCTAGGTAAGCCATCATCCCGTCATCCTTGGCGGCATACGACCCTTGCACTTCGTTGACGATCAGGAGAGAATCGCATATCACTTCGATATTCTGGATTACGAGGTCTTGTGTGAGTGTTAGCCCGAATATGAGTGCTTCATACTCTACTTTGTTGTTGGTTGCGTCCTACGCACACCTCACAGCTTGGGCTATATGGTCCCCTTGTGGTGATTTCAGTATGACTCCTAGCCTAACTCCTCTTATGTTTGACTCTCCATTCGTATGGAGTTGCCATGTGCCCCTGTCTTCTTCAATTGTCATCTGCGCGGCTTCCTTTGTGGCTTCTGGTTCCAGTGTCAGACCGAAATCAGCCACAAAGTCTGCCAAAGCTTGAGATTTGATCGATGTTCTTGGCTCATATTCAATGTCAAATCCACTCAGGTGTATCGCCCATTTCGCCATTCGTCCTGTAAGGTCTGAGTTTGTGATTCGAAGTAAGGACTGAGTTTGTTTGAGGCCATTACCAGGGCTAGGACTAGCTTTTCAAGATGTGTACCTTGTTTCGGCGGGGAGTAAGGAGCGACTTACGTAGTAGACTGGGGATTGCTTCCCGTCTTCTTCTCTTGTCAAGACTGCACTGATCGTCGACTCTGATACAGCCAGGTATAATGGTAGTGGCTCGTCATCTCTTGGTTTCCCCAGTAAGAGTGGACTTGCCAGGTATGTCTTTAGGTCTTGGAAGTCTTGTTCGTGTGATGCTGTCCATTCGAACGATTTTTTTCTTCTTTAAGGCTTCATAGAAGAGTTTGCACTTGTTCGAGGATTTTGATATGAATCTGTTTAATGCTGTTATCCCTCCTGTCAGCTTTTGGACGTCCTTAACGCATCGGGGAACCTTTAGTTGACAATTTCTTTAATGTGGTCTGGGCTGGCTTCTATTCCCCTTTGCGTCACCATGTATCCCAAGAACTTGCCTGAAGATACTCCAAAAGAACATTTAGTCGGATTCAATTTCCCGCTATACCTTTTCAATACTTTGAATGCTTCTTTTAGATGCTCGATGTGGTCCTTTACTCCTTTCGATTTAACCAGCATGTCGTCTATGTAGACTTCAATGGTGTCTCCGATTTGGTCTTTGAACATCTTGTTTACAAGTCTCTGGTATATGGCCTTTGCATTTTTTAGTCTGAAAGGCATACCTTTGTAACATCATGTACCTTGACTGGTTATGAAAGCTGTTTTTTCTTGGTCGTCCAGGTTCATTAAGATTTTATTGTACGCACTGAACACGTCCATAAACGTAAGCATTTTGTGACCCGTGGTCGCGTCGACCATCGCGTCGATGTGTCATAGTGGAAAGAAGTATTTTGGACAAGCCTTGTTTAGATCTATGAAGTCAATGTAGACTCTCCATTTTTCGTTCTTCTTTTGTACCACGACGATGTTGGCTAACCAGTCGGGATATTTGGCTTCCCTGATTATAATTGTTTCGAGTAGATTTCTGACTTCATCGTCTATGATCTTGTTTCGCTCTGGAGCAAATTTCCTCCTTTTTGGCTTGACCGGGAGATAGGTCGGATCTACATTCAATTTGTGAGTAATAACATCGGGGGAAATCCCCACCATATTTTCATGCGATCAAGCAAAGCAATCAACGTTAGCCCGTAAAAATGCTATTAGATCGGCCCTAGTTGAATCGTTCAAATCCGATCCGACTCTTATCGTGTGTTTTGGCTCTGAAGGGTCCAATGTGATTTCATCTAGTTGTTCCATTTCTGGCTCGATGTATCGTTTGGTCCTTTCGCTGTATCGTAGTTGCCGAAGGTCGTTCGATCGCCCCCTTCATTGAAGTGACATAGCATTCCTTGGCCGCCTTCTGGTCGCCTTTGATTTCCTATACCCCCCCTATCACCACCACTTAGTTGGAAACTTTATAGTTTGATGATATGTGGAGGGTACATATTTCATAGCGTGGATCCAGGGTCTGTCGAGGATTGCATTGTATGGGGACGGGCAGTCGAGTATCAAGAACTTTACCTATTGGTTAACTCCACCGGCATATGTTGTTAGCATTATTTTGCCAAGGATATGTGATAGAGGCTAATGTCGTGATGCCCAATCAAAGTAATCCTTAAAAACCTAACTAAGTATAGTAGACAAGCAAGGGTCGAATCTCACAGGGAGGTAGCAATCTTTCTAAGTGCACAAGTTATATGTCAAAGGTAACAAGGGGGGGGGGGGGTTTGGTTTGTTCGCAAATAACAAAGTAAATAAAAGCAAAGGATGTAATCAATTGGGAAAAAGTACTTATTCAGACAAATATCCACCATTTATTTGATTGATTGATCCTAGATTATCTCTATTCCTTTCTATGAATATTCTTGTCCCTATTTTCAAATAGTTACCAGTCCAACCAGTCCTGATAACCCTAACTATCGAATGCACAAGAAACCATCAAGATTTAGAACAATAGTAGCAAGAAGCATAAGAATTAACCAGGATACATGCAACACCACAACTCGCAGCATTTAACACATAATCAATTCTCTTCACAATAAACTAGTCCAACTAGTCCTAGAGTATCATGTTTTCTACACAAGATAAGGGATTTCAACTCGAAATATCCAAACCCTAGCAATAGACAATTACTAATATCAACTAGGTGATCAATCCAGTCAAATCAGCAAAAATATAGGAATAAGCTCAAGAGAAAAGATATAATCAAAGGAATAGGAATAGAATTATAATCTCACAACCATATATCAAATGAAGGCTTCAATCGTCGGACTAAGCAAAGGTTGCTTAGTTCTTCATAGTCTTGAAACACAAAAACTCTAAGGGAAAAACAATGCTGAATCGTAGTCTGAATGATAATAAAAGTGGCTGCTAGGAACTAGGTTAAATAACCCTAGCAAAACCTAAAAACTAAAGATAACAATTGAAATCTAAAAGGAAATAAAATAACTTACCGAAATAAAAGAAAAGGAAAATAAAATAAAACAATCTTCGGACGAAAATCTCACGCGCGTCTGATGACTCGTTTTCGCGACCGCAGAGGATCTTCCGCGACCGCGGAAAATTCTCTTTAAAGCTCCTCGCGTTTTCTGTCTCGTAATGTTCCGCGACCGCGGCACTGGCATCCGCGACCGCGGAAAACTCGCTGTAGCTCTTCTCTTCTTCTTTCTTCGTCTTCTCTCGTGGCTTGTCTCCATCTTCAATATATATCTTCATTTAAGCTCTTCTACCACACCAATGTCCTACTTCTTCTCCTCAACTCCATACTCCACAATTGTGCTCTAAACTCATCCAAATGGTACCCAAAACACCGGTAACAACTCCTAGTTAAACCCTACAAAGTAGCGCTGATCAAATTCCCCCATGCTTAAACCTTGCTCGTCCTCGAGTAAGCTAAAAGAAACCTACTCCTCCAATGAAATACCCAAGGTCTCAGGAAGCACAACAAAACCATCTCCACTAAGAACTGCACCTAAACATGATTCTCCAAGGCACCAACACAATAAGCACAACTCACACAACACCAAGCTTAAAGGAAAGCAGAGTACTTCCCCTAAGCTTAACCCGAACACCATAGAGTGAAAGTAACCATCTAATCCTAGCCTCCATCTATCTTCTTATACCTCCTAGAGTGACCTACCCGAATCCTCCTTATATCACATCTTCTTATGTCACCACGCCAGGAAAAATGAGGAATCCTAATAATCACTCTTCTTCTTTTCACTCATTTTGCCAAGGCGCTCTTTCGGGTTTTCACCAAGCCATTCATTTCATTTTTCAATAGATGGGCTCACAAAAACTCACGTCACTCTTGACCTCTTATTACCCCAGCCTAATTCTGGTCCAAGCCACCTGCTTATTGCCTAAGCCGCCCTTTCAGGTTTTCGACTTAGCCCAGGATTTTTCTTTTGTCTTTATCCAAATTTATTTGACTTTTTCATTTTTTTCATTTTTCTTTTCTTCAGACGACGACTAGCAAATATAGATCACTCCCCCATGATTAAACATTGCATTGTCCTCAATGTAATGAAAGACAAAAAGATGAAGAACAGGGAAGGCAGAAAAGTACTCATATCCGTCACCGAGGTAGCCTGAACTTGGAAGTTGGTGCTGGCGGTATATTCATAAAAGCACATGTCGTTGGTGTTGCGCGGTCCTCCTCAAACAAACTCCACCGTGCAACCAAATAGATCCACTGTAAAGTGTAGTGGAACATCAAAGAAACGGGGTTGCACGACCTTCAATGAACACAGAACTGGAGCCCAAATGTAAGCGTGGTGTGGGCTCTGGTGTTCCTCCTCCTCAGTTGTCGAATGTTGGGCCCTCGTTGGTGCCAAATAAAAATGTGGGGTGAATGTCTCCTCCTTGACAACATGATGTGCACCGTCTCTCAATGTAAAATCGGACAGCTGGCCTTCAGTAAAACTCTTTTCTTTTTTTCAGGTTTAGGAGACTTACAATGATTTTCCACGATCGCGGAAAACTTATCCGTGCCCGCGGAAAAGTTTCTGGTGCGAGAACACCGTCTTCAATTTAGTCTTCGGGTCTCCTACCTGCATGTTAGTCTAAAAACAAAACAAAACAAAAATGAAACAAAAACGAAACAACAAAAATAAATACTAGAAAGGAAAAGACAAGATAAGAATTTCATACCTCGGGTTGCCTCCCGAGCAGCGCCTTAGTTATTGTCGTGGCTCGACTTGTGCTCTCCAACTCAACTTGGGTTGCTCACATCAACCGAACACTCGAGGTTACCATCAGGAGGGTGTCTCTTTGCATTATGTATGTTGAATCCGACCCTCACCCTGTCAAACTCCATTGTGAGCGAACCACTACTCACATCAATCTTTGTGCTCGTCGTGTTCATGAACGGCCTTCCCAGCATCACAGGGGCTGCGTGTTTATCTTGCCCCGTATCCATCACACAGAAGTCCACAGGAAAAATCAACTTGTCAACTTCTACCAGCACCTCCTGCACCACTCCTTTGGGATACACATATGAATTGTCCGCCAGCTGGATCACAATCCCCGTCTTTTATAATGGCCCAACCTCTAAAGACTCATATAGTGAGAGAGGTAAAACGTTGATAGAAGCACCCAAATCTAGCATAGCTTTTTCAAACATGGTGCCACCTATCTTGCAGGGAATAGTGAATATGCCCGGATCACTACATTTCTTGGGCAACCGATTTTGCAGCATAGCAGATACATTCTCACTGACTTTGATCTTCTTTTTCTCCTTCACCGCTTTCTTCCTCTTTATTGTGCACAACTCCTTCAAAAATTTAGCATAGCGAGGGATGCTTTTAACGAGTGTGATCAAAGGAATGTTTACATCGAAGTTGCTGAAGGTCTCAAATAAATCCTTGTCGTTTTCCGGCCTTCTGGTGTCCTTCAGTGCCTCGGGAAATGGAGCGGGATGCTTTAGCGAACTGAGCGGAGGAAAATTAGGGCACACATACTCATCGTGGGCAGCTTCGACAGCGTCTGGGACTCCAGGGGATTTTCCGCGGTCGCGGACTTCCTCTCTGCGGTCGCGGAAATCTTCGAGCATATCCTCTTCAACAGGAACTTTTCCGCGATTGCGGAAATCTGTCCGCGGTTGCGGAAATTTGTCAATTTTTCCCTCGTCTCTAGGAACAATTCCGCGGTCGCGGCCTTCTTCTCCGCGGTCGCGGAAATCTTTCTGTTGGCCTCGACCTTCTTCCACATGTGTTCTGCTCCTTAGCGTCATGGTGCATACGTTCTCCCTCGGGTTTACTACCGTTTGAGATGGTAGTTTGCCCGAGTCCTGTGCTTCTAGTCTGCTCATTGCGATGGAGATCTGCCCCACTTGTGTCTCCAAGTTCTGAATACTAGACCGCATCTCTTGATTTTGCTGGACCATGGTATTGGCCAACGTCGACATATTCCGAGCGAGAGACTGCTGTTGTTGGACCAACTCTTTATTTTGTTGGGCCATAGTGCTTGCCAATGTGGATACGCACTGGGTGAGAGACTTGATCATGTCATCATTGTTTGATACGCTCTGAGCAAGAGACTTGATCATGCTATCACCGGGCATAGATGAACTTGAGCTTTGGCCTTGAGGTCTTTGGTCATATGGAGCTCGAAATTGTTGTTGTTGACCCCCAGGCTGCTGATATTGTTGTGGGTGCGGTAGGAACTGTGGTGGCCTCTGTTGATACTCTTGTAACACCCCGTAATTTTAAGGGTATTTTTGAGCTTTACTCGTATGAGTTATTGTTGCCAAATAATTGTATGAGATATCGTTGCAAAATAATTATATAAGATATTGTTGTAAAATATTTATATAAGATATTCGTGTAGGATAATTGTGGACTCTCAGGCAGCACCAGTACCGGCACCGACATCATGTAAGATGGTTGGGTGGCTTGGTAGCTGTGTTAGTTGGCCTGGGGAGTGTCACAAATATATGCAGGATAATTATATAAATGATTTGTGCAAGATATTTATATAAGATATTTGTGCACGGTATTTATATAAGATATTTGTGCACGGTAATTGTGCGAGGTAATTGCTTGAGATGTTTGTGCTAGATGATGCATGAATATATTTAACCCGGAGTTAAGGAAATTAACCCAAGTTGAGTTTGGATAAGTATAAGTGAAGTCGGCCAGAAACCGCGATCAACCGTGATTGACCGCGATGAACCGCGACTCACCGCGATCGACCGCGATCGCGGTAATGCCTTTTTCAGAGGCGGTCGTCTTCCTCGAAGGCGGTTACTATAGCTCGGCTGGGATATTTTGTGGGCAGGCCAAGTGGCCCTTCGCCTTTGTCCCCTTGTCCCCTTGGAGGTGTCGGATTTGTGCTATAAAACGAGGTGAAGACCAAACTCTTCTTCTACTCTTCTTCTTCTCTTCTTCTTCTCTCTTCTCCTCTGTTCTTCCCTGTCTCGCCATTGATGCACGAGCTGTGAGCTCGGTTTTGGGCTTGAATCGAGAAGGTTCGTGGATTGGAGAAGGTTGCCAAGGTGTTAGGTGAAGCTTAGAGGTGCTTTGTGATCAATTTGAATGCAAGAGGAAGCTTGAATCGATCGGGTAAATTCCCTCCCCGCCATGGAAGCTGTCGAAGCTTGCCACTGTTGATGAACCGCGACCGATCGCGATCGCGGTATTGAGTGTCCGAGTTGTGTTTTTGTGGTTTGGCTTTGTTTGAGCTCGTCTATTCCAGGCAAGTGGTTTTTAATTAATTTGAGATAATTGAAATTTGATATTATATTAGGTTGTATTTCTGCTAGAATCAACGCTAATATAAAAGATATACTGTAATCATGTGACTTGAGATTGTGATGTGATTTGTGATATGTGGAACTGATTTGATGTGATTTGTGATATGTGGAACTGTTTGTGATGTGTTTGTGTGAATTGTATGCCATGAGCCTTTGCTTAGTCTATTCATTAGACTAACGCTTGTATTTTATTTATCTGTAACGTCATGGGGGTGTCGTCCGTCCGTTTCGGCACATGCAGATATGTTGCTGTTCAGTGAAGGCTAGAACGACTATGAAGATGAACGGTGTTTTGTTTTCGACAACTTGTCTTGTCGCTTTGTGTTTAAAACGATTTCCGCTGTGCTATTTGCTATTTTGTATTTTGTTTATAAGTCTTCCGTTGTAAATTCTGATTTTTGTATTGATGATGTATTTGGGTCGTTTTAGGAATCGTGTAATTCCGCGACCATGTGGTTTAATAAAAGTTATGATTTTAGTATCGTAACTGTGTTTTAAGTCAGTTATGACGTCGGAAAAGCCTGGGGTGACTTCGGGGTTTACGCCCGGGGTCATCGGCAGTAACGCTTTCAAATGGGGTTAAATTTGGGGGTGTTACAGAAATGGTATCAGAGCCGAAAGTTTTTAAAACGGGTATGGGATTTAATGAACCATTTACTCGTTTTGTTTGAAAATATTTTCGAACGGTTTTTGTGAACTCACCGGCGGCACCAGTACCGGCACCGGCATCATGTAAGATGGCTGGGTGGCTTGGTGGCTGGGGTAGCTAGGCTTGGGAGTGTTACATACCGGTTTGAAATATTTTCATTCGTTGGAATATTTTCACTTGTTTGAAATATTTGCGAAGGCTCAAAATTTTCAAAAGTGAAAAAGTTACACCGTTCATAGTCGTGCCTCTTCTCTTGAGACTGTTAAGGTGAATCTCTAGTGAGACTTGAGTTTGAGGAAATAGGAGTTATGCTTTGAGGTTATAAGACTTGTGATATCACTCTTTTTGAGGAAATAGGAGTAGTATCGTTTGTGATTCGTTTCGAGGAACGTAGAAATGAGATGTTGTGATTATGTTTGGAGAAAAGTTAAATTATTCTTAAAGGATTTAAGTTAGAGATGGCATAAGGCCGGTTATGATTAAGGATAATAAGGTTGTTGTTGAGGTAGGAATCCTCTTTGGCTTAGTGCAAGTTTCGGGGTCGAAACTTAAAATAAGGGGGTAGTAATGTAACACCCCGTAATTTTAAGGGTATTTTTGAGCTTTACTCGTATGAGTTATTGTTGCAAAATAATTGTATGAGATATCGTTGCAAAATAATTATATAAGATATTGTTGTAAAATATTTATATAAGATATTCGTGTAGGATAATTGTGGACTCTCAGGCGGCACCAGTACCGGCACCGGCATCATGTAAGATGGTTGGGTGGCTTGGTAGCTGTGTTAGTTGGCCTGGGGAGTGTCACAAATATATGCAGGATAATTATATAAAGGATTTGTGCAAGATATTTATATAAGATATTTGTGCACGGTATTTATATAAGATATTTGTGCACGGTAATTGTGCGAGGTAATTGCTTGAGATGTTTGTGCTAGATGATGCACGAATATATTTAACCCGGAGTTAAGGAAATTAACCCAAGTTGAGTTTGGATAAGTATAAGTGAAGTCGGCCAGAAACCGCGATCAACCGCGATTGACCGCGATGAACCGCGACTCACCACGATCGACCGCAATCGCGGTAATGCCTTTTTCAGAGGCGGTCGTCTTCCTCGAAGGCAGTTACTGTAGCTCGGCTGGGATATTTTGTGGGCAGGCCAAGTGGCCCTTCGCCTTTGTCCCCTTGTCCCCTTGGAGGTGTCGGATTTGTGCTATAAAAGGAGGTGAAGACCAAACTCTTCTTCTACTCTTCTTCTTCTCTTCTTCTTCTCTCTTCTCCTCTGTTCTTCCCTGTCTCGCCATTGATGCACGAGCTGTGAGCTCGGTTTTGGGCTTGAATCGAGAAGGTTCGTGGATTGGAGAAGGTTGCCAAGGTGTTAGGTGAAGCTTAGAGGTGCTTTGTGATCAATTTGAATGCAAGACGAAGCTTGAATCGATCGGGTAAATTCCCTCCCCGCAATGGAAGCTGTCGAAGCTTGCCACTGTTGATGAACCGCGACCGACCGCGATCGCGGTATTGAGTGTCCGAGTTGTGTTTTTGTGGTTTGGCTTTGTTTGAGCTCGTCTATTCCAGGCAAGTGGTTTTTAATTAATTTGAGATAATTGAAATTTGATATTATATTAGGTTGTATTTCTGCTAGAATCAACGCTAATATAAAAGATATACTGTAATCATGTGACTTGAGATTGTGATGTGATTTGTGATATGTGGAACTGATTTGATGTGATTTGTGATATGTGGAACTGTTTGTGATGTGTTTGTGTGAATTGTATGCCATGAGCCTTTGCTTAGTCTATTCATTAGACTAACGCTTGTATTTTATTTATCTGTAACGTCATGGGGGTGTCGTCCGTCCGTTTCGGCACATGCAGATATGTTGCTGTTCAGTGAAGGCTAGAACGACTATGAAGATGAACGGTGTTTTGTTTTCGACAACTTGTCTTGTCGCTTTGTGTTTAAAACGATTTTCGCTGTGCTATTTGCTATTTTGTATTTTGTTTATAAGTCTTCCGTTGTAAATTCTGATTTTTGTATTGATGATGTATTTGGGTCGTTTTAGGAATCGTGTAATTCCGCGACCATGTGGTTTAATAAAAGTTATGATTTTAGTATCGTAACTGTGTTTTAAGTCAGTTATGACGTCGGAAAAGCCTGGGGTGACTTGGGGGTTTACGCCCGGGGTCATCGACAGTAACGCTTTCAAATGGGGTTAAATTTGGGGGTGTTACAACTCTTGATTTTCCTGGCCTTGAGGAGTACTCTGTCGATTCCCGTATCTCAGTTTGGGGTGATCTCTCCACCCTGGATTGTACGTGTTGGAGTATGGGTCATATCTTGGCCTAGAAGGGCCGTAACCTCCAATAGCGTTCAACTCAGCAGTGGGTTCCTGCAGCGTGGGACATGCATCAGTAGGATGCATTGTGTCGTAGCATATCCCACAAGACTTGACTTGCTGCTGGCCACCCTTCATCATGTATCTCCTCATCATCTCCTTCATCTCAGCCATGTCAGAAAGTAGTGAAGAATTTGGATGAGAGTCTGCAGCCTTGACTGATTGGGCGCTCGCCCTTTTACTGAATTATCTTGAGCCCTCAGATAGCTCAAAGAATACCTCAAAAGTTGCAGCAGGCGTCTTGTTCAAAATATTTCCTCCGCAGGCTGCATTCACCATTCGACGCTCTTCGTCAAGAAGTCCTCCGTACAAATAAAGTACGAGGTCTTGTTCTGAATACCCATGGTAGGGACAACTAGAAATCAATCTCTTGAACCTCTCATAGTACTCATACAACGTCTCATTAGCCTGTTGTTCAATATTGTTGATGCTCCTCTTCAGGCTATTGAGCTTGGTCGCAGGAAAGTACTTCTCCAGGAAGGCTTTTGTCATCTTAGCCCATGTGTCTATGCTTCCTGGAGCCAAATAGTAGAACCAATCATTGGCCAAATCCTTGAGAGAGAAAGGAAAGGCCCTCAGCTTGATTTGGTCCTCAGTAACGCCTCTTGGCTTCTCGCTGGTGAAGATGGCATGAAACTCAGACAGATGTTTGTTGGGGTCTTCTCCACTCATCCCATGGATATTCTCCACTAAAGTCGTGATGCCCAATCAAAGTAATCCTTAAAAACCTAACTAAGTATAGTAGGCAAGCAAGGGTCGAATCCCACAGGGAGGTAGCAATCTTTCTAAGTGCACAAGTTATATGTCAAAGGTAACAAGGGGGGGTTTTGGTATGTTCGCAAGTAACAAAGTAAATAAAAGCAAAGGATGTAATCAATTGGGAAAAATTACTTAGCCAGACAAATATCCACCATTCATTTGATTGATTGATCCTAGATTATCTCTATTTCTTCCTATGAATATTCTTGTCCCTATTTTGAAATAGTTACCAGTCCAACCAGTCCTGATAACCCTAACTATTGAATGCACAAGAAACCATCAAGATGTAGAACAATAGCAGCAAGAAGCATAAGAATTAACTAGGATACATGCAACACCACAACTCGCAGCATTTAACACATAATCAATTCTCTTCACAATAAACTAGTCCAACTAGTCCTAGAGTATCATGTTTGCTATACAAGATAAGGGATTTCAACTCGAAATATCCAAACCCTAGCAATAGACAATTACTAATATCAACTAGGTGATCAATCCAGTCAAATCAACAAGAATCAATAGGAATAAGCTCAAGAGAAAAGATATAATCAAAGGAATAGGAATAGAATTATAATCTCACAACCATATATCAAATGAAGGCTTCAATCGTCGGACTAAGCAAAGGTTGCTTAGTTCTTCATAGTCTTGAAACACAAAAACTCTAAGGGAAAAACAATGTTGAATCGTAGTCTGAATGATAATAAAAGTGGCTGCTAGGAACTAGGTTAAATAACCCTAGCAAAACCTAAAAACTAAAGATAACAATTGAAATCTAAAAGGAAATAAAATAACTTAACGAAATAAAAGAAAAGGAAAATAAAATAAAACAATCTTCGGACAAAAATCTCGCGCGCGTCTGATGACTCGTTTCCGCGACCGCAGAGGATCTTCCGCGACCGCGGAAAATTCCCTGTAAAGCTCCTCGCGTTTTCTGTCTCGTAATGTTCCACGACCGCGACACTGGCATCCGCGACCGCGGAAAACTCGCTGTAGCTCTTCTCTTATTCTTTCTTCGTCTTCTCTCGTGGCTTGTCTCCATCTTCAATATATATCTTCATTTAAGCTCTTCTAAGCCACCAATGTCCTACTTCTTCTCCTCAACTCCATACTCCATAATTGTGCTCTAAACTCATCCAAATGATATCCAAAACACCGGTAACAACTCTTAGTTAAACCCTATAAAGTAGCACTGATCAGTATGTTTGACTTCCCCACTTAATCTGACCATCATAGTGGATTTCTGGGTCAAATCGTTCTCGCTTAGATCCATACTCTTCAAGGCGTCTAATGTCAACAAGTTCGTGGAGCTACATGTGTCTATTAATACTTGACGGATGATACAATTACCGATCGATAAAGAGATTACCAGACCGTCATGATGATCACCCAACTCCCCGGTTTCGGAGTCGTCGAAGGTGATGGCGGGCATGTCAGTGGCTTGTGGTCGCCTTGCCTCCGATTGGACTCGTTTGTCACCCGTGCTCTCTCTAGCGTATCTTTTGGCGACTGAATATGTGTTTCCACATACATCCGACCCTCCTGAAATGGTGTTAATGATATTAGTATGAACTTGAGAGAATGGTTTATCGGTTGTTACCTGGTCCATTCGATCTAGGGTCGCATTTGCTTTGTCGGATATGATGTCACGCATTAGTCCATGCGCGAGGAGTCTTGCGACTTCCTTGCGGAGGGCTATGCATTCATTTGTGGAGTGACCATGATCTCCATGGAACTCGCACCACCGACTCATATCCTTCTTGGCGTCGGGCTTTTTCTCTTCCGAGGCCATCTTACTTTCTTTCCATATCGGTCGAAACTCTTGATGAGTTCAGACACAGAGATGTTGAAGTTGTAGGAATGGACCTTTGGGGGAGAGTTGGATTGTTCTTCCAGTCTTGGTCCCTATCATAAGAGTTAATTACCTGACTTGGGTCACTTCGTCCCTTGGGATAGGGTTGATGCCGCCTGTCGCGTCGATGATCCGAAGATGACCTTCGGTCGACTTGATCGGGACTCTTGTTTGCCTTGGTGGGTTCTTCGTCTTCTTCTAACCTGACATGCGCCATGGTTTTGTCTTGCACGTATTCAAAGCTTCGGCACGGTTATTTGGTCAGTTCGCGGTAGAGTTCACTACCTCTGATCAAACCTCGGCGGAAGGCTTCAATTGACAACGGGACATCGCAATATGGAATTGCGACCTTCTCCTTGTTGTACCTGTTGAGATAATCTCTAAGAGGTGAACCGTACCTTTGCACGATCCTGTACAGATTGCTTGATTGCTTTTCCAGTCTTCGACTGCTAGCGAACTGGATCTTGAATGAATTGACCAGATCAGTGAATGAAGCGATGGAACCCTGTGGTAAATGCATAAGCCAAGTTAGTGTGGGTCCTGCGAGGGTCATGCCAAAACTTTTGCACATGACCACTTCGCGATTCCCTCTTGGAATAGAAATGGTCATTAATTTTTTCTTGTAAATGGAAATGTGATCGTCGGGGACCCCAGTCCCACCGTAGTTGGGCATGTTGGGGACATGGAACTTCTTAGGGATCTTGATGTGTGCGATCACCTCTACGAAAGGCGAGTCTTCGTATCCGTCGATCGCCTCCTTTTCGATCGGCTGTGGGACTCCTGGAATCCGATACGGTCGTCCAAGGCCTTCATACGCTCGCTAATAGCTTGTTGTATGAGGGCTTGAAGGTCAATCGACGTGGTGACCTGTGGGGGGACTACTCGAGCCTCTATGGGCTCGGTCATGGGAATTGGAACGTTAGTCGTGAGAGTATTCACTAGAGGGATTTGAAACATACCGATAGGTTGGGTTACTTTCTGAGTAGTCGATGCCATGGGAGTCGAAACTGCTCCATCCATGTTGAGACGTGTCGAGAGGCCCTATGTGTTGATCACGCTCCTTAATCCTCTTGGGGCCGAAGCGGCTGAATTTACCTGTGATTTCAAAAGTTCATTTTCACGGGTTAACCATGCAATTTTAGCTTCAGATTGAGCACTCAAGGTTTCGGTTTTTGAGCGTTGTTGGGCTAGCTCTTCTTGAAGGATGCTTATGTTCTTCGCCAGTTCTTGGATTTGGGTGTCCAAGACCGGTGGGTTGATGTCTTCGGTCTGGTTTGCGACCGGGGCGCCATCTTGAACTTGACCTTCAGCTGGGATCATGGGGTTTTCGAAACCGGCCATGGCTAGGCAGGAGTTGGATCATTGATTGGATCGTTGACAGGCTAGATGCCCCACGGTGGGCGCCAAATTGTTTTTGGGCGAAACGATTAAACCGACCTGAATCGCCTTAAGAAGGGCAACTAGACAGTAATGAAATTAACTTTATCTGAAATAATCCAAATCAACTTAATAGTGGAATAAATGAGATTAATCAAATATAGAACGAGCTTATCTCCCAAGGATGAGGGAGCAATCGAATACAGAGATTGAATCGACAATCACTTCAATACCTGAATGAATAACTGAGCTAGAGAATGATTCATAGTAGCAAGTGAGAAAGTGGTGAATTATAGCTTGTATTCAGTAGAAATGATAATGTGTTTTACAAAGATAAACCAATTCCATATTTATGCTAATTCTTGATCTAACGTAACCAGTCCTCCGAGATCTCCGTGAGTCGTCGATCGGTCCACCAGCTTTCCGATATCTCCTCCAACGTTCAATTCTGCCTCACAATCCTTCCAGAAGATGGCCCAGGCCCAGTCTACTGGTTTGGGCCGGCTTGATGGACTAACTAAATCATGGACCAACAAGTTCTATCAAAATTCTACCATGTTTCAATCATATACCCATTTCCTTCTATAAGCATATTTGTTCTATATCTCCAAGGGTGTGAAAAACAATGCAACTACAAATACTTCTTTACACAGATGCAAGTATCATACTACTCTACCCCCCCCCTCTTGGGGCCGAAGCGGCTAAATTTACCTGTGATTTCAAAAGTTCATTTTCACAGGTTAACCATGCAATTTTAGCTTCAGATTGAGCATTCAGGGTTTCGGTTTTTGAGCGTTGTTGGGCTAGCTCTTCTTGAAGGATGCTCATGTTCTTCGCCAATTCTTGGATTTGGGTGTCCAAGACCGGTGGGTTGATGTCTTCGGTTTGGTTTGCGACCAGGGCGCCATCTTGAACTTGACCTTCAGCTGGGATCATGGGGTTTCCGAAACCGGCCATGGCTAGGCAGGAGTTGGATCATTGACAGGCTAGATGCCCCACGGTGGGCGCCAAATTATTTTTGGGCGAAAAGATCGAACCAACTTGAATCGCCTTAAGAAGGGCAACTAGACAGTAATGAAATTAAGTTTATCTGAAATAATCCAAATCAACTTAATAGTGGAATAAATGAGATTAATCAAATATAGAACGAGCTTATCTCACAAGGATGAGGGAGCAATCGAATAAAGAGATTGATTCGACGATCACTTCAATATCAGAATGAATAACTGAGCTAGAGAATGATTCATAGTAGCAAGTGAGAAAGTGGTGAATTATAGCTTGTATTCAGTAGAAATGATAATGTGTTTTACAAAGATAATCCAGTTCCATATTTATGCTAATTCTTGATCTAACGTAACCAGTCCTCCGAGATCTCCTTGAGTCGTGGATCGGTCCACCAGCTTTCCGATATCTCCTCCAACGTTCAATTCTGCCTCATAACCCTTCCAGAAGATGGCCCAGGCCCAGTCTACTGGTTTGGGCCGGCTTGATGGACTAACTAAATCATGGACCAACAAGTTCTATCAAAATTCTACCATGTTTCAATCATATACCCATTTCCTTCTATAAGCATATTTGATCTATATCTCCAAGGGTGGGAAAAACAATGCAACTACAAATACTTCTTTACACAGATGCAAGTATCATACTACTCCCCCCCCCCCTCTTGGGGCCGAAGCGGCTGAATTTACCTATGATTTCAAAAGTTCATTTTCACGGGTTAACCATGCAATTTTAGCTTCAGATTGAGCATTCAGGGTTTCGGTTTTTGAGCGTTGTTGGGCTAGCTCTTCTTGAAGGATGCTCATGTTCTTCGCCAATTCTTGGATTTGGGTGTCCAAGACCGGTGGGTTGATGTCTTCGGTCTGGTTTGCGACCAGGGCGCCATCTTGAACTTGACCTTCAGCTGGGATCATGGGGTTTCTGAAACCGGCCATGGCTAGGCAGGAGTTGGATCGTTGACAGGCTAGATGCCCCACAGTGGGCGCCAAATTATTTTTGGGCGAAAAGATCGAACCGACCTGAATCGCCTTAAGAAGGGCAACTAGACAGTAATGAAATTAAGTTTATCTGAAATAATCCAAATCAACTTAATAGTGGAATAAATGAGATTAATCAAATATAGAACGAGCTTATCTCCCAAGGATGAGGGAGCAATCGAATAAAGAGATTGATTCGACGGTCACTTCAATATCAGAATGAATAACTGAGCTAGAGAATGATTCATAGTAGCAAGTGAGAAAGTGGTGAATTATAGCTTGTATTCAGTAGAAATGATAATGTGTTTTACAAAGATAATCCAGTTCCATATTTATGCTAATTCTTGATCTAACGTAACCAGTCCTCCGAGATCTCCGTGAGTCGTCGATCGGTCCACCAGCGTTCCGATACCTCCTCCAACGTTCAATTCTGCCTCACAACCCTTCCAGAAGATGGCCCAGGCCCAGTCTACTGGTTTGGGCCGGCTTGATGGACTAACTAAATCATGGCCCAACAAGTTCTATCAAAATTCTACCATGTTTCAATCATATACCCATTTCCTTCTATAAGCATATTTGTTCTATATCTCCAAGGGTGGGAAAAACAATGCAACTACAAATACTTCTTTACACAGATGCAAGTATCATACTACTGCCCCCCCCCCCCCCCTCTTGGGGCCGAAGCGGCTGAATTTACCTGTGATTTCAAAAGTTCATTTTCACGGGTTAACCATGCAATTTTAGCTTCAGATTGAGCATTTAGGGTTGATGTCTTTGGTCTGGTTTGCGACCGGGGTGTCATCTTGAACTTGACCTTCAGCTGGGATCATGGGGTTTCCGAATCCGGCCATGGCTAGGCAGGAGTTGGATCATTGACAGGCTAGATGCCCCACGGTGGGCGCCAAATTGTTTTTGGGCGAAAAGATCGAACCGACCTGAATCGCCTTAAGAAGGGCAACTAGACAATAATGAAATTAAGTTTATCTGAAATAATCCAAATCCACTTAATAGTGGAATAAATGAGATTAATCAAATATAGAACGAGCTTATCTCCCAAGGATGAGGGAGCAATCGAATAAAGAGATTGATTCGACAGTCACTTCAATATCAGAATGAATAACTGAGCTAGAGAATGATTCATAGTAGCAAGTGAGAAAGTGGTAAATTATAGCTTGTATTCAGTAGAAATGATAATGTGTTTTACAAAGATAATCCAGTTCCATATTTATGATAATTCTTGATCTAACGTAACCAGTCCTCCGAGATCTCCGTGAGTCGTCGATCGGTCTACCAGCTTTCCGATATCTCCTCCAACATTCAATTCTGCCTCACAACCCTTCCAGAAGATGGCCCAGGCCCAGTATACTGGTTTGGGCCGGCTTGATGGACTAACTAAATCATGGCCCAACAAGTTCTATCAAAATTCTACCATGTTTCAATCATATACCCAATTCCTTCTATAAGCATATTTGTTCTATATCTCCAAGGGTGGGAAAAACAATGCAACTAAAAATACTTCTTTACACAGATGCAAGTATCATACTACTGCCCCCCCCCCCTCTTGGTGCCGAAGCGGCTGAATTTACCTGTGATTTCAAAAGTTCATTTTCACGGGTTAACCATGCAATTTTAGCTTCAGATTGAGAATTCAGGGTTTCGGTTTTTGAGCGTTGTTGGGCTAGCTCTTCTTGAAGGATGCTCATGTTCTTCGCCTGTTCTTGGATTTGGGTGTCCAAGACCGGTGGGTTGATGTCTTTGGTCTGGTTTGCGACCGGGGTGCCATCTTGAACTTGACCTTCAGCTGGGATCATGGGGTTTCCGAAACCGGCCATGGCTAGGCAGGAGTTGGATCGTTGACAGGCTAGATGCCCCACGGTGGGCACCAAATTGTTTTTGGGCGAAAAGATCGAACCGACCTGAATCGCCTTAAGAAGGGCAACTAGACAGTAATGAAATTAAATTTATCTGAAATAATCCAAATCAACTTAATAGTGGAATAAATGAGATTAATCAAATATAGAACGAGCTTATATTCCAAGGATGATGGAGCAATCGAATAAAGAGATTGATTCGACGGTCACTTCAATATATCAGAATAAATAACTGAGCTAGAGAATGATTCATAGTAGCAAGTGAGAAAGTGGTGAATTTTAGCTTGTATTCAGTAGAAATGATAATGTGTTTTACAAAGATAATCCAGTTCCATATTTATGCTAATTCTTGATCTAACGTAACCAGTCCTCCGAGATCTCCGTGAGTCGTCGATCGGTCCACCAGCTTTCCGATATCTCCTCCAACGTTCAATTCTGCCTCACAACCCTTCCAGAAGATGGCCCAGGCCCAGTCTACTGGTTTGGGCCGGCTTGATGGACTAACTAAATCATGGCCCAACAAGTTCTATCACAATTCTACCATGTTTCAATCATATACCCATTTCCTTCTATAAGCATATTTGTTCTATATCTCCAAGGGTGGGAAAAACAATGCAACTACAAATACTTCTTTACACAGATGCAAGTATCATACTACTGCCCCCCCCCCCTCTTGGGGCCGAAGCGGCTGAATTTACCTGTGATTTCAAAAGTTCATTTTCACGGGTTAACCATGCAATTTTAGTTTCAGATTGAGCATTCAGGGTTTTGGTTTTTGAGCATTGTTGGGCTAGCTCTTCTTGAAGGATGCTCATGTTCTTCGCCAGTTCTTGGATTTGGGTGTCCAAGACCGGTGAGTTGATGTCTTCGGTCTGGTTTGCGACCGGGGCGCCATCTTGAACTTGACCTTCAGCTGGGATCATGGGGTTTCCGAAACCGGCCATGGCTATGCAGGAGTTGGATCGTTGACAGGCTAGATGCCCCACGGTGGGCGCCAAATTGTTTTTGGGCGAAAAGATAGAACCGACCTGAATCGCCTTAAGAAGGGCAACTAGACAGTAATGAAATTAAGTTTATCTGAAATAATCCAAATCCACTTAATAGTGGAATAAATGAGATTAATCAAATATAGAACGAGCTTATCTCCCAAGGATGAGGGAGCAATCGAATAAAGAGATTGATTCGACGGTCACTTCAATATCAGAATGAATAACTGAGCTAGAGAATTATTCATAGTAGCAAGTGAGAAAGTGGTGAATTATAGCTTGTATTCAGTAGAAATGATAATGTGTTTTACAAAGATAATCCAGTTCCATATTTATGCTAATGCTTGATCTAACGTAACTAGTCCACCGAGATCTCCGTGAGTCGTCGATCGGTCCACCAGCTTTCCGATATCTCCTCCAACGTTCAATTCTGCCTCACAACCCTTCCAGAAGATGGCCCAGGCCCAGTCTACTGGTTTGGGCCGTCTTGATGGACTAACTAAATCATGGCCCAACAAGTTCTATCAGAATTCTACCATGTTTCACTCTTATACCCATTTCCTTCTATAAGCATATTTGTTCTATATCTCCAAGGGTGGGAAAAACAATGCAACTACAAATACTTCTTTACACAGATGCAATTATCATACTACTGCCCCCCCCCTCTTGGGGCCGAAGCGGCTGAATTTACTTGTGATTTCAAAAGTTCATTTTCACGGGTTAACCATGCAATTTTAGCTTCAGATTGAGCATTTAGGGTTTCGGTTTTTGAGCGTTGTTGGGCTAGCTCTTGTTGAAGGATGCTCATGTTCTTTGCTAGTTCTTGGATTTGGGTGTCCAAGACCGGTGGGTTGATGTCTTCGGTCTGGTTTGCGACTGGGGCACCATCTTGAACTTGACCTTCAGCAGGGATCATGGGGTTTCCGAAACCGGCCATGGCTAGGCAGGAGTTGGATCGTTGATTGGATCGTTGACAGGCTAGATGCCCCACGGTGGGCGCCAAATTGTTTTTGGGCAAAAAGATCGAACCGACCTGAATCGCCTTAAGAAGGGCAACTAGACAGTAATGAAATTAAGTTTATCTGAAATAATCCAAATCAACTTAATAGTGGAATAAATGAGATTAATCAAATATAGAACGAGCTTATCTCCCAAGGATGAGAGAGCAATCGAATAAAGAGATTGATTCGACGATCACTTCAATATATCAGAATGAATAACTGAACTAGAGAATGATTCATAGTAGCAAGTGAGAAAGTGGTGAATTATAGCTTGTATTCAGTAGAAATGATAATGTGTTTTACAAAGATAAACCAGTTCCATATTTATGCTAATTCTTGATCTAACGTAACCAGTCCTCCGAGATCTCCGTGAGTCGTCGATCGGTCCACCAGCTTTTCGATATCTCCTCCAACGTTCAATTGTGCCTCACAACCCTTCCAGAAGATGGCCCAGTCTACTGGTTTGGGCCGGCTTGATGGACTAACTAAATCATGGCCCAACAAGTTCTATCAAAATTCTACCATGTTTCACTCATATACCCATTTCCTTCTATAAGCATATTTGTTCTATATCTCCAAGGGTGGGAAAAACAATGCAACTACAAATACTTCTTTACACAGATGCAAGTATCATACTACTGCCCCCCCCCCCTCTTGGGGCCGAAGTGGTTGAATTTACCTGTGATTTCAAAAGTTCATTTTCACGGGTTAAGCATGCAATTTTAGCTTCAGATTGAGCATTCAGGGTTTCGGTTTTTGAGCGTTGTTGGGCTAGCTCTTCTTGAAGGATGCTCATGTTCTTCGCCAGTTCTTGGATTTGGGTGTCCAAGACCGGTGGGTTGATGTCTTCGGTCTGGTTTGCGACCGGGGCGCCATCTTGAACTTGACCTTCAGCTGGGATCATGGGGTTTCCGAAACCGGCCATGGCTATGCAGGAGTTGGATCGTTGACAGGATAGATGCCCTACGGTGGGCGCCAAATTGTTTTTGGGCGAAAAGATCGAACCGACCTGAATCGCCTTAAGAAGGGCAACTAGACAGTAATGAAATTAAGTTTATCTGAAATAATCCAAATTAACTTAAGAGTGGAATAAATGAGATTAATCAAATATAGAACGAGCTTATCTCCCAAGGATGAGGGAGCAATCGAATAAAGAGATTGATTCGACGGTCACTTCAATATCAGAATGAATAACTGAGCTAGAGAATGATTCATAGTAGCAAGTGAGAAAGTGGTGAATTATAGCTTGTATTCAGTAGAAATGATAATGTGTTTTACAAAGATAATCTAGTTCCATATTTATGCTAATTATTGATCTAACGTAACCAGTCCTCTGAGATCTCCGTGAGTCATCGATCGGTCCACCAACTTTCCGATATCTCCTCCAACGTTCAATTCTGCCTCACAACCCTTCCAGAAGATGGCCCAGGCCCAGTCTACTGGTTTGGGCCGGCTTGATGGACTAACTAAATCATGGCCCAACAAGTTCTATCAAAATTCTACCATGTTTCAATCATATACCCATTTCCTTCTATAAGCATATTTGTTCTATATCTCCAAGGGTGGGAAAAACAATGCAACTACAAATACTTCTTTACACAGATGCAAGTATCATACTACTGCCCCCTCCCCCTCTTGGGGCCGAAATGGCTGAATTTACCTGTGATTTCAAAAGTTCATTTTCACGGGTTAACCATGCAATTTTAGCTTCAGATTGAGCATTTAGGGTTTCGGTTTTTGAGCGTTGTTGGGCTAGCTCTTCTTGAAGGATGCTCATGTTCTTCGCCAGTTCTTGGATTTGGGTGTCGAAGACCGGTGGGTTGATGTCTTTGGTCTGGTTTGCGACCGGGGTGCCATCTTGAACTTGACCTTTAGCTGGGATCATGGGGTTTCCGAAACCGGCCATGGTTAGGCAGGAGTTGGATCGTTGACAGGCTACATGCCCCAGGGTGGGCGCCAAATTGTTTTTGGGCGAAAAGATCGAACTGACCTGAATCGCCTTAAGAAGGGCAACTAGACAGTAATGAAATTAAATTTATCTGAAATAATCCAAATCAACTTAATAGTGGAATAAATGAGATTAATCAAATATAGAACGAGCTTATCTCCCAAGGATGAGGGAGCAATCGAATAAAGAGATTGATTCGACGGTCACTTCAATATCAGAATGAATAACTGAGCTAGAGAATGATTCATAGTAGCAAGTGAGAAAGTGGTAAATTATAGCTTGTATTCAGTAGAAATGATAATGTGTTTTACAAAGATAATCCAGTTCCATATTTATGATAATTCTTGATCTAACGTAACCAGTCCTCCGAGATCTCCGTGAGTCGTCAATCGGTCTTCCAGCTTTCTGATATCTCCTCCGACATTCAATTCTGCCTCACAAGCCTTCCAGAAGATGGCCCAGGCTCAGTCTACTGGTTTGGGCCGGCTTGATGGACTAACTAAATCATGGCCCAACAAGTTCTATCAAAATTCTACCATGTTTCAATCATATACCCAATTCCTTCTATAAGCATATTTGTTCTATATCTCCAAGGGTGGGAAAAACAATGCAACTAAAAATACTTCTTTACACAGATGCAAGTATCATACTACTGCCCCCCCCCCCCCCCTCTTGGGGCCGAAGCGGCTGAATTTACCTGTGATTTCAAAAGTTCATTTTCACGGGTTAACCATGCAATTTTAGCTTCAGATTGAGCATTCAGGGTTTCGGTTTTTGAGCGTTGTTGGGCTAGCTCTTCTTGAAGGATGCTCATGTTCTTCGCCAGTTCTTGGATTTGGGTGTCCAAGACCGGTGGGTTGATGTCTTCGGTCTGGTTTGCGACTGGGGCGCCATCTTGAACTTGACCTTTAGCTGGGATCATGGGGTATCCAAAACCGGCCATGGCTAGGCAGGAGTTGGATCATTGACAGGCTAGATGCCCCACGGTGAGCGCCAAATTGTTATTGGGCGAAAAGATCGAACCGACCTAAATCGCCTTAAGAAGGGCAACTAGACAGTAATGAAATTAAGTTTATCTGAAATAATCCAAATCAACTTAATAGTGGAATAAATGAGATTAATCAAATATAGAACGAGCTTATCTCCCAAGGATGAGGGAGCAATCGAATAAAGAGATTGATTCGACGGTCACTTCAATATCAGAATGAATAACTGAGCTAGAGAATGAATCATAGTAGCAAGTGAGAAAGTGGTGAATTATAGCTTGTATTCAGTAGAAATGATAATGTGTTTTACAAAGATAATCCAGTTCCATATTTATGATAATTCTTGATCTAACGTAACCAGTCCTCCGAGATCTCCGTGAGTCGTCTATCGGTCTTCCAGCTTTCTGATATCTCCTCCGACATTCAATTCTGCCTCACAAGCCTTCCAGAAGATGGCCCAGGCTCAGTCTACTGGTTTGGGCCGGCTTGATGGACTAACTAAATCATGGCCCAACAAGTTCTATCAAAATTCTACCATGTTTCAATCATATACCCAATTCCTTCTATAAGCATATTTGTTCTATATCTCTAAGGGTGGGAAAAACAATGCAACTAAAAATACTTCTTTACACAGATGCAAGTATCATACTACTTCCCCCCCCCTCTCTTGGGGTCGAAGCGGCTGAATTTACCTGTGATTTCAAAAGTTCATTTTCACGGGTTAACCATGCAATTTTAGCTTCAGATTGAGCATTCAGGGTTTCGGTTTTTTAGCATTGTTGGGCTAGCTCTTCTTGAAGGATGCTCATGTTCTTCGCCAGTTCTTGGATTTGGGTGTCCAAGACCGGTGGGTTGATGTCTTCGGTCTGGTTTGCGACCGGGGCGCCATCTTGAACTTGACCTTCAGCTGGGATCATGGGGTTTCCGAAACCGGCCATGGCTATGCAGAAGTTGGATCGTTGACAGGATAGATGCCCTACGGTGGGCGGCAAATTGTTTTTGGGCGAAAAGATCGAACCGACCTGAATCGCCTTAAGAAGGGCAACTAGACAGTAATGAAATTAAGTTTATCTGAAATAATCCGAATTAACTTAAGAGTGGAATAAATGAGATTAATCAAATATAGAACGAGCTTATCTCCCAAAGATGAGGGAGCAATCGAATAAACAGATTGATTCGACGGTCACTTCAATATCAGAATGAATAACTGAGGTAGAGAATGATTCATAGTAGCAAGTGAGAAAGTGGTGAATTATAGCTTGTATTCAGTAGAAATGATAATGTGTTTTACAAACATAATCCAGTTCCATATTTATGCTAATTCTTGATCTAACGTAACCAGTCCTCCGAGATCTCCGTGAGTCATCGATCGGTCCACCAGCTTTCCGATATCTCCTCCAACGTTCAATTCTGCCTCACAACCCTTCGAGAAGATGGCCCAGGCCCAGTCTACTGGTTTGGGCCGGCTTGATGGACTAACTAAATCATGGCCCAACAAGTTCTATCAAAATTCTACCATGTTTCAATCATATACCCATTTCCTTCTATAAGCATATTTGTTCTATATCTCCAAGGGTGGGAAAAACAATGCAACTACAAATACTTCTTTACACAGATGCAAGTATCATACTACTACCCCCTCCCCCTCTTGGGGCCGAAACGGCTGAATTTACCTGTGATTTCAAAAGTTCATTTTCACGGGTTAACCATGCAATTTTAGCTTCAGATTGAGCATTCAGGGTTTTGGTTTTTGAGCGTTGTTGGGCTAGCTCTTCTTGAAGGATGCTCATGTTCTTCGCCAGTTCTTGGATTTGGGTGTCCAAGACCGGTGGGTTGATGTCTTCGGTCTGGTTTGCGACCGGGGTGCCATCTTGAACTTGACCTTCAGCTGGGATCATGGGGTTTCCGAAACCGGCCATGGTTAGGCAGGAGTTGGATCGTTGACAGGCTACATGCCCCAGGGTGGGAGCCAAATTGTTTTTGGGCGAAAAGATCGAACCGACCTGAATCGCCTTAAGAAGGGCAACTAGACAGTAATGAAATTAAGTTTATCTGAAATAATCGAAATCAACTTAATAGTGGAATAAATGAGATTAATCAAATATAGAACGAGCTTATCTCCCAAGGATGAGGGAGCAATCGAATAAAGAGATTGATTCGACGGTCACTTCAATATCAGAATGAATAACTGAGCTAGAGAATGATTCATATTAGCAAGTGAGAAAGTGGTAAATTATAGCTTGTATTCAGTAGAAATGATAATGTGTTTTACAAAGATAATCCAGTTCCATATTTATGATAATTCTTGATCTAACGTAACCAGTCCTTCGAGATCTCCGTGAGTCGTCGATCGGTCTTCCAGCTTTCTGATATCTCCTCCGACATTCAATTTTGCCTGACAAGCCTTCCAGAAGATGGCCCAGGCTCAGTCTACTGGTTTGGGCCGGCTTGATGGACTAGCTAAATCATGGCCCAACAAGTTCTATCAAAATTCTACCATGTTTCAATCATATACCCAATTCCTTCTATAAGCATATTTGTTCTATATCTCCAAGGGTGGGAAAAACAATGCAACTAAAAATACTTCTTTACACAGATGCAAGTATCATACTACTGCCCTCCCCCCCCCTCTTGGGGCCGAAGCGGCTGAATTTACCTGTGATTTCAAAAGTTCATTTTCACGGGTTAACCATGCAATTTTAGCTTCAGATTGAGAATTCAGGGTTTCGGTTTTTTAGCGTTGTTGGGCTATCTCTTCTTGAAGGATGCTCATGTTCTTCGCCAGTTCTTGGATTTGGGTGTCCAAGACCGGTGGGTTGATGTCTTCGGTCTGGTTTGCGACTGGGGCGCCATCTTGAACTTGACCTTCAGCTGGGATCATGGGGTATCCAAAACCGGCCATGGCTAGGCAGGAGTTGGATCGTTGACAGGCTAGATGCCCCACGGTGGGCGCCAAATTGTTATTGGGCGAAAAGATCGAACCGACCTGAATCGCCTTAAGAAGGGCAACTAGACAGTAATGAAATTAAGTTTATCTGAAATAATCCAAATCAACTTAATAGTGGAATAAATGAGATTAATCAAATATAGAACGAGCTTATCTCCCAAGGATGAGGGAGCAATCGAATAAAGAGATTGATTCGACGGTCACTTCAATATCAGAATGAATAACTGAGCTAGAGAATGATTCATAGTAGCAAGTGAGAAAGTGGTGAATTATAGCTTGTATTCAGTAGAAATGATAATGTGTTTTACAAAGATAATCCAGTTCCATATTTATGATAATTCTTGATCTAACGTAACCAGTCCTCCGAGATCTCCGTGAGTCGTCGATCGGTCTTCCAGCTTTCTGATATCTCCTCCGACATTCAATTCTGCCTCACAAGCCTTCCAGAAGATGGCCCAGGCTCAGTCTACTGGTTTGGGCCGGCTTGATGGACTAACTAAATCATGGCCCAACAAGTTCTATCAAAGTTCTACCATGTTTCAATCATATACCCAATTCCTTCTATAAGCATATTTGTTCTATATCTCTAAGGGTGGGAAAAACAATGCAACTAAAAATACTTCTTTACACAGATGCAAGTATCATACTACTGCCCCCCCCCCCCCCCTCTTGGGGCCGAAGCGGCTGAATTTACCTGTGATTTCAAAAGTTCATTTTCACGGGTTAACCATGCAATTTTAGCTTCAGATTGAGCATTCAAGGTTTCGGTTTTTGAGCGTTGTTGGGCTAGCTCTTCTTGAAGGATGCTCATGTTCTTCGCCAATTCTTGGATTTGGGTGTCCAAGACCGGTGGGTTGATGTCTTCGGTCTGGTTTGCGACCGGGGCGCCATCTTGAACTTGACCTTCAGCTGGGATCATGGGGTTTCCGAAACCGGCCATGGCTATGCAGGAGTTGGATCGTTGACAGGATAGATGCCCTACGGTGGGCGCCAAATTGTTTTTGGGCGAAAAGATCGAACCGACCTGAATCGCCTTAAGAAGGGCAACTAGACAGTAATGAAATTAAGTTTATCTGAAATAATCCAAATTAACTTAAGAGTGGAATAAATGAGATTCATCAAATATAGAACGATCTTATCTCCCAAGGATGAGGGAGCAATCGAATAAACAGATTGATTCGACGGTCACTTCAATATCAGAATGAATAACTGAGCTAGAGAATGATTCATAGTAGCAAGTGAGAAAGTGGTGAATTATAGCTTGTATTCAGTAGAAATGATAATGTGTTTTACAAAGATAATCCAGTTCCATATTTATGTTAATTCTTGATCTAACGTAACCAGTCCTCCGAGATCTCCGTGAGTCATCGATCGGTCCACCAGATTTCTGATATCTTCTCCAACGTTCAATTCTGCCTCACAACCCTTCCAGAAGATGGCCCAGGCCCAGTCTACTGGTTTGGGCCGGCTTGATGGACTAACTAAATCATGGCCCAACAAGTTCTATCAAAATTCTACCATGTTTCAATCATATACCCATTTCCTTCTATAAGCATATTTGTTCTATATCTCCAAGGGTGGGAAAAACAATGCTACAACAAATACTTCTTTACACAGATGCAAGTATCATACTACCATACTACTGCCCCCTCCCCCTCTTGGGGCCGAAACGGCTGAATTTACCTGTGATTTCAAAAGTTCATTTTCACAGGTTAACCATGCAATTTTAGCTTCAGATTGAGCATTCAGGGTTTCGGTTTTTGAGCGTTGTTGGGCTAGCTCTTCTTGAAGGATGCTCATGTTCTTCGCCAGTTCTTGGATTTGGGTGTCCAAGACCGGTGGGTTGATGTCTTCGGTCTGGTTTGCGACCGGGGTGCCATCTTGAACTTGACCTTCAGCTGGGATCATGGGGTTTCCGAAACCGGCCATGGTTAGGTAGGAGTTGGATCGTTGACAGGCTACATGCCCCAGGGTGGGCGCCAAATTGTTTTTGGGCGAAAAGATCGAACCGACCTGAATCGCCTTAAGAAGGGCAACTAGACAATAATGAAATTAAGTTTATCTGAAATAATCCAAATCAACTTAATAGTGGAATAAATGAGATTAATAAAATATAGAACGAGCTTATCTCCCAAGGATGAGGGAGCAATCGAATAAAGAGATTGATTCGACGATCACTTCAATATCAGAATGAATAACTGAGCTAGAGAATGATTCATAGTAGCAAGTGAGAAAGTGGTAAATTATAGCTTGTATTCAGTAGAAATGATAATGTGTTTTACAAAGATAATCCAGTTCCATATTTATGATAATTCTTGATCTAACGTAACCAGTCCTCCGAGATCTCCGTGAGTCGTCGATCGGTCTTCCAACTTTCTGATATCTCCTCCGACATTCAATTCTGCCTCACAAGCCTTTCAGAAGATGGCCCAGGCTCAGTCTACTGGTTTGGGCAGGCTTGATGGACTAGCTAAATCATGGCCCAACAAGTTCTATCAAAATTCTACCATGTTTCAATCATATACCCAATTCCTTCTATAAGCATATTTGTTCTATATCTCCAAGGGTGGGAAAAACAATGCAACTAAAAATACTTCTTTACACAGATGCAAGTATCATACTACTGCCCCCCCCCCTCTTGGGGCCGAAGCGGCTGAATTTACCTGTGATTTCAAAAGTTCATTTTCACGGGTTAACCATGCAATTTTAGCTTCAGATTGAGCATTTAGGGTTTCGGTTTTTGAGCGTTGTTGGGCTAGCTCTTCTTGAAGGATGCTCATGTTCTTCGCCAGTTCTTGGATTTGGGTGTCCAAGACCGGTGGGTTGATGTCTTCGGTCTGGTTTGCGACTGGGGCGCCATCTTGAACTTGACCTTCAGCTGGGATCATGGGGTATCCGAAACCGGCCATGGCTAGGCATGAGTTGGATCGTTGACAGGCTAGATGCCCCACGGTGGGCGCCAAATTGTTATTGGGCGAAAAGATCGAACCGACCTGAATCGCCTGAAGAAGGGCAACTAGACAGTAATGAAATTAAGTTTATCTGAAATAATCCAAATCAACTTAATAGTGGAATAAATGAGATTAATCAAATATAGAACGAGCTTATCTCCCAAGGATGAAGGAGCAATCGAATAAAGAGATTGATTCGACGGTCACTTCAATATCAGAATGAATAACTGAGCTAGAGAATGATTCATAGTAGCAAGTGAGAAAGTGGTGAATTATAGCTTGTATTCAGTAGAAATGATAATGTGTTTTACAAAGATAATCCAGTTCCATATTTATGATAATTCTTGATCTAACGTAACCAGTCCTCCGAGATCTCCGTGAGTCATCGATCGGTCCACCAGCTTTCCGATATCTCCTCCAACGTTCAATTCTGCCTCACAACCCTTCCAGAAGATGGCCCAGGCCCAGTCTACTGGTTTGGGCCGGCTTGATGGACTAACTAAATCATGGCCCAACAAGTTCTATCAAAATTCTACCATGTTTCAATCATATACCCATTTCCTTCTATAAGCATATTTGTTCTATATCTCCAAGGGTGGGAAAAACAATGCAACTACAAATACTTCTTTACACAGATGCAAGTATCATACTACTGCCCCCTCCCCCTCTTGGGGCCGAAACGGCTGAATTTACCTGTGATTTCAAAAGTTCATTTTCACGGGTTAACCATGCAATTTTAGCTTCAGATTGAGCATTCAGGGTTTTGGTTTTTGAGCGTTGTTGGGCTAGCTCTTCTTGAAGGAAGCTCATGTTCTTCGCCAGTTCTTGGATTTGGGTGTCCAAGACCGATGGGTTGATGTCTTCGGTCTGGTTTGCGACCGGGGTGCCATCTTGAACTTGACCTTCAGCTGGGATCATGGGGTTTCCGAAACCGGCCATGGTTAGGCAGGAGTTGGATCGTTGACAGGCTACATGCCCCAGGGTGGGCGCCAAATTGTTTTTGGGCGAAAAGATCGAACCGACCTGAATCGCCTTAAGAAGGGCAACTAGACAGTAATGAAATTAAGTTTATCTGAAATAATCGAAATCAACTTAATAGTGGAATAAATGAGATTAATCAAATATAGAACGAGCTTATCTCCCAAGGATGAGGGAGCAATCAAATAAAGAGATTGATTCGACGGTCACTTCAATATCAGAATGAATAACTGAGCTAGAGAATGATTCATAGTAGCAAGTGAGAAAGTGGTAAATTATAGCTTGTATTCAGTAGAAATGATAATGTGTTTTACAAAGATAATCCAGTTCCATATTTATGATAATTCTTGATCTAACGTAACCAGTCCTCCGAGATCTCCGTGAGTCGTCGATCGGTCTTCCAGCTTTCTGATATCTCCTCCGACATTCAATTCTGCCTCACAAGCCTTCCAGAAGATGGCCCAGGCTCAGTCTACTGGTTTGGGCCGGCTTGATGGACTAGCTAAATCATGGCCCAACAAGTTCTATCAAAATTCTACCATGTTTCAATCATATATCCAATTCCTTCTATAAGCATATTTGTTCTATATCTCCAAGGGTGGGAAAAACAATGCAACTAAAAATACTTCTTTACACAGATGCAAGTATCATACTACTGCCCTCCCCCCCCCCCTCTTGGGGCCGAAGCGGCTGAATTTACCTGTGATTTCAAAAGTTCATTTTCACGGGTTAACCATGCAATTTTAGCTTCAGATTGAGAATTCAGGGTTTCGGTTTTTTAGCGTTGTTGGGCTAGCTCTTCTTGAAGGATGCTCATGTTCTTCGCCAGTTCTTGGATTTGGGTGTCCAAGACCGGTGGGTTGATGTCTTCGGTCTGGTTTGCGACTGGGGCGCCATCTTGAACTTGACCTTCAGCTGGGATCATGGAGTATCCGAAACCGGCCATGGCTAGGCAGGAGTTGGATCGTTGACAGGCTAGATGCCCCACGGTGGGCGCCAAATTGTTATTGGGCGAAAAGATCGAACCGACCTGAATCGCCTTAAGAAGGGCAACTAGACAGTAATGAAATTAAGTTTATCTGAAATAATCCAAATCAACTTAATAGTGGAATAAATGAGATTAATCAAATATAGAACGAGCTTATCTCCCAAGGATGAGGGAGCAATCGAATAAAGAGATTGATTCGACGGTCACTTCAATATCAGAATGAATAACTGAGCTAGAGAATGATTCATAGTAGTAAGTGAGAAAGTGGTGAATTATAGCTTGTATTCAGTAGAAATGATAATGTGTTTTACAAAGATAATCTAGTTCCATATTTATGATAATTCTTGATCTAACGTAACTAGTCCTCCGAGATCTCCGTGAGTCGTCGATCGGTCTTCCAGCTTTCTGATATCTCCTCCGACATTCAATTCTGCCTCACAAGCCTTCCAGAAGATGGCCCAGGCTCAGTCTACTGGTTTGGGCCGGCTTGATGGACTAACTAAATCATGGCCCAACAAGTTCTATCAAAATTCTACCATGTTTCAATCATATACCCAATTCCTTCTATAAGCATATTTGTTCTATATCTCTAAGGGTGGGAAAAACAATGCAACTAAAAATACTTCTTTACACAGATGCAAGTATCATACTACTGCCCCCCCCCCCTCTTGGGGCCGAAGCGGCTGAATTTACCTGTGATTTCAAAAGTTCATTTTCACGGGTTAACCATGCAATTTTAGCTTCAGATTGAGCATTCAGGGTTTCGGTTTTTGAGCGTTGTTGGGCTAGCTCTTCTTGAAGGATGCTCATGTTCTTCGCCAATTCTTGGATTTGGGTGTCCAAGACCGGTGGGTTGATGTCTTCGGTCTGGTTTGCGACCGGG
This sequence comes from Rheum nobile, assembly GCA_027886185.1. Classification (NCBI taxonomy): domain Eukaryota; kingdom Viridiplantae; phylum Streptophyta; class Magnoliopsida; order Caryophyllales; family Polygonaceae; genus Rheum; species Rheum nobile. The sequence continues at coordinate 1,820,399 of WOAB01000789.1, read as the reverse complement.
GCGCCATCTTGAACTTGACCATCAGCTGGGATCATGGGGTTTCCGAAACCGGCCATGGCTATGCAGGAGTTGGATCGTTGACAGGATAGATGCCCTACGGTGGGCGCCAAATTGTTTTTGGGCGAAAAGATCGAACCGACCTGAATCGCCTTAAGAAGGGCAACTAGACAGTAATGAAATTAAGTTTATCTGAAATAATCCAAATTAACTTAAGAGTGGAATAAATGAGATTCATCAAATATAGAACGATCTTATCTCCCAAGGATGAGGGAGCAATCGAATAAACAGATTGATTCGACGGTCACTTCAATATCAGAATGAATAACTGAGCTAGAGAATGATTCATAGTAGCAAGTGAGAAAGTGGTGAATTATAGCTTGTATTCAGTAGAAATGATAATGTGTTTTACAAAGATAATCCAGTTCCATATTTATGTTAATTCTTGATCTAACGTAACCAGTCCTCCGAGATCTCCGTGAGTCATCGATCGGTCCACCAGCTTTCCGATATCTCCTCCAACGTTCAATTCTGCCTCACAACCCTTCCAGAAGATGGCCCAGGCCCAGTCTACTGGTTTGGGCCGGCTTGATGGACTAACTAAATCATGGCCCAACAAGTTCTATCAAAATTCTACCATGTTTCAATCATATACCCATTTCCTTCTAAAAGCATATTTGTTCTATATCTCCAAGGGTGGGAAAAACAATGCAACAACAAATACTTCTTTACACAGATGCAAGTATCATACTACCATACTACTGCCCCCTCCCCCTCTTGGGGCCGAAACGGCTGAATTTACCTGTGATTTCAAAAGTTCATTTTCACAGGTTAACCATGCAATTTTAGCTTCAGATTGAGCATTCAGGGTTTCGGTTTTTGAGCATTGTTGGGCTAGCTCTTCTTGAAGGATGCTCATGTTCTTCGCCAGTTCTTGGATTTGGGTGTCCAAGACCGGTGGGTTGATGTCTTCGGTCTGGTTTGCGACCGGGGTGCCATCTTGAACTTGACCTTCAGCTGGGATCATGGGGTTTCCGAAACCGGCCATGGTTAGGTAGGAGTTGGATCGTTGACAGGCTACATGCCCCAGGGTGGGCGCCAAATTGTTTTTGGGCGAAAAGATCGAACCGACCTGAATCGCCTTAAGAAGGGAAACTAGACAGTAATGGAATTAAGTTTATCTGAAATAATCCAAATCAACTTAATAGTGGAATAAATGAGATTAATCAAATATAGAACGAGCTTATCTCCCAAGGATGAAGGAGCAATCGAATAAAGAGATTGATTCGACGGTCACTTCAATATCAGAATGAATAACTGAGCTAGAGAATGATTCATAGTAGCAAGTGAGAAAGTGGTGAATTATAGCTTGTATTCAGTAGAAATGATAATGTGTTTTACAAAGATAATCCAGTTCCATATTTATGATAATTCTTGATCTAACGTAACCAGTCCTCCGAGATCTCCGTGAGTCGTCGATCGGTCTTCCAGCTTTCTGATATCTCCTCCGACATTCATTCTGCCTCACAAGCCTTCCAGAAGATGGCCCAGGCTCAGTCTACTGGTTTGGGCCGGCTTGATGGACTAACTAAATCATGGCCCAACAAGTTCTATCAAAATTCTACCATGTTTCAATCATATACCCAATTCCTTCTATAAGCATATTTGTTCTATATCTCCAAGGGTGGGAAAAACAATGCAACTAAAAATACTTCTTTACACAGATGCAAGTATCATACTACTGCCCTCCCCCCCCCCTCTTGGGGCCGAAGCGGCTGAATTTACCTGTGATTTCAAAAGTTCATTTTCACGGGTTAACCATGCAATTTTAGCTTCAGATTGAGAATTCAGGGTTTCGGTTTTTGAGCGTTGTCGGGCTAGCTCTTCTTGAAGGATGCTCATGTTCTTCGCCAGTTCTTGGATTTGGGTCTCCAAGACCGGTGGGTTGATGTCTTCGGTCTGGTTTGCGACTGGGGCGCCATCTTGAACTTGACCTTCAACTGGGATCATGGGGTATCCGAAACCGGCCATGGCTAGGCAGGAGTTGGATCGTTGACAGGCTAGATGCCCCACGGTGGGCGCCAAATTGTTATTGGGCGAAAAGATCGAACCGACCTGAATCGCCTTAAGAAGGGCAACCAGACAGTAATGTAATTAAGTTTATCTTAAATAATCCAAATCAACTTAATAGTGGAATAAATGAGATTAATCAAATATAGAATGAGCTTATCTCCCAAGGATGAGGGAGCAATCGAATAAAGAGATTGATTCGACGGTCACTTCAATATATCAGAATGAATAAATGAGCTAGAGAATGATTCATAGTAGCAAGTGAGAAAGTGGTGAATTATAGCTTGTATTCAGTAGAAATGGTAAGGTGTTTTACAAAGATAATCCAGTTCCATATTTATGCTAATTCTTGATCTAACGTAACCAGTCCTCCGAGATCTCCGTGAGTCGTCGATCGGTCCACCAGCTTTCCGATATCTCCTCCAACGTTCAATTCTGCCTCATAAACCTTCCAGAAGATGGCCCAGGCCCAGTCTACTGGTTTGGGCCGGTTTGATGGACTAACTAAATCATGGCCCAACAAGTTCTATCAAAATTCTACCATGTTTCGATCATATACCCATTTCCTTCTATAAGCATATTTGTTCTATATCTCCAAGGGTGGGAAAAACAATGCAACTACAAATACTTCTTTACACATATGCAAGTATCATACTACTGCCCTCCCCCCCCCCTCTTGGGGCCGAAGCGGCTGAATTTACCTATGATTTCAAAAGTTCATTTTCACGGGTTAACCATGCAATTTTAGCTTCAGATTGAGCATTCAGGGTTTCGGTTTTTGAGCATTGTTGGGCTAGCTCTTCTTGAAGGATGCTCATGTTCTTCGCCAGTTCTTGGATTTGGGTGTCCAAGACCGGTGGGTTGATATCTTCGGTCTGGTTTGCGACCGGGGCGCCATCTTGAACTTGACCTTCAGCTGGGATCATGGGGTTTCCGAAACCGGCCATGGCTATGCAGGAGTTGGATCGTTGACAGGATAGATGCCCCACGGTGGGCGCCAAATTGTTTTTGGGCGAAAAGATCGAACCGACCTGAATCGCCTTAAGAAGGGCAACTAGATAGTAATGAAATTAAGTTTATCTGAAATAATCCAAATTAACTTAAGAGTGGAATAAATGAGATTAATCGAATATAGAACGAGCTTATCTCCCAAGGATGAGGGAGCAATCGAATAAAGAGATTGATTCGATGGTCACTTCAATATCAGAATGAATAACTGAGCTAGAGAATGATTCATAGTAGCAAGTGAGAAAGTGGTGAATTATAGCTTGTATTCAGTAGAAATGATAATGTGTTTTACAAAGATAATCCAATTCCATATTTATGCAAATTATTGATCTAACGTAACCAGTCATCCGAGATCTCCGTGAGTCGTCGATCGGTCGACCAGCTTTCCGATATCTCCTCCAACGTTCAATTCTGCCTCACAACCCTTCCAGAAGATGGCCCAGGCCCAGTCTACTGGTTTGGGCCGTCTTGATGGACTAACTAAATCATGGCCCAACAAGTTCTATCAAAATTCTACCATGTTTCACTCATATACCCATTTCCTTCTATAAGCATATTTGTTCTATATCTCCAAGGGTGGGAAAAACAATGCACCTACAAATACTTCTTTACACAGATGCAAGTATCATACTACTGCCCCCCCCCCCTCTTGGGGCCGAAGCAGCTGAATTTACCTGTGATTTCAAAAGTTCATTTTCACGAATTAACCATGCAATTTTAGCTTCAGATTGAGCATTCAGGGTTTCGGTTTTTGAGCGTTGTTGGGCTAGCTCTTCTTGAAGGATGCTCATGTTCTTCGCCAGTTCTTGGATTTGGGTGTCCAAGACCGGTGGGTTGATGTCTTCGGTCTGGTTTGCGACCGGGGCGCCATCTTGAGCTTGACCTTCAGCTGGGATCATGGGGTTTCCGAAACCGGCCATGGCTATGCAGGAGTTGGATCGTTGACAGGATAGATGCCCCACGGTGGGCGCCAAATTGTTTTTGGGCGAAAAGATCGAACCGACCTGAATCGCCTTAAGAAGGGCAACTAGACAGTAATGAAATTAAGTTTATCTGAAATAATCCTAATTAACTTAAGAGTGGAATAAATGAGATTAATCAAATATAGAACGAGCTTATCTCCCAAGGATGAGGGAGCAATCGAATAAAGAGATTGATTCGACGGTCACTTCAATATCAGAATGAATAACTAAGCTAGAGAATGATTCATAGTAGCAAGTGAGAAAGTGGTGAATTATAGCTTGTATTCAGTAGAAATGATAATGTGTTTTACAAAGATAATCCAGTTCCATATTTATGCTAATTATTGATCTAACGTAACCAGTCATCCGAGATCTCCGTGAGTCGTCGATCGGTCCACCAGCTTTCCGATATCTCCTCCAACGTTCAATTCTGCCTCACAACCCTTCCAAAAGATGGCCCAGGCCCAGTCTACTGGTTTGGGCCGTCTTGATGGACTAACTAAACCATGGCCCAACAAGTTCTATCAAAATTCTACCATGTTTCACTCATATACCCATTTCCTTCTATAAGCATATTTGTTCTATATCTCCAAGGGTGGGAAAAACAATGCAACTACAAATACTTCTTTACACAGATGCAAGTATCATACTACTGCCCCCCCCCCCTCTTGGGGCCGAAGCGGCTGAATTTACCTGTGATTTCAAAAGTTCATTTTCACGGGTTAACCATGCAATTTTAGCTTCAGATTGAGCATTCAGGGTTTCGGTTTTTGAGCGTTGTTGGGCTAGCTCTTCTTGAAGGATGCTCATGTTCTTCGCCAGTTCTTGGATTTGGGTGTCCAAGACCGGTGGGTTGATGTCTTCGGTCTGGTTTGCGACTGGGGCGCCATCTTGAGCTTGACCTTCAGCTGGGATCATGGGGTTTCCGAAACCGGCCATGGCTAGGCAGGAGTTGGATCGTTGATTGGATCGTTGACAGGCTAGATGTCCCACGGTGGTCGCTAAATTGTTTTTGGGCGAAAAGATCGAATCGACCTGAATCGCCTTAAGAAGGGCAACTAGACAGTAATGAAATTAAGTTTATCTGAAATAATCCAAATCAACTTAATAGTGGAATAAATGAGATTAATCAAATATAGAACGAGCTTATCTCCCAAGGATGAGGGAGCAATCGAATAAAGAGATTGATTCGACGGTCACTTCAATATCAGAATGAATAACTGAGCTAGAGAATGATTCATAGTAGCAAGTGAGAAAGTGGTGAATTATAGCTTGTATTCAGTAGAAATGATAATGTGTTTTACAAAGATAAACCAGTTCCATATTTATGCTAATTCTTGATCTAACGTAACCAGTCCTCCGAGATCTCCGTGAGTCATCGATCGGTCCACCAGCTTTCCGATATCTCCTCCAACGTTCAATTCTGCCTCACAACCCTTCCAGAAGATGGCCCAGGCCCAGTCTACTGGTTTGGGCCGGCTTGATGGACTAACTAAATCATGGCCCAACAAGTTCTATCAAAATTCTACCATGTTTCACTCATATACCCATTTCCTTCTATAAGCATATTTGTTCTATATCTCCAAGCGTGGGAAAAACAATGCAACTACAAATACTTCTTTACACAGATGCAAGTATCATACTATTGCCCCCCCTCTCTTGGGGCCGAAGCGGCTGAATTTACCTGTGATTTCAAAAGTTCATTTTCACGGGTTAACCATGCAATTTTAGCTTCAGATTGAGCATTCAGGGTTTCGGTTTTTAAGCGTTGTTGGGCCAGCTCTTCTTGAAGGATGCTCATGTTTTCGCCAATTCTTGGATTTGGGTGTCCAAGACCGGTGGGTTGATGTCTTCGGTCTGGTTTGCGACCCGGGCGCCATCTTGAACTTGACCTTCAGCTGGGATCATGGGATTTCCGAAACCGGCCATGGCTAGGTGGGAGTTGGATCATTGATTATTGGATCGTTGACAGGCTAGCACTACTACAAAAAACGCTTTTTAGCCCGGGTGTTTTCCATTATATAGCCCGGATATAGCTAAAAAGGGTCCGGGCTAATGGTTGGTGTGATAATAGACCAAATAGCCCGGACCCATTGTCACACGCCCGGGCTATATTCTTCACATAATTTCCCGGTTGAACTTCACTTAATAGCCCGGATGTGTTTAATACATGTCCGGGCTAAAAAGTCCAAAATTTTCAAGGTGAACTCCACTTAATAGCCCGGATGTGTATAATACATGTCCGGGCTAAAAAGTCCAAAATTTTGAAGTTGAACTTCACTTAATAACCCGGGCTTGTACAATACATGTCCGGGCTAAAAAGTCCAAATTTTCCAATTTAATTTTTTCTCCTGTCCGGGCTGTATGTTTTACATATCCGGGATAAAAGGTTTGTCCTAACAGGCATATATAGCTCGGACTTATAATGTCCAGGCTATATAGTATTAAATTATTTTCCCGCAAATATTTAATAAATATTGCCTATTTGAATACGTACCCTATATTTTGTTGCATTGTACCAATATTTAACTCACACTAGAGAATAGAAACATTTATAATTGATAGCCAAATAGTATATATAGATCCAAAACACTTGAGTTACAATATCATTCTTCATATAATTTAGCAAAGGACTCCCAAAAGAAGTTCACAACTTAACCCATACTGAAAGAAAACAACTGATATATTCTACGCCTTCTAGCAATACCACTTGTGATTCTTCATCTCTGTTGACAACTTTCCATTCGACAAACACGCCTGCATGACAATCCTTTACGCAATCAGCTAATATATATTAACTTCCTACAATGCTTTGCAGAAATTAAAGAACAAAAATATATATATCAAACAAAAAGTAGAATGACTTATTAGGTGTTATTAATAAATTCAAACTACAAGCAATAGGTAAATAGAACTTCATACCTACATAAGACTTAGGAAATAATCAAACTACTCCCGTCGAATTTCATCAACATCTTCATTTGTGTAGGAAGATCGGTCATCATACCATTATAAATATATACAACATGATATTTAGTTAGAGTAAACCTTATTTATCAAAGACAAACAATTACAGATTAAAAAAGCCTTACATTGATGGGAATTACAGAATAATTTTTTTGGTAAAGTATAAGATCTTTCATAAACTTCAAAACATAGTATCCACAATCAATCGCATTCTTCTGACGAGGACACTGTAAGTCATACACAAATAATTGTATAAGATTGGAAAATGTATCGAAAGAATGATGTATTCATACATGTAACACTTTAATTAGGAAATTCTAACTCAACTACAAACAAGTTTAGAAAATCAGTAAATTTACCTTAACTTTATGCCACAAAGTTTCTTTTCGTGGTGTTTTCCTACCCAACTTGGCATATTTCAATTTATAGCTCCTGTTTACAACAGACGCAATTACTTCTATAAGGAATAATGCAAGAATCATACTCGACATATCAAACAAATACTTATAATGTAACCAATGACTCCGCATCCTTCTCAATTTTTCCAAGTTGTGAATCAACCCAATAAGCATGACCCAGTTGAGGATTCATCAATATCAACACCCAATGATACCTAAAAATATATGATCATTTAATTTAACTGACAAAAGTTATAAAAAAATATAAGGGCTGGTTACCTAAAATGGTAGGGTGCCACAAATATCTTATTCTTAACATCTCCTTCCATAGACTTTGCAATGTAAGTAGCCCTTTGTTCAATGCTTTGAGCCAATGGAGAAATTTGAGTAGGACAAAGAAATTTGATCATGTCATTGACACCTTTGCAATGATTGTCAAATAAATATCTACAAGAAATATGAACATGTTTATACATTTGAAACAATTGACAAAAACATAATGAAAAACAAGATAATATTGCTACTAACCTAATATATAATAACATATGAGTAATTCCAACCTCTTTCCTATCAAGCCATCTTTGAATCTCCTCCTTCCCAATTTCAATCCCCGGATGGTCATAATGAAAAACTTCATCATGAAGTTTGATTTTCCGCAGCGCATTTCCACTAAATCATCTAATATCCATTCATATTTTTCCAATGAACTCGGTTCTGATTCAGCTTCACCCGGCCCAATGACAGATTCATAAGTAAGTGACTTTCCCTTGCTCTTTTCTTTCATTATTATATTCTTTTCAGGTTGTTCTAGATCCTTGTTAATTTAACAAAGAAAAAGAAAACTTCAGGAAATATATGAAAAATTAAGAAATGAGAATGCATTTATGTAAAAGATTTTGCACTTACCTCAATGGGAATCACAAGTGATTCAGGCCAAGCAATAAATTGTCCTATGGCCTCACTGACTGTACCAGCCTCTTCAGTAGGGCGAGGTACTACGACATCCCCTTTGATAGAGGTGACTACTTCAACTCTCACATAACCACTCTCTAATGGACGATTATGAAGTACTCTAAGACTTAAGGAAGAAGGATATAGTTTCCCTCGAGCTACCGCTTGAGTGAGGTCTGGCCAGAATAGCTCACATGATTTCCACCCCTGAAACAAAAAATTCAAAATTTCATTTCACAAGAAATCGAAACTTATTAATAAGAATATTAATTTAAGGTACTCACCAAATCCTTTGATATAGTAGGCACCTTTTTCAAAGTAGAACAAGATGCTTTTCCACTTTGGGGAAGAGGAAATTCAGGTGTGGGAGTAGATAATACATGCACCTTTTGAGATAAATGTCCTTCTTTGAGTGGTTGCTTTGCTGAAATCAACTCTTTAATAACAAGTTCTAATTCATTTATCTTTGCCCCAAAGGTAGATTCTATGACGTTCATTTTATCCTGGAGCTCAGAAATTACAGCTTGTTCAGAAGCACCAACTTTAGATGAAGATGCTCCTTTAGATGAGCGAGGCCATAATTTACTGATCGAGACATCTTGACCAACCCCTCTAACGCGTCCCGGGTGCTCAGGCTTACCTATTGCTAATGACAACGCATCTTTTTGTCCACAAGTAATAAGCTCCCCTGAAGCTTCTTGTTGCATGTAATGGTGCTATCCCATCAAAGAGAGTTCATATGAGCAAAGTTAGTAGGAATAAAGACAAACTTTACTAGCACTCTTTTGTATTTAGTTAGGCAAGAATCTGTTTGTAAGAAATTTATCTATATTCTACTAGCTTGTAATATTAGGAAGACTAAAATTTATATTTAAAAAAGCTTACTAGTTTGTCAATGATTGGTTGAGCTTTTTCAGAACAGTCTCCTAGTTTGTTTTTCCTTGCTTCGATCCATAGGATTGACCGAGACACAGTGGAAGAAGAACCCATTTGATGCTTAGCTTTCTGACATATATGGAAAACATATATTGATGTATACATCAATATATACATCATAAGTCAATATCTATAAGTGTTATTTGAATAGATAGTATTCAAGTACTTACATATTCAGCCTCGACGCTAGCATAACCCTTACACGATGCCTTGTAAGTATAATCACTTTGTTTCGAGAGCTCTTTAAACTTCTCACTCTTTTTCTGTTGTAAATTTGAAGTTGTTAGTGTATAAAGTTATTACCAAGACTTAATCCCAAAGAGCATTCTTACCTTAAACTCTGCAGATTGTCTTATTTGAATAAATTATGTCCATTGATCTTGAGTGATGTATGAGTCATACATGGCTGGAGGTTCTGTGCAAAGTTCACCTGTTTCCTCGTCCACCATATGAAATTTACCCAAGTCCTTTTTGAATGCCCTCCATAAATCATTTGCTTTTTGCACCACCCAATCCTTTAGCTCAGCTGGAAGATCAAAGCCTCCCTGTATGTAAAATAAACAAGCACATTTTAGAAATTTACAAATACAATAGTTATTGTATTATAGATAAACATATGTACTCATTACCAAGACTTCTTCCCAAATAGCATTCTTTTCCTCTGCAGAAACCAATTTCCAATTATCAACTGTGATAGGAACCCACTTCTTTACTGTAGTACCAATATATGTGGACAGCTGTAATTTTCGAGAACTTGGAGCAAGCAACATATAAGGGCTTTTTTGCATCATTCACAAAATTCTCAAACATATCAGGACGGTCAATAAGAATCTGCTCAACATCACATATCATATCATCTATTCGATCATCTTCACAAATGTCAAAGTTCTGAAATTCCTGAGGGTTAGAACTAGCGGACTGAATTGGTGTTTTCTCCCCATGCCACATCCATACTTTATAGTCAATGTTAATGCCATCACAAATAAGATGCTCTCTAATAACACTAACCTTGTATCTCCTTGAAAAATCACAATCGTTACACGGACAAATAATTTTAGCAGGATCAGCCCCATGATCAAGAGCAAATTTAATAAACAACTCAACCCCTTCAACATATTGAACTGAATTACGACTTGCTCTCATCCATGACTTATCCACCATTCTCTATAAGTTGAAAAAGATTAACAAAGTTTTAAGTTATCTCCAAATACTAATCAGAACAAAGCAATTATACTCTAGTGACTATTTCACTCCAACAAACGCATCAGCAAACGCATCAACAAAATCAGTAAAATCTGTGTGGCCATTGCTTTGCACAAAATCCCTAAATTGCCAAATCGACATCAGCACAAGTAAAAAATCACAAGATTACATAGAGAGAAATACCTCGGCACGAGTGTGGAGCATACGGCGAACAAAACCCCAAATTGCTAGAAGAATAGTTTCGTATGAACCCTAAACAAGAAAAAATGAAATTAGTGAGGATGAACAAACAAACTAAGCAAAATTGAGAGTTGTACAACAATATCAAACTTCACAAAATTTAACAAAAATTTAGGCCTGAAATCCCCAAAATTTAACAACCCAGAAATTTACGGATTAAAATACCCAAAATTTCCCTGTTCACTATCATCTTCACGAATTCACACACTAAAATACCCAAAATTTTACGGATTCTGCAAGGCCATTTCGCCTCTCCCTGTTCACTATCATCTTCACGAACTCACTTAATTTAACAACCCACTCGAAAATCTCACGCAGGAAAACAGGGAGAGGAAAAGAAAAGCTTACGGATTCTGCAAGTTGGTGGCGGCGTCGAAACAGAGAGCGGCGAAGTGGTGGCGGCGTCAATGTTGGTGGCGGCGTCGCATATCACAGGCGGGGACAACAATGGCAGCCACCCCCCGATCGATTTTAGGGTTTGGCCTAAAGTGCGCGCACTGGGAAGGAGGCTCTGTGAAGGAGACTCTGTGAAGTCGACGGAAGGAAGGAGACGGAAGGAGGAGATGTGTAGTCCGGGAAGGAGGCTCGATCTGTGAAGTCGGAAATGGCCAAGGAAGGAGACGGGATGTGTAATCTGAAAGAAATGAAGAAGGAAGGAGACGCGCGCGATAGCTAGGGCTGTGTTAAGTCGGGGACCGGGCTGAACAGGCTTTTACCACAAAATAGCCCGGATAAAATAGCCCGGATGTATTTTAACCGGCTTATTTTAATGTGGGTTAATATAGAACACGACAAAATAGCCCGGATATTCCCAAATAAAACACGCCCGGGTTATTAAATTTTGACTCATTTAAATAAAATCTGTTTTTAGACCGGGCTTCCCTACAACAGTCCGGGCTAATATGTTATATTTCTTAAATAGCTCGACTTCTTCTGATGTATCAGGACTTTATATCACGGATATTTAGGATCCGGGCTAAATAATCACGGGATAAAAAGCGTTTTTTGTAGTAGTGTAGATGCCCCACGATGGACGCCAAATTGTTTTTGGGCGAAAAGATCGAACCGACCTGAATCGCCTTAAGAATGGCAACTAGACAGTAATGAAATTAACTTTATCTGAAATAATCCAAATCAACTTAATAGTGGAATAAATGAGATTAATCATATATAGAACGAGCTTATCTCCCAAGCATGAGGGAGCAATCGAATAAAGAGATTGATTCGACGGTCACTTCAATATCAGAATGAATAACTGAGCTAGAGAATGATTCATCGTAGCAAGTGAGAAAGTGGTGAATTATAGCTTGTATTCAGTAGAAATGATAATGTGTTTTACAAATATAAACCAGTTCCATATTTATGCTAATTCTTGATCTAACGTAACCAGTCCTCCGAGATCTCCGTGAGTCGTCGATCGGTCCACCAGCTTTCCGATATCTCCTCCAATGTTCAATTCTGCCTCACAACCCTTCCAGAAGATGGCCCAGGCCCAGTCTACTGGTTTGGGCCGGCTTTATGGACTAAATAAATCATGGCCCAACAAGTTCTATCAAAATTCTACCATGTTTCACTCATATACCCATTTCCTTCTATAAGCATATTTGTTCTATATCTCCAAGGGTGGGAAAAACAATGCAACTACAAATACTTCTTTACACAGATGCAAGTATCATACTACTGCCCCCCCCCCCCCTCTTGGGGCCGAAGCGGCTGAATTTACCTGTGATTTCAAAAGTTCATTTTCACGGGTTAACCATGCAATTTTAGCTTCAGATTGAGCATTCAGGGTTTCGGTTTTTTAGCGTTGTTGGGCTAGCTCTTCTTGAAGGATGCTCATGTTCTTCGCCAGTTCTTGGATTTGGGTGTCCAAGACCGGTGGGTTGATGTCTTCGGTCTAGTTTGCGACCCGGGCGCCATCTTGAACTTGACCTTCAGCTGGGATCATGGGGTTTCCGAAACCGGCCATGGCTAGGCATGAGTTGGATCATTGATTATTGGATCGTTGACAGGCTAGATGCCCCACGGTGGGCGCCAAATTGTTTTTGGGCGAAAAGATCGAACCGACCTGAATCGCCTTAAGAATGGCAACTAGACAGTAATGAAATTAAGTTTATCTGAAATAATCCAAATCAACTTAATAGTGGAATAAATAAGATTAATCAAATATAGAACGAGCTTATCTCCCAAGGATGAGGGAGCAATCGAATAAAGAGATTGATTCGACGGTCACTTCAATATCAGAATGAATAACTGAGCTAGAGAATGATTCATAGTAGCAAGTGAGAAAGTGGTGAATTATAGCTTGTATTCAGTAGAAATGATAATGTGTTTTACAAAGATAATCCAGTTCCATATTTATGCTAATTCTTGATCTAACATAACCAGTCCTCCGAGATCTCCGTGAGTCGTCGGTCGGTCCACCAGCTTTCCGATATCTCCTCCAACGTTCATATCTGCCTCACAACCCTTCCAGAAGATGGCCCAGGCCTAGTCTACTGGTTTGGGCCGGCTTGATGGACTAACTAAATCATGGCCCAACAAGTTCTATCAAAATTCTACCATGTTTCAATCATATACCCATTTCCTTCTATAAGCATATTTGTTCTATATCTCCAAGGGTGGGAAAAACAATGCAACTACAAATACTTCTTTACACAGATGCAAGTATCATACTACTGCCCCCCCCCCCTCCCCCTCTTGGGGCCGAAGCGGCTGAATTTACCTGTGATTTCAAAAGTTCATTTTCACGGGTTAACCATGCAATTTTAGCTTCAGATTGAGCATTCAGGGTTTCGGTTTTTAAGCGTTGTTGGGCTAGCTCTTCTTGAAGGATGCTCATGTTCTTCGCCAGTTCTTGGATTTGGGTGTCCAAGACCGGTGGGTTGATGTCTTTGGTCTGGTTTGCGACCAGGGCGCCATCTTGAACTTGACCTTCAGCTGGGATCATGGGGTTTCCGAAACCGGCCATGGCTAGGCAGGAGTTGGATCGTTGACAGGCTAGATGCCCCACGGTGGGCGCCAAATTGTTTTTGGGCGAAAAGATCGAACCGACCTGAATCGCCTTAAGAAGGGCAACTAGACAGTAATGAAATTAAGTTTATCTGAAATAATCCAAATCAACTTAATAGTGGAATAAATGTGATTAATCAAATATAGAACGAGCATATCTCCCAAGGATGAGGGAGAAATCGAATAAAGAGATTGATTCGACGGTCACTTCAATATCAGAATGAATAACTGAGCTAGAGAATGATTCATAGTAGCAAGTGAGAAAGTGGTAAATTATAGCTTGTATTCAGTAGAAATGATAATGTGTTTTACAAAGATAATCCAGTTCCATATTTATGATAATTCTTGATCTAACGTAACCAGTCCTCCGAGATCTCCGTGAGTCGTCGATCGGTCTACCAGCTTTCCGATATCTCCTCCGACATTCAATTCTACCTTACAACCCTTCCAGAAGATGGCCCAGGCCCAGTCTACTGGTTTGGGCCGGCTTGATGGACTAACTAAATCATGGCCCAACAAGTTCTATCAAAATTCTACCATGTTTCAATCATATACCCAATTCCTTCTATAAGCATATTTGTTCTATATCTCCAAGGGTGGGAAAAACAATGCAACTAAAAATACTTCTTTACACAGATGCAAGTATCATACTACTGCCCCCCCCCCCCCCCTCTTGGGGCCGAAGCGGCTGAATTTACCTGTGATTTCAAAAGTTCATTTTCACGGGTTAACCATGCAATTTTAGCTTCAGATTGAGAATTCAGGGTTTCGTTTTTTGAGCGTTGTTGGGCTAGCTCTTCTTGAAGGATGCTCATGTTCTTCGCCAGTTCTTGGATTTGGGTGTCCAAGACCGGTGGGTTGATGTCTTCGGTCTGGTTTGCGACTGGGGCGCCATCTTGAACTTGACCTTCAGCTGGGATCATGGGGTTTCCGAAACCGGCCATGGCTAGGCAGGAGTTGGATCGTTGACAGGCTAGATGCCCCACGGTGGGCGCCAAATTGTTATTGGGCGAAAAGATCGAAACGACCTGAATTGCCTTAAGAAGGGCAACTAGACAGTAATGAAATTAAGTTTATCTGAAATAATCCAAATCAACTTAATAGTGTAATACCACAGCCACTTGGGTCGGCCCATCACAAGGCTGTATCCCATACACCCCAACCCTTCCTTGTTGGCTCCAAGGCCCAGCCATTTAATCAAGAGGTTGTTGGGAGTGCTCGAACACGAGACCTCTCCCCTTTATCCACTCCCCACAAGGAGTGAATACCAATTGTACTGCAGCGCAATTGGTATTCACTCCTTGTGGGGAGTGGATAAAGGGGAGAGGTCTCGTGTTCGAGCCCTCCCAATAACCTCTTGATTAAATGGCTGGGCCTTGGGGCTTGGAGCCAACAAGGAAGGGTTGGGGTGTATGGGCTGCAGCCCTGTGATGGGCCGACCCAAGTGGCTGTGATATTACAAAAAAGTACACTTTATGTTGGTGCCTGACCTTGCCGACAACGGGCCTGACAAACACCCCGGCACTGCCATCCTTAACAGGCCTGCAGGCCGTGTACCCCAACCCTTCCCCCCAACTGGGTAGGTTGTTGATGAGAGTCGAACACGCGACCTCTCCACCCTTTATCAAGCGCCTAAGCACCTTGATACCAATTGCGCTAACAAGGGTTACGGGATTACAGCCCAATCCCGAATAGGATAAAACAAAGTTTAAACCAAACACAGCGGAAGTCTAAGAAAGTATATTACAATCAAAGTTATTGTCCAAAAGATCTCAACCTGATTAAAGAAATAAGTAAAACATTGAAAAACCACCGTTGACTCCATAGTCCTTCTGGTCTTCTGAACTACTTCTTATCTGATGTGCCGAATCGAACGGATGACACCAGCCAACCATGCAAGGAAAAATATTGGTTGGTTAGTCTAAATGAATAGACTAGCAAGGGAACAAAGCAGAATGGTTTGAAGCAGTCGTATTAGGTTAGACTCCTCGTCCCTCGAATAATAATCGAGTACGCTTGTCAACCACCATACTCCTACTGGAATGAACAAGAGGTATGCACAAGAGAGGATTCTGGAAGACTGAATCTTCACAGAAATCGGCTCGAAAGAAGACTCCAACGGAAATGAGTCTTTAAGGAAGTATGACAAATTTGGAAAGTTACAGAATCATACAATAATGATTTAAAACTGACTGAGATGCTTCATTCAACGACCAACCTCACCGCCTTTCAGCGAATCCAGATCGGAAAGAAGACGTACTACATTCAAGTCAACACGAGTCTTCCTAACGGCACTATTACCTAGCTGCCCTACTCGCTGAGCGTTCATTAATTATGTGCGTCAAGGTAGCACTTATCTGATTATGTTTCAAAAACACACATCACATTATAGACTTTTACATGTGTACCCCACCAATGGGACGACACATCTTAGTATACGTTTCGTCGAGAGTGACGTACACCGAAAGATTTGTGACACCAGCTAAGTGTCCTGTCTCTACACACTTGTGAAAGAGACCGATCATGATCTTAGAATAGTACCAGAAGGGGACGAGCCACCCCGATACCAGATTATAAAGAAACGACTGGACAGAGTCCGAGTAACGTTCCTATCTACAGTGCTAACTAAACAGTTACAGCACAACAACAGTTACAAGATAAATCCACATAAAGGCCCGAAAGGCGATCACAGATAATAGCGTTGTTCTAACAGATATACAACCTATTATATTATTTTCAAAACAGTTTATCAAAACCGTTTCCAGACAAACAGAATATTCATTCCAAATTAATTACTCAAATAAACTACTGATAATTAATGTAAATATGGAACGAATGAGCAAGAGCGAACCGCCACTTGCCTTACTCCGCAGAATAGTCTAAAGACGTCAACTGGATTCCGGGCTCGACACGGTATAGTTCCGACAGCACAACAACCTTCGAGTCGACCCATAAAAGGAACCCTAAGTTAGATCCGACATAAACAGTACGAGTCTAAACACGGCGAAAGAACATGAAAGGAAAGACGCCACGACGACAACCGACCAAGCCAAAGCAACGAAGGCATTCTGGGCACTGGCGGCGGTCGCTGTTCTTGGCGGCGGTCGCCGTGAAGAACACGGCGGTCGCCGTGAAGAACACGGCCGACAGAGACGAGAGAAATCTCACCAAAACAAAGCGCGTTTCGACCCCTTTCAGCCTGGCTTGGTTTCTGACCTTCAAAGGCAACCACAAGGCTTCAAAAGAGCTGCTAGAAACACCACTAACAACACCGATGAAAGCTTCAGAAAATTCCGGCGAAGACACAACTCCGGCGAGAGGCGAATTTGGAAGAGGTTTGGTGCTGGGATGGCTCAAAACCTCACCCCAACACCTTATTTTATAGCCAAAGCGTCTGGAGCACGAAGAAGAGGGCCTAGAGCTAGTTCGGCGCTCGCCAGAAACAATGTCGGCGACCAACGGGCAACGATTGCTGGGCAACGATGACGGCACTTACGGCGGGCGTCGTAATTTACGGCGGTCGCCGTGGCCTGACACACCAGCTGCCTCCGCATTGGGACGGCAGGCGCCGTGACTTTACGGCGGTCGCCGTGCTTGGGTCTGACTACGGCGGTCGCCGCGAGTTTACGGCGGTCGCCGCGACTTTACGGCGGTCGCCGTGACACCTCTTTCCCGCCCGTTCAGCTTTGAACGAACATGACATTAAACCGGGATAAAAATTATCGTACGCGAACGACAATTAAAATATAAGGCACCTTGTCTGTATATTATTTCACTGAGAAAAATATTACAGATACAGAGCACATTACAGAATGTCTCAAACTCTCTGTATTAAATCTGACGTACACAACGGGTACTCGGGAAAATTCAAAAATTCTTAAATTAATCTTACAAAAATACGGGGTATTACATCTCCTCCCCCTTAAAAGAAGTTTCGACCCCGAAACTTAGGTCGAGAATAACTCGGGAAAACGCCTGAGCATATCTGACTCGGTTTCCCACGTCTCCCAAGTAACTTCTTCGGTCCCTGACTTGGACCACAACACTCGTACCAACGGCACGATCTTGTTGTGCAAACGCTTCTCCCGACTTTCCAAAATGCACACGGGCAACTCTTCATAAGTACCATTAGCTTGAATCTCGATGTCTTCATAACTAAGCACATGAGATTCATCTGGTACATACTTTCTGAGTAACGATACGTGGAACACGTTATGCACCGGGTGAGCCGATGGCGGTAACGCCAAACGGTACGCTAGAGATCCTACTTTATCCAGAATCTCAAATGGTCCCACGTAGCGAGGGTTAAGCTTCCCACGCTTACCAAATCTGAAAACTCCTTTGGATGGCGATACCTTGACAAAAACCTTGTCACCGACCTCGAACTCGACAGTCTTGCGCTTCCGATCTGCGTAGGACTTTTGTCGACTCTGAGCGGTCAACATCCTTTGTCTGATCAAAGCAATGTTTGAAGCCGTCCTTTCGACCAACTCTGGCCCAAGCAGAATTTTGTCGGCATTATCATCCCAACAAATCGGAGATCTGCATCTGCGACCATACAAAGCTTCAAACGGAGCCATCTTGATTGTAGCATGCCAGCTATTGTTGTACGTGAACTCAATCAGACTCAAGCTGTCCTCCCAGCTAGTCGGACGATCGAGCATACAAGCTCTAAGCATATCCTCCAGAGTCTGGATGGTGCTTTCAGACTGGCCATCTGTCTGAGGATGAAACGTTGTACTGAACATCAACTCGGTTCCCATAGCCTTATGAAGTTCCTTCCAGAACCTTGACATGAAACGGCCATCTCGGTCCGATACAATGGTCTTAGTAATGCCATGTAAGCGGACAATCTCCTTCTGGTAAACTTCTGCTAACTTCTGGGTTTCCCATGTGGTCTTGATGGCGATGAAATGAGCACTCTTCGTAAGCCTATCCACAATTACCCAGATAGCATCTCTCTGACTTCGGGTCTTGGGTAGCCCAGTGACGAAGTCCATGGAAATGTCCTCCCATTTCCATTCTGGTACGGGGAGAGGTAGCATCTCACCACCTGGCCTGCAGTGTTCGATCTTGACCTTCTGGCAAGTTAAGCACTTTGCCACAAAGTCTGCTACGTCCCACTTCATGTTTGGCCACCAAAACTTCTTCTTGAGATCCGTGTACATCTTGCTAGAGCCAGGATGCACAGAGTAAGCAGATGAATGAGCTTCTCTCATCACCAACTGACGAAGACCTTCTGTGTCAGGCACACAGATCCGGTCCTGAAACCAAAGTGATCCATCATCCTGAACCACAAAACTGGGAGCTTTCCCATCCACCACTGCACTGCTTAACTTTACCAAGATGATGTCATCGACTTGCTTTTCTTTGATTTGATCCAGCAGTGTAGCCTGAATCTCCATCATACTCAGGTACCCTCTACGCTGGTCATACAAGACTTCAATGTCGCATGACTCTTGGTTTAGCTTGGTCTGAGCAGTAAGTAGAGCAACTACAGTCTCATGCGTTGTCTTCCGACTTAGTGCATCAGCTACTACATTAGCCTTGCCCGGATGATACAACAACTCCATGTCGTAGTCCTTGAGCAACTCTAGCCAGCGGCGTTGTCTCATATTTAACTCCTTCTGAGTAAATATATACTTGAGACTTTTGTGGTCGGTGAAGACTTGGCATCTTATACCGTAGAGGTAATGCCTCCAAATCTTCAGCGCAAAGACAACCGCTGCTAACTCAAGATCATGGGTCGGATAGTTTTCTTCGTAAGTCTTGAGTTGTCTAGATGCGTAAGCAATGACTCTGCCCCTTTGCATCAAAACACAACCAAGACCACACTTGGAAGCATCACTATAGACCACATAATCGTCGTTCCCCTCTGGGAGTGCTAACACGGGTGCCGAGGTCAACCGTCGCTTCAACTCCTGGAAACTGACCTCGCACTTGTCATTCCAGACAAACTTCTTGTGGACCTTGCGGAGTAGACTGGTCATAGGTAGAGCGATCTTTGAAAATCCTTCTACGAACCTTCTATAATACCCGGCAAGTCCAAGAAAACTACGCACCTCCTTCACATTCTGGGGCTGTGTCCATTTAGTCACCGCTTCAATCTTTTGGGGATCAACCATAACCCCATTTTTATTGATCACGTGGCCTAAGAAAGCCACTTCTTTTATCCAGAATTCACACTTGGACAATTTAGCATAAAGCTGATGATGTCTAAGGATTGACAAGGCAATCCGCAGATGTTCCTCGTGGACTTCTTCATTCGGAGAATAAATCAGGATGTCGTCGATGAAAACCACCATGAACTTATCCAAGTACTGGTGAAAACATCGGTTCATCAAGTCCATAAAGACAACTGGAGCATTTGTAAGCCCAAAAGGCATCACTACGAACTCGTAATGACCATATCTGGTCCTAAACGCAATTCTAGGAATGTCCTGCTCACGAATCCTGAGTTGGTGATATCCAGATCTCAAGTCGATCTTGGAGAAAACCTTTGCTCCCTGCAATTGGTCCAATAAGTCATCAATCCTAGGCAAAGGATACTTGTTCTTGATCGTCACCTTGTTCAACTCTCGGTAGTCGATACAAAGTCGAAACGATCCGTCCTTCTTTTTGACGAACAATACCGGGGCACCCCACGGCGATGCACTCGGCCTGACATAACCTTTGTCAAGAAGATCTTCAAGTTGATTCTTCAATTCTTGCATCTCAGCTGGAGCCATCCGATACGGGGATTTGGAAATCGGCGCCGTACCAGGCTCGAGTTCAATTGAAAACTCTACGTCACGACTTGGGGGTAATCCAGGAATTTCTTCCGGAAAGACATCCGAAAACTCCCTAACTACAGGAATATCAAGAACCCCAGGTCCATCCTTCGCAGGCGAATCCAAGTAACAAAGGTACCCGACACATCCTTGTCGTAGTAGCTTAAACGCAGCCATCGCATTGATCAGCTTGCCGTTATCAGCGTCATTTCGACCTTTGAACTTGCACACGAACTGGCCCCCGGATGACACCGTCACCGTTCTTGAACTGAAGTCGATCACCGCCTTGTGACGCGTCAGCCAATCCATACCGAGGATAATGTCGTATGGAGCCATGGCTATACAGATTAAATCTGCCTCAAATTCCTTACCCTGAATGGTAATCGGAAAGTCGGATAGATGCTTGGTTCCCACCAAACGTTCTCCATTAGGAAGATTAACGACAAAAGGGTCGCACGAATCGTTGCACACTAAATCCAACTTGCTAACACAGCTATCCGAAATAAAGGAATGCGTAGCACCAGAATCAAACAGAATGCACACTGAAGTAGAGTGAAGGTATAGAGTACCTTGAGCAATCGGAGCGTTGGGTCCATCTGCCTCATGCATCTCGTACAAGCGTTGGCCCTGACTTCCAGAAATAGTTGGGGCCTTTCCCCTGTTCTGAGCAATCGTCTGCACTGAAGGGCTAGGAGTCTCGGCAGGCTTAAACCTAGGTCGGTTGCTCTGATGAACTGACCCTTGCTGCGACTCTACTCCCTTCTGCTTCCCCTGCTTGCAGAACTTCTGCAGATGATCGTCAAGTCCACACCCAAAGCATGGCCTCTTCTCCTTCCGACACTCAGTGCTCTTGTGCCCAGCAGTACCGCAGTTATAACACTGAACTGTACTCATGGTCTGCCCTGACTGCTGAGTCGATCCCCCTTGCGTCATCTCCGTCTTAGCTCGGCCGGACTTGGCGAAGTTAGACGGTGGCGTAGGGCGCTTAAAACACCTCCCTGGTTCTGATTCTGCATCGACTTCTGTCGGTTGCGCCTCTTGGTCGACTCCTCCAGAGTTACCTCCAGCTTATAGGCACAATCCACATACTGCTCCAAGGTAGAGCATGTGTGGTGCACCATTAATGGCTTGATATCCGGGTTCATCCACTCGTGGAAGTACCAGATCTTTTGGGCCTCGCTGGTAATCTCGGCATTGGCATACTGTAGAAGATGGTTGAACTTAGATGCCAACTCGGTCACTCTCAGACCATCAGTCTGAGGGTACAAGAACTCTTTATGCTTCTCCTCTCTCATAGCACGAGAGAAAAAGCGATCAACCATCTTGGTCTTGAACATCGACCAAGTTAACACTGGGCTCTCATCCAAACCAGTGCTCTCCCACCACTCGCTAGCCTCCTCCTTCAGCTGAAGAGAAGCGATATGGACCTTCTCGGCCTCCGTACACTCCACGTTCCTAAACAGCCTCTCCATATGGGAGAACCAATGAGTCACTGCCACTGGCTCCCCTTTACCGTTATAGCAATCGGGCCTCATGGAAGTGATGGTCTTAAGGGCGCGACCATAGCTGTCTCTCGTCCTGACGATAGTTTCCTGAATCACAGGGTTTTTGGGTTCCACAACATCAGAAACCGCTGCGTGAGTAGGCACTTCTTGTGCTTGAGGCGCACTTGGTCTCAATACATCTGCAATAGCCTGCATCACGATTCCACGAATCGCATCCATAGCTGCGGCGTCAAACAGCGTCGGCGCTTGGGTCTGATCTTGACCTTCACGCCTCTGCTGGACGCGAGACTCTGACTCGTGTTCATCCTGAACACCTCTTCCTGTTGGCCTGGGGTTTTGACTAGTCCCAGCACCGGCTCGAGTCGAATTCCTCGTGCTTCTTGGGTTCACCATCTATTTACCGATCAAATTCCAAGCATTCAATACATTAATATTATGCAATATACCAACGTAAATAAATTACTCAAAATAGATCAACTTGGTATTTTATAGATGAACCTTCGAACGGTTACACAAGCTACACATAAGTCTATCATTCGAGCGCTAGGACAACATTTTCTCGAAGATAAAGTATTTCACAAAGTACTTGCCGCAATACTGAAATATTACACAAAGTACAACTTGGAATACTAAGAAACGAAACTACTACGATAGGCAACGCCACTCCTCCTCAAGGCGTTCCAAAATGTCTCCCATACGACTGGCTACTCGTGCATGGTCTCTTCGGGCTAGGCTCACCATCGAGCTCTGGCGATGGGTTTCGCACCCTGCTTGACCCTGAAGCACATAGTCCTAGCTCAGTCATGGTAAAGTATGGGTCGTCCATGACTGGTCCTCCTATTCCAGCCCTCCTCTGAGTACTGGCGGTCAACTCATCCCACTGACTCTGCTGATCTGCAGAGATTACCTCGCTCTGGCGGAGGATCTCCTGCAGCTCGGATTCCGACCTCCATCTTCTTGGAGTAGGGATAGGCTGAGATTCCCTATCACTTCTCCTAATACCGTACTCGGTATACAGTGCATCCCAATCAGCTTCTGACATGGGTGCGTACTCTGGCACTGGTGACAATCCTGTACCGAGCTCCTGATTCTGCCCTCCAAGGTCCAACTCTGGATCCTCTTCTGGATCATCCTCCATGGGATCCTCATCCTCGGGATCATCCTCGATGGGATCCTCATCCTCGGGATCATCCTCGATGGGATCCTCATCCTCGGAATCATCCTCGATGGGATCCTCGTCCTCGACAGGATCTTGCTCAAGCATCTCCTCTTCCTCCTACTCGTACTCGATCTCCTCGGAAATTGGTCCCAGCAGAAAGTCGTCTTGGTAAACCCCTTGTTCATACCTTGATAACTCATCTTCCTGCTCCCATTCCTGTACTTCCTCCACCCTTGGTGGCGGCACAGGTACAGCCTCAGGGACCATAGCATCCCTAGCTACAAGGACAACCGACTCGGGGAGAACGTGCTTGACGTCTTCGGGCGGGCTACTCGGGCCTCCAACCTCGAAACATCGTTGAGGTATCGGAAAATCTAGCCTCGGCTGGTCCGACTTGGCGTCTTCCGACCCCCTACCAATAGAAAAGCAGACACCCATCCTATCGAACAATAAGGAAGGAATTAGTCTTTCTAGACATAGAAGCAAGCTTACTATATCAGACTATAAAGAAGACACGACTATGAACGGTGTTTTTAAATTATTTTCAGCATGAAAATTCAGAGCCCTTTTTAAAGCATTTTGAAAACGGATAAATGGTTTATAAAAATTCCAAACCCGTTTTAAAACCTTTGGCTCTGATACCACAACTGTAACACCCCCAAAACTTAACCATTTTGGAAAGGTATTACCACCAGTGACCCCAATGTTCCTTACCGAGATCACCCAAGGCTTTACCACTTAAATACGATTTATGAAATGCAATTGATACACAATGATCAAGCATTAAATTCCAAAACCTAACATTGTCAAGGAAACAAGGGTTACGGGATTACAGCCCAATCCCGAATAGGATAAAACAAAGTTTAAACCAAACACAGCGGAAGTCTAAGAAAGTATATTACAATCAAAGTTATTGTCCAAAAGATCTCAACCTGATTAAAGAAATAAGTAAAACATTGAAAAACCACCGTTGACTCCATAGTCCTTCTGGTCTTCTGAACTACTTCTTATCTGATGTGCCGAATCGAACGGATGACACCAGCCAACCATGCAAGGGAAAATATTGGTTGGTTAGTCTAAATGAATAGACTAGCAAGGGAACAAAGCAGAATGGTTTGAAGTAGTCGTATTAGGTTAGACTCCTCGTCCCTCGAATAATAATCGAGTACGCTTGTCAACCACCATACTCCTACTGGAATGAACAAGAGGTATGCACAAGAGAGGATTCTGGAAGACTGAATCTTCACAGAAATCGGCTCGAAAGAAGACTCCAACGGAAATGAGTCTTTAAGGAAGTATGACAAATCTGGAAAGTTACAGAATCATACAACAATGATTTAAAACTGACTGAGATGCTTCAGTCAACGACCAACCTCACCGCCTTTCAGCGAATCCAGATCGGAAAGAAGACGTACTACATTCAAGTCAACACGAGTCTTCCTAACGGCACTATTACCTAGCTGCCCTACTCGCTGAGCGTTCATTAATTATGTGCGTCAAGGTAGCACTTATCTGATTATGTTTCAAAAACACACATCACATTATAGACTTTTACATGTGTACCCCACCAATGGGACGACACATCTTAGTATACGTTTCGTCGAGAGTGACGTACACCGAAAGGTTTGTGACACCAGCTAAGTGTCCTGTCTCTACACACTTGTGAAAGAGACCGATCATGATCTTAGAATAGTACCAGATGGGGACGAGCCACCCCGATACCAGATTATAAAGAAACGACTGGACAGAGTCCGAGTAACGTTCCTATCTACAGTGCTAACTAAACAGTTACAGCACAACAACAGTTATAGGATAAATCCACATAAAGGCCCGAAAGGCGATCACAGATAATAGCGTTGTTCTAACAGATATACAACCTATTATATGATTTTCAAAACAGTTTATCAAAACCGTTTCCAGACAAACAGAATATTCATTCCAAATTAATTACTCAGATAAACTACTGATAATTAATGTAAATATGGAACGAATGAGCAAGAGTGAACCGCCACTTGCCTTACTCCGCAGAATAGTCTAAAGAAGTCAACTGGATTCCGAGCTCGACACGGTATAGTTCCGACAGCACAACAACCTTCGAGTCGACCCATAAAAGGAACCCTAAGTTAGATCCGACATAAATAGTACGAGTCTAAACACGGCGAAAGAACATGAAAGGAAAGACGCCACGACGACAACCGACCAAGCCAAAGCCACGAAGGCATTCTGGGCACTGGCGGCGGTCGCTGTTCTTGGCGGCGGTCGCCGCATTCATCACGGCTGTCGCCGTGAAGAACACGGCCGACAGAGACGAGAGAAATCTCACCAAAACAAAGCGCGTTTCGACCCCTTTCAGCCTGGCTTGGTTTCTGACCTTCAAAGGCAACCACAAGGCTTCAAAAGAGATGCTGGAAACACCACTAACAACACCGACGAAAGCTTCAAAAAATTCCGGCGAAGACACAACTCCGGCGAGAGGCAAATTTGGCAGAGGTTTGGTGCTGGGATGGCTCAAAACCTCACCCCCAACACCTCCTTTTATAGCCAAAGCGTCTGCAGCACGAAGAAGAGGGCCTAGAGCTAGTTCGGCGCTCGCCAGAAACAACGCCGGCGACCAACGGGCAACGACTGCTGGGCAACGATGACGGCACTTACGGCGGTCGCCGCGGCCTGACACACCAGATGCCTCCTCGAGCATTGGGACGGCGGGCGCCGTGACTTTACGGCGGTCGCCGTGCTTGGGTCTCACTACGGCGGTCGCCGTGACTTTACGGCGGTCGCCGTGACACCTCTTTCCCGCCCGTTCAGCTTTGAACGAACATGACATTAAACCGGGATAAAAATTATCGTACGCGAACGACAATTAAAATCTAAGGCACCTTGTCTGTATATTATTTCACTGAGAAAAATATTACAGATACAGAGCACATTACAGAATGTCTCAAACTCTCTGTATTAAATCCGACGTACACAACGGGTACTCGGGAAAATTCCAAAATTCCTAAAATAATCTTACAAAAATACGGGGTATTACAAATAGTGGAATAAATGAGATTAATCAAATATAGAATGAGCTTATCTCCCAAGGATGAGGGAGCAATCGAATAAAGAGATTGATTCGACGGTCACTTCAATATATCAGAATGAATAACTGAGCTAGAGAATGATTCATAGTAGCAAGTGAGAAATTGGTGAATTATAGCTTGTATTCAGTAGAAATGAGTATGTGTTTTACAAAGATAATCCAGTTCCATATTTATGCTAATTCTTGATCTAACGTAACTAGTCCTCCGAAATCTCCGTGAGTCGTCAATCGGTCCACCAGCTTTCCGATATCTCCTCCAATGTTCAATTCTGCCTCACAACCCTTCCAGAAGATGGCCCAGGCCCAGTCTACTGGTTTGGGCCGGCTTGATGGACTAACTAAATCATGGCCCAACAAGTTCTATCAAAATTCTACCATGTTTCAATCATATACCCATTTCCTTCTATAAGCATATTTGTTCTATATCTCCAAGGGTGGGAAAAACAATGCAACTACAAATACTTCTTTACATAGATGCAAGTATCATACTACTGCCCCCCCCCCCCCCCTCTTCGGGCCGAAGCGGCTGAATTTACCTGTGATTTCAAAAGTTCATTTTCACGGGTTAACCATGCAATTTTAGCTTCAGATTGAGCATTCAGGGTTTCGGTTTTTGAGCGTTGTTGGGCTAGCTCTTCTTGAAGGATGCTCATGTTCTTGGCCAGTTCTTGGATTTGGGTGTCCAAGACCGGTGGGTTGATGTCTTCGGTCTGGTTTGCGACCGGGGCGCCATCTTGAACTTGACCTTCAGCTGGGATCATGGGGTTTCCGAAACCGGCCATGGCTAGGCAGGAGTTGGATCGTTGATTGGATCGTTGACAGGCTAGATGCCCCATAGTGGGCGCCAAATTGTTTTTGGGCGAAAAGATCGAACCGACCTGAATCGCCTTAAGAAGGGCAACTAGACAGTAATGAAATTAAGTTTATCTGAAATAATCCAAATCAACTTAATAGTGGAATAAATGAGATAAATCAAATATAGAACGAGCTTATCTCCCAAGGATGAGGGAGCAATCGAATAAAGAGATTGATTCGATGGTCACTTCAATATCAGAATGAATAACTGAGCTAGAGAATGATTCATAGTAGCAAGTGAGAAAGTGGTGAATTATAGCTTGTATTCAGTAGAAATGATAATGTGTTTTACAAAGATAATCCAGTTCCATATTTATGCTAATTCTTGATCTAACGTAACCAGTCCTCCGAGATCTCCGTGAGTCGTCAATCGGTCCACCAGCTTTCCGATATCTCCTCCAACGTTCAATTCTGCCTCACAACCCTTCCAGAAGATCGCCCAGGCCCAGTCTACTGGTTTGGGCCGGCTTGATGGACTAACTAAATCATGGCCCAACAAGTTCTATCAAAATTCTACCATGTTTCAATCATATACCCATTTCCTTCTATAAGCATATTTGTTCTATATCTCCAAGGGTGGGAAAAACAATGCAACTACAAATACTTCTTTACATAGATGCAAGTATCATACTACTGCCCCCCCCCCCCCCTCTTGGGGCCGAAACGGCTGAATTTACCTGTGATTTCAAAAGTTCATTTTCACGGGTTAACCATGCAATTTTAGCTTCAGATTGAGCATTCAGGGTTTCGGTTTTTTAGCATTGTTGGGCTAGCTCTTCTTGAAGGATGCTCATGTTCTTCGCCAGTTCTTGGATT
The DNA here is from genome assembly GCA_027886185.1 of Rheum nobile. Classification (NCBI taxonomy): domain Eukaryota; kingdom Viridiplantae; phylum Streptophyta; class Magnoliopsida; order Caryophyllales; family Polygonaceae; genus Rheum; species Rheum nobile. The sequence continues at coordinate 1,792,468 of WOAB01000789.1, read as the reverse complement.
TGGGTGTCCAAGACCGTTGGGTTGATGTCTTCGGTCTGGTTTGCGACTGGGGCGCCATCTTGAACTTGACCTTCAGCTGGGATCATGGGGTTTCCGAAACCGGCCATGGCTAGGCAGGAGTTGGATCGTTGACAGGCTAGATGCCCCACAGTGGGCGCCAAATTGTTTTTGGGCGAAAAGATCGAACCGACCTGAATCGCCTTAAGAAGGGCAACTAGACAGTAATGAAATTAAGTTTATCTGAAATAATCAAAATCAACTTAATAGTGGAATAAATGAGATTAATCAAATATAGAACGAGCTTATCTCCCAAGGATGAGGGAGCAATCGAATAAAGAGATTGATTCGACGGTCACTTCAATATCAGAATGAATAACTGAGCTAGAGAATGATTCATAGTAGCAAGTGAGAAAGTGGTGAATTATAGCTTGTATTCAGTAGAAATGATAATGTGTTTTACAAAGATAATCCAGTTCCATATTTATGCTAATTCTTGATCTAACGTAACCAGTCCTCCGAGATCTCCGTGAGTCGTCGATCGGTCCACCAGCTTTCCGATATCTCCTCCAACGTTCAATTCTGCCTCACAACCCTTCCAGAAGATGGCCCAGGCCTAGTCTACTGGTTTGGGCCGGCTTGATGGACTAACTAAATCATGGCCCAACAAGTTCTATCAAAATTCTACCATGTTTCAATCATATACCCATTTCCTTCTATAAGCATATTTGTTCTATATCTCCAAGGGTGGGAAAAACAATGCAACTACAAATACTTCTTTACATAGATGCAAGTATCATACTACTGCCCCCCCCCCCCCCTCTTCGGGCCGAAGCGGCTGAATTTACCTGTGATTTCAAAAGTTCATTTTCACGGGTTAACCATGCAATTTTAGCTTCAGATTGAGCATTCAGGGTTTCGGTTTTTGAGCGTTGTTGGGCTAGCTCTTCTTGAAGGATGCTCATGTTCTTCGCCAGTTCTTGGATTTGGGTGTCCAAGACCGGTGGGTTGATGTCTTCGGTCTGGTTTGCGACCGGGGCGCCATCTTAAACTTGACCTTCAGCTGGGATCATGGGGTTTCCGAAACCGGCCATGGCTAGGCAGGAGTTGGATCGTTGACAGGCTAGATGCCCCACAGTGGGCGCCAAATTGTTTTTGGGCGAAAAGATCGAACCGACCTGAATCGCCTTAAGAAGGGCAACTAGACAATAATGAAATTAAGTTTATCTGAAATAATCCAAATCAACTTAATAGTGGAATAAATGAGATTAATCAAATATAGAACGAGCTTATCTCCCAAGGATGAGGGAGCAATCGAATAAAGAGATTGATTCGATGGTCACTTCAATATCAGAATGAATAACTGAGCTAGAGAATGATTCATAGTAGCAAGTGAGAAAGTGGTGAATTATAGCTTGTATTCAGTAGAAATGATAATGTGTTTTACAAAGATAATCCAGTTCCATATTTATGCTAATTCTTGATCTAACGTAACCAGTCCTCCGAGATCTCCGTGAGTCGTCGATCGGTCCACCAGCTTTCCGATATCTCCTCCAACGTTCAATTCTGCCTCATAACCCTTCCAGAAGATGGCCTAGGCCCAGTCTACTGGTTTGGGCCGGCTTGATGGACTAACTAAATCATGGCCCAACAAGTTCTATCAAAATTCTACCATGTTTCAATCATATACCCATTTCCTTCTATAAGCATATTTGTTCTATATCTCCAAGGGTGGGAAAAACAATGCAACTACAAATACTTCTTTACATAGATGCAAGTATCATACTACTGCCCCCCCCCCCTCTTCGGGCCGAAGCGGCTGAATTTACCTGTGATTTCAAAAGTTCATTTTCACGGGTTAACCATGCAATTTTAGCTTCAGATTGAGCATTCAGGGTTTCGGTTTTTGAGCGTTGTTGGGCTAGCTCTTCTTGAAGGATGCTCATGTTCTTCGCCAGTTCTTGGATTTGGGTGTCCAAGACCGGTGGGTTGATGTCTTCGGTCTGGTTTGCGACCGGGGCGCCATCTTGAACTTGACCTTCAGCTGGGATCATGGGGTTTCCGAAACCGGCCATGGCTAGGCAGGAGTTGGATCGTTGACAGGCTAGATGCCCCACAGTGGGCGCCAAATTGTTTTTGGGCGAAAAGATCGAACCGACCTGAATCGCCTTAAGAAGGGCAACTAGACAGTAATGAAATTAAGTTTATCTGAAATAATCCAAATCAACTTAATAGTGGAATAAATGAGATTAATCAAATATAGAACGAGCTTATCTCCCAAGGATGAGGGAGCAATCGAATAAAGAGATTGATTCGATGGTCACTTCAATATCAGAATGAATAACTGAGCTAGAGAATGATTCATAGTAGCAAGTGAGAAAGTGGTGAATTATAGCTTGTATTCAGTAGAAATGATAATGTGTTTTACAAAGATAATCCAGTTCCATATTTATGCTAATTCTTGATCTAACGTAACCAGTCCTCCGAGATCTCCGTGAGTCGTCGATCGGTCCACCACCTTTCCGATATCTCCTCCAACGTTCAATTCTGCCTCACAACCCTTCCAGAAGATGGCCTAGGCCCAGTCTACTGGTTTGGGCCGGCTTGATGGACTAACTAAATCATGGCCCAACAAGTTCTATCAAAATTCTACCATGTTTCAATCATATACCCATTTCCTTCTATAAGCATATTTGTTCTATATCTCCAAGGGTGGGAAAAACAATGCAACTACAAATACTTCTTTACATAGATGCAAGTATCATACTACTGCCCCCCCCCCCCTCTTGGGGCCGAAACGGCTGAATTTACCTGTGATTTCAAAAGTTCATTTTCACGGGTTAACCATGCAAGTTTAGCTTCAGATTGAGCATTCAGGGTTTCGGTTTTTTAGCATTGTTGGGCTAGCTCTTCTTGAAGGATGCTCATGTTCTTCGCCAGTTCTTGGATTTGGGTGTCCAAGACCGATGGGTTGATGTCTTCGGTCTGGTTTGCGACTGGGGCGCCATCTTGAACTTGACCTTCAGCTGGGATCATGGGGTTTCCGAAACCGGCCATGGCTAGGCAGGAGTTGGATCGTTGATTGGATCGTTGACAGGCTAGATGCCCCACAGTGGGCGCCAAATTGTTTTTGGGCGAAAAGATCGAACCGACCTGAATCGCCTTAAGAAGGGCAACTAGACAGTAATGAAGTTAAGTTTATCTGAAATAATCAAAATCAACTTAATAGTGGAATAAATGAGATTAATCAAATATAGAACGAGCTTATCTCCCAAGGATGAGGGAGCAATCGAATAAAGAGATTGATTCGACGGTCACTTCAATATCAGAATGAATAACTGAGCTAGAGAATGATTCATAGTAGCAAGTGAGAAAGTGGTGAATTATAGCTTGTATTCAGTAGAAATGATAATGTGTTTTACAAAGATAATCCAGTTCCATATTTATGCTAATTCTTGATCTAACGTAACCAGTCCTCCGAGATCTCCGTGAGTCGTCGATCGGTCCACCAGCTTTCCGATATCTCCTCCAACGTTCAATTCTGCCTCACAACCCTTCCAGAAGATGGCCCAGGCCCAGTCTACTGGTTTGGGCCGGCTTGATGGACTAACTAAATCATGGCCCAACAAGTTCTATCAAAATTCTACCATGTTTCAATCATATACCCATTTCCTTCTATAAGCATATTTGTTCTATATCTCCAAGGGTGGGTAAAACAATGCAACTACAAATACTTCTTTACATAGATGCAAGTATCATACTACTGCCCCCCCCCCCCCCCTCTTTGGGCCGAAGCGGCTGAATTTACCTGTGATTTCAAAAGTTCATTTTCACGGGTTAACCATGCAATTTTAGCTTCAGATTGAGCATTCAGGGTTTCGGTTTTTGAGCGTTGTTGGGCTAGCTCTTCTTGAAGGATGCTCATGTTCTTCGCCAGTTCTTGGATTTGGGTGTCCAAGACCGGTGGGTTGATGTCTTCGGTCTGGTTTGCGACCGGGGCGCCATCTTGAACTTGACCTTCAGTTGGGATCATGGGGTTTCCGAAACCGGCCATGGCTAGGCAGGAGTTGGATCGTTGACAGGCTAGATGCCCCACAGTGGGCGCCAAATTGTTTTTGGACGAAAAGATCGAACCGACCTGAATCGCCTTAAGAAGGGCAACTAGACAGTAATGAAATTAAGTTTATCTGAAATAATCCAAATCAACTTAATAGTGGAATAAATGAGATTAATCAAATATAGAACGAGCTTATCTCCCAAGGATGAGGGAGCAATCGAATAAAGAGATTGATTCGACGGTCACTTCAATATCAGAATGAATAACTGAGCTAGAGAATGATTCATAGTAGCAAGTAAGAAAGTGGTGAATTATAGCTTGTATTCAGTAGAAATGATAATGTGTTTTACAAAGATAATCCAGTTCCATATTTATGCTAATTCTTGATCTAACGTAACCAGTCCTCCGAGATCTCCGTGAGTCGTCGATCGGTCCACTAGCTTTCCGATATCTCCTCCAACGTTCAATTCTGCCTCACAACCCTTCCAAAAGATGGCCCAGGCCCAGTCTACTGGTTTGGGCCGGCTTGATGGACTAACTAAATCATGGCCCAACAAGTTCTATCAAAATTCTACCATGTTTCAATCATATACCCATTTCCTTCTATAAGCATATTTGTTCTATATCTCCAAGGGTGGGAAAAAAAATGCAACTACAAATACTTCTTTACATAGATGCAAGTATCATACTATTGCCCCCCCCCCCCCCCCCCCTCTTCGGGCCGAAGCGGCTGAATTTACCTGTGATTTCAAAAGTTCATTTTCACGGGTTAACCATGCAATTTTAGCTTCAGATTGAGCATTCAGGGTTTCGGTTTTTGAGCGTTGTTGGGCTAGCTCTTCTTGAAGGATGCTCATGTTCTTCGCCAGTTCTTGGATTTGGGTGTCCAAGACCGGTGGGTTGATGTCTTCGGTCTGGTTTGCGACCGGGGCACCATCTTGAACTTGACCTTCAGCTGGGATCATGGGGTTTCCGAAACCGGCCATGGCTAGGCAGGAGTTGGATCGTTGACAGGCTAGATGCCCCACAGTGGGCGCCAAATTGTTTTTGGGCGAAAAGATCGAACCGACCTGAATCGCCTTAAGAAGGGCAACTAGACAGTAATGAAATTAAGTTTATCTGAAATAATCCAAATCAACTTAATAGTGGAATAAATGAGATTAATCAAATATAGAACGAGCTTATCTCCCAAGGATGAGGGAGCAATCGAATAAAGAGATTGATTCGATGGTCACTTCAATATCAGAATGAATAACTGAGCTAGAGAATGATTCATAGTAGCAAGTGAGAAAGTGGTGAATTATAGCTTGTATTCAGTAGAAATGATAATGTGTTTTACAAAGATAATCCAGTTCCATATTTATGCTAATTCTTGATCTAACGTAACCAGTCCTCCGAGATCTCCGTGAGTCGTCGATCGGTCCACCAGCTTTCCGATATCTCCTCCAACGTTCAATTCTGCCTCACAACCCTTCCAGAAGATTGCCCAGGCCCAGTCTACTGGTTTGGGCCGGCTTGATGGACTAACTAAATCATGGCCCAACAAGTTCTATCAAAATTCTACCATGTTTCAATCATATACCCATTTCCTTCTATAAGCATATTTGTTCTATATCTCCAAGGGTGGGAAAAACAATGCAACTACAAATACTTCTTTACATAGATGCAAGTATCATACTACTGCCCCCCCCCCCTCTTCGGGCCGAAGCGGCTGAATTTACCTGTGATTTCAAAAGTTCATTTTCACGGGTTAACCATGCAATTTTAGCTTCAGATTGAGCATTCAGGGTTTCGGTTTTTGAGCGTTGTTGGGCTAGCTCTTCTTAAAGGATGCTCATGTTCTTCGCCAGTTCTTGGATTTGGGTGTCGAAGACCGGTGGGTTGATGTCTTCGGTCTGGTTTGCGACCGGGGCGCCATCTTGAACTTGACCTTCAGCTGGGATCATGGGCTTTCCGAAACCGGCCATGGCTAGGCAGGAGTTGGATCGTTGACAGGCTAGATGCCCCACAGTGGGCGCCAAATTGTTTTTGGGCAAAAAGATCGAACCGACCTGAATCGCCTTAAGAAGGGCAACTAGACAGTAATGAAATTAAGTTTATCTGAAATAATCCAAATCAACTTAATAGTGGAATAAATGAGATTAATCAAATATAGAACGAGCTTATCTCCCAAGGATGAGGAAGCAATCGAATAAAGAGATTGATTCGATGGTCACTTCAATATCAGAATGAATAACTGAGCTAGAGAATGATTCATAGTAGCAAGTGAGAAAGTGGTGAATTATAGCTTGTATTCAGTAGAAATGATAATGTGTGTTACAAAGATAATCCAGTTCCATATTTATGCTAATTCTTGATCTAACGTAACCAGTCCTCCGAGATCTCCGTGAGTCGTCGATCGGTCCACCAGCTTTCCGATATCTCCTCCAACGTTCAATTCTGCCTCACAACCCTTCCAGAAGATGGCCCAGGCCCAGTCTACTGGTTTGGGCCGGCTTGATGGACTAACTAAATCATGGCCCAACAAGTTCTATCAAAATTCTACCATGTTTCAATCATATACCCATTTCCTTCTATAAGCATATTTGTTCTATATCTCCAAGGGTGGGTAAAACAATGCAACTACAAATACTTCTTTACATAGATGCAAGTATCATACTACTGCCCCCCCCCCCTCTTCGGGCCGAAGCGGCTGAATTTACCTGTGATTTCAAAAGTTCATTTTCACGGGTTAACCATTCAATTTTAGCTTCAGATTGAGCATTCAGGGTTTCGGTTTTTGAGCGTTGTTGGGCTAGCTCTTCTTGAAGGATGCTCATGTTCTTCGCCAGTTCTTGGATTTGGGTGTCCAAGACCGGTGGGTTGATGTCTTCGGTCTGGTTTGCGACCGGGGCGCCATCTTGAACTTGACCTTCAGTTGGGATCATGGGGTTTCCGAAACCGGCCATGGCTAGGCAGGAGTTGGATCGTTGACAGGCTAGATGCCCCACAGTGGGCGCCAAATTGTTTTTGGGCGAAAAGATCGAACCGACCTGAATCGCCTTAAGAAGGGCAACTAGACAGTAATGAAATTAAGTTTATCTGAAATAATCCAAATCAACTTAATAGTGGAATAAATGAGATTAATCAAATATAGAACGAGCTTATCTCCCAAGGATGAGGGAGCAATCGAATAAAGAGATTGATTCGATGGTCACTTCAATATCAGAATGAATAACTGAGCTAGAGAATGATTCATAGTAGCAAGTGAGAAAGTGGTGAATTATAGCTTGTATTCAGTAGAAATGATAATGTGTTTTACAAAGATAATCCAGTTCCATATTTATGCTAATTCTTGATCTAACGTAACCAGTCCTCCGAGATCTCCGTGAGTCATCGATCGGTCCACTAGCTTTCCGATATCTCCTCCAACGTTCAATTCTGCCTCACAACCCTTCCAGAAGATGGCCCAGGCCCAGTCTACTGGTTTGGGCCGGCTTGATGGACTAACTAAATCATGGCCCAACAAGTTCTATCAAATTCTACCATGTTTCAATCATATACCCATTTCCTTCTATAAGCATATTTGTTCTATATCTCCAAGGGTGGGAAAAACAATGCAACTACAAATACTTCTTTACATAGATGCAAGTATCATACTACTGCCCCCCCCCCCCCCTCTTGGGGCCGAAACGGCTGAATTTACCTGTGATTTCAAAAGTTCATTTTCACGGGTTAACCATGCAATTTTAGCTTCAGATTGAGCATTCAGGGTTTCGGTTTTTTAGCATTGTTGGGCTAGCTCTTCTTGAAGGATGCTCATGTTCTTCGCCAGTTCTTGGATTTGGGTGTCCAAGACCGATGGGTTGATGTCTTCGGTCTGGTTTGCGACTGGGGCGCCATCTTGAACTTGACCTTCAGCTGAGATCATGGGGTTTCCGAAACCGGCCATGGCTAGGCAGGAGTTGGATCGTTGATTGGATCGTTGACAGGCTAGATGCCCCACAGTGGGCACCAAATTGTTTTTGGGCGAAAAGATCGAACCGACCTGAATCGCCTTAAGAAGGGCAACTAGACAGTAATGAAATTAAGTTTATCTGAAATAATCCAAATCAACTTAATAGTGGAATAAATGAGATTAATCAAATATAGAACGAGCTTATCTCCCAAGTATGAGGGAGCAATCGAATAAAGAGATTGATTCGACGGTCACTTCAATATCAGAATGAATAACTGAGCTAGAGAATGATTCATAGTAGCAAGTGAGAAAGTGGTGAATTATAGCTTGTATTCAGTAGAAATGATAATGTGTTTTACAAAGATAATCCAGTTCCATATTTATGCTAATTCTTGATCTAACGTAACCAGTCCTCCGAGATCTCCGTGAGTCGTCGATCGGTCCACCAGCTTTCCGATATCTCCTCCAACGTTCAATTCTGCCTCACAACCCTTCCAGAAGATGGCCCTGGCCCAGTCTACTGGTTTGGGCTGGCTTGATGGACTAACTAAATCATGGCCCAACAAGTTCTATCAAAATTCTACCATGTTTCAATCATATACCCATTTCCTTCTATAAGCATATTTGTTCTATATCTCCAAGGGTGGGAAAAACAATGCAACTACAAATACTTCTTTACATAGATGCAAGTATCATACTACTGCCCCCCCCCCCCCTCCCCTCTTCGGGCCGAAGCGGCTGAATTTACCTGTGATTTCAAAAGTTCATTTTCACGGGTTAACCATGCAATTTTAGCTTCAGATTGAGCATTCAGGGTTTCGGTTTTTGAGCGTTGTTGGGCTAGCTCTTCTTGAAGGATGCTCATGTTCTTCGCCAGTTCTTGGATTTGGGTGTCCAAGACCGGTGGGTTGATGTCTTCGGTCTGGTTTACGACCGGGGCGCCATCTTGAACTTGACCTTCAGCTGGGATCATGGGGTTTCCGAAACCGGCCATGGCTAGGCAGGAGTTGGATCGTTGACAGGCTAGATGCCCCACAGTGGGCGCCAAATTGTTTTTGGGCGAAAAGATCGAACCGACCTGAATCGCCTTAAGAAGGGCAACTAGACAGTAATGAAATTAAGTTTATCTGAAATAATCCAAATCAACTTAATAGTGGAATAAATGAGATTAATCAAATATAGAACGAGCTTATCTCCCAAGGATGAGGGAGCAATCGAATAAAGAGATTGATTCGATGGTCACTTCAATATCAGAAAGAATAACTGAGCTAGAGAATGATTCATAGTAGCAAGTGAGAAAGTGGTGAATTATAGCTTGTATTCAGTAGAAATGATAATGTGTTTTACAAACAAAATCTAGTTCCATATTTATGCTAATTCTTGATCTAACGTAACCAGTCCTCCGAGATCTCCGTGAGTCGTCGATCGGTCCACCAGCTTTCCGATATCTCCTCCAACGTTCAATTCTGCCTCACAACCCTTCCAGAAGATGGCCTAGGCCCAGTCTACTGGTTTGGGCCGGCTTGATGGACTAACTAAATCATGGCCCAACAAGTTCTATCAAAATTCTACCATGTTTCAATCATATACCCATTTCCTTCTATAAGCATTATTGTTCTATATCTCCAAGGGTGGGAAAAACAATGCAACTACAAATACTTCTTTACATAGATGCAAGTATCATACTACTGCCCCCCCCCCCCTCTTGGGGTCGAAACGGCTGAATTTACCTGTGATTTCAAAAGTTCATTTTCACGGGTTAACCATGCAATTTTAGCTTCAGATTGAGCATTCAGGGTTTCAGTTTTTGAGCGTTGTTGGGCTAGCTCTTCTTGAAGGATGCTCATGTTCTTCGCCAGTTCTTGGATTTGGGTGTCCAAGACCGATGGGTTGATGTCTTCGGTCTGGTTTGCGACTGGGGCGCCATCTTGAACTTGACCTTCAGCTGGGATCATGGGGTTTCCGAAACCGGCCATGGCTAGGCAGGAGTTGGATCGTTGATTGGATCGTTGACAGGCTAGATGCCCCACAGTGGGCACCAAATTGTTTTTGGGCGAAAAGATCGAACCGACCTGAATCGCCTTAAGAAGGGCAACTAGACAGTAATGAAATTAAGTTTATCTGAAATAATCCAAATCAACTTAATAGTGGAATAAATGAGATTAATCAAATATAGAACGAGCTTATCTCCCAAGTATGAGGGAGCAATCGAATAAAGAGATTGATTCGACGGTCACTTCAATATCAGAATGAATAACTGAGCTAGAGAATGATTCATAGTAGCAAGTGAGAAAGTGGTGAATTATAGCTTGTATTCAGTAGAAATGATAATGTGTTTTACAAAGATAATCCAGTTCCATATTTATGCTAATTCTTGATCTAACGTAACCAGTCCTCCGAGATCTCCGTGAGTCGTCGATCGGTCCACCAGCTTTCCGATATCTCCTCCAACGTTCAATTCTGCCTCACAACCCTTCCAGAAGATGGCCCTGGCCCAGTCTACTGGTTTGGGCCGGCTTGATGGACTAACTAAATCATGGCCCAACAAGTTCTATCAAAATTCTACCATGTTTCAATCATATACCCATTTCCTTCTATAAGCATATTTGTTCTATATCTCCAAGGGTGGGAAAAACAATGCAACTACAAATACTTCTTTACATAGATGCAAGTATCATACTACTGCCCCCCCCCCCCCCCTCTTCGGGCCGAAGCGGCTGAATTTACCTGTGATTTCAAAAGTTCATTTTCACGGGTTAACCATGCAATTTTAGCTTCAGATTGAGCATTCAGGGTTTCGGTTTTGAGCGTTGTTGGGCTAGCTCTTCTTGAAGGATGCTCATGTTCTTCGCCAGTTCTTGGATTTGGGTGTCCAAGACCGGTGGGTTGATGTCTTCGGTCTGGTTTACGACCGGGGCGCCATCTTGAACTTGACCTTCAGCTGGGATCATGGGGTTTCCGAAACCGGCCATGGCTAGGCAGGAGTTGGATCGTTGACAGGCTAGATGCCCCACAGTGGGCGCCAAATTGTTTTTGGGCGAAAAGATCGAACCGACCTGAATCGCCTTAAGAAGGGCAACTAGACAGTAATGAAATTAAGTTTATCTGAAATAATCCAAATCAACTTAATAGTGGAATAAATGAGATTAATCAAATATAGAACGAGCTTATCTCCCAAGGATGAGGGAGCAATCGAATAAAGAGATTGATTCGATGGTCACTTCAATATCAGAAAGAATAACTGAGCTAGAGAATGATTCATAGTAGCAAGTGAGAAAGTGGTGAATTATAGCTTGTATTCAGTAGAAATGATAATGTGTTTTACAAAGATAATCCAGTTCCATATTTATGCTAATTCTTGATCTAACGTAACCAGTCCTCCGAGATCTCCGTGAGTCGTCGATCGGTCCACCAGCTTTCCGATATCTCCTCCAACGTTCAATTCTGCCTCACAACCCTTCCAGAAGATGGCCTAGGCCCAGTCTACTGGTTTGGGCCGGCTTGATGGACTAACTAAATCATGGCCTAACAAGTTCTATCAAAATTCTACCATGTTTCAATCATATACCCATTTCCTTCTATAAGCATATTTGTTCTATATCTCCAAGGGTGGGAAAAACAATGCAACTACAAATACTTCTTTACATAGATGCAAGTATCATACTACTGCCCCCCCCCCCCCCCCTCTTGGGGCCGAAACGGCTGAATTTACCTGTGATTTCAAAAGTTCATTTTCACGGGTTAACCATGCAATTTTAGCTTCAGATTGAGCATTCAGGGTTTCAGTTTTTGAGCGTTGTTGGGCTAGCTCTTCTTGAAGGATGCTCATGTTCTTCGCCAGTTCTTGGATTTGGGTGTCCAAGACCGATGGGTTGATGTCTTCGGTCTGGTTTGCGACTGGGGCGCCATCTTGAACTTGACCTTCAGCTGGGATCATGGGGTTTCCGAAACCGGCCATGGCTAGGCAGGAGTTGGATCGTTGATTGGATCGTTGACAGGCTAGATGCCCCACAGTGGGCGCCAAACTGTTTTTGGGCGAAAAGATCGAACCGACCTGAATCGCCTTAAGAAGGGCAACTAGACAGTAATGAAATTAAGTTTATCTGAAATAATCAAGATCAACTTAATAGTGGAATAAATGAGATTAATCAAATATAGAACGAGCTTATCTCCCAAGGATGAGGGAGCAATCGAATAAAGAGATTGATTCGACGGTCACTTCAATATCAGAATGAATAACTGAGCTAGAGAATGATTCATAGTAGCAAGTAAGAAAGTGGTGAATTATAGCTTGTATTCAGTAGAAATGATAATGTGTTTTACAAAGATAATCCAGTTCCATATTTATGCTAATTCTTGATCTAACGTAACCAGTCCTCCGATATCTCCGTGAGTCGTCGATCGGTCCACCAGCTTTCCGATATCTCCTCCAACGTTCAATTCTGCCTCACAACCCTTCCAGAAGATGGCCCAGGCCCAGTCTACTGGTTTGGGCCGGCTTGATGGACTAACTACATCATGGCCCAACAAGTTCTATCAAAATTCTACCATGTTTCAATCATATACCCATTTCCTTCTATAAGCATATTTGTTCTATATCTCCAAGGGTGGGAAAAACAATGCAACTACAAATACTTCTTTACACAGATGCAAGTATCATACTACTGCCCCTCCCCCCCCCCCCCCCCCTCTTGGGGCCGAAGCGGCTGAATTTACCTGTGATTTCAAAAGTTCATTTTCACGGGTTAACCATGCAATTTTAGCTTCAGATTAAGCATTCAGGGTTTCGGTTTTTGAGGGTTGTTAGGCTAGCTCTTCTTGAATGATGCTCATGTTCTTCGCCAGTTCTTGGATTTGGGTGTCCAAGACCGGTGGGTTGACGTCTTCGGTCTGGTTTGCGACCGGGGCGCCATCTTGAACTTGACCTTCAGCTGGGATCATGGGGTTTCCGAAACCGGCCATGGCTAGGCAGGAGTTGGATCGTTGATTGGATCGTTGACAGGCTAGATGCCCCACAGTGGGCGCCAAATTGTTTTTGGGCGAAAAGATCGAACCGACCTGAATCGCCTTAAAAAGGGCAACTAGACAGTAATGAAATTAAGTTTATCTGAAATAATCCAAATCAACTTAATAGTGGAATAAATGAGATTAATCAAATATAGAACGAGCTTATCTCCCAAGGATGAGGGAGCAATCGAATAAGGAGATTGATTCGACGGTCACTTCAATATCAGAATGAATAACTGAGCTAGAGAATGATTCATAGTAGCAAGTGAGAAAGTGGTGAATTATAGCTTGTATTCAGTAGAAATGATAATGTGTTTTACAAATATAATCCAGTTCCATATTTATGCTAATTCTTCATCTAACGTAACCAGTCCTCCGAGATCTACGTGAGTCGTCGATCGGTCCACCAGCTTTCCGATATCTCCTCCAATGTTCAATTCTGCCTCACAACCCTTCCAGAAGATGGCCCAGGCCCAGTCTACTGGTTTGGGCCGGCTTGATGGACTAACTAAATCATGGCCCAACAAGTTCTATCAAAATTCTACCATGTTTCAATCATATACCCATTTCCTTCTATAAGCATATTTGTTCTATATCTCCAAGGGTGGGAAAAACAATGCAACTACAAATACTTCTTTACACAGATGCAAGTATCATACTACTGCCCCCCCCCCCCCCCTCTTGGGGCCGAAGCGGCTGAATTTACCTGTGATTTCAAAAGTTCATTTTCACGGGTTAACCATGCAATTTTAGCTTCAGATTGAGCATTCAGGGTTTCGGTTTTTGAGCGTTGTTGGGCTAGCTCTTCTTGAAGGATGCTCATGTTCTTCGCCAGTTCTTGGATTTGGGTGTCCAAGACCGGGCGCCATCTTGAACTTGACCTTCAGCTGGGATCATGGGGTTTCCGAAACCGGCCATGGCTAGGCAGGAGTTGGATCGTTGACAGGCTAGATGCCCCACAGTGGGCGCCAAATTGTTTTTGGGCGAAAAGATCGAACCGACCTGAATCGCCTTAAGAATGGCAACTAGACAGTAATGAAATTAAGTTTATCTGAAATAATCCAGATCAACTTAATAGTGGAATAAATGAGATTAATCAAATATAGAACGATCTTATCTCCCAAGGATGAGGGAGCAATCGAATAAAGAGATTGATTCGACGGTCACTTTAATATCAGAATGAATAATTGAGCTAGAGAATGATTCATAGTAGCAAGTGAGAAAGTGGTGAATTACGGCTTGTATTCAGTAGAAATGATAATGTGTTTTACAAAGATAATTCAGTTCCATATTTATGCTAATTCTTGATCTAACGTAACCAGTCCTCCGAGATCTACGTGAGTCGTCGATCGGTCCACCAGCTTTCCGATATCTCCTCCAACGTTCAATTCTGCCTCACAACCCTTCCAGAAGATGGTCCAGTCTACTAGTTTGGGCCGGCTTGATGGACTAAATAAATCATGGCCCAACAAGTTCTATCAAAATTCTACCATGTTTCAATCATAAACTCATTTCCTTCTATAAGCATATTTGTTCTATATCTCTTAATAGTGGAATAAATGAGATTAATCAAATATAGAACGAGCTTATCTCCCAAGGATGAGGGAGCAATCGAATAAAGAGATTGATTCGACGGTCACTTTAATATCAGAATGAATAATTGAGCTAGAGAATGATTCATAATAGCAAGTGAGAAAGTGGTGAATTACAGCTTGTATTCAGTAGAAATGATAATGTGTTTTACAAAGATAATCCAGTTCCATTTTTATGCTAATTCTTGATCTAACGTAACCAGTCCTCCGAGATCTACGTGAGTCGTCGATCGGTCCACCAGCTTTCCGATATCTCCTCCAACGTTCAATTCTGCCTCACAACCCTTCCAGAAGATGGCCCAGTCTACTAGTTTGGGCCGGCTTGATGGACTAAATAAATCATGGCCCAACAAGTTCTATCAAAATTCTACCATGTTTCAATCATATACCCATTTCCTTCTATAAGCATATTTGTTCTATATCTCCAAGGGTGGGAAAAACAATGCAACTACAAATACTTCTTTACCAACGTGCTTAGAACCTTAGGTGGTTGTTTTTTGCTTGTGTTTCTTGTAATGGTTGATCAAGATCTGAGCATACAAGATCTCATTCCACGTATCTGGAACACCAGGAAGACACCAATGAGAGCAATCTTGAAACCTTAGAGGATCCCGCCTCTCTTCCTCGGATAAGTGTTGTGCTCTATAGACTGCTGGGTGGGCGTCTTTTCGGTAGTCTGCCAGCCTTGTGATGTTCAGATAATAGACGTGGGTCTTCATGCCCTTCATCACAGACTCGAACATCTTCATCTTTACCGGGTATTTTAACAAGTACTTTTCGTCCTTGAAGGGCTCGGTTTCTTTCTCGCATCTTCCACCAGAATTCCACTTCCCACCTCTGCCAAGACAGACAATGATCATCAGATAATTACAAGTAATACTAATGGTAGCATTCCAGGATTCTTCTTTGATAAGCATTAGAAACGACACCCAACAACAACAAATGGAGCTTCTGCTTCTTCAAACAAATTTAGAGATCAGTGCAAGGAAATTAACTCCCTTGAAATAAACTAAGGTCAATTTAACTCAAAACCCAAAGTTTGCGATACTAATCCACATTGTTGACTTACCTAAAGTGTGTAGCAGAATATCCCCTGAAGATAACCTGGGTGTTCATTGGATTCACATTAGAATCCACCCATCTTCCCCATGTAGTCATAGCTCTCCGATACGCCTCAACCACATTCAATGCACCATAAACATGGCTACCTTCTTGATAGTAGTTTTGCCTGCACAGATCAAGAACTCTTTTTAGGTATGCTACCAAAGGAGGAGAACAACAAGAGGTAACTTAAACTTCCTAGTACATTACCCTCTTTTAATTTTATCATGAGTCCACCAATGACCAGAGTTGAAAATGAGAATATCTGCATTCTTGTATCTGTCAGATGACCTTTCCACTAAGTCCAACCTTAGTGTCTCATTCTTTGATCCATCCCTATTAGGCGTTTCCCATTCTTGAACCAAAAACGGAGACCGGAAGAATTCCACAGAGCAGTTATAATCCTGAAAAGATGATCACACAACCAATCAAAACCATTCCCTTATAGAAATATTGCTCTCCTCAAGGACACTAAAAAGGTTCACATGAAAGAAGTAAAAGGAGATGATGGTTTAAGGTACCTTGAATATGAAGGAGTAAGATCCCTCAGTACGAAACTCGTGTCTTCCAGAAGCCTCGAACACCCTGCTTTTGTCCTCCACAGAACTCTTCAGGATACACACAAGAGACTCCCACATGTTCCTATTCAAAGAGTCTCCAACAAACACAAGGCGCTTCCCTCTTATCAATTCCAGCATATCTTTGCCCTTCAGCCTTTCAACACACAAATGAAACTATCAATTCCACGTGTTCTCCACTAGGATACTCTTATTGTTTCAATTTGGATATCAAACAAAACATGATAAACCAGTAGATCAACAGCCATTTTACCTTGGGATGTTGCACAGATTTGGCCGCCACCTGTACCTCTCATAGCCATTATCAGGCCTGTTATTCCGGAAGCAATTGAATGGCTCATCAATGTGAGGACAGGACCCTGCTGCATAAAGCGGGTAGGAATCATCTCTCACCCACTTCCCATCAAACAAATCGCACTTCAACATGGATGCATAGTCATACATCTCACTACTGTTAGTGTTAGTAGTAATATTAGCACTGGTATTGTTGATCTGATGTTTCAGACTTGCTTTGTCCTCCTCAATCCCCGGAGAAGATGATGGAGGGATCTGATTCTTCGCCGTCTGGTTCACGACAGCTGTTGAGTTAGCCAGAGACTTATTCAATTTTATCGGTTGAGGAGCAGGAGCATGATCCCGAGTGCCATTAAAATCGCTGTAGGAGGAAACATTTTGGGGATTGATTTGGGAATCCGGTGAAAACTGTTGAGAGGAGTTGGGGAGTAAGTGGGAGAAGAGGGAAGAGAACTGATTTGGAGAGTGCTTGATGTGAAAGATGTCTTTGAAATACCAAGGGGAAGAAGAAGAAGTAGACTGGCCTGAAGGATTGTACAGCAGAATCAGTAGAGTGCAAGCTACAAATGCGACCATTAATCCGTACGCGTAAGCCATGGTTTTCTTGGTCTCGTACACCAACCAATTAGACTTTGCTGGAGATGGACAGTACTTAGTTGGAGTGCTTAAATCTTCCATCGTCGCCATAGCTTCTGCAGATGTTGATTGCTTTACTCTCAAACCCACAGAGTCAACTACAGACGGAGCTACTTGTTTAGCTTCAATGCTTAAAATGGAGGTTTTTTAGGGTAATAATCTAACACAGCTCCATTTTAATTTCCGCGATTTCCAACAATCAGATCTCGGCGAAGAGGAAGGGGGAAATGAAGATCAGAGAAGAACACAAGACAACGCCAGACCAGATCGTCGACGTGGAAATCGGAAGAAGGGTTTTACGACTTTTATTTGATAAATTTTAAAATTATATTTTCGGAAGCGCGTTCTATGCCAAATGAGGAGAGTCCACATGGGGTGCGGACGGCCTAGATTGTGCCACGTGTGTGAAACTGGCGCCGAGCGATCCGGATCGAAGTGATGGATAGCAGGAACCTTCTTGCGTAATTGCATTAATTGATCCCTCTCCCACAGAAGTTAGAACTTGCTAAACATGATTTGAGTACTACAATCAATAATAGTCAGAACTTGCTAAACGTAATTGCGTTAAATGTGTCTAAATATAAGGAAAACCTATATGCATACAAAAATTGTCTGGTGCGCTTAATTTAACAGTATAAATCTGTGCGCATAACTTAACAGTATAAGTGGCAAAATTGGGAAAAAAATGAAACAAGTTCGGTCCAAGTTGTGCGTTTAAACGCACAGGAAACAGAAAGTGTACTGCTAATGTTAACAAACAAGATTTTTTTTTTATTTTGCGTTAAGATTAGCAGTACAACTATATGATATAACCATAAAGATATAACCAATTTGATTATATCTTATGGTTATATACTATAATTATATCATATAATATATTTTATAGTTATATATTATAGTTATATACTATGGTTACATCTAATTTGGTTATATCATATCGTTATATCCTATAATTATATACTATGATTATATCCTATATTATATTCTATAGTTATATACTATGGTTATATCATATAGTATGGTTATATCATATAGTATATATATATATATTATGCTTATATCATATAGTTATATATTATGGTTATAACCATAGTATATATCTATAAAATATAATATATGATATAACCATATTGGATATAACTATAGAATAAAAGTATATGATATAACCATAGTATATAACTATAGAATATAACCATAAGATATAATATAACTATAAGATATAATCATAGTATATAACTATATGATAAAACCATAGTGTATAACTATAGAATATAATATATGATATAACCATAGTATATAACTATAGAATATAAACATAAGATATAACCAAATTGGATATTACTATAGAATATAAACATAAGATATAACCAAATTGGATATAACTATAAGCTATAATCATAATATATAACTATATAATACAATCATAGTATATAACTATAAAATATAATATATGATATAACCATAGTATATAATTATAGAATATAACCATAAGATATAACAAAATTGAAGATAACTATAAGAATAGTCATAGTATATAACTATATGATATAACCATAGTATAATTTTATAGTTATATACTATGGTTATGATTTTATAGTTACAATCGTTATATCCTATAGTTATATACTATGGTTATATCCTATATTATATTCTATAGTTATATACTATGGTTATATCAAATAGTTATATATTATGATTATATCTCATAGTTATATCCAATTTGATTATATCATATCGTTATATCCTATAATTATATACTATGATTATATCTTATGGTTATATTCTATTGTTATATACTATGGTTATATCCTATATTACATTCTATAGTTATATACTATGGTTATTGATCGGCACTATTTTGTAGTGCTTATTTAGGAGTTGTTACCGGTGTTTAAGGTGCAATTTGGTTGGATTTAGAGCACAACTATGGAGTAGGGAGTTAGAGAGGAGAAGTGTGGATATGGTGGTCTGGAGGAGCTAATTGAAGACATCCAGAAGATGAGGAGTAGACCACCTGAGGAGACAAGGAAGAATGGAGGAAGAAAGCCACACTAAGGAAGAGGACAAGGAGCTGCCGCGAGCTACCGTTGGCAAGGAAGGAGCACATGGGTGATCGCGGTGAAGAACGAGACACGGAGCGAAGGAAGGTCGTGACCGCGATCGCGGCGAATACCTCCGCGCCCACGGAAAAACCCATCAGCGAACAGGTCGAGAGCAAGGCTACAATTTCCGCGACTGCGGATTTCTGGCCGCGATCGCGGAAGTACACGGAGGCGCGGGCGAGGAGATTTTCCGAAGTTTTTCTATCTTTTCCCTTTTCCGATTATTGTCTTTATTTTATTCCGAATACTATAGTTTATTTCCTTTTTAGATGAGGTTTGTGATCTTGGGCTTTAGGTTAAGTCTATTTAACCTAAATTCCACAGCCTCCATTCATTATCATCGATCATTCTAGTTTACGTTTCAGTATTATTTTCCCTTTGAACTATGAAGAACTAAGCACTTTTGCTTAGTCCGACGATTGAAGCCTTCATTTGATATACGGTTGTGATATTCTAATTCTATTTCTTTTCCTTTGAATGTATTGATTCTCTTGTGCTTCATCCCATTGATTATTATTGATTTCGCTTGTTGGACACAACTAGTTGTTATTGGTAATTGTCTATTGCTAGGGTTTGATAATTACTGTTTGAGTTACCTAATTCATGTGTAGCAACTGCAATATTCTAAGAACTGTTTGGGACTAGTTTATTGTAGAGAGAATTAATTACATGCAATAGTATGACTGTTTGCTAATCTTGCATGTATCTATCGAAATTCATGTGCTCATTGCTGCTATTGAATTGACGCGTGAGGTTTTCATAGTTATTTAATAGTAAGTATTCTCAGGGTCTGTTTGTCCTGTTTATTACTCACGAAAATGAATAGGAACATTCATGGAAAGGAATTAGAGAGAATCTAGGATCAACCAATCAAATGAATTGTGGATATTTGTCTGGCTAAGTATTTTTCCCTAATTGATTTCAACCTTTGTTTTACTTTCTTTTGTTTACTTGCACCCAATCAACCAATCCCCCCTTGTTACTTTGACACATTGACTTTGCACTTAGAAAGATTACTTCCTCCCTGTGGGATTCGACCCTTGTTTGCCTTTGCTACTTGTTTAAGATTTATTTTGACCAGGTAACACGACTAAAACTTGTTTGTCAGTTATATCATATACTTATATACTATGATTATATCTGATAGTTATATCCAATTTGGTTATATATTATGGTTATATTCTATAGTTATATACTATGGTTATATCCAATTTGGTTATATCATATCATTATATCCTATAGTTATATACTATGGTTATATCAAATATTATATTCTATAGCTATATACTATAGTTATATCATAAGTTATATACTCTGATTATATCTTAAAGTTATATCCAATTTGGTTATATCTTATGGTTATATTCTATAGTTATATACTAAGGTTATATCATATATTATATTCTATAATTATATACTATGTTTATATCATATAGGTATATACTATGATTATATCTTACAGTTATATCCAATTTGGTTATATCTTATGGTTATATTCTATAGTTATATACTATGGTTATGTCCTATATTTTTATTCTTTAGTTATATCCAATTTGGTTATATCATATATAACTACATGATATAACCATAATATATATATACTATATGATATAACCATAGTATATAACTATAGAATATAATATAATACATGATATAACCATAGTATATAACTATAGAATATAACCATAAGATATAACCAAATTTGTTATATCGTTATAGTTATATCCAATTTGGTTATATCATATAGTTGTACTGCTAATGTAATTTATTTATTTTTCCGTGCGTTAACATTAGCAGTACACTTTTTTTATTCATGTGCGTTTAACTTTAACGCACAGCTTGGGCTGGACATTTTCCCTTTTTTCCCGATTTTTCCCCTTATACTGCTAAGTTTTGCGCACATATTTGTACTGCTAAGTTAAGCGCAACATTTTATGTGCATATAGACAATTTTTCGTGTGCATATAGAGACAACCTAATTATATATATTATGGGTTTTATTTCACCAAAAATAAAAATAAAAAAATACTATGGGTGTCAAACAAATAACTATCTTATCTACTATAAGTAGCAATATTACCAATCTGGTGTCTGCTATTCAAGCCAGGGGCGGACGCAGGTGGGGCCCAGTGGGGGCTATAGCCTCCACTGGAATTTTGATTATTTTTTTTAAAAAATTTATACGAGATTTATTTTCCCTCATCCAAAGTTTTTAAAATTTTATTCCCTAAAAAAAATTCAAAATTTTCAAACTAATTTTTATAGTTTCATTTTAAAAATATTTTTTACATAGGATTTATTATGTATAATTCTCAAAAATACTAAAAATTGATCCAAATTTGCACACAATTTTTCAATAAGATATGTAATATTTTCACCATATTTATCCTTATTTGTGTTAAAACTTTCAAAATTAAGGGTTTATGGATTTGTAAATTTTATAAATTACTTTTAATCAAATTTGTTGAGATTACACAGTGAAAGTAGCCTGTAATTATGAAATTTGTTTAATTTGTATACTTTTTTATCAATTTTGAGTAAACTTTCATTTGAAGTTTGGGTATAGAGTTTGTTGTTTGAAATTGAGATTGTTTGTGTAAAATAGATGGTAGGATTAAAAATTACGGTTTAGAGTTTTGTATAAGACAGACGGTAATATTTTACTCTTCAAGATTTTAGCCCCCACTGGACTACAATCCTGCGTCCGCCCCTGATTCAAGCTAACATGCATTATTATTTGGTTCACAATTGACATGTTTATTAGTGGTTACACTATGGAAGTCGTACCGAGGAAGTGTGCACGTTGCTTATCACGTAATTATTGATTAGCGTCGGTGGTTAATTGTAGTGACCATAAAGTCACTACTACAGAATAGGGCAAATAACCCTGGCGTGTAAGGGTATATAACCCGGATCCAGTCCGAGTTAAAGAGCTACGTCGCTTTTGATAGGGGTCAAATAATCCGGATCTAAAATCGACACGTCCGGGTTATTTGCCTCCCAAAATTTGTCCACCATCTTTTAAGATCCGGGTTATTTGGGCATCAAATAACTCGGATATTAGCATATTCGGGTTATTTGAGATACCCTAATAACTCGAATATTTGCACATCCGGGTTATTTGCTAAACCGATATATCCGAGTTATTTTAATGACAAATACACCGATTAGGTATATATTCGGGTTATTAGACCTACCTAAAAATACACCGAATTTTACTCGTCCATGTTATTTGGTTTGAATTATAACCCGTATTTTTAGATCCGGGTTATTTCCATATTGTTAAATACACCTCGATACTATTTTTCACTGATGTAAATATATAAATCCATCTACAAGCATTTTAAAAGAGAGAGTATTTTTAACTCGTATGGACCAAAATACATCACATTTTCTATATCCATAAGACCATAAATATAGGCCATTGCTATTTCACGCACGGATAAAATTCCTATTTCACGCATTGTTTGGTCCGTGACGCACTACTACAATCCGTCCGTGACGCACCAACACCATCCGTGCGTCATGAAAGAAGTTGTTGCATATAAAAGCAGCAACTTCGTCTCCCCCGACCCACACCTCTCATTTGCAACTCTCCATCACCCTACTTCGCTCCCCAGCTCAAACGCTTCGATCCGTCACGTTTCGATCAAATCCGTCCGTTACGATCCGTAAGGTTAGTTAAATCCGTATTTGTTCTTGACTTAGTTTAATGATGTTGAAATTATTGAATTTGTTAACAACTTTTAGATGATTTATGTTTAGGGATTACTTGTTTAGTGTTGGATGTAAACATGTTTGTATGTTTGAATTGATTTAATGTCGGTTTTGAATATGGATCTGCACTTACGAAATTTGTCAAATAATGTGAATCTGCATTTTCGTTCTCCAGATCTGTGAAAAATTCGGATCGCGTCCGTCACGAACGACTGCTTCTTGTCCGTGACGCACAGATTCTTTCAATCCGTCACGGACGGATACTGCGGATCCGTCACGGGCAGATCTACTAGATCCGTCACGGACGCTGTATTTGTTGTTCTTGTTGATGTTGTTGTATTTGTTGTTGTTGTTGTTGTTGATGTTGATGTTGATGTTGTTGTTGATATTGTTGTTATTGTTTTTGTTATTGTTGATGTTCCTCCCCCTAAAGTCTTGTTTTTTCCTATTTCAGATGGAAAACCAAACAAAATCTGCCCGTCACAGAGGTGGAATGCTGTCCGTGAGGAACAAGAACAAGAAGAGGATCGTATAGTATATCGAAGGAGGCAGCAGAAGAAATCCAAAAAAGGCGACGAAGCAGGACCGAGTACGGTCCATGACCCTCCTGATGTACCAATGTATGCAGACCCGCCACTCGACAACATGACGCTTAATGATCCACCTATATACCAGAATAACCCTAATGTGGTAAGTAACTATACATAGTCTTAAACTTGTCGGTTATTTAATATTTTTTCTAATAATTTGTTTTATAGGATCCGACATGGTATGTACCTTCTGCATCTGAGGAGCATAGTGGTTGGTATGTACCTCCTGCACCTCAGGAGCCTAGTGGTTGGCCCATGTGGCAAGGAGGTATGAGTGGGCAAGCATGTTGGCCCGCTCAACATCCTCATTTCGAGGAACCGGCAGAGGAACAAGCGGAGGAACCGGCGGAGGAACCCGCTGCTCCTAGACAACGTAGACAGCCTAGGCAGGCTAGACAGGCTGGAGGTCGGAATGCTATCGATCCGAAGTTGATAGGACCTGTACCGGGAGGTCCAGAGATCCCAAATCTGTTGTTTAGTTTCACTTCCCACACAACATATTTCATTTATCAAGACATTGTAAGTTATCAAAACTTGATGCTGTTATTAAACTATTTCCCTTTTTTTGTATCTAACGTGTTCTTTTTATAAGAGCGTGAAACTCTAACGTTTCAGCTCAGACATGAGCAGCTAAAGAAATGGAGGCTTGACGATGACTCTACATGGTGCCATTTTGCCAGAAACAGTGGCATCACACATTTGCAGGACCTGATGTACACTTATGTAGATCAGCCTTTGATTTCTGCATTTGTGGAACGATGGCAGTCAGAGACCAATTCATTCCATATGCCATTTGGAGAGATGACGATCACTCTCTTGGATGTCTACATGATTTTAGGCCTTAAGATTGATGGGCACGGAATGGGACTTCCTCTCCAGGATCACAGCAAGGGCAAAATTGAATTGTACAATGAACAAGCGCTGAGGGCAATAAAGTTCTTTTCCTTGACGGACGAAATGGCCACACGTGGGCTCACTGCAGACAACCTGAAAAATCACTGCTTGAGCACAAAGCTAGATGATGAGGAGATCACATCGGGTTATCTGCTATACATGATGGGATCGACCCTCTTTCCAGACAAGTCCCAACACATGCTGCCCATGCCTTATCTGACCTACGTGAGTGACATTGGTGATACTTACAATCTTTCTTGGGGTTTTGGCACATTGGCATTCATGTATCGGTCATTGGGCGAGTGTTCACGGCATGAGTGTTGTCAGATGTCGACCTGCTACACGTTGTTGCTGGTAAGGATTGTGTTGCATATTGTTTTTATATTATTTAATTAAATTTAAGGTATAGGTTGATATGTTTATAAAAACATATTTATGTACAGGCTTGGATCTATCTATATTTCCCTAACTTTCGTCCACAACAAAATCCCTGCTTCGGAGACGATGTGCCATATGCCAGCCGATGGAACCTTGTGCAGACTCGTAGTAGGCAGAGAAGAAACTACAGGGAAGAGCTGGATTTAATGCAAGCTTGGCATGTAAGTATCATACGATGTGGTTTATTTCTCATATTAAAGTATTACAATTGTGTAAAGTTACTTACTATTGTGTTAATTGCATCCTTTTTGTGTAGGTTGACTGGCAGCCCTATGGCTACGTTAATTGCAATATCCCGGCGTTGGCTCCTGCCTTTTTTCATGGGGTCATATCATTTCTGAGAATTACCGAGCCCTATATGCCGGATTGGGTATCGAGGCAATTTGGAGTGGTACAGGGGATTCCCCGACCGGTTATAGAGCCCATCAAAGCGCAGAGACATCCCAGAATCAGGAGTTATATAGTACAGTATGACCCTGCTTCAAACTGGAGTTGGGATGCAAGAAGTCAACACTCCATCTGGATCACACATATGGGCCATCCTGCTTCAGAAGGAAATGAGTGTAGTGCCGACTACATGGAGTGGTACAAACCTCGTACACACCCATGTGTCAAGCCTCGGGATGCTGGCATCAGAGATCCTGTCCAGGTAAAAATATGTGTTGGATATTTGTTTTTACTTTACATATACAATTAAACCGATTATTTTTAATTTATACGTATTTCTGTAGGTCATTGTACAAGCATTGTATCGTCTAAATCCTTTCCATGATGCGGAGGAAGAGAAATTCTACAACATGCGCGACGATGTGCGACACTGCACTGCATTCAAGACTTCATACCCTATGATCATGGCAATGATGAGGAGGACGACGAATATTAAGATGCATTCAAGTTTTCATTTGGTACTTTGGTTGTATTTTAGGGAGTGTCGCACCGTTTATGGAATTGTAGTTTCTTGACTAGTTTTATGATGATAATCAAACTAATTTGCATGTTTTTGCCATAACTTTTATATCGCACATTTGATACTTTGTTGGTAATTGTTGGTCGATGCAATGGATCTCCACAAATACCCTTCAAACATGGCAATGATGAAGGTGGCACATAGGGGTCTGTCACGCGTGGTTTGGCTTCGTCCATCACGGCCGGTTGTATTCAAACAGCTGTATACAGCTATATACAACAGTGGTCAAATACCTGTTTATTAGCTGTCAAACACATTGCCTTTTTTCACTATATAAGAAGCATTAGGGCTACTATAAGAAGCCAAACGCTACAACAAATAATGACATCTTCATCAAAATCATCAACAACGCATATAGACTATGCTACTGTAATTTGAAAGTTGTTGTCTGAACTTGGGATTTGCAGTGAAACTACGGAAGAAGGTATTGGGGATGCTCAGAAGTGGGGTGTCGTTTCAGGGAGTGGATTGATCCAATGTACGAGGAGAGGGCACACACGGTTATTCGACAACAATGGCAGGAAAAACAAGATCTTGTTAAGGAAAATCAAGATCTTGTTAAAGATCTTGATAACATTCGTAGGTATAACTTCAATCTACTAAATGATGTACATCGTAGTTGATTCATCTGCGTATCTTTTGTGTAATGTTGTTTATGTACTATCAACCTTTCTAGGGAGCAAACAAATTTAGCAAAGCAGAGATATCATATGAAGCGAATGTTCACCAGAGACTACCCTAATTTCTTCAAACGTTAAAGCAGTGTCATATCTTTTCTCTATCAACTTTTGTATTGTTTTCTGTATTGTGTGCTAATTTTTTTTTTAATTTCTTCAAACGCTAAACCAGCGTAATGAACAATTTGTATTGTCTTCTAGGTTGATGATCATTTTGTATTGTTCTTATAAAGAAACAATCTTATAGTTCATACACATAGTGGTCCGTCACGCTCGGATCATATTGGTCTGTCACAGACTGATTCATTTGGTTCGTCACGTACAAATTGTATTGGTCCGTCACAGACTGATTCAGTTGTTTCGTCACGTACAAATTGTATTGGCCCGTCACGGACTGATTCAGTTGTTTCATCACGTACAAATTGTATTGGTCCGTCACAGACTGATTCAGTTGGTTTGTCACGTAGAGATGTCCTAAACCGTGCCTCTTTACAGAAGCTAAATCTATGTCTCATTAATAGAGCACGGTCTAGGGCACAATTTGTTGCAAATGGTGCAACTTTACAGAACTACGACACGATTTTGGAATTGCCATAATGAATGATTCCCTGGTCCAAACGCGATGAAATTTATAGTTGACTCCTAAAAAAACCATACACAAAATAGAATATTAAGTTGTCCTAACAATATCTTTACAATGTGTGATTACATTAATATTTAAGTCGGCTTGCGACCTCGTCTCTTTCTTCTGGAAGGTCCATACGCCATCAGCTGAGTAGTGAATGGATCATACAGACAAGAAGCAGAGGCATCCTTTGCATGCTCCCACATGACAAATACTTGAGGCAACGGTGACGCCTCTAATAGGGTCACCTACAAAAGAATGGAGAACGTATTCACTTGCCTAGTTAATGAGTTTAAATAATGAATAAAAAATGATTAAATGATTAGTAACATACCGAAATAAAATGACTCTCCTTCTGAACATGGCAGATGCATATCGTCTTTAGCTTAGCACCCCCGGGATGATGTGGAACCGCTTGCAAAGGCAAGTAAGTATCATTCATACCACCCAGCACGACAACTGCACAATTGAATGCAGAAGCGACCAGACAACCCATATCTGGAATCACCAGCCAAGTATTCTCTAGGGCCATCCCATCGTCAAACCATGTAAGTTGCTCCAGTACTGTATCCAGCGTAATCGGCCAGAGGCAAGTCTGAGCATACAATGGAAAGATTTCTTTCACCTTGTCAATCATGGATTGTCGGACGATCCTCCATTATTCCTGCACAATGCCTATTTGATCCGCAATGGCTCTGTATCCACAGTTTCCATCACCAACAATATCAAAGTAACTGTTTATGTGTCTGTGCATACACGGCGGAATTATATCCATATACGGTTCAAAGTCTTTAATGAAGGACTGTGGAGCATAAAAATGTGGTGGAAACATTTGACCCACTGGATTCGTGGGAGCTCTAACCTGAGATAGCCTCAAAGGAGTGATAGGAGTTGTATGGCTTGGTTAAGGTGTACTAGTGGGCTTTGGTAGCCTACCTCGTTGCTTCTTGGGAGGTGTCCCTTCCATCCCTTTGTCTGTGTATTCCCATGAAGAAGGATGTCTTATAGTGCTATCTTTGTTTGGAGCTCCCATTGGCCGTCCCTTATGCCTCACAATAGCTGGCTCTTGCAGACTGGTCCTCTCGGGGCGAGCAATGTCGTAAAGTCGTGAGACACATTTTTCTTGATCATCTGCTGACAGATTGAGAAACTCATCCGTATAAAATTGATCCATCAAAGATCTCGCGACTTTGCGCTTCACCTCAGCCTCACCTTTGTCTTACACTTCTGACAAACTCAATTGTCTCCAAAAAGGATGCAACCTTGAAAGCTTAATATGGATTGAACTCGTCACATATCTAGCGATATCATGCACACACGGCAATCCATCTCTCACCCTCATCTGGCATGTGCAGGTACTGTCATAAAATGGATTTTCCCCTTTTCTGTATTCCTCAGTCAAGCGGTCAAGTGCAACCTTAGATACTTTGTACTTCAACAGCTTGAAAACAGCAGCCCCAGTCACAAGCGTCATCATGTTCTGTGCACTCTCGTTGAATGTCCCCTTGATTTCCTTCACTTGGTTAACCATCTTTGAATGATATTGACCGAATATCGTGTCTAGACTGCCATGTGGAGTAGTCAAGAAGTCTTTCAAACTAGAGTGTGCTCCTTCAACCGTACATTTAGTACAAAAGAGTTTAAAGTTTGATCATAGAAGAATGTTTCTGTTATCTGAATCCATAGGTGACGAACCACTTATGCAGATAACAGAAACAGAAAGTTGTGCAGATAACAGAAAGCCCCCCAAAATATATCAAATGAGAATGCAATACAAATTCTGACGTGGCCACTAACCTGTTTGTCGTTGACGTTCCAAGCCTGAAAACAGTATCTGTTCAAGCTAACACAAGTCTTTCCCTGTATGGGATGAGGTAGTTGTTTCTTACATATTGATTCAAACGTGGCCAAACCCTCCATTCCGACTGAATTCTACGCAACTCCATCTCGTACTCGGATACAATTGTTTGCTTGAATAAATTATAGTATGCATTTGCAAACCTTGGACCCAAGCTTTTATCCTTCATCTCCTTCCTAACATTGTCCTCTATGTTCTTCTTCACATGCGCCTACAGAGGATAGACTTGGCACTTGGAAAGAGTTTATCTAACGCATTCATCAAGGCCTTTTCACGATCTGTCACTAGGCATGTCGGTGTTACTTGACACTTTGTGCACATTTTAAGAAGTTGTTGTGCGGCCCACACGTAGTTGTCTTCTGTCTCACGTTGTAGAAACGCCCCCGCCACATTACAGTTCTTCCATGTAGACGTGACT
The DNA here is from genome assembly GCA_027886185.1 of Rheum nobile. NCBI lineage: Eukaryota > Viridiplantae > Streptophyta > Magnoliopsida > Caryophyllales > Polygonaceae > Rheum > Rheum nobile. Next base: position 1,762,983 of record WOAB01000789.1, on the reverse strand, counting down.
CCTATTATTTCGAGGAAAGGCAAGTCATACCTGCACAAGAAGATGTGTCATGCATAATGAATAAACATATCAACAAATAGATGTAGCAAGTAGATGTGTTACACTAACCTGTTAGTGTTGTATGTGGAGTCTAGCAAAAGGACATACGGAAATGCCTTTAGGAGTTTCATGGAATCTGGACTGGTAAAGAAAATGTCGGTGATCTTATTCGTCGTTGGATCCGACCTATGCTCCACAAAGTAGTTGTTCTCCTTGCACTTATGAAAGAACTCTTAGACCACGGTTCTTCCTTCCATCCCACTATGTCGGACATTGTACACTTCATTGTAAATCTGATTCATTTTAGTGCAGTTGTTCGGGTCCTGGTTAAGTGTTGTTGCAATCTTTAATGGTTTACTATGATTTTCTATCATGACATTAACCGACTTCTTCTGCTCAGGTGTCATCCTTCCAGCAACCGCATGCCCGTACAAGTCATCACCAATGACATGGTTACGGGTTCCAACAACTACCTTGATTGTATATGAGTCCCTCGGATTTTCTTGACACAACAATCTGAATGGACAATCACATTTTTTGCTCCTTGTTCTTTGCCTTACTCTGTTTTCATCTTTAGGAATGTAAATTCCCGCTTTTTCACACAACAACCATGACTTCCGAAGGCTTCCTCCACCAAAGTTTCTATCCCGACCAATAGTGAGGCAGAAGTGATTATCAAAGGCAATCTGTCTAGCCCTTTTAATTGCATCATCTCTGGAGCCGAATACTTCACACGTGGTAAAGTATGGTTTACTACGATTTTCTGTCATGACCTTAACCAACTTCTTCTGCTCAGGTGTCATCCTGCCAACAACTGCATGCCTGTACTTGTGGGTTCCAACAACTACCTTGATTGTATATGAGTCCCTCGGATTTTCTTGATACAACAATCTGAATGGACAATCACATTTTTTGCCCCTTGTTCTTTGCCTTACTATGTTTTCATCTTTAGGAATGCAAATTCTCGCTTTTTCACAGAACAACCATGACTTTTGAAGGCTTCCTCCACCAAAGTTTCTATCCCGACCAATAGAGGCAAAAGTGATTATCAAAGACAATCTGTCTAGCCCCTTTAATTGCATCATCTCTGGAGCCGAATACTTCACCCGTGGTAAACTTCTCTGAATAATCTTCCGAAACAATCACTTATTTCGGTATAGGAAAGTAAAACTGCGTTTGTGTGTGTAATGCCGGAAACCCAAACTTAGGTGGAGCTTGCCACCTTACGGACGGAATTCCACTACGAGCAAAACAATCTAATCCCGGCATATGAGGTTGTTGAGGCGGCATAGGTTCGCCGAACAACCCAAGTGAGAAGGACGGTGGTGCCATTTCCCAGGCATTATTCAGGGAGAGATTGTTAATACCGTTGTTCACGATATTGTTCTCCTATTGAAGTAAAAAAACAAGTTAGCGAAACATCCAGTTTCTGTCAAACACATCGATACGTGACGAATAAACACATTCCAACCGTCACGTATGGGTTTACCTTGTCTGTCACGTATGAAGTAAATCCATACGTCACGGATGAGGTGAATCCATACGTCACGGATGGAGTACATCCATCTGTCACGGACTGTTTTTCTTTCAAAAAACAGTCGCCGAACAAAGATGAATTCTTGCAGTTTTACACTCAATATAACAAAGCCCAAACAATCAAACATGCAGTTTTACACACAAATTCTACAACTTTTTAGTACAACTTAATCAAAGATGAAGTTTTTATGAACATATACTCACTATTATTGAAATTACCTTAAGAAAGTGTTTGTTTTGGGGTAAGAACAACTCAATCATATACATGCACAAGAAAGAACCATTAAAACTTATAACTTTTACTAGCATGTATATTAAAAGCTTAAAAAACATACCTCATTGTAATTGTAACTCCTTGAAACATCTTTTCCACCGTTGAAGTTGGAAAAATTATCTTCATTTGCCATGAAAATGAACTCTTGAAAGATTATGAGAATGGAAGATGTGTTGTGGGAGGGAAATGGAAGAGTGATGGAGAGGGTTTATGGTTTAATTTTGGCTGTAATATTGATGAGATATGACGGAATAGTTAATGTAGTTAAATGGGGACAAGTAACATTTAATTTTCTGGTTTAGGGGTTCTTCCGTCACGGACCAAATGCATCCGTCCGTGACGGACCAAATGAATCCATACGTCACGAACGAATTCATTTGGTCCGTCACGGACGGATGCACATGGTCCGTGACGGACGAACCAATGCGTGAGATAGTAATTTTGCCGGTGCGTGAAATAGAAATCGTGTAAATATATATATTTTCTATATCCATAAGACCAAAATACATCACATCCTTGGTAACAACAATTCTGGTGTAGTACAAAACTATTCGAGAGTGGCGGGAAAGATATCAACAAACAATGTTTGAGAGAGGGAAGATTATATTACTTGTATAAAATGTTTAGAACACAAACTTGGTCAAAAACTTCTTCTTCCTACTCATTTTCCTCTCTGAGTAACTCTCCTTCTTCTGCGTCAAAATCCTCTGCCTTAGCCCTATCTGCTTGTTCACTTTTTCTAGTAGAGCTAGTGACACTAGCTTAATTTCATCAACAACGGATTTGACCTGGCTCTCATATAAAATTGCTCCAGAAATCTGACATCAAGCAAGTTAATTATAAACCGTTGTCACAAATTCAATGAGTAAAACATAGGGATACTCATTACAGTAACGAATCAATTTAAAAGCATGTCTAAAAGGAAAAATACCGGCAAACAACATTTAAAGTATTTTGGTGGCAGGATTCATTACAACCTTGATCCAGTCTTCGTTCTTGCAAGGTGGCTGTTAAATGAATTCATCCTTGAGCTTTTTATTGTTTGTGAACAGATATGCAGCGAGTGGCTTTAGTCGGGAGTTGACAATGTCAAAGCTTTCCTCCAGACTATCCCTATAATGGTTTAAAATACTTGGAAGCCAATGTTCTTCCTGGTGATGTTGGCTGCGAGAATGTTATTTGAGAGTGATCAAGAGTAGAACTTTGCTTGCACAAAAAAACCTTGTTTTGTAGAGAGCAAGTAACAAAGTGAGTTTGATTCAAAACTAGGATATGCTGAATACCTTGCAACAACTAACAGATAGCTCGCAACACGTTTTCTTCTATTAGACGGACTAACCCAGATGGCGCGTACTCCACGGCAAGCTGCCAAGGCTTCCTCTTCACACACAATAGAACCAATTGAAACTTCCTCCAAGCTGTTCCTCACAGACGAGCCTCTTTTATTAACTCCTCTATGAAACTTTACTCCACCAAATGGAAGTACAGTTGATTTCGTCATTGACTCATTTTTGCTAATAAAATCATCAGTTGAGTCTGTGACTAATCTGTAAGCCTTATCTATCTCTTCTACAACTAGACAACCAACTACTCTCTGTGAAGAAATAAACAAATAAACCTGCAATTATAAGAACAAACAACTATATAAGTTACTTAATATAGGAAATCATAATTTGACAGATCCCCAAATAATAGGAACAAAAAATCTATTAGCACCATGAGTGATGCATTCTGAAATTTAAGGCGGAAATAGAATTAGTGCACAATGCAAATGTTAAAATTACGACCACAAAAGTTTCGCAAATGAATGTTATTAAACGTTTTAACAGCAAGCCAAAAGTTTGAAGCAAACAAATATTTCATTCAGTGTCAATAGGACAGTAAAATTTGACAACGATGCAACAAAAGATGTGAGCTAAACATTTGAATTGACAACTAGTGTTCAGTGACGACAACATATCAACATTTGCATCACTAACAGTTGTCTATATTATGGTCTCATGCCAAAAGGCAATGATACTCTAACACTAGTTACCTCACCATGCAGAGATCATGATAAATCCATCCATCCCCTAGTTCAATCTCCATGATTTTGACCACCTCTTGGATCTGACATTCAGCGAGTTGATATGGTCTTAAGTTAATCTGATTAGCTGCACTAATAAGCAGGAACAACACAAATGTCATAATGGAAGAGTGGGTATTTGGACATGGAACCTGCAATTCTGAACCACCACTTCTCTAAGTTCTTCAAGTTCCATATCCATCTCCAAAAGTTGCAAGAGGATAGGAAGGAATAAATGCCACCTCCAGCACGTGGAAAGAAGATATCATCAACTAAGAATCTAATATGAAACTATAAAACTCATAGCTTAAGTGATCTCCAACTTTTACACAGTAAAATCGGATGGGAAGTCAGAACAATGTCAATATGAGCAATAGAAAATTTGCTAGAAATAATATTTATCTAGGATTATTGCCAATGTTGATAGACCTAGTTCAGTTTCTCAAAGTTTAAGCATTTCAACATAAACAGGTTATAAATAAATTTCTACTTCACATCACCACAAGCACTTGATTAAACAGATTTGCATTGAATTTTATGAAACAGACCAGAGAAATATATTAAAAACTCAATGATGACATTGAAAATTAAATATTAAAAAAAAACAAGAAATAACTTGAACCCCAAAATTACCTTTATTTATAACTTGGAAGTATGATCATCCAACCAAAAATCAAAATTGAACATATATCAGTCTGTGACTCAAAACTACACGATCTAAAGATATCCTTTACACACTTAGAGATTTAAAAGCAATTATTCAAAAAAAAATGTGGGCGGATAGATATTTTTTTTAGATTTAGTGCATCATAGATATGCAAGTTGACAAGGTAAATGAACATATAAATCCAAATTCTAACCTTTTTTTAGTTACCATGTAGAGCTGGTGAAAGTTTCCTATGTAAAGAATGAGACCAGTTTTGTCTATTAGCAATGAAAAAGTACTGAACATAAATTGACACCATGCAGTATTTTACACATGAGTATAGCAGAAGAGTAAAGAACAAACACCACCTCGATCTCTCCCTCACTGCTTTGTTCTTGTCCCTCACACAATCTTATCTCAAATTTACTACACACAGTGTTATGTCAAATGTACTATTAACCGGATGAAATTGGAATTGGACTTCAAGAACTTGCAAAGGTAAAATATATAATGGCTGTCATATGTACTATTAACCGGATGAAATTGGAATTGGACTTCAAAAACTGCACTAGCACAAAGATAACAGAAAATTGCATGTTGTGTACACAACTATTTGCTAATCATTTTAAGCCTACAATATATCATGGCTGTCAAATATCCAAAGAACTCAAAGCAATTGATCCTCTAAACAAGACAATTTGTCTTAAAGTGAAAGGATGAACATTAACTTATAGTGAAAGGATGAACAATAACTTATAGTGAAATGAAACCCCTTTTTAATACTAATATAACACTCATTCGTATTAATGTTGTGTATGAAAACAGAAGCAGAATGAAACATAATGGTCTTTTTGTTAGAGTAGACTGCAGACAGGTACAAATTAAAATGAACAACAGCATGTTTTTGGTTTTGAAACAAAGAAAGAGTGAGAGTGAAGAGAAAGCAGTGGAAGAAAGGAATATAAATAAAGTTCAGATTAGAGTTCCAAATCAGATGAAGCAGGTTGATCAGAGAGAGAGAAAAAAGAACATGTAGAGATGAAGGATTGGGTTGATGAAAAAATTAAAAAGGAAGCAAAAGGGTTTAGTAGTGTACTCATTTGATCTCTACTACAGAGAGCCAAATCAAGAAGCCTTCTTTGAAATGTCAGCATTCATTGATTACATTCATCCCATTCAAGATTTTCATTGGCACTACAACGGAAATATTTTAGGAATATGTATAAAGGGAGACTAAGCCTCTTCGATATTCTTATTAATTAATAGCATGAACCACCCAAGGGGGAGCAACATCAGCAACAAAAAAGTTAAAGAATACAGGTGGGAGGGGTAGAAAATTCAGTAAAAAGGGAGTTTAATTCAAGAGCATAAATCAGCAATGGTGTTGGCACTTCTACGGACACGAATAATGCGAACATCCAAACAGCACAAGCCAACAAACTATAACAAGAATCCATTAAGTAGTAGTCTTGAGCAGCAACCAGATGGGGGGTAGTCAACAAATTGCAAAACATTTCAATAACCAGATCGTGCGGCAAGCTGCAAACCATGTAAGATGACCCAAAGTTCCACATTCAACGCCTTACAAGAGCCACAACCCACAGGTAAAGGAGAAAGCCTTAAGGAAAGAGCCAAGGCAACTGATTTTCATTGGCACAACAGCGGAAACATTTTAGGAATATGTATATGTGGGTTTAATGGACCTTGCTATAGTTGAACACGAATCGATTGATACAAAACCGATCGATAGTAGGAAATATTGGAACCAAAATCGATTGATACAAAACGGACCTTGATGAAGGGGGAGAGTTTGGAAACAAACTCGATTGATACAAAACCCCCTAGGCGTTAGCTAACACATACAGAAGGGGAAGAAATTTTGGAACCAAACAACACAAATACACCTCAAAATTTGGAACCAAGTTTGCTGGCTGCAAAAATAGGTGGAAGAGGCAAATAAATTTTACCTGGTGCAAAGAGGTGGTTGACACCAGCGAACAGAGGCCGGCGAAAAGAGGAGCAGTCCGGCGAACAGAGGACGAGTCCGACGAACAAAGGGAACTGGTGCTAAGGCTGATCGATGGATTAGGGCACTGGTGCTCGAAAGAGGAACGATGACATAACAGATGTATAGTAGGAAATATTCCGGCTCGGTCATTAGAAATCAGGTTCAGATAATCTTGATGGCAAAATCGTGTGTTATTATAACCCGGGCGTGTGTGATGCGAGTTATAAAATTGTATTATCCTTTATATAACCCGGATTAATAGAGGTCCGAGTTATATTTGACAGGACTTTTTTTTAGAATAAATATATATCTCGCCAATTGAACGCCCGAGTTATTTGCTACGAGATATTAAGTCATTTTTGTAGTAGTGAGTCTATATCAATGAAAAACGCCTTACCATACAAGTCCATTGAATCAATCTAGCAATTGGATTTTGACCTGACATATTAAGCATTTCAGTTGGACTCTAATCGTTCTTTTACTAGACTTCTCACCTTAGGGCATGTTTTTTGCTATCCATGGAGATACGAAGGAGGGAATCTCCAACATTTTTTATTAAAAAATGTTAAAGCAATGGAGATACGAAGGTTGGGGAGCTCATGCAGCATAAATGAAGATGCGTCTCTCCATGTATATCCTCCAAAGTCATGTTTGTTTTCGTAAAAAACAATTCGCTGAAACCCTACAAAACGTCGTGTTTTGCCCTGTAAAGCAAACACGGCTCTGATGCGCTGGCACGCCACGCGCCGCACGGCGTGCATCGGACGCGGGACGCCCATGATTTTATTCTTGGGCGTTCATATTTTTTTTTAAATTCTATATCTTAAAATTGGGATATTAAAAAAAATATATCATAATTTCTAGTTCCATTTTTCTTTATTCATAGACACTCATTTGATATATTTGATACATTTTAATTTTGTATGTATTTACATATCATTAAGTCCAAATAAACCATACTATAATTATTTTTGGTAGTTTAAAATATAAATACATAATAATTTTAATTTCCTTATATCAAAATGACATTGGGGGGAAGCTTCATAAATTTTATGTATGAATTTTGACAAATTTTAATATAATTAAGTCCAAATAAATCATATTATTATTTAGGGTAGTTTAAAATACAAATATATACTAATTTGAATTACTTAAATTAAACTATGGTGGTGGAGTAATGTTACCTACTAAATATTGTTTTAGTAGGTAAGAATATGACATTTCATATTAAAGTTATAAGTTTTTGCATGCATGTCATTGTAGGTAAGATTATGACAATTGATATTACATTTTTAAGCTTTTGCATGCATGTCATGGTCGGTAAGATTATTATTTAGCTTTTATTTTGGATTTTTGGGTTAATATTTTAACAATATAGAGAAAAAAATTAATGATTTTTATTTGCCTATAAATAATAAGATGTAGTGGTCATTGCAAAACTCACACTCATTCATCTCTTTTCAATCTCTCATTCATCTCTTCTCAATCTCCCATAAGAAGCCTTATCAATCTCTCATCATGAATCCAAATCAATATGACTACCCTAATAACTTTCAAGATTTGTCCTTAGATTCGTATAATATGCAATATTATACACATATCCTCTCCCAAGATTCAACTCTAGCTACATTTCAAGGTGAATTTGCACAAAATTCTCAAGCCATGGATCTCCTAAGCTTCAGCATCCAGCCAAAAGGTGTTGATGATTCACCCAACCAAACTCAGCGTAGCAGTCGTGGATATGGTCGTGCTTGATAGTGGTGCTCGTGGTGGTGACAGTGGTGCTCGTGGTGGTGATACTGGTGCTCGTGCAAAAAATGTTTACTGGACTGAGGAAGACGATTTGCTCCTCATCAGTGGTTTCATAAACACCAGTACTGGCTCGATAACAAATACCGATCATATGTTAGATGCATTATGGTTACGAGTTCAAGGGTAGGTAAACTCTTGGAGATAATCATACCAAGTCGAGCGAACTTTGACATGTTGTAAGTCCATATGACATAAACCTAACAAAATTGTTGCTAAGTTTTGTGGTAAATATGAGGACTCCTCTAGAAGAAAAAAAGCTAGTGGGGAGTCAGAGGAATATGTTCTCCAAAAGGTACATCAGTACTATCTAAATGATGAGGGAAAGAGGTTTACTGATATCCATGCATGGAAAGCTCTTTGTAACGAGTCAAATGGAGTCATGACTATTTGAACAAACTCAATCGGATGAACCCAAGCTCAGGAAGTGTAGCTAGCTCAAAAAGATCGAAGTCTAATATGAAAAGTGATACTCGTAATTCAAATACTTCGACAAGTGCTTTTACTAAGCATCATATTAAGCGTCCACAAGGTATTAAGCCCGTTAAAAGAGAAGGAAAAAAGTGGTATCTACAAGTTGTGCTGAAGATGAGCTTATTATGGAGATTGCGAAAGAAAAACAAGCCATGTTAAAAAGCGCATGAATTGGCGACGGTGAAGGCGGCACGCAAGAGGGAAAAACAGGCGCAGTTTGTTGCGGTGAAGAACGTAGAGATGGGACAAAAGAAGATGGAGATGGAACAAAAGAAGATGGAGATGGTCTAGAGGAAGTAGGACATGCTCCAGTATCTGATGGGGAAAACAAATCTTCCACCGGAAGGAAAAGCTCTCAAGATATCTTTAATGAAAGAACACGCTGGCTAAGTTTTATCGATGTACTCAATCTTGTATTGCATATTTCAATCTGGCATTGCATGTTTTGATCTTGTAATGCACTTTTTCTTAATGTAATGCATGTTTATGTATGTGATAGCTTATGCAAAATCATTTCATCTACAAAGTTAACAAGTAATTGATGGTCTGAAATCACATAGAGAAAAGTCATTTCATCTCCAAAGATAGCATGTGATGGCTTCTGTAAATTTAATTCATCTAAACAAGTAATTTATAGCATGTGAAATCATGTAGAGAAAAGTAATTGCTTCTGCAAACATATCATGTGATGGCTTATAAAAAAAATAATGCATTTGAACAAGTAATTGATAACATGTGATATCTTTCTAGAGAAAAGTAATTGTATCTGCAAACATAGCATGTGATATCATGCTTTTTCGGTTTTTGGACTTAGCATAATGATAACTTTAATGGGTTGGCATGTGATAGCTTTTCAGAGATAGCATGCTTTTTCAGTTTTTGGACTTAGCATATGATAGCTTTAATGGGTTGGCATGTGACAGCTTTTCATAAATCTATATAAGTGAGGATAAACAAGGATTTATTCACTCCTCAAATTTCTTAAAATCTTCAATCTCTAAAAATGTATAGTTGATCCTCAACCTCCTCAAACTCAAACCCACTCCTTTCTGGCAATAGATTTAAAGATGGTGATGTTCCATCTCTTTTACAAGAGTGGAAAGTTGTGGTTAATGAAGTTATAGAACGAGATCAAAATGCAACAACAATGCACAACCAGAAGGTTCACAAAGGCGACGTCGTCGTGGCTACGTTGAAAGAGGAAGGGAACGAGGCTATGAGCATATTTACAAAGATTATTTCTCCAAGGAGCCAACTTATTCAAATGAAGTCTTCCAACGTAGGTTAGAATGCGCAAGGAATTTTTCAAGCACATTGTGGAAAGACTAGAGAATGGAATGAAGTACTTTCAACAAAGATCAGATGCATTGGGAAGGCTTGGTATATCTGCATTACAAAAATGTAGTAGTGCCTTGTGTATGTTGGCTTATGGAATTGTTGTTGATGCTTGTGATGAGTATCTTTGTCTTTCTGGAGGAACCGCAAGGCCATGCTTGGCACATATTGTTGATGGAATCATTACCTTTTTTGGTGATGAGTATTTGAGGCGTCCAACCCCGGCAGACATACAACGCCTACTAAGCGTGGGAGAGTCTCGTGGATTTCCTGAGATGTTGGGTAGCGTTGGTTGTATGCATTGGGGTGGAAAAATTGTCCAACGACATGGAAAGGTCAATTTGCCTGTGGAGATCATGGCCATCCGACAATCATTTTGGATGTTGTTGTATCCTATGACTTGTGGTTCTAGCATGCATTTTTTGGGGGTACCAGGTATTTGTAATGATATAATGTTCTTGATCGATCTCTTGTTTTTGATGATGTTTTGCAAGGTACAGCTCCAAACGTTAATTTTACGGTTAATGAACATGAATACAACATGAGATATTTTCTCAGTGATGGTATCTACCCGTTTTGTCCAATCAATTTGGCTCCCTCAAGGGTCTAAAGCCAAGTTGTTTTCCCAACTCCAAGAGTTCGTTCATAAAGGTGTGGAAATGGCGTTTGGAGTGTTACAATCTCGATTTGCAATAGTTCGTAACCTAACACTCTCTTGGGGTCCTGTGAGGATTGGAAAAATAATGAGGGCTTGCATCATTCTACATAATATGAGCATAGAGGATGAGCGAGATCATTACGCTCATCATGGCTACGAAATCCCACAATTTGGTGAAAGAGTGAGTGGAGAGGCTACATTGGTCGATAACTTGGATTGGACATACTCCACTGATAGACCGACGAGTATGAGTGACTTCATCACGAGGAAGGTTTGACTTCGAGATAGAAATGCACAACGCCAACTTAAGGAAGATTTAAAGGAACACATTTGGAAAAGATTTGGCGATAATTAGGTTAAATAGGTGTTATGTGTTGTTTTTAATTATTAAGTTATGTATCATCCTATGAAGTTTGTCGTTATTTTTAGATATTAGTTATGTATTAAGTTATGCTGTTTCAAATTTCATTTTTTTTTCTTCAATTTATGCAATGCAATTTGTTGTTTTTAATATGTGTTCTCAAATAATGTAATAAAACACTTGGATTAAAATATATTCAATATGAAGAATTTTGATAATTTAATAAAATGAGTATATTTTATAATTTAATATTAAGATATATTTGTGATTTAATAGAGTGTATATTGGTAATTTAAAATAAAGGATATAATTGTATTTTAATATAAAAGGTATGGTAAGTTAGAGGAACCCTTGGAGAAATCATGGATAAAATGGTAGAAATAAATATAAGTTCCTTGAGAAAAGAGAAAGTAAAAAAAATGGTGAATTAGTAGGTTGGAGATACACATGGAGATACTTGCAATAAATATGGCCTACTAAGACTATATTTACTTTTGCTTTCAAGGAGGACCATAAGGGGTAAAGCACGACTTTTAATTAGTGAATCTTATAAATAAAAAAGAAAAGAAAAAATCCCACTTGGTAGACTCATAGTGTCTTGTATATTCACATGGTGGAAAAGTATAGAATATCAAGATTGTTAATGTACTAATGCCAATCAGATTAGGTTAATATTTATGTATGTTTTGTAAACATTCTAAAAGCTGGTATAAACGGAGGAACCAATTACCAAGTGGAATGAAAATATTGTCTATCATGTGAAATTTGCAAGAAAACGAGGTATCACTTGAAATTTCCCGAAACAAAATACATGTCACATCAATTAATAAGGGCATGCTTATACCCAGGCTCACGGAGGGATTCATCAACCCACTTTTTCACCATTTTTCATTTTTTCTCCCGAAGGGACCCACCCCATTTTTACCATTTTATCCTCGGTTCCTTGGAGGAGCTCATCAACCCACTATATCTTTATATTAAATTATAATTATACCCCTTATATTTAATTACCAATGTACCTTTGATATTAAATTATTGATATACCCTTTATATTAAACTACAAAATAAACTCATCTAATTAAAAGTTTTATATAAAATTTAATTATATATATTTTAGTTCAAATGTTCTGTTGTATTATTAATTGAAAATTAAGAACGAATATTAAAAACAACAAACGATGGATGCATAAATTGAAGAAGAAAAAAACATTGCACCGGAACAACATAAACTAAAGCAGATAATCAGAAAAATGACAAACATAATTAGATGATACATAACTTAATAATTAAAAACAACGCATAACACTAAAAGAACCTAATTATCGCCAAAGCATTGCCAAATGTGTTCCTTTGAATCTTCCTTAAGCTGACGATGTGTATTTCTATCTCGAAGTCAAACCATTCTTGTGATGAAGTCGCTCATACTCGTTGGTCTATAGGTGGACTAAGTTCAATCCGAGTTATTGACTGATGTAGTATCTCCACTTACTCATTCACCGAATTGCGGGATTTCGTATCCATGATGAGTGTAAGAATATCGTTCATCTTCTACGATCATATTATGTAGAATGATGCAATCCCTTATTATCTTTCCAACATTCCCAAAATCCCAAGAGAGTGTTGGGTTATGAATTACTGCGAATCGAGATTGCAACACTCCAAAAGCCCCTTCCACATCTTTACGAACAGAATTAGGAGTATCACCTTCCATATCGGACCTCGATTTTTTTGAGCTTACAACACTTCCCGGGCTTGGATTCATCCGGTTGACCTTGTTCAAATAAAATTACTCCATTTTGGCTCATTACAAAGAGCTCTCCATGCATGCATATTAGTAAACCTCTTCCTCTCATCAGTCAAAAATTTGTTAAGTGCCCTTTGGATATCATTGTCCTTTGACTCCCCACTAGCTTTTTCGCTAGTGGACTCTGCATATTTACCACAAAACTTAGAAACACTTTTGTTTATTACATGCCATCTAGACTTATAACTTTTTGCGGTTCGATCGGGTAGGCCTGGTTTTCTCCAAGTGTTTCAATAGGCTTGAACTCAGTTCCAGAATGTATCAGAAGTTTGATCTATGTTGTTACTGCGTTAGTATTGGTGTTTCAGTACCCACTTATGATGATCAAATCTTCAGCCTCACTCTAAAAGCATCTTTGGGTTTAGGGGAGTCACTGACATCATCACCACAAGTAGCACGAGCAACACGACCATGTCTACATCCATGACCATGACCACGATCGCTACGTTGAGTTTGGTTGGGTGAATCGTCAATAGCTTGGGACCTCGATGGATTGAGAAGCACCTCCAGTTGTGGCTAGAGATGAATTTTGGGAGAGGATTTATGTATAATATTGCATATTATACGAATCTAAGGACAAATCTTGAAAGTTATTAGGGTAGTCACCTTGGTTTGGATTCATGGTGAGAGATTGAGAAGAGAGGATTGAGATATTAAGAAGAGAAAAATGAGTGAGGAATATGTGAATTTTGCAATGACCACTGTATTTTATTTATAGGAAAATATAAATCATTACATTTTTTTTTGTTAAATTTTAAAAAAAAATCCAAAATTGAAGCTAAATCAATTGTCATTGTATATATCATAACATGCATGCAAAAGCTTTAAGCTTTTATATCAATTGTTAAAATTTGCCCCTTTGTCTACAAAAAACTTTGGCCTTATGCCTACAAAACGCGACGTTTTGGATATAAAGCCAAACGGCGTTTTTTTGTAGACGAAGTTTTTTTTAGCCCCATATATGTTGGCCCTTCATTCTTCCATTCCAAGAGCCCCAAACCCTCAACCCATAAACCCCTTTTATTATTTTAACAGGAATTCCGCGAGGTAACCCTCAAGTTTTGTAAATTTCGCAAGGTGTTCACAAGTTTCGACTATTCCTTGCGGTAACCTTGAGTTTTCTAAAAAGTCCGTCAAATAACCCTCCGTTATGTCCACCGTTAAAATGCAGTTAAATCAATATTAAAAAATTGTTTTTATTTAATTTTTAAAAGAAAAAAACACATGGCAACCATTAATTATTAATTAAAGAAATAAGAAAACAAAACAAAAAATTTAACTCTTTTCTTTGTTGGGACGTGTTTTTTTTTTGTTTAGGGTTAATTTTTTTTTGTTTTATTTTCTTATTTCATTAATTAATAATTAATGGTTGCCATATGTTTTTTTTGTTTTAAAAATTAATTTTTTATTTTTATTTTTTTCCAAAATTATTGATTTAACCGCATTTTAACTGTGTAGATAACGGATGATCGTTTTACGGACTTTTTAAAAAACTTAGGGTTACCGTACGAAATAGTTAAAACTTGTAGACACCTCGTGAAATTTGCAAAACCTGAGGATTACCTCGCGAAATTTCCGTTAATCACAAAAAAGCTAAAAGCCCTCCAATGAGCCCCGAAACACAACCCGATAAACATGTAAGAAACAAATACTTAGATGCAATGTTAATCGTTAACCATGCAAGGAATTGTGTGAAAGCCGGATGGTTTAGAAACAATAGAGAAATTAGAAGGTGGCTTGTGAAAATAGGAATTGAGGTATCCTTATAGTATCTAGAAATCAAAAAAAATGTCACAGCAATCAGGTGAAACGCATCCAATTTTCAAATCATATTAACTTTTACAATAAACGTTGAAAAAAATCAACCAGACCATAAAATTACAAATTCAGATGAAGTTATGATCTTTATATTCCCAAATTCGCATCATTTCAAACTTCGAATTATTTTGAATTGGCATCATATGCATGCCTCAATTGGTTCAAATTGCAGTTGTGCGGGTAGAAACACAGAAACCGTGTCCATCTGTATATTAACAAATACACGAACAAAACATACAACACAAATTGCATAAGACAAGCGGATCAACGTCACCACATTTTTTTCGTTATTGGCTCGACAAGATAAGCAAGTGAGCAGGACAAGGAGCTCTGGCGCGAGCTCAAGAGAGGCCGATAACACGTCCAGAGGCAGTGTCGAGATCAATCTCATAGAAGCAAGGCCTGGTGGGAAGTCCAGGCATGGTGCTCATCGTACCCACCAGAGGATATATGAAGCCGGCTCCAATGCTGCCCCGCACGTCCCTGATTGGTAACACGAATCCGCTTGGAGCCCCCTTTTCGGATGCTATGTGTGAGAATGAATACTGAGTTTTCGCCATGCAGATTGGCAGGTTCGAGAACCCTTGCTTGCTGTACATTTCAATCTGTTTCTCCGCCTAAGGCAGCAGACCAAACAAGAAAAGAATATGTTTTCAGGATTTTGAACGTTTTCTTGATTTAGAGGGTAGGGATGAGATAAATGCAAACCGAACCTGCTCTGAGTATTCTACGCCGCTGGCACCATAAGACTTTGCTATGGCCTCTATCTTCTCCTTGATGCTGGTGTCAAGAGGATATAAGAACCTCAATGACTGTGCCATGTTCTCACAAGCTTTCTGAGCCGCGATTCCTAGGTCCACCTGAAAACAAATATACCAATCAGTAAGGATACAAAATCACATACTTGGTTGGTTCTAATATTTTTATGTTGTTAATTTAATCCAAATGTAGAAAAAATTTCAGATTGCCTTCAGCCTTATAGCAGGAGGCTATATACTTTGCCTTGTTTTGTGTGTGCTTTTTATGCCCCGGAGATCAAATTATGTATCCTGGGTGAGGGCAGAGCTCATCAATAATGGAGTTTTAAGAAGAAGAAATTACTAACCGCTCCTTTTCCACCATGTGCATGATGGGTACATATAACAGCATCAAAAGCTCCAGCATCCAGTGCTGCTTTTTTTACTGCGTTCAGTTCTGTTTCTGTGTCAGTGGAGAACATGTTAATGGCAACGACAACATTCACACCGTATGCCTTTGTATTTGAAATATGCCTCGCAAGATTGATGCATCCTGCCTCGACAAGACCAACATTCTCGGTCAGATAGGCTTTGTCAAGTGGCTTTCCAGCTACAACATCGGGTCCACCACCGTGCATCTTCAGAGCCCTTATTGTTGCCACAATAATGGCGCAGTGAGGAGTCAAGCCACTGTATCTGCACTTTATATTCATGAACTTCTCAGCCCCTATATCCGCACCAAAGCCTGCTTCTGTGACCACAAACCCTCCTGGCCCCACCAACTTCAGGGCGATCTTGTCAGCCACGATAGAGGAATTACCATGGGCAATGTTTGCAAAGGGACCAGCATGAACAAGAACTGGTGTTCCTTCTAGAGTCTGCATCAGAGTAGGATGAATGGCGTCCTTCATCAGTACGGTCAGAGCACCCCCAACACCGAGATCATCAGCTGTTATTGGTGCACCGGCTCTGCTATTACCGATGACCATCTTTCCAAGCCTCTCTCTCATGTCATCCAGAGAGGTTGTAAGGGCCAAAACAGCCATTATCTCACTAGCAACCGAAATATCAAATCCTGTTTCTCTCACCATCCCCTTTTCTTCAGGTCCCTGGCCTATCGTGATTTTCCGCAAGAACCGATCATTGACATCCATAACCCTCCTCCATGTTACGGAATTGGGGTCAATGTCAAGTCTAGCAAATCTCTTGGCTTCTTCGGGAGAAAGATCCTCTGGATTAGTCTTATCAATGCCAAGCTTTCTTAGACGCCTAAGCATTATGTTGCTGAAGCTTCTTTTGCCTTCTTTATTTGGTGGGCACAACCGGTTAAAGAGAGCCTTATCGGACTGACTTGTTTCATGGAAGATCCTAGTGTCAATTGCAGCTGCTAGAAGGTTGTTTGCAGCAGTTATGGCATGTATATCTCCGGTTAGGTGGAGATTGAACTCGTCCATGGGGATCACTTGACTATAACCACCACCAGCTGCACCACCTTTGATTCCAAAAGTTGGTCCTTGTGATGGCTGACGCAGGCAAGTAACTACCTGCAGCAACAATAACCAAAATCCAAACTTGATTATCCATGAAACTAATCTCAGCTAGTGTACGAAAACTGGGGTCCAGAAGAGGAATCGTTGAGAGAAAGGAAGGTAAATTTTAAGAAGTGAAGAGAAGGAATAAAAGAGTTCGTGATTCATACACAGGCTGATGGAGATCAAGAGCACACATGCACAAACACACATAGAAATCACACCAAACACACAAGTTTAGGAAACCAAGGGTAACCCTAGGTCAAGTGTTCCACTACACCACCAGCAGAGGGAAAAGCTCTCTCTGGCCGCTGCCTACAGGTTATATTACCATTGATTACAAATATCTCAGCATAATTCCAGATGAAGGGCTAACCACCATATTTATAGGCATGTTAAGCACTGTGTCAACTGTGACATTGCCCACTCTCACTCACCCGCCCTAACAATCAGAATATACCCCTAGTGGTCCCTCCATCACCTACCTTCTCAATTAACTTACAATTTCATCCCTAACCAGACCAACTAATTTTCGTAACACATGCATGGGCATATGCATTTAAAGAGTAGTGCTTTGGCTGATAAGGTAGTCATGGGTGAAGATGGAGAGTGATTTTATGGGTTACATAGTGCATATGATAGATATAGATCTGTAGGAGAGTGATATTTTGGGCGGCACACTGTCACTGTAAGTGCTTTAAACTAGTAAAGTTCAGGTAAATTTGTTCCAAGAAAATATTGAAGAATGATTTGGAGCAAGAGAGTGACTATATAGAGTAGGCTTGTACTTTACTGACAAATGCATCAACCTGTCTTCCACACACCAAAAAGGCAACTTCCATCCAGCATTCTTTGGTATTTGAGTCTCTTTACAATTATTCAACTATGTAGAAATGGATCAATATAATGTGATGGTTGAAGAGAAGCAGGTTCCTTTTGAAAAAGAAAAAAGAAGCACTGTACAGTCTGTACTTCTTTGTATTTTTGCAAAGAAATGGGCAAGATTAATGACTGTGACTGGGAAACAAAATCAAAACTAAAAGAAGTCCTCATCAGGAAAACTGCCAGCAAGAGATGGAATTCAGAATCAGTAATGGGAATAACATTTCCGGAGAGAGAAGTTGGTACTTGGTAGTTTGGTCTCAGCAGTTAGCATTAGCACCTTCAGATGGTAGTACTGCAAAATATGAAGATAATTTGCCAACATATGCTACAACAATCAAGCACAAATCATTCATGACACCAATCCAACAATGTTAACTTAGTCAGCCCATGCTATTTATTGAGTATAATACAATAATCCAATGGTTAGCATACCTCAGCATACTAATTGTTGCAAAACAACAATATCACTATAACTTAGCATTACCATTGTAAAAGGATCAAACACCAAATGAGCAGACATATGTAGACCATATATCAAACATAGTCCAATCTATATAATTTGAGGGAGAATTTTTCACCTTCTTGTCAAGGTAAGCTCCTAACGCTTGACATAGACCAACGGTTGTAGTTGATTTTCCCTCACCAAGAGGAGTTGGGGTGATTCCACCAACCACAACGTAGTAGCCATCTTCCTTTCCTTTAAGGTCGTCAAGTACCGACAACAACACCTACATTATCAATTATGAAAATACAGTACTCAAACCTTCATGAAACCTGAGAAGTAGACACAAAGCAAATACATGTGGCATACAAATGATCCATAAAACTGTACATATCTCATAGTTCTGGGCAAGCAAGAGTGAGAACTTCACATCAGCCTTGTAAACAAACAAGCATAAGCTATTTATAGCTAGCAAAGGAAGAATGCACAAAATTGGTATGGTTATCATACAGCAAAAATCATGAACAACAAATCCAATCAGTACATGGTGAACATATGAAGCATTTTTTTCATTATAGAATATTCTTCCTTCTTATTTCATTCATTCGTTTCAGCTATAATGATCTGATTGGTGGAACCAAATGCAGAAGCAACGGTAAGACACTAACAGGTATCAGTTTCAATGACTTTCAGGATGGAATCGTTTGAATTGCAAAAACAAAATCCGGTTTCCATGAAATTGAAAAATGAGAATTGCATAACGCAAACCACTACTGTACTCCAATACAAATCCACATAAAAATCAGATAACCAACGACATCCACAGAAAAAACCCAGGGCAATTAAGAAACTAGGAAGATTGTGAATTCAATCTTGCCTTGTAAAAATCGCGGAAGAAGAGAAGTCAAGGATCAAAAAAGTCAACGACGGTGAATTTAAGAAGAAGAAAAACCTTGGCCTTGTATTTGCCATAGAGATCGTAGTGAGAAGGGCTGAGATTGAGTTCTTTGGCGATCTCAGAGATGTGCAAAGGCTCCACGGAGTTAGCGATATCAATATCGGCAGGCACAGGAGACACCACTTCAATCTTTCTCAATGTTCCTGAACTCGCCATCTTCTTCCTCCTCCTCCTACTCCCTTGGCCTCTCTGCTCTCTGAGTTTTTTAGTTCACAGGTTGTTTGCTCCCCAATCAATCTCAATGGAAAGACACCAAAAAGGGCTTTGTTATTCAATATTTATATTTTTATTGGTTTTTTTAGTGTGTATATGAACATGTTAAATTAAAAAATTATATTTAAAATATTTTTTTTAAAAGAATAGATAAATCCTTAATAAAAAAAAATTAAACTAATGTCTAAAAAAATTATTATTAAAAATAAAATTTTATTATTAAAAAGAAAATAATTATAGTGTATCCATAATACACTATAAAAAAATCTATTTTTATTCAGTGTTGAAATACGTGCCTTTAATTTTTACACAAGGTGTAAAAATTAAAGGCACGTATTGAAAATATAGTACGGAGTATCTAATAAAGTAAGTATTGAAAATATAAAAAAGTAATTATATACTCTCTTTTTATTTCTAAAAATAAGGTAATTACATGCTTAAACCTTTAAACTTCCATTCAAATTTTATACGGAAATTTCGCCTGATATCCTTGAGGTACGGCGAAATTCGTCTGTTACCCCAAAGATTTACCAATTTCGCGTGGTGTCCCCGAGTTTTGATTTTTTTTTGCCAAATGTCCTTCTGTCAACTTACTAACAAAAATCGTTTAAAAAAATTAAAAAATTCCAAATCTCCGTCGTCCTCTTCACGACCCGCCGGCCCTCGTCTCAGCTCGCCTCCGCGACGACACGACTTTGTGCCCGCCTCCACCCGCTCGCCTCTGCCTCCGCCTCCACCCGCTCGCCTCCCCTCCGCCTCCACCCGGTGGCGACCCGGCTCGCCTCCACCCAGGTAAGCCTTTCAATTTCAAGGTTTAGGATGTACTTTTAGGGTTTAATTCTTGCTTCTGTTGTAACAACTTGAAAGTTTTAGAATGGCTTTTGTGTTCTCATGATAGGATCATACCGTGACAACTTATGGTACTTTTAGGGTTTAATTCTTGCTTTTGTTGTGTGACACAGCTACTTATGGGATGAAGTATGAAGCTTTGGTTTAATCTTATTTCTTTTATTCATTTAAATCTTTTTTAATCTTACAGAGCTGTGAAAGAGTTTGGAGGATGGAAGAGATCCTATTACATGGACCCCCATCCACTGAATAACTACCATTGGCATTTGTTTGAATATGAGCTTGAGAATTGCAATGGCTGTGCACTGTACAGACTGGAATTGAAGCTCGTTGATGGAAAGAAGAGCCCCAAGGTAAGAGTGATGAAGGATTCACTTGCTGACCTTCAAAAGCGAAGGGAAGCACTTCCATGGTTGTACAGACTGGAATTCAATGCAGTTGGACTGACTCATGAAGGGAAGCACTCCCATGACTGCTCTTCATTTTATTTTACCCGCCCTTAGATTGTGCAGATGAAGGCTGTCAAATGAAGGACAAAGTCTTTTTTTGCTATGTAGACGAAGTCCTTTTTGTTATGAAGTAGCCTTCTTGTCTTGATGTTAAGAGGGATACATTTGCATAGGAGAGTTAAGCTGACTTGGTGAACAATGTATAGAGTAAATTTCCCTCCCTTTTTTCATGTTCTGAAGAGGTTTCAACTTTCAATGATGTTTATCCTTGTGTTATCATCTTATATATATATATGCTACTTTGTTATAACCATGTGGGTTTGCATAACTAATGCCAAGTATACTGACCAAACGACCAATGCAAGGGTACAAGGATGGATTTCACTACCATAATAAAGATGCAATGTAAGTAGAGAAGACAGCTTGGTATGTAATAAAATAGAAAGGAGATATGAGCAATATAAGTAGGCAACATTTTTTTAGGGATAAAAGTAAGCAACATATTGCACTAGGAAGATGTATATAACTAATAATACATGAAACACAAGTGCAAAAACTAACATAAGAACAACACATCTGCTTGAAACCTAGTACAATATAACAAATTTCAAGTCTTTTTTTGAACTCTTAGAACTTAGGCTTACCTAAGTTCAACTAAAGTCTAGATATCACTGTTTTAAAAGGGGAAAAAGGGAGTAGAACTTCAAGCATTGCTTCTTGGAAGATAGTCATAGGTGTATCAAACTAAACTTCGTGTTCCAAACTGTTGTCGATTCCTTTCGTTTTCCCTGTGACCTAAAAAAATCAGGCTCTAAAGAAAAGAGATGAGTATGCTTCTATTCTTGGTACTAAGAAGAGCAGCATCCAGATTGCTTTACAATAGACACATCATCCTTGCCACCCACATTGATGGTCTGCCCCTTGGGCACAAATGCTTGGTCGTTCCCGGCTTCAAGAGCCTTCTTGCTAACGACCCGATGAATCTGGGTGAG
This sequence comes from Rheum nobile, assembly GCA_027886185.1. Classification (NCBI taxonomy): domain Eukaryota; kingdom Viridiplantae; phylum Streptophyta; class Magnoliopsida; order Caryophyllales; family Polygonaceae; genus Rheum; species Rheum nobile. The sequence goes on along the minus strand of WOAB01000789.1, from coordinate 1,741,102 downwards.
GACCTCAGTAAAGGCGTTTTCCACGTTGAGAGACTCGAGAGCAGAGGTTTCCATGAAGAAGGTTTTTTCTCTCTCTGCAATTGTTGTGGCATCCTCAGTTGAAACTGCTCTCAAGTGGCGCAAGTCTGCCTTGTTTCCCACAAGCATGATTACAATGCTGGAGTCTGTGTGATCTCGGAGCTCCTTTAGCCATCTCTCTACATTCTCGAATGTCACATGGCGTGTGACATCATAGACGAGCAATGCACCTACCGCTCCTCGGTAGTAAGCACTTGTGATTGCACGATATCTAGAGAGAAGATAATGAAGAATACACAAAATCAGAGACTTGGCTATAATTATATTAAGAGACAATCAGTATGAGTTTAAAAAGTTAGAGCTCTCTACAACGAAATTCACATGAACAAAATCTTACAAAATCCACAAAAAGCAGCCATTAGCTAAGGGATAAATGAACTAGAGATCCATTTCCCCGCATGAATAAAATTTTACAAGGAAAATCACTTTCAAGGCAAACTAATGTAAATATCCATTGTTGCTTCTACATATTCTATTGACTATGGATCTTACATACTATCAAGTAATCTATCTATTCAACTAGAACACCATTGTACAAGTTGCCAATTTTGCATAAGATCTTGACCATTCCACTAATTTGTAGACATCCAACTATTTGCAAAACCAGTTTTAGTAACAGAAGTAGCTTTCCTTCTGCATCAGTAAGCAAACTCAAGCATAAGAGGATAAGATTCAGCAAACAACACTGCTTCATAAGACAAAGCCAGATCTAATTAGCATCACCTGTTCATCGAATCATGTGGGTGATATAAGCATCACAATTGACAAGAACTTCATCTATACTATCAGGCACTCTACAACTGGAGATCTTATCACAAAAAGCCAGACATCAAGATTTTGTAAGAGCCTTTGAAAAACAGACTCCAACCACTTTTCAAGACATTACTAGCTGCTCATTAGGATATTTTTTTGGATCCATCAAGTTCAGAATTAAACCCTAAAGGTCACCTCCTAAACCTTGAAATTGAAAGGCTTACCTGGGTGGAGGCGAGCCGGGTCTCCACCGGGTGGAGGCGGAGGGGAGACGAGTTGGACGCGGCGGAGAGGAGGCGGAATGGAGGCGAGCGGGTGAAGGCGGATGCAGAGGCGAGCGGGTGGAGGCGAGAGAGACGAAGGCCGGCGGGTCGAGGGAGGGACGAAGGCCGGCGGGTCGAGGGAGGGACGACGGCCGGCTCTTCGAAGAAGACGGGCTAGGGCATTTCGTGAAGAGGACGAGAGAGACAACACGATTTCGGGGGATTTTGTTTATTTTTTTATAACGATTTCTGTTAACTTGTTAACCTAAGGGTATTTGGCGAAAAAAATTAAAACTCGAGAGCATCACGCGAAATTGTCAAATTTTTGGGACACCAGGCGAATTTCGTCGTACTCAGGCTTACCAGGCGAAATTTCCGAATTTTAAAACACCAGCATTAATATATAAATAAAATATATTTGTTTGGGCTCATCTTCCCCAATGGACTTCCCCAGTCCCCCACCAAGTTTCCTGCCATGGTGATCCATACCCCGATCGCCAAATAGCACGCTTGTACAGCCCCGTCTGGCCGCGTGATAACACTTTTAAGATCGAGGCAGCAACACGCCACAGTTGCGCACTCCGTCGTCGCTACCCCGATGGCCTCCGCGAACGATGCGCTTGCTGCCGAAGACGACGACTTCTACGGTTTTGCCGGCGGTTCACCGGATGCTTAGTTGATTCCTCGTCATTTCGATCGATTTCTCTCAAATCGACCAAAATCTGGACAAAAACGAAAACTAAACTCATCGAGTTTGCCAGATTCGAAGTCGATTTCGAAAATGAACTCCCCCTTCTGTCGCCTCCCTTCTCATGCCACCGCTGCCGCGTTCCTTCTCTTTATTATCGCAAATATCTCCGATTCCTTGGTGTTTTTTCCAAGCCCAACCCCATCCGGTGGTAAGGTGCGGCGTATGGTGGATGGGATGTCACCGGAAACGGGCGGTGCCTTGAAATCCGATGGTAAGGGGCAGTGGGAGGAAGAAAAGATTAGATCTGTGAATTGTAAAAGAAAGAGGAAGATCCACATTAAAAGAAAATATTTTATTATTACCGAGATTTTACTTGTGCAGAATCTCTTGACAAATGTACAATTTTACGTTTACACTCTTTACACTGAGTGTAAACGTACAATTGTCCATATTCAGTACTCCCCCCACCACATAAAGTAGTAGAAATCCTTTCGATGACAAAAGTAGATGAAATTCACAGAGGAAATCTTATTGAAGTACGGTTGGAAGAACCTAAACGTTTTTTTCCCTTAGAAGAACGTAAACGGTTTCGCTTTATGGGTGTTGTGAATGTTAATGTCATCCAATATTAAAATTGGTGAAAGGCTTGATCTGAGGAACAAGACTATGATGCATTATCAAGCTGTCTGAAAATGAGAGAATTTCGATGATTCTAGACAGTCCATCAGAGAAAGAACAATGGTATAGGTTGTGAATTGGACTGTCTGAATTACTCAAAGTTGTAGTCAAAATCTGATGTAAATTGAAGGGAGAATGAAAGATTTAAATTAGTTTCCAACTTGGATATCATTGAATGTGTAAAGGGGCAAGTGAAGAAAAGATGGTTGAGATCTTCGTCAGTTGAGTTGCAGAGAGTACAAAAGGTTGAACAGTGGAGAAATGTCGATTTAAACGTTTTGTAGTTGGGAGAGCATCTACCATAACTTTCCAAAGAAAATTCTAAATCTTTGGAGGGATCTTCAGTTTCCAGATCCAGGTAAACGAGTGGTTTTGATGATGGATTGTAACATTATGATTAATCTTATGTGTAGAACGTATAATAAATTTGCCGTCAGAGGTAAGTTTCCAGATAAGGTGGTCCTCATAAGGTGTTGATGGAATGTGTACACCTAAAATTTTTGTGATAATATGTGCGGATAACAAAGTTTGGAGGTATTGTATATCCCATTCATTGTTAGGGATAATGAAGGATGAAATAGTAATAAGAAGATATGTGCTATTGTTGAAGTAAGGAAATAGGTCACAATCAGGTACCTACGAGTCAGACCTGAATTTTTCCGTTTTACCATTTCCAAGTTCCAAATCTAGACCTTTCCGAAATTCATCACAGAGATGCAAGAGTCCAAAGAGTGAAATATTTTTCAGTAATAAGTCTAATCCAAAGATTATTAGGTTCAACTAATATTTTCCACAGTAATTTTATTTGTAATGATTTGTTCATGTCAATTGTTGTATGAAGTCCTAAGCCACCAAGCGTTTTAGGTTGACAAATACTATTCCAACCAACCAACGGTATCTGGGGTTTGGTTTATTCCAGAAGAAGTTCTTAGTAATTCTATCAATCTCTTTGCAAACAGTAGTCGGTTATAAGAAACTTTGCATTAAGTAGCTAACCTTGTAAAGTAATTTTGATTGGATAAGTACGAGACGTCCAGCCTGAGACAAGGAGTTGGCCTTCCATTTCGACAATTGTTTCTTTTTTTACACGGCCTCTAACAATAGAAATTCCACGATATTTCTCCATAGATTTGGTGACTTGGATATTTAGAATAGATGCAAGACCCATAGTTTGTGAGGTGTAAACATTGGAGGAAGTCTGAAAAGAACTCTTTTGGAAATTAATACCCCGGAGGTGCAGCTAAATTTCGCTAGTAGGTCCTGAATGTGGTACATATTAGTTTGGGAGGCATCAACAAAGATAAGAGTGTCGTCTCCAAAGGTTAGAAATGGGATACATGTTCCATTTCGAGTGAGTTGAATACCCACTTTACGATTTCGTCGTTGAGATTCTTGAGTTAATTTCTAGAAAGAAAGTCCATTGCAATAATAAATATGAAAGGAGCAATCGGGTCACCTTGTCGTAATCCACACAAAGGTGTAAACAATGGATTCGGTTCGTTGTTCACTAAAACAGAAAATGAAGTAGATGTTATGCAGGTCATAAGGAGTTTTACACTTTTACCCAAGCATCCGAGAATCCAAACTTTAATAGAATTTTCTGAATGAAAGTCCAGTTCAGTTTATCATATGCCTTTTCCATATCTAACTAAAGGTCCATCCAACCTTTCTTTCATTTCTTTTTATTGTGAAAAGAATGGAATATTTCATGAGCTACTAAAATATTGTCTTGAATGGATCGTCCTTTAACAAAATCCCCCTGATAAGCACTAATCATCTTTGGGGAGGACCAATTTCATTCTGTTGCCATAATTTTTGTAATGATTTTATAAGTCATATTGCATAAACTGATAGGGCAGTAATGGTTAATAGTAATTGGGTTGTCATTTTTAGGGATCAGAGCAATAAAGGAATGAACACAAATTTTAAGAAGATGGCCAGAATGGAAAAAAGCTTAGATAGCCAAAGTCAAGGATGTACCAATAGCCGGCCAATATATTTGATAGAATTCAGCAGAGTAACCATCCGGCCCTGGGGTTTTATTTGTGGGTAAGTCAAAAACTACATTTTTAATCACATCAGGAGTTTGGTATAGCAGTGAGGTGTAAATTTTCCTAAGGAGTAATAATCGAAGGAATTATGTTTATGTCATCATCCGCTATTGATTGGTTGACTGCCAGAGTAAAGCGAGATTGTAGCTCCGAGGAAATCATCCGTTGAACAAGATGATAATCCTGAAAAATACAGGCATCTTGGGTTTGGAAGCAATATATTTTCTGTTTGTACATTCTGATTTTAGCAATTGATTGAAAGTATTTAGTATTTTTATCCACATTAGACAAATAAATATATTTGGCACACTGTTTCCAGAACAAGTGTTTAAATTCCAATAGTTTATTATATTTGAGAAGATGTCGTTGCTATTTGGCAGATAGTTGAGGAGAGTGGTTGGATTATAATAACGAAGTTTGTAATTCTTCTAGTTTGGCCTCATTTGCCTATAATTGTTCGTAATTAATTCTGGTGTTTAGATTTGACCAAGATTTGGAGTATAATTTTAATAAATAAAAATCATATAGAATTTAAACATGTAAGATCCCTTATGTTTATATTACCAGACTTTTATAAGTGAACCATGCATTTTTAAAACGTAAGGGGTATTTTCTAAAAGCATGTGAATGATCTAATGAAATTGTAATGAGACAATAATCAGATGTAGTAAAGGGATGATGCTGCACGAGAATCAAGGAGTAAGTGTTGGTGAAGATTGGATGCATAAGAACACGATCCAGCCTCTCGTAGATTGTCTCAGAAGTCAATGCATATTTTCGTCAAGTGAAAGGGAATCCTGAGAAGTTCGTGTTAATTAGTCCAAAGTCAGTTATGAAATTATTAAGTCCGCGGAATCTCGAATGAAAAGGAGTAGCTCCACCTAGTTTATCAGAGGGAAGAAGAATATCATTGAGGTCACCCATAATCATAACTAGGAGATTATAATAAGCGATCATATTACCAATTTTGATCTAGTAATCATTTTTCAGGTCTTCACGACTTAGAGCATAATGGAAAAAAAAGAAAAAGATGAGGTCGTTATGCTTTAATTGTAGTAATAAAATGTTGGAGTCATTAAACAAAACAATAGATTTTAGAATCGATGAGTCATTAAGAATAAGCCAAAGCCCCCCTTTAGAGCCGTCAGCTGGAGTTGTAATAATCGATCTAAAGCCAATTTTACTGAAAAAGGTTGAACTTGGAATATCGTTAGTTTTTGTATCTGCCAAACAAAACTAATCAAGTTGGTCATAACGTCTCATAAATGTAATTTTTGTCTAGAAATGGGGGCGACGAACCCCTCTAGAATTCCAATAACCTATTTTCCTGAAAAATAACTATAGTTGACATAGAAACTTGTTTCGATCTGGTAGTTTGTCAATGTGTGAATTGTAATGTTCATACGATATATTATAAAAGTAACCATGTCAATATTATAAGAACCTTGAGAATTTGTGTGATCAGATTGGCGTCTACAAATGATATGAAAACTGCGTGTAGTACAATATTTTGTAGTAAAATTGTTTTGGTGAGAGAGTAAGATGGATGCATAATATGTAGTCTTAGGTAAGTTATAATGTCGAATAATTGGTGTTAGTAATTAATATATGACATAGTGATAGTCATAAAATTATCATGGTTATGGGTCCTACAAGTGTCATTGGGCCAAAGCCCAGAGAAAATAGAATGTTGAAACCAGAAACAAGGAGAAGAAAAAGGCCCAAAACAAGTTGTGGCCAACCACAAGCCGTCCCAGGCCAAAGAATCAAGAATGAACGAAAAAACAATCTAAGTAGCCAAGGAAAACGAGGGAAAACCAACCAAAGCCAATTAAAACTACAGAGCAACACCAAAAGCAAGGTCATTAGTAAGGTAAAAACAGAGCTGACAGAAGAGCAATGAAGAAAAAATATAGTAAAGAAAATGAAGAGTTGTTGGAAAACAGAGTTGTAAAGATGAAATCGGAAGTGAATTAAAAAGCAAAATAAATGGATACTTGCAGAAAGACCGAAGTGAACCCATGAAAGTGAAGAAGAAAACGTAAAGTTGAAACTTTGGAGACAAACAAGTTCACATTCAAAAGAGAATCCCGAGTATAATGTAGTAGCATAAGTAGTTTCACTGATAGACTTAAAACATAAGCATAACTTACAAGCATGATTGTCATATCGACAACCAAATGATAGGTACGTCGACCATTATAGAAGACGGGGAAATGCAGATATTTACAGACATACAAGTCAAAGGCAAGGATCTAAAAAGTAGCCAGTACATGTCGTAGGGGTTAAGTGAACAACAAAAGGTCCCCTTTCAAAAGCTGATAATAGGTAATAAGACAATGCTCCCGATAAGGATAACACATAAAACAAAAGGTTGACACGTGGCAGATTGATTCATAATAATGAAAGAAGAGAACCATTTCAACTAATGCAGACACATTAGGTGATAACATACTTACCCTTACCCCTTGTCTTATTTTCTTCCTATTTTAATCATTCTCTTCTTCTTCCTATGTGTTATGGACTTCCACTCATGTTGGTCGGTAGGATTATTTCAAACCATATTAAACCTGTCATGATATATATGGAATCATGACAGGATTGTGTCATATCAATTTAACCCAAACTAGTCCATATTGAACCCGTCAGGATATATGTGCAATCATGACAGGATTGTGTTAAAATCTATGAATGTCTAAAAACGAATATGAAAATATCATTAACGAAGAAAATTACATTAACTACTTCCGACTAAATATCAATTCAACCAATTCCAACAACACAAATTACATTAACTACTTTGAAACCATATCGACCATGACTTGCTTATGTCTTCAAAGAAAAGAAAGTTCACAAGAAAAAGTCATAAGCAAATTACATTAATTAGGTTAAAAAGTAATATGAGTGGTAAGAGATCTTTCAAGAGTTTGGATCTCTTACTACACAATCGCTTTCATTATTTATGGTGGTATGTTATATGGTTTCTCAGATGTCAAAGCTTTGGAGACTTCATATTCAGCCAAGCGGAAGACAAGACGTTCAATTCTATCATTCGCAATGTCAATATGCACAATAGATGTGAAAACACCAATCTCCTTGGGCACACAAGACAACCATATAGTCAGGCTACCATGTGGCCTCAACGTTCGGTCCTCCATAGAAAAACAACCCACAAAATCTTCCTCGAGTATGTCATCTGGCTGGCCAGATGGAGGTTTCATTAGTGACAAAACGAATGAATCTTCGGGATTTGAAGCATGAATGTTCACCCCCCAAAGTACCACATCTTCTAAAGTGGTGTTTTCTATGGTAAATGATGTCGCGGTAACCTCGTTGACATGTACCAATTGAGGCTTTCCTCCAACAAATGGAAAGGGCACAAAGACAATGACAGGACCCTCCTCAGTAGGAGTGGAAGTAGTGATTGACGGATCATCCGTGAAGTCGATAAATCCAACCTCTCCCTTGTCTCCAATGGTGGAGTTTCATCTATCATACCTATTTGTCACTCAATTAAAATCCAACAGAAGTATGTGAGTCCACAAGCAAAGAACACAACCAGATGAGCAAGTGTTAGAGTACCAACAAATAATATCGCTCTTCATGTAATATCTAGAAATTGACGACAAAATTTGCATTTAATACTATCAACCTTAAAGTTTAGTGGTGATTTTTGCATTTAAACTCTAAACTTTAATGTCACATTACATACTAAAGTTTGCTTTTAAATTTTAATGTCATATTACGTGCTAACGTTTGGTGTTAATATTTGCCGTTGAAATCATTATCAGTGGAGGAAGATGCAACAATTTTATTTGTAGTTTTGACATTAATATTCGTAACTATGACATTCTTTTTCGTAAGGCCGACATTAGTTTTCGATAACAGTAAAAACAACCAAGTATGACGTAATAAGTTTTGCTGCTTGTGAATCTTTGGTTTTACATGATTTTGGCTCAAACCTGGAAATGATTTTGTCTTAGTTAAATCTAAAACAAATTGTGTACTTTTGGAGGGAAGGAAAATGAAAAGTTGTGTACTTTGGGAGGGAAATTTAGGAGGGAAACTTTGCGTACTTTTGGAGGAAAGTAATAAACAATGATTTTGTGTACTTTTTTTTGTTTTTTGTTTCCCTTTTCTTTTCTCCAAATTTATTGTTTTTATTTACTTTTTGAATTAAAAAAAAAATTTTATTATTTTGCAAAAATACACCAAATGGTGTATATATGCAAAAAAATACAAGCATATATTCTTGCAAGTGTCTTTACCAAATGGTGTATATATGCAAATCCGTGAAAAATTTATAGGTTGGGTAAAATGAAGAGCCACCTGATCCGAATGATTCTTATGCTCGAATAGGATATGTTGCTCTAGATGCCATGGATGGTGATACTAAGATGGAAGGATCACACACTACTTGTCAAAATGATGCTCCTTTGGGAGCTTATATGTTGGTTTGTAATCTCTTGTACTAGTTTCCTTATGAAGTGCTTCATATGGAGTACTCAAGGGGAGGACGACTATGGTTTTTGTAGAGCGTTTTGTTACATTCTTAATCGTAGGAGAGATGGCATTGTTGCATTGTTGGAATTACATGCTTTTGGGCTGCATGCTCATGAGGTTTGCCAGAGATTGGGGTTCACTGATAATGTTTGGGTTGAAGCAATTGATTTCTTTAGGGGCATATGGTTTATGTGGAATTCGGCTAACAATTCTGTTCAGAAGTTGTGTTTGAATCCGAATTTTATTCATGTTTGGGTTAAGTATGATAGTGATTGGTTCCATCTTATTTCTATGAATGCACCCCGACTTATCTTTGCCCTAGGGTATTTTGGGAGGATTTGGAAGCTTATGTGTTCATTATTACTGAACCGCTTTACATTAGTAGTGATTTCAATTGCATCCTCAGATTCGGTGGTGTTTGCTGAGTTGATTAACCGTCTCAATCTAGTGGATATGGGCTTTATTAGAGCTCGTATTTCTTAGAGTCGGGGTAATGACCCGAAGTCTAGCAGGGTCGCTAAACCTTTGGATCGTTTTCTTACAAATATACAGAGGAGTCTTCTTTGGGAGGATGCTATTGTCCGACATTTGGCTTCTATTTCCTTTTATTATAATCCTATCTATTTGAACTTGGAGCTAGATGTGGTTTCAAATAGAGAGTGATGCCTTTTTCGCTTGAGGCAATGCGGTTATATCATAAAGGTTTCAGAGATTTTCTATATATGAATTGGAAATGAGTACTTGATGATGTGATTCTGGACCACATCAATACTCAAGCTAATCAAGTCAACGCCAAGCCTCACACCGAGACTACGACGTCGCGACTGCCGTTGCCGCTCAAATTAGGGTTCTTTAACACCTCCGCGCCAAACGAATTCAAAACTAAGCAAGGATGGTGTAGACCTTTAAGATATGCCAAATTAGGGTTCCATGCCAAGTTTCAAGCCTTTTGGAGGAGAAGTGTTCAGTGAAGTTGCAAGGAGTGCATTTCTAGCGACACCTGCACGCGCGCCAAACATGTACCAGGGAGCATTTCCAATTGGCTAGTGAGATTGGGACCAATTTTGGATATGATTTGCATAGTGAATTTATCTATATGCTGTCCAAATTTCAAGCCTATTGGAGCCCGGAGAAGAGATAACTCCTCTTTAAAGATTCTATCTTTTCTGGAAATTCTATCTTTTAGAGTTTTGACAATCTATTTAAGTTGTTTTTCATTTTTCATTGTATGGGGATTGTAGACTTTGAATATTGAAGACTTTGAGCTTACATTGTTGAGCTTTGAGTTTAGGGTTGGAGTACATTGTTTTGGTGCGTTATATCCAAGATAATTTACTTGATTTTTTGGTGCATAATATATGGGACGGTTGCTTGGATTAGATGTGTTATATCTTTAGCAATTCAACATCTCTCTTCTTGAATACATTGGTGCGTTACATCCAGTTGGTTCAAGTTGCTTATCCATTTATTTTCTTGCAAATCAAAAATCACAAAAATCCACACAAAAAAGAACCACCTTTATCCCTTGATCGACGACGCCCTCAAGACTTGATCCACAAGTTGTTTTGAAGGTGACTTTTCCTTGAACCAGAACGAAGATCCTCTGGCGTTTTTCCATCATTTTGGTATCAGAGCAAGATCAAGGTAAACTCCCAAAACCGAGCTTGTCTTTCAAGTATATAGCTAGTTGTGTTCTATCACTTGCCGTTTTTTCCCTAATTTTTGTACGTGATCCTTTGTTGTTTTTTGGCTGAAATTTTCGAAAGTTATTTGCCCTAAAATCTTGAAACTTACCTTGGAAAATCAGCAAGAAAATCCTCCCAAAGAGCCGTGTGTGTGTGCCCTAGCCAACCCTTGCGCGCCAAGCAAAGACCAAGCCGCCTTGTGTGTGTGGGCTGCCTTGCGCGCCAAGCCTCTAGCCCTATCCCTAACCATTTACGATATCTTGACATATATCGCCATAACGTTTACCATATCTTTCCATATATTTTCCTTGCTTGCACCTTAAGTTAAAATTTTATTGCCTTTTGTGTAAATATAGTATATAGTTAAGATTTGCTTATATCTTTTAGGTAGTTTGTGATATTTTGCTATCTTTTAGATTATTTGCTATCTTGACAAAAAATCTACTATATATCTATTAAAATAGAATAAAGCTATGCCACATAGCACTTGCACATTAATTTTGCCACATGACGCTTTCACAATCATTTCGCCACATGTCATTTTTTACAATTTCACATTTTTTAAATATCAAAATATATAGCATATATTTGATCATTTCCTTTTTTAACATATAAATCAATCACAAATTTCACATTTTCTAAGTAAGATAGAAACAAATCACATGTTTCCTAATTTATAATATACATCGTATCTTGATTAGGAAAGTTTGGAAAAAGAAGAATAACACAATTATTTTCGTAATCTACTTTCTTCCATAAATACTTTGAACATATAAGTTTTAATTTTTAAACCTCAAAATGTATACCAAATATTTGATCGTTTCCTAATATACTATACAAACCAATTCACATTTCATAATTTAAATAGAAAAGAATCACACAATTATTTTTGTAATCTACTTTCTTCCATAAATGCTTTGAAGATATTACTTTTCATTATTAAACCTCACAAAATATACCAAATATTTAATCATTTTCTAATATACTATACAAATCAATCGCATATTTCCTAATTTAAATAGAAAAGAATCATACAATTATTTTCGTAATCTACTTTCTTCCATTAATACTTTGAAGATTTGTTTTTACCTCTTTAAACCTCAAAATATATACCAAATATTTGATCCCTTCCTAATAAATTCTTTTTAATACAATAGAATAAATATATTCTTATTTATTATATTTATATGTACTTTATTCCTTATGTCTCTTCAATATATTTTGCATCTCAATCATCCATATATCGTGTGATTTTGATAAATTTTGGGTTGAACTAAAAGTCTAGAAATTAAAGTATCAAAGTCTAAAGGTGTACTACTCATTATAATATAATTTTTTTAAATACGTAAGAAACAAGAAACTCGAAAGAATAACCATTTGACACATGTGAAGATTGAGTTTACAGTTGAATATGTGACATATAATCCTTTAAATCTATTATATAAATACTAATGGAAAATAAATTAATGTCACATGGCACCCACATATTTAATTTGTCAGATGTAATTTTTTTTCTTTTTTTTTCAAATAAATTTGATTATATTTTAAAGATTTCTATCACAAACCTATTACTCATATTTGCATATTTAAATACAAATCAATTAGCAAGATTACAAATAAATCAATTAGCAAGATTATAAATCAATTAGCAGGATTACAATTCAATTATGAATATTACAAATAAATTACAAAAGATTACAAATAAAAGAATTGGACTAAACAACATGTGTCTTCTTCAACAAAATAGAATTGGTAGAATTCAATTGAGTTTTCTTCCTATAGACACTCCATGAGTTTTAGATCTTTATTTACAAAGTTGAAAATTAGGGTTAGCCTATATAAGGTACTCAATATTTAATGTTGCAAAAAAGTCAAATCTTTGAATTATAGAATGCACATTCCCCTGGATGATTAAAAATATCCAATTTTGTATTGATTAAAATAGACAGTTAAATCTGATTCACAACATATCAAATACAACAACAAAATGGATGAAACACACATGCATTCAATAATAGAGCAAGTAGCACATTGTTTGGCTAAAGTTCAAAATATATGATCTTGAGAACTACTTTTATCAAAATTATAAAGTATTTCGTTTAGATCATGCTCAATTTATAATCTATAGACCGACTCGAATAGTAGGTTCATAAAAAAGTATTGAATTGAACTATGAAAATAAATTTGTCATACAAAAATATTCCTACAATAAGAGTTGAGTTTAAACGAATGATTGAAGAGAACTCAAGATGTATATGCAATTTCTAATGAGGAGTCTCTGTTGTAGTTTCTCATACTCTGAATTTGTTATGACAATTTTCCTACAACGAGAATTGATTTTGAAGCATAACACTCCGCACCAGAATTCAATGCTCGGTAGAGCTGTATTCACAAAACATTATGCAACACAGTTGAATAACTTATTAGGAAAGAAAAGAGTGTGAGTATATTATATATAATCAGCAAGATTATTTTTTTATAGTTTTAGATAGTTTTTTATTCGATATTATCTTTTCATTATATTGTTAGGTTTTTCATTATTATCTTCTGATTATAAATGCTTTCTTCAACATGTCAGACTCCCCAAAACCATGGACTAGAGAGGGTTTACAGCAACAACATTTCAATCGTGATTAGATATTTATCTTTTTGGTACCATTCAATTTTGGCTCTTTAATTTTGTATACATTTAGATATGATAATTAATTTTGGTGTTATAGATTTTTTGGTCTTCTCCCTACCATGATCTCATGGTTGAATTCATCTCTTCTATTTATAAATCTAATTTATATATATACAAAACTAGAACCTAACTACACTAGATGACACCCTTTCATTAAAATTGCCACATATACACCATAATAAATTTCATGCGTTTTTTAAATTAACAATTTTTTGTCGGCAAAATATCTCAATCAAAATTGTTTTGGTCATTTTGATTTTTTATGAATGTAAAATTCAATCTAATCATAATTATCTCATCTAAATTATATATATACTAGGATAATTTAAGTGTTGCTTTAATTAATAGTATTCAAATATCTCAAAAATATTTAAGTAGATATTTAATGTTCGTGGAGTAAGATTATATCAAAATTAATTTAAATAATATTAAGGGACTACGTATTATCATATCTTTTAACTAATTTGTCACACCTTTATATTTCTAAAATTATAAGGTTACCCATTTATATGATTGGTTTCAAGCTTTGGTTTTAATCTACTATATAATACTGAAGTAAAACCTAGCTAAGACCACTTGTCATTTTGACATTGTACTATATCATTTTTTTGTCACATGTCTACTCTATATCGTGTCACATTACCTTATTATCTTTTTTCTATTATTATCATTATAATATAAAATATTTTAGATATGATCGTGATTTCCTTTCCAAGATACAAATTATTCACATTTGATCATAATTTTCAAATTAGATATTTTCTGAATATTCTCTTTAATTTTATTTATTTAATTAGTCATATTTTATTCAAATTTCTTTTAATTCATTTATTTCTAGTTAAAAGACCTGATTTTATATATTATGTATGTATGAAATTACATTGATCTTTAATAATTGATTATTAGTAGATATTTCTTTATATTATCATACTTATCTTAATTTCATATATATATCACCAATTAAATATTTTCCATTTATTTAATATTTTTTAAATGTAACATAAATATATTTTTAATAATTAAAAAATATCAATATAAAATTTTATCCAAGCCCCGTTCTTGACATGAAAACTAAACTAGTTTACAAAAAAAAAAGCAAAAGGCCGAACTTATCCAAGAAAAAGAAAAAAAAGGTGGAGCATAGAAAATTCCAAAATTGGCGAGAAGGAAAAGGAGCCAAGCTTAGAAAACACTCAGACTTCATGATGAAAAAAAAATAAGACTCATAAAAAAAAAGAGGTGGGACTTAGAAAATTTTGGATTCAACGAAAGAAGAAAAAAGCAGTTGAGCTTAGAAAAACTAAACTAGTTTACAAAAAAAAAAAAGCAAAAGGCCGAACTTATCCAAGAAAAAGATAAAAAGGTAGAGCATAGAAAATTCCGGAATTGGCGAGAAGGAAAAAGGAGCCAAGCTTAGAAAAAACTCGGACTTCATGATGAAAAAAAATTAGACTCATAAAAAAAAAGAGGTGGGACTTAGAAAATTTTGGATTCAACGAAAGTCAAGAAAAAAGCAGTTGAGCTTAGAAAAACTCGGATCCCACGAGTCCTTAAAAGTCAATTAAGTCTGAATTTTAGAAAGTGTCCAACTACTTTAATTTGATCTAAGTTTAATCTTGGCTATCTTATATTTGGACACAACTTGCTTACTAAATCTTGACTTTGGTGCTCTTGCCTTTGTATACAAACCCTATCCGCCACACACCTAAGTTGAACACTTCTTGCTTTTGTTTGATTTTGTGATCTTGTTTGGTCTTTCCTTGTGCATGTGAGATACTCTTGTGATTGCACTAACTTAGATCAAGTGAAGGACTTGGAATTACCCACCTAAGTGCACGACTTACCCCTTTTGGAAGGCTGAAGGTTTACCTTAGGCAAAGAACCGATGAAGACCCCAAGAGAAGAAGATAGGCCGCTCACATTGATAGACATACAAGTCACACTTGAGAATATCCACCTTGACTTCCTTGCAGCCTTGGAGGAGAAGCTTGAGCAAAGGTGTGGAAAGCCGAGAAAAGTTGAAGCTACAATGGAGCCATGCTACGACCAGGGACAAGAAACTTTGAGTTATCCCTTCACCTTTGATGTAACCCCGGTCACGACATTGCTCGGCACTACGAGTGCCATCTGAGTTATTTTGAGACATTCGTAAAACACTTTCTATTTTTAGTAGTTTTTTGGTATTTCGCATTTTCCCTTCTTAGCAGTTTCCATTCTTAGAATGTTTCTAAGTTTGGAAAGTTATCGTTTTTTGTATTTACTATTTTTAGATATTGTCGTTTTTAGAAAGTTTCTATTTTTGGATGGCGGGCCTCTCTTGTGCCAAGAGGGCCGATCCATTTATGTTTTAGGCCCATTAGGGCAAGAACCTTGTTTTGGCTGCTATATAAGTTAGCCTAACCCTAATTGATAAACAAGTTGAATTGAGAGTTAAAGCCTAGCGCTGCCGTTGAGCCAAGCTCCCGCCCCCTAGGTCTAGCTCCTTCAACTAAGCCTTCACCGAACCTCCCTAATCGACTCCCCTAACTCACGATCGAACCACCATCGAACCCACATCCCTTGAATACGAACCCCACTCCCAAACGTGGCTCTCGGCCGTGCCGAGATCCCCCTTCGTTCGAACCACGCTCGACTCGCAGACGCATCTTCCAGTAGCATTTCCGCGCCCGCGGATACACTTCCGCGCCCGCGGAAATACCTGCGACATCTTCCGAAGTTTAGCAAACATTCGTTCTTTAGCGAGCAAGAGAATTTTCGTCCGCCTTCTACCTAGATCCGCTCTGACTTGTGTTTTTGGGAGACTGGAACACATCAACTGGTATCAGATTTCAGGGGTACAAGGTTGGTCTTTTTTTTCTCGCTTTGTTCTCACGTTCAAAATTCCGTTTTTCCCTTACTTTTGTTTTCGTTTGTTTCATTTGTTTCAGTTTTTGTTGTTGGTTGCCCCCAACAATCCCCTACCCTAGGTTGAATTTATGGCTTCCTAAGTCCTTGTTCAAGACCGAGAGTTAAAAAAAAAAAAAAAAGATTCTTGTGAGACCCCCTAACCCTAGTTGTAGACTTTGCTTGCCCTAAATCATATTAATCTTGCATATTTCGTTTGCTAAAGTTCGTGATTATTGTTAGAATTTTTTCTATTGTTATCTCCTAGTTTTCATCAGAAATTACTTCTTTCTAGTCTCTACAACAATTGCTCTTTATCTACACTAAAAACTTGTGTCAATTCAAAGAAAAACAAAAAAAGGCATTCGGTTATCAAAAATAAACAAAAAATCAGCCACCGAATTTGCAAAATCACAAGCCTCAGGCGATCTCAGCGAAGCCGATTCACTATTGACACAGGTCCATTAAGCTTATCTCCGCGTATTCTTTCTCTGTGGATTCTAGGATTTGCATGCTGGAATACTTCTTGCGTAGTTACTATACTTTGGCTTCTGAATTGTGAGGTTTGTGTGGTTTTTGTGTTGGTTTAGTCCACGCTGAGTCAGCCTAGCCACTCCGCCCTCACGGCTTTACCCAGATTAGTGACCTACGTGAGACTTTGTGGGTTTGATTTGATCTATTTTGTCCTTTGTTGTTGTTATTTGTTGTGTGTATTTCTGCTCTTTCTATGCTTGTCATGGTGTCTACAGGGACAGATATAGACGAAATACTCGCCCCTCGCCAGGCCACTGATGATGCTCAAGCCCGGACGTTGGCGGCGATCCTTTCGAAGCTCGAAGCATTAGAGAAGGGGCAAACCCTAAACCGAGCTGCAACTGATGCCGTGGCTGCAACAGTGGCTGCCATATCTGCGCCCGCGGAAAAGCTAACCACGCCCGCAGAAAAGCTAACCGCGCCCACGGAAACGCACACCGCGCCCGCGGTTCAGTTTGTTCCAGCCGACACCGCAGCGGTTGATCCTCTCTTGGCTCCCGCACTCACTACCGACACCACGCGGCGCATCGACAAGGGAAAGGGCGCGATGCCCTCTAGTTCGTAGGTACAACCGGGTCTTTGACGCTTAGACTCCATCATTGAGTCCTAGCAGGAGGACCATGGCTTCAACCGCTACAAGCCCCTGCACTCGCCAGTGGACGACTTCGCCTACGACTCCGCAGAGCACGAGTCCCCCGCCAAAGACGTGGGTTTCTACCCCTACGTCGACACCACTGACCGACGTTAGCATTTCGCGACGATGCAGCAAAACGAGGCACGCCAAGATGCCTTCTTTGAGAGCCGACGAGACACAGCTCGTGGCAACACTAGCGGACAGGCACCACAGACGGCGTCGACATGTCCTACCACCAGCTGTGACCCGAGCACTAGTCCCCGTACTGCACCTTCTAGGTATGTACCTCCTATTCCTTTTACTGAATATGATGAGGAGGGTTTTGAGGTTACATGTGTTCCCAATCCGAGAAACTTTCATCCACCCTTGGGTGACCCAGTAGAGAGCCAGCTCTACCCGATGGATTACATCCCGCCGCGGATTCCAACGCCTCCGAGGCGACCCGTGCGTGAGTGACAGCAGCCCCGCGCCGACGCCAGCGTCGCTCGCGCCCCATCCAGGATGACTTTGATCATTACGATGACGAGCTGGATGAGCCATTCCCTGAGCCGATTCCTGCAGCTCGAGGTTTACCTGACCGCAGACGCGCACCCAACCCCTATGCCAGTCGTCGCGAGATCAAGGTAACTATCGAGCATTTTCATGGTGATTATGATCATGCTGTGTTTTTAGATTGGTTGCAGGCTACAGAGCACGCCCTGTGACACTGTCAGTATGAGGAGTACGAGAAAGTAGATGTCGCCACTCTGCAGTTTCGTGGCACAGCCCGCTCTTGGTGGCATCGTTTCTGCACTGACATGGACCTGGTAGGAGCACAACAGCACTGGATGGGTACACGAGGACTACCACACCACAGCTGACCTTGTGTCGGCCTCGCTTCAGTTTCGACCCCAACGACTTGCGCCCTTACGAGCCCCCGGACCGCGGCATTAGCGAAACGGGGACGTTTCGCAGCCAAGTGGGGGAGTGTGATGTGACCCCGGTCACGACATTGCTCGGCACTACGAGTGCCATTTGAGTTATTTTGACACATTCGGAAACAAGTTCTATATTTAGTAGTTTTTCGGTATTTCGCAGTTTCCCTTCTTAGCAGTTTCCATTCTTAGAATGTTTCTAAGTTTGAAAAGTTATCATTTTTAGTATTTACTATTTTTAGATATTGTTGTTTTTAGAAAGTTTCTATTTTTGGATGTCGGGCCTCTCTTGTGCCAAGAGGGCCGATCCATTTATGTTTTAGGCCCATTAGGGCAAGAACCTTGTTTTGGCTGCTATATAAGCTAGCCTAACCCTAATTAATAAACAAGTTGAATTGAGAGTTAAAGCCTAGCGCTGTCGTTGAGCCAAGCTCCCGCCTCCTAGGTCTAGCTCCTTCAACTAAGCCTTCATCGAACCTCCCTAACCGACTCCCCTAACTCACGATCGAACCACCACCGAACCCACATCCCTTGAATACGAACCCCACTCCCAAACGTGGCTCTCGGCCATGCCGAGATCCCCCTTCGTTCGAACCACGCTCGACTCGCAGACGCATCTTCCAGTAGCGTTTCCGCGCTCGCGGAAATACCTGCGACAGCTTCCGAAGTTCAGCAAACATTCATTCTTCAACGAGCAAGAGAATTTTCGTCCGCCTTCTACCTAGATCCGCTCTTACTTGTGTTTTTGGGAGACCGGAACACATCAACCTTGGTGGCCAAGGACAAGGATATGACAATATCATGGGGGAAGCCGCCTATCTTTGACGAGGAATTGGAGAAAGAAGATGCGAGGCATGCTACGGCCTCCATGAGGAAACGTTTGGTGGTCAAGAGATCACTAGTGGCTAGCGATAACCCACCGATACCTTCGCAGAGGGAGACAATCTTCCACACAAGATGTCGTATCCAAGAGACGAGTGTAATAACCCTCAATTTTAGTAGGGGTATTTGTGTAAATTTTCAAGTTTTGTTTTGTAAGCAAGACGTGTTAGGCAATTTCTGTAACCTCTGTAAGAACCTTTTGAACGTGATGATATACGTTTTACAAGATATTCGGTCTTAAATTATTTGAGGTGTGCTAAAAATGAGATCAAGCATGACCGCGATCAAAGACCCGCGATCAAGGTCGAAAAACGCAAGCACGGCAATGCCGCGACCGCGGTTTTGAAACCGCGAGTGCGGGTTGGCCTATGCGCAAACTGCGATCGCGGTTCTGAAACCGCGATCGCGGGCAACTCTGTTCGTCTTCTTCCTCCTCTTTCCAGAACGCCGACGATTCGTGCTCCGTCGTTTCTTCTGCGAGCGGCCGGTGTGGGGAGCTGGATCGATTGGCTTTCCTTGGAGTTGAGTTGGAGCTCCATTCCGAGCCTATAAATAGGAGGTAGAAGCCCCGAATCAAACCATCCTCATCCCGCTCTTCCTCTCGTCGTGTGGTGTTTGTCGCCGGAGTTGTCATCGCCGAAAGCCGAGGTCATCGCCGTTGTGAAGTCCTTGGAGTGGTGATTGTGTGCATTTGTTCAGAAGCAAGGATCTGAAGCCTCGTCATCGTGGTATGGCTCAAACGTTCGATTTCAGCTCGCGTAGGGATGGAGTCCCGCGACCGCGGCTCCATCCACCGCGACCGCGGCCTGGCAGAAACCCGCGATCCCGGCTGGGCGTGAAACCGCGATCGCGGTTAAAAAACCACGGGTGTAGTTTTTTCCAGCAAAGCCACGATCGCGACTATGCCATCCGCGATCGCGACACTGCCCTTTTTTCTTCGTTTTGCTTCGTCTTTTCGTACCGTATCTAATTTAGGGTTTTGTTCTTAAAACTCGTCTGAGATGCGTCATCGGGTTGGATTGTGCTCGTATCCATGGCCTCTTGTGCGGATTGGAATCCGACCCTATTGGATGATGATAAATTCCAATGGGAGTTTTAGTAGATAGCCGTGCACAAGTCCAAGTTCCCAGATCTCGAAACTTGACTCTTCGTTCGTCTAGACTAAGGCAAGTGGTGGTTCGCTCTTGCTCATTATTCCATGTTTCCCTTGATTATCAATTATTTAATTGTTTAATTAAGTTGGAATAAAGTTGTTGTTTTGTGTTTGGGAACATATTTGATAAAACGATGTGTTAAAATATGGATTTATAATAGGTTGTATATATTGCTAGAAACAACGCTATTATATAGTTCTATATGATATTACCATAAAGTGATAAATGGATTTGGTGTGGATTTATATGTGGACTTACATGGTTAGTTAGCACGAGTATTCGTAGGAACGCTCTTACCTTACGAGGTTTAGCTGTTTCTTTATAACTTTGTGTTAGGAGGTTAAATGTCCTAACGCTTTTGGTCATGACCTACCCCTTTCCGAATATAGGTGGTGGTGCACTTAGCTAGTTCCAATCTTTGGGATTTATTCTCATTCTATATCTCATTGCGAAATGTGTTGTGGAAATTTAAAGCCTCAACGTTAATGTACGTTTTGAAAGTAAATAAGATAAGTGCTCTTACGCACATAATTAATATACCCTCGGGCGAGGAGTATAACGTGGAAACCGCCCAGACTCTTGCTAGAGTAAGTCCTCTTTCCAATCTAGATTCGCAGTATGCGGTGAGGTTGGTCATGGACCCAAATAATCAAGGTCGTTTTTAAAAACTTGTGTAAAAACTTAATGTTCCCAAACAATTGGAGTCTTCTTTTCGATGCATGTCTTCTTCTATCATTCCGTGAAAGTTTTGGGTTATGTATCGTTCCTTCGGTTATTATTCGAGGGACAATGATAGTAAACGGTTACGATCACTCTTCTTGTACCCTTGCATAGTCTTTCATTAGACTAACCAACCGGATTTTATTCCTTGCATGGTTGGCTGTTGTCATCCGTCCTATACGACAAATCAGAGGTTGGTCCCCGACGATTGAAGTAACCAGTCGAAGAGAAGGCTTGCAGTTGAAGTTTGCGTTTTAAGAAGTAATATTTCCAAGGCGTATATGTTTAATTTGAAATAAATGTAATACATAGTCATGTAATAGGGACTACTTTAAAAAGAGTCTTCCGCTGTAATTTAAAAGTCTTCCGCTATCACTATACTTTGTTGTAAAACCATCCTTCTCATTTTACGAGAGAAATCTTAATAAAAGGTTGAGTTTTATTCATTTAAAATGTCTTTCATTGATTTTTCTTTCGTTATTTAACATCTGTGTATTTATTTAAGCTTAATTGTTCCGATTAAAACCTAGGATGACTTTGGACATTAACGTCTGAGGTCACTGGCGTGTGGCACTACCGACATAAGTCGTGGGTGTTACAATTATGGTATCAGAGCAATGATTTTAAAATTCTTAGCCTATTGTTAGGTTTGAGAATTTTCAAAGTTATTTTTGAAACTGTTTTCAAAGTTATTTTTGAAACTGTTTTCAAACTAGTTTATTTTGTTTGAAAAATGAAATTGTTAGCACTAAGTTTAAAATTCTTCAAACTTTAGAAAAAATAAATAAATATATAATTTAAAAGTGGTGGTTTAATTATTAGGACATTAATTGTTATTTTATAGTCCTTATTAAAATGACGTTATAACGGTTGAAATTAAATTTATTTTCTATTATTTTAAAAATGTAGTTTTGAGAGTTGTTAAAGGTACTTAAAGAAGTGATAACTTTGTGTTCTAAATATAAAAGAGACTTATAATATTTTAGTTTATATAATAATTGTGTTTAAATGAGAAAGTTAAATTCATTTTAATGATTTTAAAGTGTAGTTTTGAATAGGGGTGTTCATCCTCGGACCGGACCGAATTTTCGGACCGGACCAGACCGGAAATGACCGGACCAGTGAAAATACGGTCCGGTCTCCGTTCCATGTTTTCCCATTAATCCGGGTCCGGTCCGGTCCAAACCCGGATTTTAACCGGTCCGGACCGGTGGACCGGATTTTTTAATTTTAATTTTTTTTAATTTATATGTTTTTTTAGAGATTTATATGTATTTTGTTATAGATATTTTTTTAATTTAATAAGTTAGGACTATATATGTCTTATAGATATTTTTTTTAGATATTGTTTTATAGATTTTAAATAAGATTTTAATTTTTTTAATTTTTTAAATAAAATCCGGTCCAATCCGGTCTCCGGTCCACCATTTTCAAAAAATCCGATCCGATCTGGACCAGATGAACACCCCTAGTTTTGAAAGTGGTTGTGGTCTTGTGGATTTTAAAAAGGATGATGCTGGTAATTTAATTATAAAACTATTAAGTTTATAAATAATTTGTATTGTAAAATGATAAGGGAATGAAGAGTTAACTTAAAGTGTGATTTAAAGTATTTTAGAGTGTGTTTTCAAACTTCTGCAAGCTTCGATTTTGTTACTTATTCCTTAGATCCATTCTTAAGGATATCGTCCATTCTTAGGTTTAATGTCATTTAAAGGTTGACATTTCTCCTAATTGATCCATTCTCAAAGTAAGAGAAGAAGACCATTTTAAGGTTACTGGTGGAAGGATCAGTCAAACTAATATAAAGTTATTAGGTTGGACCCTTATAATTCCTATCATAACGTAAGTGATTAAGTATCATGTACAAGTTGAAAAAGTTCTAAACTGACGTTATGGTTCATCAACTGATGGTGAACGCCCGATCCACCAACCAAGCAGCTAATGAAGGTCCTAACAACGGTTCTCGAGTTCAGCTGAGGAGTGCTACTCAGCAAGGGGACGACGCGAGACTTGGCTCGCATAACAATGACCCGACCATGTGGCAATGGGCTCATCAAGGACAAGTGGACCCTCAAGCTGCGAGGGAAGTTCCACCTCATGCCCCGATCGTGTTGGATGCGACGGTCATTGGGCAAATAGTGAGGCAGGTGGTCGAGGTACTAACGGCCCAGGGGATACCGCAAGCTCAAGCGGCTCCCAACCCTCAAGTTGCAACTAATGTGGTGGGACGGGAAGGTCATGCACATCCAGTGACTCCCGAGAGAAATGACGAGAATTACAACTGGGCATTAAAGACGATCAATTCGATGCGCCCGGATAGCTACGATGGGACCGGGGAACCAGTCAAGGTTGCATATTGGTTTTCCCATATGGAGCGACTCTTTCGAAATGTGGTCTGCACCGAGGCTGAGCAGGTGCACATTGCTTCGTTACATCTGAAAGACGGAGCAAGTGAGTGGTAGGAAGGAACTGGTTTGGACGACCACCCAAATCTGAGATGGGCAATGTTCAAGGCCAAGCTCACTGATCGCTTCTTCTCTCGTGCTATGAGGGAAGAAAAGCTGAAAGAGTTCCTCTACCCAGAGACTGGAGGACTGAAAGTGTCTGAGCTGGCGGAAAAGTTTAATCACTTACTGCATTATGCTGGTTCGGACGTGCATTCAGCAGAACATAAGATCTGGTACTTCCATGAATGGATGAATCCAGAAATCAAACCTCTGATGGTGCGTCACAGTTGCTCTACCTTGGAGCAGTATGTGGATGCGGCCTACAGAATAGAGGTCACGCTGGAGGAGTCCGCCCAAAAGCGGGAGGAACATAATAAGACGAAGGGTGGGCAACAAGACCGAAAGGCTAATACCTTCAAGCGGCCGACATCGCCCACCAAGTTTGAGAAGTCTGGTCGTGCTAAGACCGAGACGACTCAGTCTGAATCCGCCAAAGGCTCAAGTTGGAGTAGCGGTGTGATTCAATGCCACAACTGTGATGAAACTGGGCATAAAAGTTTTAATTGCCAAAAGGAGAAGCGGGTATGTTATAATTGTGGGAAGGAAGGCCACATGAAACATATTGTAGGCAGAAGGGTCAAGGACCAACACAATCATACCAGGCCTCAAATGTTGGCAGTAGGCAGAACCCAAAGTCGGAAGTGTCCGCTCCTGAGCAATCTGTTGCTCGTAATAAAGGCAAGGCGCCTATGGAATCTTCGGGTCAAGGGCAACGACTCTTTGTGATACGTCACCCCGACGAGGAGGAAACCCTGAACGAGTAGTAGTGTTTTGTAAAGCTTTTTAAGAATAAGGAGCGATGACTTGTGTCGATAGTCTCCATAGTTTAGTAATCTGTATGTTCGACATTTTGTCAATTGTTTTAATGTAATGTTTCGAATAATAAAGAAGTGTTTCCTTGTTCTGTAAATTACTAGATTTGTTACTATTGCTAGTTGTTCGTTCATACGAGAATCCTTGAGTGCCAAAAGTAGTACATGTCATGTGTTGATAAAGACTGTTTGGACTCATAAAGGATAGTGTTGGGTTGGGACATGTGAGATTGTTCTCTACCTTGTTAGCGCTAGTTTCGGAGTTGAAACTATTCGCAAGAACCCCTCTATGTTCTAGAAATAATGTCAAGTTGGGCATTAACATTATTTGTTCCCTTTGCTCGAATTCATGGGCATTATCTCGAGAGATTAATGTTGTAAGGATTCCTTGCTAGAAGGATTTGGTGTGTGTAGTAATGCTCTATGGAGTTTGAGGCTATTCCTCATGTGTATACTCTGAGCATTAGATAGGGTAAAAATTGTGTAGTGAGCCAATATGAAGCTCAAAATACTTAATTGTGAGTCTTATAAATTATTCGTTTAAGTGAATAAACTTATAAGAGAGGTATTTCTTAAGGAGTGATTTTTTCCCTGAAAATATCGTACTCTATTACGATCTTGAGTAAACTTTAAAATTCGAGGGTTATAGTTATGGGGTTTATAAACAAGTGTGTTCGTTGTAGGATCAGTGGTTAAAGCTTTTGGAAAAGCTAAGTGTGTGAAACCATAAGTATAATTTTGGAAAACCTATTTGAAGTTTTGTTATGAGGCTTTCTTAAGGAAATGATATAATGATATGAAGAGTATTAAGATAATTAAGTCTTGGGTAACTATTAAATCTCGGCAAAGCATAAGGTGTGCGTAATATGGGGATGATGAAATTGTGTGAGGACAATTAAGTGTTTAAGGATTTATGGGTGAATACCAAACTCAGTCAATAAAAGTTTGTTTTAATTTCTAGGGATTAACAGTGTGAGATAACGTAAGTGTATGGATTTTATCAAATGGACTTGGTGAAAAAGTGACATATGTCTATTAAGGCGATCTTATAACACGTGTTGGATAAATAAGGTGATTGATTATAATCGTGTTAAATGGATTATTAAAATCATGTTTGAGGAAAAACATGAATAAGATGTCGTGTGATTAATTGAGGAAAATTTAGGATTCTAAGGGTCTTATGTTAGAGCCTGATTAATGGTAAGATTTTGGGTTAAGAGATGGCATAAGAGCCAAATTTAATTAAGGTAAATAATGAAATAGATGAGGTTCATATGTAAGGAGCAAGCCGATATGACAATTGGGGGTACTAAGTTAGGTCATAAGGAAGATAAGGTATGAACTGTGAGAGTCGTTTATAAAGAGAAAAGTTGAAAGAAAAGGTGTGTTCTCAAGCTTAAGGTGTATTAAGATCGTGTGATGATTTTTGGAGACTATGATTCTAAGGTAATCATGACCTTGTGAGTATATTAAGAGTTGGCACATGAGATAATATATGGAAACGAGACATATGATCGATGTCATGGTCGAGGAAACATATCGACTTTCCTAGGATTAATTTTTTAGTACGAAATAATTGAGGATACTAAACTCAAGTGGAGAGGTTAATGTGGAAATCGATCCTTCTAACTTAGTAGTGTTAGTTTCGGGGTCGAAGTGTTAGTTTCGGGATCAAAGCTATTTTTAAGGGGGTAGTAATGTAATAACCCTCAATTTTAGTAGGGGTATTTGTGTAAATTTTCAACTTTCATTTTGTAAGCAAGACGTGTTAGGCAACTTCTGTAACCTCTGTAAGAACTTTTTGAACGTGATGATATACATTTAATAAGATATTCGGTCTTAAATTATTTGAGGTATGCTAAAAATGAGATTAAGCATGACCGCGATCAAAGACCCGCGATCAAGGTCCAAAAACGCAAGCGCGGTAATGCCGCGGTTTTGAAACCGTGGGCGCGGGTTGGCCTATGGGCAAACCGTGATCGCGGTTCTGAAACCGTGATCGCGGTTCTGAAACCGCGATCGCGGGCAACTCTATTTGATAAAATGATGTGTTAAAATATGTATTTATAATAGGTTGTATATATTGCTAGAAACAACGCTATTATATAGTTCTATATGATATTACCGTAAAGTGATAAATGGATTTTGGTGTAGATTTATATGTGGACTTTATTACGTTACGAGGTTTAGCTGTTTCTTTATAACTTTGTGTTAGGAGGTTAAATCCCTAACACTTTTGGTCATGACCTACCCCTTTCCGAATATAGGTGGTGGTGCACTTAGCTAGTGCCAATCTTTGGGATTTATTCCCATTCTATATCTCATTGCGATATGTGTTGTGGAAATTAAAAGCTTCAACGTTAATGTACGTTTTGAAAGTAAATAAGATAAGTGATCTTACGTACATAATCAATATACCCTCGGGCGAGGAGTACAACGTGGAAACCGCCCGGACTCTTGTTAGAGTAAGTCCTCTTTCCAATCTGGATTTGCAGTACGCGGTGAGGTTGGTCGTGGACCCAAATAATCAAGGTCGTTTTTAAAAACTTGTGTGAAAACTTAACGTTCCCAAACAATTGCATACATTTCCTTTAAGACTCAATTCTGTTGGAGTGTTCTTTTCAATGCATGTCTTCTTCTATCATTCCGTGAAAGTTCTGGGTTATTGATAAGCACTACTTTGTAGGGCTTAAGTAAGAGTCATTAGAGGTTTTATTGGTGCCATTCGGATAGATTTAGACACATTCATGTGCATGGCGTGTGGGGGCGAAGTTTGGTAATTAATTAAAGGCCCACGTGAAGAGGAAAAGGCCCAATTGAGAAAAGCCCAAGTGAAGAACTCCTCCCGTGTGGCGTGAAGTGAAGCTGGAGCCCACGTGAAATGCCGAAGAATTAAAGCTGGAGATTTGAAGCAGCGGGAGGTGATGTCTCCATGACGTCAGCGAGCTGGTGAATTGCAAATTAGAGTTGGGCCGAGATGGGCCGCGCGAAGCTGCTGAACGAAAGTGGGCTGTGCTGAACGCGAGATTCAAGACCGAGAATGCGGGATTAATTTCCTTGCTTTTGTTTGTTTATTATTTTATTATTATTTTATTAATTCGGTTTAGGTTAATTTAGATTTTATTTCCTTTAGTATATTAGGGTAGAGAAAAGGCTTTTTGCCTATCTGTCATCTATCTATCATCTTTTTCTCTTGAAACCCTAATTTATTTCTACGTACCTTACTATGAAGAACTAAGCCTCCCTGGCTTAGTCAGACGCTGAAGCTTTCGTTTGGATTTAGTTGTGAGACTCTTGTTCTTAATCTATTGCATGATTTTTATCTTTCTCTTGCTTAAGTTGCTTATGATTGATATTGATAATCTCTATTTGGACGCATCTAGGGTTTGTTGTTATTGATTGATTGCTAGATTTAGATTGTTACTGGTTGAGCATATCTATTTCAGAGTAGCAACTGCATCGTATTAGTAACTGGTTGTGTTAGTCTTATGCAGAAGAGAACTGATTTACATTCTAGGATAAAAGCTGGTTGTTTTATACTAGAATTGTATCCAACTATATTCATATCCGTAAAGCTGCTGTTAAACTGAATCTTGATAGTTTCAGGGTTGTTTAATTAGTTAGTGCTAATAGTATCTGGTTGTGCTATTAGTTATATCTGAAAAGGAATTGGAATCACCATTGCATGAGATTTTGAATGAGTATCTAGGATCAACTTGTCATACGAATAGTGGATGTTGTTTGACTAAGTGCTTTTCCCATCACTGATTTCACAACTCTTTAGCTTGTTTTCCCTTTTGCATGCTTAGATTAATTAGACTCACAAAACCCCCCTTTGGTTACTTTAGTTTGACATACGAATTGCATATTAAGATAGAATTCGCCTCCTTGTGGATTCGACCTGTACTTACCTAGGACTACGGTTTAAGGTTTGTTTGGATATTTTGCATAGCAGTTTTTAGAACGACAAATTCCTGTTATCAAATTGGCGCCGTTGCCGGGGAGGCAATTTCTATTTGTGTGCGATTTGTGTGTCAACTATTGTGTGGACCTATCTTACGGTCCACACCCGTGCTATTGATTTTTGTTTTTCCTTTTTGATTTTGTTACAGAGATGGATAGTTTTTCCCAATTCCAGCAGGAGCCGCGATATGACCCATACTCCTACGCATATACTCCAGGGTGGGGATATCACCCCAATTCGAGTTATGGGAACCTGCAGTACCCTTCATATGATCATGACTACCAGGAGTTCTACCCAGAACCAAACCAACAACAAGGTAATCCTTCACCTTCTATGGATGACATGATGAAGATGATGATGCAGAGCAACATGAACCTTACTGAGAATGTTGCCAAGTTGACCAAGAGCCAAATGCAGTTCCAAGCTAGCATTCAGAACCTAGAAAGACAATTTGGTCAAATCTCTCAAGTGGTGAGTAAACTTGAAGCAAAGGAGTCGACAACTCCGAGACCGCATGAGGTATACCTTGACCTCGGTTCACCCACTAGGGAGATGGGCATTCCAGACGATATTTTGGACCGCGTTGTGCTTTCTGAAGAATATTATTTTTTGGGACTGGAGGAATTCAGCGACCAAGAGGAGGAGAGCCGCGATTGCGGAAACGATCCTGCGACGCTCGTTCCTCTCAAAAATGCCCCGGCAGCCCCCGACCCTCTCGAGGCTGCCTATGATGAGTATGTGCGTCTAAACTCCTCCCCTCTCATTGCGCTGCAACCCGTTGCACCCTTCCCTGAGGTATTACAAGATACTCAAAGGCTGAAGAACAACAATGAAATCTATGAGGCCTTCCGTAACTGCGCAGAAACCGTTCCTTTGGTCACATTGACAAACAGTATCCCTCGCTACACAGAGTTTTTAAGGGCGCTGGACAATATAAAGAAGAAACCAAAGGGGAAGCACAAGAAGGAGGCCTTGATTCAAGTGGTGGATTTGCACATGCTGGATACGGGACAAGACAAACGTGCAGCCCCTGAGATGTTGGGTAGGCCATTTCTGAAAATGACAAGTGCAATCATAGATGTAAAAAGTGGTCCAACCATCAACAAGGGAACAAGCATGGGGGAAAGGCTCAACATGGAGCACACAAAGCGGCATCCCCCTGATATAAACCTCAGGAGTTCAAGTGATAGGAGCAACCCGAGTTGAAGAGGTTGAGCACTATGTCGAGCCAACGACACTAACTAAGGCGCTAATCGAGAGGCAATCCGAGGTTAGTTAGTTTATTTCCCTTTCCCTTAGTCTTTTTTTTTTCCTTTTAGTTTTTCTTTTCTGTGTCGAACTAACCTGTAGGAAGCGCGAAAAAAAACGAAGATGGTGTTCACGGCGCCCGCTGCGAAATTTACGGCGCCCGCCGTAAATGCCTCGCCAAGCAAGTTGGCTATGACCTAAAAACGGCGACCGCCGTTTAATTACGGCGCCCGCCGCAATTACGGCGACCGCCGCACTTTCTCAGGTAAAAAAAAATTTAAAAAAAAAAATAAAATAAAATGGGCCTCGAAAAAACCTTAAACGGGGAGCAAAAGAAGAAAATAAGATATCCCGAAAAGACCTTAAACGGGGAGAAAAAGTCAAAAAAAAAAATCAAAAAAAAATCAATTTTTTTTTTTTTTTTTTACCCAGCTGTCCAGATTCTCCACGGAGAGGTGCGCATCATGTTGCTAACGGAAGATTACATTCACCCTACTTTTACTTGGCAACAATGATGGCCCTGCAGTCGACAGCTGGAGAGGTGATACACCAGGGCCCAACCACGATGACATCTGTGCCCATTTTTGAAGGCCATGCAACCCCGTTCCCTTGATTGACCACTATTCGCCAAAGTGGTTCCTTATGGTTGCATGGTAGGAGTTGATGGAGTTGAAGGCCGTGCAGCCCCGCATTGTTTGATTACCACACCTCACAGTGGTTTCTTATGGTTGCACGGTAGATGAAGATAATGGCGTTGATGCCAGACATCCAGGACATGAGGTTTTATGACTACACCGCCAGCAACAAGGAAGTGTCCAAGCCAACTCGGCACCGTTGTGAGTTATTTTTTGCTTTTCCCTATGCTTTATTCTTTTGTATTTCATTACATTGAGGACAATGCAATGTTTAAGCATGGGGTGAGGTTTTGTACTTGCTACGCTGCTGAGGAGAAAAATGAAAAAAATGAAAAAAGCCAAAAAAATTTGAAAAAAGGCTATCATAAAAATCTTGGGATAGGTCGAAAACCCGAAAGGGCGGCCTAGGCAAAATGAGCAGGTGGCTTGTACCAGCATTAGGCTGGGGTAATATGAGGTCAAGAGTAACGTGAGCTTATGTGAGTACATCTATTGGAAAATGAAATGAGTGGCTTGGTGAAAACCCGAAAGGGCGCCTTGGCAAAATGAGCGAAAAGAAGAAGAGTGATTTTAGGATTTCTCACTATTCTTGGCGAGGCATCATAAGAAGAGGAGTCAAAGAAGGATTGTCGGGTAGGTCACTCTGGGAGACATAAGGAGCAATAGATGGAGGCTAGGATTAGAGGCTACTCACACTATTGGATGTCCGGGTTTAGCTTGGGGGAAGTACTCTGCTTGCCTCTTAAGCTTGTTGAGTTGTGGATGTGTTGTGAATGAGATTGGTGCCAGGAGCTTGGCATGGGTTAGGTGACTCTTAGTTGGAGGATATGCTTCCTGAGACCTTGGATGCTACATTGGAGGAGTAGACTCTTTATTAGTTTACTCGAGGACGAGCAAAGGTCTAAGCATGGGGTGGTTTGATAAGCACTACTTTGTAGGGCTTAAGTAAGAGTCATTAGAGGTTTTATTGGTGCCATTCGGGTAGATTTAGACACATTCATGTGCATGGCGTGTGGGGGCGAAGTTTGGTAATTAATTAAAGGCCCACGTGAAGAGGAAAAGGCCCAATTGAGAAAAGCCCAAGTGAAGAACTCCTCCCGTGTGGCGTGAAGTGAAGCTGGAGCCCACGTGAAATGCCGAAGAATTGAAGCTGGAGATTTGAAGCAGCGGGAGGTGATGTCGCCATGACGTCAGCGAGCTGGTGAATTGCAAATTGGAGTTGGGCCGAGATGGGCCGCGCGAAGCTGCTGAACGAAAGTGGGCCATGCTGAACGCGAGATTCAAGACCGAGAATGCGGGATTAATTTCCTTGCTTTTGTTTGTTTATTATTTTATTAATTCGGTTTAGGTTAATTTAGATTTTATTTCCTTTAGTATATTAGGGTAGAGAAAAGGCCTTTTGCCTATCTATCATCTATCTATCATATTTTTCTCTTGAAATCCTAATTTATTTCTACGTACCTTACTATGAAGAACTAAGCCTCCCTGGCTTAGTCAGACGCTGAAGCTTTCGTTTGGATTTAGTTATGAGACTCTTGTTCTTAATCTATTGCATGGTTTTTATCTTTTTCTTGCTTAAGTTGCTTATGATTGATATTGATAATCTCTATTTGGACGCATCTAGGGTTTGTTGTTATTGATTGATTGCTAGATTTAGATTGTTACTGGTTGAGCATATCTATTTCAGAGTAGCAACTGCATCGTATTAGTAACTGGTTGTGCTAGTCTTATGTAGAAGAGAACTGATTTACATTCTAGGATAAAAGCTGGTTGTTTTATACTAGAATTGTATCCAACTATATTCCTATCCATAAAACTGCTGTTAAACTGAATCTTGATAGTTTCAGGGTTGTTTAATTAGTTAGTGCTAATAGTATCTGGTTGTGCTATTAGTTATATCTGAAAAGGAATTGGAATCACCATTGCATGATATTTTGAATGAGTATCTAGGATCAACTTGTCATACGAATAGTGGATGTTGTTTGACTAAGTGCTTTTCCCATCACTGATTTCACAACTCTTTAGCTTGTTTTCCCTTTTGCATGCTTAGATTAATTAGACTCACAAAACCCCCATTTGGTTACTTTAGTTTGACATACGAATTGCATATTAAGATAGAATTCGCCTCCCTGTGGATTCGACCTGTACTTACCTAGGACTACGGTTTAAGGTTTGTTTGGATATTTTGCATAGAAGTTTTTAGAACGACAAATTCCTATTATCAGTTATGTATCGTTCCTTCGGTTATTATTCGAGGGACAATGATAGTAAACGGTTACGATCACAAGAACCATTCTGCTTGTACCCTTGCATAGTCTTTCATTAGACTAACCAACCAGATTTTATTCCTTGCATGGTTGGCTGGTGTCATCCGTCCTATACGGCACATCAGAGGTTGGTCCCCGACGATTGAAGTAACCAGTCGAAGAGAAGGCTTGCAGTTGAAGTTTGCGTTTTAAGAAGTAATATTTCCAAGACGTATATGTTTAATTTGAAATAAATGTAATACATAGTCATGTAATAGGGACTACTTTAAAAGGAGTCTTCCGCTGTAATTTAAAAGTCTTCCGATGTCACTATACTTTGTTGTAAAACCGTCCTTCTCATTTTACGAGAGTAATCTTAATAAAAGGTTGAGTTTTATTCCTTTAAAATGTCTTCTGCTGATTATTCTTTCGTTATTTAACATTTGTGTATTTATTTAAGCTTAATTGTTCCGATTAAAGCCTAGGGTAACTTTGGACATTAATGTCTGAGGTCACTGGCGTGTAGCACTACCGACATAAGTCGGGGGTGTTACAACGGCCTCCATGAGGAAAAGTTTGGTGCTCAAGAGATCACTAGTGGCTAGCGATAACCCACCGATACCTTCACAGAGGGAGACAATCTTCCACACAAGGTGTCGTATCCAAGAGACGAGTGGATACAATAAGAGGGTCAATCATCCATTTTCTACCAATGCCATGGATGTGGATGTCTCAATTCAATGGGATGATCCACCTATCGTTGATGAGGAATCAACAGAAAAGGAAGAAGAGATTCTCAAGGCAACATCATTGTTTTCCACACCTACATACACTCCTAGCTTTCTCAACCATATGGCCACTCCTTGGTTAGACGAAATGCATACACTTCCTACATGTCATCCATTAATGTATTTGGGAAAAGAAGACACCACGCCACTCCTTGTTGAGGTTCAAGAGAGTTTCTTGTCTAAGGAGAGTTTGCCACTAGAAGAGCATCGAAGGAGTCAGAATCTCAGGGAAGGATCCTTTACTCCTTCATATTTTGAGTTCTCTGGCATGATTACTTTTGTATATACATCTAGTGGAAGACTTCCATATTTATAGCATGTTGCATTTGCGTCTATATTTATAAATTCTTACATGCATCCTAGTTTTCATGTTCAAGATATGACATATAGGGAGCATATAGATCGTAGTATCATTTTTATGTTCAATATGCTTCATGCTTTGTTTTGCCATCCATGTGTGTGCTTATACTTGCATCTAATAGTGGATCATCTTAGTTGTGGCATGGATCATTAACATTTAGGATTAGGTATTCTTGCATACATCATAGTTTCCTTTCTCATGACATGACATATAAGTTGCATCTAGATCATAGTGTCATCTTCATGATCAAATATTCTTGTTATGTTGCTAGTAGCATGATTAAGCATATCTAGCTTGCACATGCATTTTTGCATATAATTTGGATCTTGGAAAGATAGAATTGATATTGCTAGGTGAGTATGGAGACCTTTAAGACCAAGCCTCAAAAAGTTCACCAGGGATCAACCAAGGATCTCCAAGGTCGTTCACAAGCTCACCACTGGACATTCAAGATCCACCTCATGGGTCACAAAGGGTGTTAAGTGTCATGTGACGCCAATGATAGTGGGAGAGTTGCACAAGGCTAGTAGGAATGTCCACAATGCTATTTCCACCATTGAAGGACAAAAAAGGACTTACATTTTACCCCACGAGTTCTTCACTTCATCTAGGTCCATCACCGAGGCCGAAAGGCGGGTCCTAATGCCTCACGAACTGATTAGGCCACCAACAAATGCCGAGGGAGTTTTCTTGCCTATGAACCATCTTATGAAAATTATTTTGAAGGCACACTTTCTTGATTTTCATGTCTATGTCATTTATTTCCTTCGAGCGATATCTAGTCATTCTTATATTATTTTCCAAGTGTTGATCAAGGACATAGGTTTAATGTTAAGAAGGGGAGTCCCTTTAAGTTTTTAGTTGTGTGTGCTGGACGCACACATCAAGTCCATTGGTGTCCATAAAACTTTACTTATGTTGGTGTTTTTTAGAATCCTCGTTAATTGGTTTTTGTTGATGTAGGTATGCAGATTAGAGGTCAAATCCTCTTCAAGAAAGGGAGGATGATGTGATTTTGGACCACATCAAGACTCAAGCCAATGCCAAGTCTCGAGCCAAGACCATGACGCCACGTCTGCTCAAATTAGGGTTCTTCAACACCCCTGCACCAATGACTTCAAAAATAAGAAAGGATGGTGCACACCTTAAAGAGAGGCCAAATGAGGGGTTCATGCCAAGTTTCAAACCATTTGGAGGAGAAGTGCTCAGTGAAGTTGCGAGGAGTACATTTCTAGCGGCACCAGCACGTGCGCCAAACATGGACCAAGGAGTGCCTCCAATTGGCTCGTGTGTTCAATTTTGTATATGACTCGGATCATGGGCTTATCTAGATTATGTCAAAAGTTCAAGCCCATTGGAGCTGGGATCAGAGAGAACGTCTATTTACACATTCTATCTTTTTAGGAAATTCTATCTTATAGAGCCGGCGATCACTTGTTGTTCTCCCGCTCTCTGCTAGCTAGGCGATAGCTTCTCCACCACGTCTTCAACGACCATGGAAGATCCGTCGCCGATGGCTCCTCCGGCTGCTCCGGGAGGGGGCGTGACAACTAGACAGGCTATTAAGCAAGGAAGAATTGGAATTCCGGTAGCAAAGAAGACCCAGCGTGTCTAGATCGGATCGAATCGATTGAATGTCCAAAACAATCCTTCGACTACGCCTAAAGCGAATTCGATTCAGGTTGAAGAGATCGGTAACGACATTCAAGAGGAGGATTCGGTTATGGAGATTCACAGTATTGCTCCTCGTAACAATTTGTCTGCGATTCCTACTTCTGATGTTCCGAAAGTTAGATCGAAGCACCTAGGGTTCAAACTGCATATCATAGACGTTCCTAATAAAGACTTGTATGAATTTCAACTAAGCGATGTTCAATCAGAAGTGACGAAATGGAGATTTACTCTGATTGGAGGTATTATTGGTCCGAATGTTACGGCTGAGGCTATGGGAGAATTTGTGAAGCAAAATTGGGAATTTGCTCATCCAGAATTCGAAGTCCGTAGGAATGGTATTTGGATCTTTAGATTCCAGAACAAAGAACACCTGGATTGGGTGATAGACTAGGGGCCCTGGCTAATCCAAGATTCTACACCACTGGCGCTGATGGAATGGAAATCAGGGACTCCCATTGCTTGGTCTTCGTTTGAGAAAGTCTCGGCATGGATCCAATTACGAGATATTGATCCTCTTCTATGCTCAGGTAGAATGCTTAGCATCATTGGCAGCATGATAGGCATTCCAATTTGTATGGATCAGTTTACGGCAACAAAGAACAATATCTCATATGCTCGTCTCCTGATTCTAGTCAGTGTGAAGGATACGATGAAACCAGTGATCAAGCTCAAAGGGCCTGATGGTACAGTTTATACTCTTCGAATCTGGTATGAATGGCTGTCGTGGACATGCTCTTGCTGTGGTGTCTTTGGACATTCCACTGGAATCTGTGAAGCTAATAAACAGAAATATAATCAGAAAACTAAAGAGAATAAAAAGGACGTTAGTGACAAGAAGTTTGAGTGGGTGGCTAAAAATCAGAAGAGGATGCCTGTTGAGAATAAGTGCAGCTCAGAGATCTCCTCTTCTACTCAATGATTAACTGAGGAAAGGACTACTTTAGATCAGCAAAGTTTGCAGGATGAGAATAATTGCAGAGGAGCTTTGACTGGATCTAATGTTGTTGACCTGGAGAGAGATATGACTAAGTCTAAGACACAGCATAGAAGGCTTGATGAAAATAATTGCAACAATGAGCCTAAATCTTACAAGAATGTTGTTTTACAGGATCTAACTAACCAAGCAACTGTGATAACTGATGACCAGGTAAACAGGAAACAAACTATTCCTAGTATGAGTTATAGCAGCTCATCTCCACAGCAGAAATGATTGAATTGAATATTGGCAGCTGGAATACTAGGGGATGTTATTCTTCCCCTAGAACTCACTTTGTGAGGGACTTTATTCACAAGAATAAGCTCAATCTGGTAGGGTTGCTTGAAACAAAAATTCCTGCTGAGAAGGAAGTGCTTTTCTCTAAACTTTTGATGAAGAACTAGAAGTATATTACTAATAGCTCCTTGAATCTCAGAGGTAGGATGTGGATTACTTGGGACCCTATGATGCTTAGTGTGATTCTTCTTATCTCTTCTCCTCAGATGATTCATTGCAAAGTGAGTAGCAGAGATGGTCAAACTGTCTTATTAGTCACATTTGTCTATGCTTTTAATGCTAAAATGGGAAGAGTCTCTCTGTGGAATGAGCTAATTAATATTGCTAAAGGGGTTGGTGATCCCTGGGCTGTCTTGGGTGACTTCAATTGTTTGCTTCATTCTGCAGAGAAGTTGTCTTTCAGAGGAAATACTTTCCAATGCACTGAAGAGCTGGTTCAGGTTTTTGATCAATCTCAACTTAGGGATCACATATTTTCTGGAGTACAGTATACATGGAGCAATCAACAAGATGGTCGTGACAGGATTGCTTGTAAGCTCGATAGAGTGCTCACTAACCAAATTTGGGACAACTGCTTTCCCAATTCCAGAGTCTTTTTTGCTGACCCAAGCATCTCTGATCACTCTCCAGCTATTCTTCTTGCTAATCCTAACCCTGGGTTCAAAAGAATTCCCTTCAAATTCAGGAATTTCTGGACTGAGGAACATGATTACTTAGATCTGATTAGACAAGCTTGGCATGGAACTTTAAATGGTAATCCTCAATTTGTGTTGGCTACTAAATTGAAAAGAACTAAGGTAGCTTTGAAGAGTTGGCAGAAAGGTCATTTCAGGCATCTTGAATTGATGGTGGAAGATTGTGTTGAAAAATTAAAAAAGGCAAATGATGAGCTGCAGTCTGATTTCAGTTGTGTCACCAAACAGAAGGAAGTTACTGAGGCTAAAGATAATCTTACATTGAGGATGAATCAACTGCAGAGTTTTATTGCACAGACAGCTAAGGTGGATTGGATCAAGTTCGGGGATGAAACTTCTCCTATTTTTTACAATGGAATCAAAGTAAGGAAAGCTAAATGCAGCATTTTCACATTAAAATATGCTTCAGGTCAGGTAATTGATACTGATTCAACTATTGAAACTGAAATTCTGAACTTCTATATTAACCTTTTTGGCTCTGAAGTGATGACAATAAATGCAAACTTTGATGCTTATAATGGAGCCAAAATTGAGAACAATCAGCATGCTAGCCTTTGCTTACTGCCTAGAGGAGATGAGATTAGGAAGGCTACTTTTGATATTGGAAATCTGAAATCCCCTGGCCCAGATGGTTTTTGGCAGTTTCTTCTTCAAAAATGGTTGGGAGATAGTGGGGCTTGATGTTATAGCTGTTGTCCAGGATTTCTTTAGTAGAGGCAGACTTCTCAGAGAAACTAATGCTACCTTTGTTAGCCTTATTCCTAAG
The DNA here is from genome assembly GCA_027886185.1 of Rheum nobile. Taxonomy (NCBI): domain Eukaryota; kingdom Viridiplantae; phylum Streptophyta; class Magnoliopsida; order Caryophyllales; family Polygonaceae; genus Rheum; species Rheum nobile. The sequence goes on along the minus strand of WOAB01000789.1, from coordinate 1,703,024 downwards.
GTTGATAACCCTTTTCTGATTAAAGATTTCAGGCCTATCTCGTGTTGTAATACAATACTGAAAATTATCTCCAAAATCCTTGTTGGAAGGATGAGGCCTTACTTAGACAGCATTGTTTCTATCAACCAAGGTGCATTTGTTCCTGGGCGATCTATTGCCCATAATATTGCAGTGGCACAGGAGATCATCAGAGGCTATGATAGTAGGGATATATCACCAAGATGCTTGATGCAAATTGACCTTCAGAAAGCTTATGATTGTGTGAGTTGGAAATATCTCCATGATGCTCTTATCTATCTGAACTTCCCCGGGCAACTCATTGGATGGATTATGGAATGTGTCACTACCCCTTCCTACTCTATTATGGTCAATGGGGAAGCCAAAGGATTCTGTAAAGGTGGTAGAGGATTGAGACAAGGTGACCCTCTATCCCCTTTTCTTTTTGTTCTGATTATGGAGATGTTTGCTAGGAAACTGACTAAGGCTAGCCAAGCTAGAGGCTTTGGCTATCACCCTAAATGCAAGCAGCTCAAGTTGGTCAGTATTGCCTTTGCTGATGACCTCATGATTTTTTGCAAACCAAATATGTACTCTCTGAGGATTATCAAGGATTGCCTTGTTGAGTTTGCTCATGAGTCTGGCTTAATTGCTAATAATTTGAAGTCTAAAGTTTTCTTTGGAGGATTAAATGCAGAGAGAAGGCAGGAGTGTGCAGACTTCCTTGGATTTGCTCAGGGCTGTTTCCCAGTTAAGTATCTTGGAATCCCTCTTCATTCTAAGAAACTTAAAGCTGATGAATATAGGCCTCTTTATGATAGATTGAAACAGGTTTTACTGAGTAGAAGTGCAAGAAACATATCCTATGCAGGGAGAGCTCAAGTGATCAGAGCAGTGTTAGAAGGGGTCCTTTCCTTTTGGATGCAAATTATTTCCATCCCTAAGAAGGTAATAAGAAGAATTGAGAGCATGTGCAGATCTTATTTGTGGTCTGGAAACCTTGGTTGTGGCAGGAATTTAGTGGCTTGGAATAGAGTCTGCTAGGATTATGATAGTGGTGGTCTTAACTTCAAGGAACTTCTGTCATGGAATAAAACACTGCTGGCCAGATTGGTGTTTGATCTGCACAGAGGAAGAGACAATTTATGGACCAATTGGGTCAAGCAAAATATTACCAAGGGTAGAGACCTTTGGACTGTAAATCTTCCTTCAACTTGCTCGTGGCTTTGGAGGAATCTCATGAAGATTAGAGATCAGATCAAGCATTTACAATACCCTCTAGATCACCCTATTATTACAAGGAATAATGGGATGATGAATTCAGCTGGACTGTATTCTGTATTGAGGCCCAGAGAGCACATCATTCCCTGGTGTAAGGTGATTTGAAAGGGTATACAGGCTAGGAAATGGAGTTTTATATGCTGGCTTGCCACATTAAGGAGACTGCCTACTGCTGCTAAACTACATAGATGGGGCATGGTCGCTAATCCGAGGTGTGCTCTCTGCCTGGGTAATTCTGAAGATGAAAGCCATCTTTGGTTTGATTGCCTTGTTGTTATAAATGTTACCGATGTTGTGCTGGCATGGCAAGGGATTCAAGTCAGGAAACAAGACCTTCTTTCTTGGTGGAATTGGTTCTCTGCTTGTGACAAAAGAAACAACAACATTTTCCTAACTAAGCTGATGTCTTTCATGGCTATCATCTACTTCACTTGGAAACTTAGGAATGATGTTATTTTTAATGGAAAGACTGTGAATGTGGGTGCAGTGGCTGCTGATATCATCAAGACTTGCAAGCTCAGAATTCAGATCAAGCTGCCTATGAATGGGAGAAGAGGTCGTGCAATGAGAAGGAGGCTTGGACTCTGAACTTTTTGCTTTCGGTCTTATTGTTTTTAGCTTGCCTTTTTGTTTTGTCTCGGTTGTGTTGTTTGGTTTTTGTTGCTGGTTTCTGGTTTGCTTGTTTTGCTGTTGTTCTTGCTTGCTTTTTCTGTTTGCTTGTTGTGTTGCCTGTTTGTTATTGTATTTTCTTTAGTTGTTTGTCGTTTGCCTTGTGTATTAGTGTATGTAAATAGGACGTTGGGCCTTTTTCCCAACCTTCAATAAAATCTTACCATTTGGCTAAAAAAAAATTCTATCTTATAGAGTTTTGACAATCTATTTAAGTTGTTTTTCATTTTTCATTCTAGGGTGATTTTAGACGTTAATTATTGAAAATTTGAACTTCCATTGTTAAGCTTATAGTTTATGTTCGGAGTACATTGTTTTGGTGCATTATATCCAAGATAACTAACTTGTGTTTTGATGCGTTATATCCCAGACGGTTGCTTGGCTTAGGTGCGTTATATCCTTAGCAATTCAACATTCCTCTTCTTGAATCCATTGGTGTGTTACATCCAGTTGGTTCAAGTTGCTTATTATTTTATTTTCTTGCAAATCAAAATCCACAAAAAGAACCACATTTATCCCTTGACCAACGACGCCCTCATGACTTGATCCACACGTGGCTTTAGAGGTGACTTTTCCTTGAACCATAATGAATATCCTATGTCATTTCGCCATCACTTGATACCCAATAGGCTCTTGGAGAGCTGAATATTACATTGAAAAAATAAAATAGGGAAGTGTTTGGTAACGTCCAATATAGGAAGGATCAACTAATGGCTCTCCTTAACGGTATTCAAGATGCTATGGATAATAGGGATCCCAAATGCCTCCTGTAGCTACATGATACTCTCCAATCAGAACTAACTAAGGTGCTCTTACATGAAGAGATGTTATGGTTTCAAAAGTCGAGGGTCAATAGGATTGAGTGCGGCGATCGAAATACTTCCTTTTTCATGTAACACTATCATATGACAACATCGGAGAACAATCTCTTCTTTAAAGAATGATACAGATCTGTGGATGCTTGATCAGGGTGAGTTAGATATTATGGTTGTTATTTATATCTCTAATTTAGACTCTATGGTGGTTGATGCTCAGTTTGTCCCTCGCTTGCCTAGTGGTGGATTTGCTAGATTATCTACCAGTGGTATGTCATCTCTTATGTCCCCTTTTACTAATGATGAAATTCGGAATACGGTCAGGAGTATTGATGAGAGTCGGATTGTTGTTTTCTCGCGTTTGTGTCGAAGAAGTCATTTTTAGATGTAGTGATTGATAAACGCACCAAAAGTGAGTATTGATGAGTATTGATGAGAGTCGGAATACGCCTGGATAAACGCACCAAAAGTGATTGAAAGAGATTTGAAATCAGTTGGGATAAATTCACCCAAAAGAAATCGACTCTAGGCTCTTAAATTCACAAGAATGGGTTGGATATTCCCCCAACCCAAGAAAATGAATCACTCCTAACCTGTTTGAATCACTCAAACATTTTTCAAAAGTACTTAACTCAATCTTATCTTATGATAGGAAAGGCACAAACTTAAATAGGAAGAAGTAGAACTCTTCAAATGACCAAGCAATAATGATGAGAAGAGGAGGCAAGCTCTTTTGATGACAGCCAATTGATACATGTTGAGAAGACTCTTGGTGTGGATGCCTTTAACCTTGAATATGGATCTTTAGATGAGATGCATTCATGTCTTCTCTCGTGCCTCTTCCTTTTTATTTGAAATGAGGCTTTCAATGTTGGGAAGACAAACCACTCGTGTCTTGAAAACGCAATAATGAGAAACCGACCAGATTTTTTGCCGTTGCGAAGATCATTAATTTCGTGCGTCGTCGAGGATAATTTTGTAAGGACCCATGCCTTATAAGTGTCATCTCATGCCAACCCGGGGACTTCCCAAGAGGTCACCCATCCTGGTACTACTCCCACCCTAGCACGCTTAACTCCATAGTTCTTTGTCCTCACTTGAACCCTGAAAAAGAAGAGATCTTGTTGACATGGATAACACTTTTAATCCTTATAAGGGATCACGAGATTAGGGTGTTATAATCACCCTCACTTAAACCCTTGACAACCTCGTCAAGGCCCAAAGACCACCCTCTAGGTCGAGCGACCACCGTCAAGGCCAAGTCCACTTGTAACCTTGAGTCGGCTCTAATACCATTTATAAGGCCCCATGCCTTAGAAGCTCCATCCCATGTCAGCCCGAGGACATCCCAGGAGGTCACCCATCCTAGTACTACTCACATCCTAGCACGCTTAACTTCAGCGTTCTTTATCCTCATTTAAACCCTGAAAAGGAAGAGCTCTTATTGACATGAATAGCACTTTTAAATGGATCATAAATCAGGGGTGTTATAGATTTGACAATATTGTTGAGCACCAATGTTGTAGATAATTCAAAGAGCTTTCTGAAGATCTTGATTTGCACCAAACGAACCACTATAGCCTCCAAACGAGCCAAAATACTAAACGGTTGATACCTCGCTCTTGTTTAGTGGTGTGATTTCCCGGATCACATCAAATATAAGGCTCAGAAAATTGACAGATACCAACTTGTCTTTTACCAGAAATTTTGTTCGACTATAGTGTGATACCCCGTTTTTCTATAAGATTTATTTGGGAATTTTGGAACTTTTCCCGAACACCCGTTTTGTACGTCGGATTTAATTCAGAGAGTTTAAGACATTCTGTGATGTGCTCTATCTCTGTAATATTTTTCTCAGTGAAATAATATACAGACGACGTGCTTTGGATGTTAATACTCGTTCGTGTACGATTATTTTTATCCCGAGTTAAGTCGATATCGTCCAAAAGCTGAGAAGGGCAAAGCCACGGTGGCGGCGACCGCCGCAATTAAGGCGGCGACCGCCGCGAAGGGCTCGAGGCAACAATGCCCTCGTCTTCTAGCTGGGCGCGAAGACCAGAAAACGGAGACCGCCGCATTAAGGGTGGCGACCGCCGCCAGTTGCCCGCCGCAGTTGTTTTGTTCAGCGGTGACCGGGCTGAGACGCGGCGCCCGCCGCAAGCTAGCGGGGGCGTAGACCTGCGAGTCGTCGGCGATGTCTGACGACGCCGAACTAGCCTCGCCACGCCTCCATTTAGGCCATCATTGTGTTCCCCTAGGCTTTGGCTATAAATTGGAGCCTTTAGTGAGCGGATTTGGCACACAATCAGAAGCTCAATCTCAAAATCTCTCTCGCCGGAGTTTTGTGCCCTCGCCGGATTTCTGAAGCAATCGCCGGGGTGTTGTTTGGTGTGTTTCCAGTGGACCTTGTGAAGCCTTTTGGTTGCCTTTGAAGGTCAGAACCCAAAGCAAGGCAAAGGGGGGTCGAAACGCGTACCAATTGGTGAGTGTTCTCGCCGTTTCTGTTTTCTGGGTTCATCGCGGCGCCCGCCGTGTTCATGGCGGCGATCGCCGTGATGAACAGCGGTGCCCTCCGTAAGGCCGCCGGCGACCGCCGCCAGAAGGCTGATGGCCTAGTTAGGCCTCGGCTTTGGTGGTCGTCGTTTGGACGTCGTTCCTTTCGTATCCCTTCGTCTTCCTTTAGATTCATACTGTTGTTATGTCAGATCTAACTTAGGGTTTCTTTATGGGTCGACTCGAAGGTTGTTGTGCTGTCGGAACTATACCCGTGTCGAGCCCGGAATCCCGTCGTCGTTAGGCTTGTTCCAATTCAGCGGATTAAGGCAAGTGGCGGTTCGCTCTTGCTCATCGTTCCATACTTACATTAATTATCAATTGCTTAGTTGTTAATTAATTTGGAATGATTATTGTGTTCGTCTGGAAACGGTTTTGTTAATTGTTTTGGAAACTAAAATATGATATTATAATAGGTTGTATATCTGCTAGAACAACGCTATCATATATATATATATGTGTAGATTAATACAGATATTATTATAGGTTGTATATTGTTAGAACAACGCTATTTTATCTGTAACTAGCCATGAGGGCATTGAGATGAATTATTGCTGTGTTTGTAACTGTTTAGTTAGAACGAGTATTCGTAGGAACGCTACTGTGTATCTCAGTACGAGTGCTAGTCGTTTCTTGATAACCTGGTGGTTAGGATTTAGTTCCTACCATTCTTCTTTAGTGTCATTGTAAGGATTTAGTTCCTGATTCCGCCTTAGGGATATAGTTCCCGCGGGATTTAGTTCCCGATTCGACTCTTGGGATTTAGCTCCCGAGTCAACTCCGCGTGTAGGGATTTAGTTCCTGACTCGACTCCGAGGGATTTAGTTCCCTAGGGATTTAGTTCCTGAATAGACTCGACTTTGGGGATTTAGTTCCCGAGTCAACTCCGCCTTAGGGATTTAGTTCCTGAGGGATCTAAAAAGATTATAACGTGATGTGGGTTTTGAAATTAAATAAGATAATGTGCCCGAGTGCACATAATTAATATACCTTTGACGAGTAGTGCAGCTAAGTAAATAGTGCAGCTAGGAAAGCTCGTCTCGACTCTTGATCAGAGTACGTTCTCTTTCCAATCTGGATTTGCTGTAAGCGGTGAGGTTGGTCGTGAACCGAAACATCGAAGTCAGCTTTTAAATCACTGATGTCTGATTCTTAAACGTTCCAGATTTGTCATATTTCCTTAAAGACTCACTTCCGTTGGAGTCTTCTTTCGGGTCAATTTCTGTGAAGATTCAGTCTTCCAGAGTCTTCTCTTATGCATACCGCTTGTTATTATTCCGTAGAAGTATGAAGGTTGATTATCGTTATCGGTTATCATTCGAGAAATGATAAGTCTAACCTAATACAACTACATTGAACCTTCTACTTTGTACCCTTGCTAGTCTATTCAAGTAGACTAACCCACAAACTTTGTTCTCCGCATGTGGGCTGGTGTCATCTGTTCGATTCGGCACATCAGATAGAAAGTAGCTCAGAAGAATAGAAGGACTATGGAGTCGACGATGGTTTTCGAATGTTTAAGTTATTTCGTTAATCAGGTTGAGATATTTTGGGCAATGACTTTGGTTGTAATGTGTTTTGTAAGACTTCCGATGTACCCTACTTTATAAGACTTCCGCTGTATTTGGTTTAAACTTTGTGTTAGCCTATTCGGGATTGGGTTGTAATCCCGTAACTCCTATTTCTTTGACAATGTTATGTTTTGGAATTGAATGCGTTGATCATTATGTATCATTTGTATTTCATAAATTGTATTTAAATGGTAAAGCCTTGGGTGATCTCGGTAAGGAACACTAGGGTCACTGGCGGTAATACCTTTCCAAAAGGGTTAAGTTTTTGGGGTGTTACAGTTGTGGTATCAGAGCTAAAGTTTTTAAAACGGGTTGGGTACTTGAAAACCATTTACTCGTTTTCGATTGAAAGGTATTTTCAAAAGGCTCTGAGTTTAAAAATAAAAACGATGTTTTCATTTTCAACCGTTCAAGGTCATGTCTTCTTTATAGTCTGATATAGTAAGCTTGCTTCTATGTCTAGAAAGACTAATTCTTTTCCCGTTGCCCCGCTAGATATGGGTGCATTCTGTTCTCTTCAGAGGAACCTGGGAGAAGCCGAGGTGGTTTCGCCATCTCCAGTTTGGCTTGATTCCCAGTTCGCTCGTTGTGGTTTGAGGTTGTAGAACCTAGTATCTCAGTTTCAGCTCATCAATAGAAATTTACGAGTTTGATCTATTCTAAGTTGATTTTATTACAATAAGTATATCAGAATGATATTAATGTGATAAAATCCTTGGAATTTGATCGGTAAACAGATGGTGAACACAAGGAACGTTATCCGTGCTGGTGCTGGGCCGAGCAATGACCCCAGACCAAGTATGAGGAATGTTGCAGACCCAACAGGAGAGCATGAGTCTGTCTTCAATAATAATCATGGAGGCAATGACCCAGCTCAGGGCGACGCTCCAAGGATATTTGATGATGCGGCCATTGCAGAAATTCGAGGAATTGTCATGCAAGAGATCGCTGACGCGCTGCGACCGATTGTACCTCAGGCACAAGGAGTACCAGTACCTCCGGAAGTTCCTAGATTTGAGGAGCCAGCTGTTTATGAACACAGAGAAGAAGCAGTCAGGAATAGAGGTGACTATGGCCGAGCACTGAAGGCCAATAACTCTATGAGACCCGACAGCTACGATGGAAAGGGAGAGTCAGTCAGAGTGGCTCATTGGTTTTCCCACATGGAGCGATTGTTCCGTAATGTGGAGTGCACCGAAGCGGAGAAGGTTCACATAGCTTCTCTACAGTTGAAGGAGGAAGCCAGTGAATGGTGGGAGAGTACCGGCTTAGCTGATAGCCCTGTTCTGAACTGGTCAATATTTAAGACCAAGATGACAGATCGTTTCTTCTCTCGAGCTATGAGGGAGGAGAAACACAAGGAGTTCTTGTATCCTAAGACGGATGGATTGAAGGTGACCGAGCTTGCCACTAAGTTTAATCATCTTTTGTAGTATGCTGAGCCAGAGATATCCAGTGAGGCACAGAAGATCTGGTATTTCCACGAGTGGATGAATCCAGATATTAAGCCATTGATGGTGCGTCACGGATGCTCGACTTTGGAGCAGTACGTGGATGCAGCCTACAAGTTAGAGGTGACTCTGGAGGAGTCGACCAAAAAGCGTGATAGCCAGAGGCAAGTGGAGAACCAGCCTAAAGCAAGTGGGTTTAAACGTCCCGCTCCACCATCTGATTTTTTCAAATCGGGCCGAGCAAAAACGAATATGACTCAGGATGGGTCTACGCAACGTTCGGGTCAGGGCAATAATCTGATCCAGTGCTACAACTGTGGTACCTACGGGCACAAGAGTAATGTGTGTCCGAAGGAGAAGAAAGCGTGCTTTGCCTGTGGAAAGGAAGGACACTTGCAGTCATTTTGTCCGCAGAGGAGGCAGAAAGGAGTTGAGTCACAGCAGGGGTCTGTTAATCAGAACAACCAACCCAGGTTCAGTCCAGTGGAAGCCCCTAGTCCTTCAATGCAGACAACTGTGCAAAACAGGAGGGGAGCCCCAGTGGCTTCAGGAAGCCAAGGTCAACGCCTATACGTGGTGCATGAGGCGAATGGACCCGATGCTCCCATTGCTTAAAGTATTTTGTACTACTTCTGTTGGTATGCTGTGGATTTGGGTGTTACCCAGTCTTTTATTTTGGATAAGTTATGTTAGTAAGTTTAAGTATGCAAAAAGGTTTATAAACCCTTTGTTGTAAATATTCTTTCTAATATAAATGTTTGGTTGAGAACCAATCGTCTGTCGGAATTTTCAATTACCATTTAGGGTAAGAAATTCGAAGAGAATTCGATCTGGATAGCCATGGTTACATACGATAATTTTCTCGGTATGAAGAAGCTGACGCGTCATGGGGCGATAATCGATTTTAGTTCGAAGACTGTGACGGTGTCAACAGGGGGCTAGTATGTATGCAAATTTAAGGGTCTGAATGACGCTGATAACGGCAGGTTTATCAAGGCGATGACTGCGTTTAAGCTACTTCGACAAGGTTGTGTCGGGTACCTTTGCTACTTGGATCCGCCCATGAAAGATGAACCTTCAGTTCTTGATATTTCGATCGTTTTGAAATTTCGGATGTCTTTTCAGAAGATATTCCTGGTTTACCCCCGTAGTGTGACGTGAAGTTTATAATTAATCTCGAGCCGGGTATCGCGCCGACCTCGAAGGCACCATACCGGATGGTTCCTGCTGAGAAGGGAAATGTATAAGAGGGATAGTTCATAGGGAACTTGTTTCCTCTATTACGACCAGTGTAGAACCCATGGTTAAGATTTGCTTTTGAAAAGCCAAGTGTACAAAGTCGTAGGTATTATTCTGGAAGACCTATTCGAAGTTTCATTTTGAGATCCGTTATGAGGCTTCCTTTAGAGAAGCAATATAAGGGTTAGCCATACAATGATTGATGTCTTTTTTTTTTTGTGATCTTGTTTCGAGGAAACTAGAGGCCTGAGTTGGCAGTGAGCTTTAGGGCCAAAAAAAAAATAAAAAAAAATGGGCCATCCATAAGGCAAATGATGCTTATGAAGAGATGCCAGTGTGCATTCTAGAGCGTCGGGAGAAGCAACTGCGCAACAAGATCGTACCTTTGGCACGAATTATGTGGTCCAAGTCTGGGACAGAAGAAGTTACTTGGGAAACGTGGGGAAACTGAAGCAGATATGCTCAGGCGTTTTCCCGAGTTAATTACGACCTAAGTTTCGGGGTCGAAACTTCTTTTAAGGGGGAGGTGATGTGATACCCCGTATTTCTATAAGATTTATTTGGGAATTTTGGAACTTTTCCCGAACACCCGTTTTGTACGTCGGACTTAATTCAGAGAGTTTAAGACATTCTGTTATGTGCTCTATCTCTGTAATATTTTTCTCAGTGAAATAATATACAGACGACGTGCTTTGGATGTTAATACTCGTTCGTGTACGATTATTTTTATCCCGAGTTAAGTCGATATCGTCCAAAAGCTGAGAAGGGCAAAGCCACGGTGGCGGCGACCGCCGCAATTAAGGCGGCGACCGCCGCGAAGGGCTCGAGGCAACAGTGCCCTCGTCTTCTAGCTGGGCGCGAAGACCAGAAAATGGCGACTGCCACATTAAGGGCGGCGACCGCCGCTAGTTGCCCGCCGCAGTTGTTTTGTTCAGCGGCGACCAGGCTGAGACGCGGCGCCCGCCGCAAGCTAGCGGGGGCGTAGACCTGTGAGTCGTCGGCGACGTCTGACGATGCCGAACTAGCCCCGACATGCCTCCATTTAGGCCATCATTGTGTTCCCCTGGGCTTTGGCTATAAATTGGAGCCTTTGGTGAGCGGATTTGGCACACAATCAGAAGCTCAATCTCAAAATCTCTCTCGCCGGAGTTTTGTGCCCTCGCCGGATTTCTGAAGCAATCGCCGGGGTGTTGTTTGGTGTGTTTCCAGTGGCCCTTGTGAAGCCTTTTGGTTGCCTTTGAAGGTCAGAACCCAAAGCAAGGCAAAGGGGGGTCAAAACGCATACCAATTGGTCAGTGTTCTCTCCGTTTCTGTTTTCTGGGTTCATCGCGGCGCCCGCCGTGTTCATGGCGGCGACCGCCGTGATGAACAGCGGCACCCGCCGTAAGGCCGCCGGCGACCGCCGCCAGAAGGCTGATGGCCTAGTTAGGCCTCGGCTTTGGTGGTCATCGTTCGGACGTCATTCCTTTCGTATCCTTTCGTCTTCCTTTAGATTCGTACTGTTGTTATGTCGGATCTAACTTAGGGTTTCTTTATGGGTCGACTCGAAGGTTGTTGTGCTGTCGGAGCTATACCCGTGTCGAGCCTGGAATCCCGTCGTCGTTAGGCTTGTTCCAATTCAGCGGATTAAGGCAAGTGGCGGTTCGCTCTTGCTCATCGTTCCGTACTTACATTAATTATCAATTGCTTAGTTGTTAATTAATTTGGAATGATTATTGTGTTCGTCTGGAAACGGTTTTGTTAACTGTTTTGGAAACTAAAATATGATATTATAATAGGTTGTATATCTGCTAGAACAACGCTATTATATATATATATATGTATAGATTAATACATATATCATTATAGGTTGTATATTGTTAGAACAACGCTATTTTATCTGTAACTGGCCATGAGGGCATTGAGATGAATTATTGTTGCGTTTGTAACTGTTTAGTTAGAACGAGTATTCGTAGGAACGCTACTGTGTATCTCAGTACGAGTGCTAGTCGTTTCTTGATAACCTGGTGGTTAGGATTTAGTTCCTACCATTCTTCTTTAGTGCCGTTGTAAGGATTTAGTTCCTGATTCCGCCTTAGGGATATAGTTCCCGCAGGATTTAGTTCCCGATTCGACTCTTGGGATTTAGCTCCCGAGTCAACTCCGCGTGTAAGGATTTAGTTCCCGACTCGACTCCGAGGGATTTAGTTCCCTAGGGATTTAGTTCCTGAATAGACTCGACTTTGGGGATTTAGTTCCCGAGTCAACTCCGCCTTAGGGATTTAGTTCCCGAGGGATCTAAAAAGATTATAACGTGATGTGGGTTTTGAAATTAAATAAGATAATGTGCCCGAGTGCACATAATTAATATACCTTTGGCGAGTAGTGCAGCTAAGTAAATAGTGCAGCTAGGAAAGCTCGTCTCGACTCTTGATCAGAGTACGTTCTCTTTCCAATCTGGATTCGCTGTAAGCAGTGAGGTTGGTCGTGAACCGAAACATCTAAGTCAGCTTTTAAATCACTGATGTCTGATTCTTAAACGTTCCGGATTTGTCATATTTCCTTAAAGACTCACTTCCGTTGGAGTCTTTTTTCGGGTCGATTTCTGTGAAGATTCAGTCTTCCAGACTCTTCTCTTGTGCATACCTCTTGTTATTATTTCGTAGAAGTATGAAGGTTGATTATCGTTATCGGTTATCATTCGAGAAACGATAAGTCTAACCTAATACAACTACATCGAACCTTCTGCTTTGTACCCTTGCTAGTCTATTCAAGTAGACTAACCCACGAACTTTGTTCTCCGCATGTGGGCTGGTGTCATCCGTTCGATTCGGCACATCAGATAGAAAGTAGCTCAGAAGAATAGAAGGACTATGGAGTCGATGGTGGTTTTCGAATGTTTAAGTTATTTCATTAATCAAGTTGAGATCTTTTGGGCAATGACTTTGATTGTAATGTGTTTTGTAAGACTTCCGATGTACCCTACTTTATAAGATTTCCGCTGTATTTGGTTTAAACTCTGTGTTAGCCTATTCGGGATTGGGTTGTAATCTCGTAACTCCTGTTTCTTTGACAATGTTATGTTGTGGAATTGAATGCATTGATCATTATGTATCATTTGTATTTCATAAATTGTATTTTAATGGTAAAGCCTTGTGTGATCTCAGTAAGGAACATTAGGGTCACTGACGGTAATACCTTTCCAAAAGGGTTAAGTTTTTTGGGTGTTACATATAGGACCTTTAGTCTGGTTGTTCATTCGAGGATTTTTTGCTACGAGCTCTTTGTCGGTGAGTGTGAATGAAACTCTACTTCATCTTATTGGAAAGGTGAACTCACTGGAAAATATTTCTCAATTTCTCCCTATTAGTCGAGCTCTTTACTACGAGCTCTTTACTTCATCTTATTGGAAAGGTGAACTTCATCTTATTGGAAAGGTGAACTTCATCTTATTGCTACGAGCTCTTTACTTAAGATGATTACTAAAATAATAAGGTGTTGGCTAATCAGCTCCAACCATTAATGAATAGTCTTGTGCACCTGATGCAAAGTATCTTTTTTTCCGGGAAGGTCTATTACAAACAATGTGGTGATGTCTCAGGAACAATGAGGGATGTTGGTTTGCAAGATTGTTAGGTTTAATGGATCTTAAGTATATTTTGACTCCTTCTATGAGCACCCTTTGCAATGTGGAAATGTTTAATCCATTTATTCCCACTCGGGGCATTCGTCAAGGGATTCTTTGTCTCCATATCTGTTTGTTCTATGCCTGGGGAGGCTAAGTCATCTTATTTGCAATGAAGTGGCTGAGGGTAGACGGAGACCTATAATTATTTGTCTGTGGGATGCTTTGTCCCATCTTTTTTCTGTTGATGATATAAGGCTTATGGATGAGGCCTCGATCTCTCAGGTTCGGGTAAACAAGAATGTGTTGCATCATTTTAGCATGTCACTGGTCAAAGTATCAATAGAGAAAAGTCAAAAAAATTGTCTCTAAGAATGTGAGAACTTATATGATTTTGAGCTTGCGGCAAGCCAACAAGCAAGTAGAATTGAAGCTATCGATGACTTGTCCAAATCAGTGCTTTCATCTCTCCCCTTTTATGTTATGAATATTGTTACATTGTCATTTTCTACTTGGAACTCCCTTGATCATTTTTGTTATTTATTTGGGGACACACCCTGGGGTACGTCAGTTGCATGTAGTCGCTTGGAATGACCTATGTCTTCGTAGACAGGCTGGTGGTCTTGGGCTTCGTAAAACTAAGGATGTTAATATGGAAGTTATTGGAAAACTTGGTTGGCAGCTCCTCAACAACAAGGCGGATGTGTGGGGTGCACTCATGTGGACCAAGTATGGGCTTCAAGTTTGTGGAAGCCGTATTGTGCAAATGGAACGGTGCTCAAGATCTTATGTTTGGTCAAGTATAAAATGGGGCCTTGTAGACATTGTGAAGTAGGGGACTGCCCCAAAACATCGGTGACAGTTGCCTGCTCTTTTTTTGGGAGAACCGTTGGCTTGGAGAGAGACCACTAATTGATTTAGCCACTTTGAGTATTAATCCGGTCTAGCAAAATCCTTTTGTGGGTGATTTCTTGACTCATACATGATAATAGAATTGGGCTTTGTTTAGTCACTTGTTGCTTGCGATGGAGTTAATAAATCTATCTTCCATTGGTGTTCAATTGATTTTGGGGGCTAGGGACACATTGTCTTAGGCTCTCACTACTTCAGATGCATATTTTGTGGCATCGACTTACGCTGCTCTACCACCCTCCGATTTTAGAGGGAAATATAGCTCATCTTTTCAAGCTAATATGGAAGCTCCCAGTGCCCGAACGCATATACCATTTTCTTTGGCTTGGAGTCAAGATTAGATTGCTGACTAATGTTGAACGAGTCAGACGCCACCTGATCAACAATCCCACATGTTTTCCGTTAATTTAGAGGATAAATCTCTCTTGAACCTTTTCCAGGACTTCTCCAAGGATAGAGAGGTTTGGCAATCCTCTGTTCCTTTGTCTAGCTCCCTAGATGTTGAATTCTACAATGATGATCCTGATATTTGGATGTGGATGCGCGTCCTGCGGTGCAACTCCTGGACATACTCGGCGCGCTTGGCATCTTGGAGGTTGTCCTGGTTGCGCATGAGGAGCGACACCAAATCCAAGGGTGTCAAGAGATTGCGGCCATACACCACCTCGAATGGTGTAAGATTCGTTGTTGAGTGCCTAACAAAAGGTAGTAAGTCTTCCCAACGGCGAGGGTTGGACCTAAGCATGGTTCTAAGGAGTGCACCTAGGGTCCAATTGGTCACCTCAGTCTGGCCGTCGGTCTGGGGGTGGTAGCTAGTGGAAAATAGAAGGTGAGTGCCTAGCTTACCCCAAAGTGTCCTCCAAAAATGACTCATAAACTTCTCATCTCGATCACTCACTATGGTACGTGGAATCCCATGTAAGCGCACCACATGCTCAAAAAAAGGTTGGCTATATCCGTAGCATTGTTGGTGGTCCTACACGCAATAAAATGTGTCATCTTGGAAAACTTGTCCACAACCACAAAGATCGAATCTCTCCCCTTCTTTGACATAGGCAACCCCATAATAAAATCCATGGAAAAGTATTCCCAAGGTGCTCGGGTATGGGCAAAGGGGTGTAAAGATGATTAGGACTCGATCTAGCCTTGGCACGTTGGCAAGTCACACAACTCTTGCAAAACCAAGTGACTTGCCAAGTCATATGAGGCCAAAAGAATTGCTCCCGAAGGGCGGCTAAGGTCTTGGCTACCCCAAAATGGCCATGTCCATCATGTGCTTCCTTGATGAGGAGGTGCCTAATGGAGGAACTAGGGATGCAAAGTTTCATGCCCTTGTATAGGTAACCCTCATCAATAAAGAAACTCTCGAACTCGCCCTTGGCTAGGCAGGCCTCCAAAATAGGCTTAAAATAATCATCAAGCAAATACAAGTCTTTAATCAAAGCAAAGCCTAGAACCTTAGCATCAAGATGAGTTAGAAGCAAGTACCTCCGAGAAAGGGCGTCGGCGACCACATTCTCCTTACCTTTCTTGTGCACAACCATGTATGGGAAAGTCTCCATGAACTCGACCACCGTGCATAGCGTCGACCAAGATTGGCTTGTTTCTTCAAGTAGGCGAGCACCGCGTGATCGGAGTGGATCACAAATTCATTTGGCCACAAGTAATGTTGTCATGTCTTCAAAACTCGGATGAGAGCATAGAGCTCCTTGTCGTATGTTGGGTAATTGAGAGCAGCTCCCAAAAGCTTTTTGCTAAAGTAAGCGACATGCTTCTTGTTTTGCAGCAAAACGCCTCCAATGCCGAAGTTGGACGCATCACACTCCACCTCAAACATCTTGGTGAAGTCCGGGAGTTGAAGAAAAGGCAAGTTGCACAGCACCTCCTTGAGTGCCTTGAAGGCTCTCTCATGAATGTCAAGCCACTCAATTGTGACTCTCTTCTTGGTGAGCTCGTGAAGCGGCGCAGAGATGGTGCTAATATCTCGCACGAAGCACCGGTAGAAACCCGCCAACCCCAAGAAAGAGTGAACCATGGTGGGGGTCGTGGGCGTGGGCCACTCACGAATGGCACAGACCTTCTCCTCGTCCACGCGCATGACATCCTTAGACACCACAAAGCCTAGTAAGATAGTGGAGTCAGCACAAAACCGACACTTGCCAAGGTTGACATACAGTGTTCCTTCCTAAGGCATTCTAACACTTGCCTAAGATGCCCAACATGCTCATCTAAACTGCGGCTATAAACCAAAATGTCGTCAAAATACTCAACAACAAATTTGCCCAAAAATTGCCTCAAAACGTGGTTCATGAGGCGCATGAATGTGTTGGGGGCGTTGGTGAGCCCAAATGGCATGACAAGCCACTCATAAAGATCATACTTGGTATTAAACGTCGTCTTCCACTCGTCGCCTTCCTTCATGCGAATCTGGTGGTAGCCACTCTTCAAATCAATCTTGGAGAAAAGTGTGGCTCCATGCTCGTCCAATATATCATCAAGGCGCAGAATGAGGTGTCGGTATTTGATGGTGATTTGGTTGATGGCATGACAGTCGATGCACATCCTCCAAGAGCCAACTTTTTTTTGGAACCAAAATGTTCGGCACGGTGCAAGGGCTAAGGCTTTCCCGCACGTAGCCGCCGTCAAGAAGCTTCTGGACTTGGCACTGCAATTCCTTCGCTTCTTCGGGGCTGGCACGGTAGGTTACGCGGTTGGGCATCGAGGCGCCGTGCATGAGGTCAATTTGATGCTCAATCCCACGTAGTGGGGGTAGGCCATGAGGCAAGTCATCCAGCATGACATCCTCAAACTCCTGCAAAAGAGACAAAACACTACCAGAAAGATCAACAAGCTCTTTTTCAATAGAATGGAAAAAATTTGGATTTAACAAGAAGCAAGGAGAACGTCCCTTAAGTGCTGGGGTCAAGTCACTATGGCGCGCCAAGAGTAGCCAACTCTCGCAGCAGCCTTGGATGGCAGGCACTTAAACGGGCGCATTAGTGGCGGTGTGGGGCGCGTGCTTGGGCGCGGGTGTGTTGCTCCGAGCTTTGGGGGCAGCTATGGGAGCGCTATTGGTCAAGGGGGCATGGGGCAGTAGGGGACATGGTGCCTGGGGGAATGTCACAATCGCCATGGAGGGGTGGGGCGCGCCACGATGGATCATTGAGAGTTGCGGCGGTAGCACTTGTGCTAGGCACGGAAGCGTTGTCGTGAGGGGCGGCTGAGGCCTCCAAGGCCTTATGCCTATTCCTTTCCACATCGTCCTACAAAATTCCGTGGGGTGTCATTGGCAATAAAGTGACGCGCTGGCCATGGTAAGTAAACACATAAGTGTTTAAATACCCATCATGTAGCGCGCGCCTATCAAATTACCAAGGACGCCCAAGGAGCAAATGTGTAGCATCCATTGCAATAATATCACACAAAATAGTGTCCTTATAATGGCCAATAGAAAGTGAAATCAAACATTGGCGAGTAATGACATCGCCCTTGCTCTCCAAAATCCATTGGAGGCCATAAGGTTATGGATGTGGTGTGGTGGCGAGGTTGAAGTGCTTGATGACCTTTTCATTGACTATGTTGCAGCAGCTGCCGCCATTAATGATGACACTCAATGAGGTGGTTTGCACCACGCACCGAATGTGTAAGAGGTTCTCCCGCTGGTCCATGAGGTTCCCTTCTTTGACTGTGAGCACGCGCATTGTCACAAGGCTTAGGGGAGTGTTGGCATGCAAGTCGGCTGGGGAACAAGCATAGGACTTGTCATCTTCATCCTCCACCTCCTCTTCAAAGGCCATGCGCTAGGGGCTCATTGTCATAAGACTCGTAGCCGCTGGCTGGGGAGAACAAGACCTTCTTGGAGTTGGGGCAGTCACGTTGCATGTGGTCGTGCCCATCGCATTTGAAGCACACCTAGTCGCGGGTGCAATTTGCGCGTTGCGCTGTGGGCGCTGGGGCGCGTGCCGCTGCGGGTGCCGTGGGAGGCGGTTTGGCTGCAGGGCCAGAATTTGGAGCCTATGAAGATGAGCGCACATCAATAGGCAAAGCTGAATTGAAGGGTCTAGAATCATACCTCTTTGGCCTGGTGTTGGACCATGGCTCACGCTTCTGACGCAAAATTTGGTTGTGAAGCTGCATAGCCATGTGAGTGAGGGAATTGAGGTCCTTAATTGGCAAGAGCTCTAGTTGATCCTGAATGGGAGTGTTGAGGCCACTCAAAAAGTGGGTACGTAGCGCGGAAGGAGAGACACTCACGCCCGCCTTGTAATACATGTCCTCGAGCTTGGATAAAAACTCGAGAGGAGTCATAGTCCCTTGGCGAGTGAGGGCAATGTCCATGCGCATCCGGGTCTTGTAGTCCTGAGGCACATATTTCCGTGTCATGACGAACACAAGTTGGTGTCATTGCTCAATGGTAGGGAGATTGCGCCTAATGCGATCGGTAACATACTGATGCCACCATGTGCGCACCATGTGATCAGCTCTACTTTGTAGTGCTTATCTAGGAGTTGTTACCGGTGTTTAGGGTACCATTTGTAGGGATTTAGAGCACAACTGTGGAATATGGAGTTAGAGAGAAGAAGTGTGGATTTGGTGGTTTGGAGGAGCTAATTGAAGACATCCAGAAGACGAGGAGTAGACCACCTGAGGAGACGATGAAGAGTAGAGGAAGAATCCACACAAACGAAGGAAAGAAGAGCTGCCGCGAGCCACCGCGACCAGGGTGAAGGCCACGAAGCGTCTGCGGCGAGAGGCGAAGCGCGGAGCAACGAATGTCATGGCCGCGACCGCGGAATTCCCACCGCGCCCGCGGAATATTCGAAGCTGAACAGGTCGAGAGCAAAGTCTATTTTCCGCGACCGCGGAATTGGTGCCGCGACCGCGGAATGACATGGAGGCGGTCCGCGAAGTATTTCCGAAGTTTTTCTATCTTTTTCCTTTTCCGACTTTTCTTTATTTTATTTATTTCGAACCTTATAGTATTATTTCCTTTTAGATGAGGTTTGTGATCTTGGGCTTTAGGTTAAGTCTATTTAACCTAAATTCCATAGCCTCCATTCATCATCTAGAGATCGTTTTTCCATTCAGTATTGTTTTTCCTTTGAACTATGAAGAACTAAGCACTTTTGCTTAGTCCGACGATTGAAGCCTTCGTTTGATATACGGTTGTGAGATTCTATTTTTATTTCTTTTCCTTTGAATGTATTGATTCTCTTGTGCTTCATCCCATTGATTATTATTGATTTCTCTTGTTGGACGCAACTAGTTGTTATTGATAATTATCTATTGCTAGGGTTTGGTAATTACTGTTTGAGTTACCTTATTCATGAGTAGCAACTGCGATATTCTAAGAACTGTTTGGGACTAGTTTATTGTAGGGAGAATTAACTGTATGCAATAGTATGACTGTTTGCTACTCTTGCATGTATCTGTCGAAATTCATGTGCTCATTGCTGCTATTGAATTGGCGCGTGAGGTTTTCATAGTTAATTAATAGTTAGTATTCTCAGGGTCTGTTTGTCCTGTTTATAACTTATGAAAAGGAATAGGAACATTCATAGGAAGGAATTAGAGAGAATCTAGGATCAACCAATCAAATGAATGGTGGATATTTGTTTGGCTAAGTATTTTTCCCTAATTGATTTCAACCTTTTGTTTTGTTTACTTTGCTTTGTTTATTTGTTTCACAACAATCAACCAATTCCCCCCTTTGTTACCATTGCATGCGAACTTACATAAAGATTGACAACTCCTCCCTGTTGGGGTTGTGGCCAATAATGGCCACAAGCCCAGAGTTAGATCTTGGAAAGACAACACCCTGTACCGCTGGAATCTGATACCAATTGATGCGTAATAATGCCCTCGATTACGCGTAGATGAAGGATCATGGTAGGACATGAGTCTTCGGGTCCTTCTCTTTGGCAAACGAACGGATAGATATCAGCCTTCACTGAGATGGAGGTTGACGGCACTCTTGTGCTCGATGGGAATCGAGGAGGGGCGAGTGGGTTCGAGCAAATACTCGAATGCGTTTGTGGGTGATCCATGATGAGGATCGATCGGAGGGGTGATGATGTGACCCTGGGTCCCATCATGACCAAGAGCTTGCGGACCAGAGCTAGATCACTTCAAGAGAGCCAAGATGACCAAGTTGACTTGAGTGATGGCTCAAGTGTCCAAGAAGAGCCTCCAAGCCAATCACGAGGGCTCGAGCCATTGCATCCATCAAGAGCTCAAAAAGGCCTCGAAGGTCCAAGTCTAGCTTCTCTTGAGCCATTCAATCTTCTTATGGCGCGTCCGAGCGCGTGATTTATGTCTTGTTTATTTTATGGTGGTTTATGACATTTTTAGACAAGAATAAGTTGTTTTACATTAAACTTTGGGGTTTAGCCTTTGTAAGGCTTAATGGGCCTTGATGGGCCGCAACCTTGTATTTTCCTTAGTTTTTTGTTTTTGTTTTTGGCCTTTACAAGGCAGCAACTCTCTCATTTTTGGAACAACGTTGAATCATAATAGAATGGCAATTATTGTTTTTTCCTTAGAAACTCTCCTTTTCTCTCTTGTTGGTTGAGAACGATCTTCTCATCCTTCTTGCTAGTGTGTTGAATCATGTCCTTGTTGTGTGTTCATTGAGTGAGTCACATCTCAAAGAACAACCAACCCTTGTTCTTCATTTGTTGGTGAGTTGTATCCAGCCAAGGGGAATACATGTCCCTTCATTGATGCTTCCACCTCCATCATTGCATCTCCAACTTCATCTCCATCAATCTTCCATATCCTCCTCTAGATCTAGACGTCATCCCCATAAAAAATCATCAAAAAACTGAATCGTCCTCCATCCAAAACACTTTTCTCGTTGAACTCATTCCCGGAACTCTCAGCGACTTCTTAGTAGAATGAACACAACTTTCTATTCCTTGATCCGAATGCGCTAAACTTTTGAGGACATCATCTAGACGTCCAGATCTAACTCTGGGCTTTGGAATCACCCAATGTGGAGTTCAGGCCAGGGAGAACGAGCCAGTTGAAGGTAGGACGGATTTCTTGAAGTTTGATGTCGAATTCCTTGGAATCTAGGGGGCTTTACCTTGCACTGTGGACTTCACGATCCTTGAAACTCATCACGTGGTATCAGATCTACATAAGGTAATGCTCAAAATCTTGGTTTAAAGGCTTTAGATTTTCAGTTTTGCAAGCATAGATTCAAGCCCTAAAATTGAAATCTTGCGTCTTGTTGTTTGCGTCTTGTGTTGCTACATTTTTGTTGTGTTGTTGTCTTGCGTCTAGTGTTTACCATGTTGTTCTTGTGGCCATGTCATCTTGTGTTGATTGAGTCGAATTGTGGCTGCCAAACCTGAGAGAGAGGCGTGTGGAAGAGGATAATCAAGTTGTTGCGCCAGAATCCTATAATTTATGGATATCTTAACCAAGTTGTTGTGGCTGATTTTCTTGTTGATTGGCCACGCCTAACCTGAATTTGAATTGTTGTTGGCTGATTCACATTATTTTACCTTCTAAAATGTGTTGGCCATGCATTTTATTTTAGTCTTAGGAGTCGTTTGGTTGCACGCTATAATTGAACTTGTTGTTCTTGTGCATAAAACTGAAAAATCAACGTTAGAGATACGGGAAATACTCCTTGTGCAATTTAGTAGTTTGTGTTGCATTGTATTTCAGTCCTTATTCGTTTAAAGTCAAAAAAAAAGACGAATTTCATTGAAGTAAAAGTGGTTGAAAAACAGAAATACCCGACCTAGTAACATAGTAATGTTGCAACAAGTGAATCATTGTAAGTGCAAGTGAGTTTAGTAGCTTCTTTGACGTTGCTTGACTTAGTTTTTGCACAAGAACTTCAAATTTATTTGTGGTGTGTTTTCTTGTTTCTTTTGTCTTTGATTTGAGTCTAGGAACCCTAAGCCTACCCTGCATAGGTTGCTTGCTTGGCTGAAAGTCTTGATTCTTGAATCAAGGTTTTAAGCTCTTACTAGCTAATGGTCCATTGATAAGCTTAAGTTTCTATGGTCCTTGTGATTGGTTTTGCTTCAACTACTAACCTTGCAAGGAGAGTACATGGAGATGTCTAGCTTGGGCAGAATGTCACAAATGGATTATCTTTACTTTCGGGCTTATGGTGTGTACCCAAACTCACACGAGCACCTACAAGGAGTTTTGTGGCCAACGTCAAGGAGCTAGAGAGCCTATCAATAGGCCCATGGCGCCACAGAATGTACTAAGTCACCCACTTATAAGGGAGCACATTAGAGAAAGGAATCTTCCTCCACTTAGGCGGCAACAACAAGCTTCTAGGGACATGCCACCAAGGTATCAACCTATCCCTTCTTTTGGGCCATATTATTATTCTTCTAACCCTTTCGTGTAGGACAAGGGAGTCTATGACTCACCAAACTCATCTTTTAGCACATTTAAGGGTAGAGAAAGAGTGCCTCCACCGCCCCGGGATAGGACACGCGAAATTATATGTCATGTGTGATGGGCTTGGTCACTTGGCTGAAATTTGTCCAAACCAACTGATGTGTTCCTGCTTGTGATGAAGGATCTCTGATCTTGGTTGGGAAGTCGCGCGGGTTGAATCTGTAGAGGGAGGAGTGGAACGCGGTCTATGGGCTGGTGAACGCGATGGCTGATGGTGGTATTGCGATGGCGGAAGCGATTGTTGGAGGGGATAGATGACTTGAAGAGACAAGTCTGGGGCCGTAGCGTCGGCAACGGATTGGATAGACTCGATGAAGATCGAGTGGGTGTCGTAGCATCGGCAGCGGGTTGGATAGGCTCGATGAAGATCGAGTGGTTGCTGTAGCGTCGGCGGCGGAGTGAAGGAGATGCGAAGATAGAAGTGTTTTGACGTCCAATCAAAGGAAGGAGGCGATGGCTCTCAAACTTAAGCTTTGATTCAAATTAGACGTAACCTAAAATAGAAGGCTGAGTTGGCCTTTTATAGCGAGACTCGGATGGGCCAAGTCTTGCTTAATGGGCTGGCCCACGCAACACGCGTGGCACACACACCCCAAAGAAAACGCTGAAAATACTAATGTTCAAATAAATACAAAGTAATTCAAAGAACGCGTTCATCATTGACTACGAGAATCTTGAGATAGAACGCGTGAAATGATGATGGCGAGGATCTTGGCTGTAAAACGTGTGGAACGCGTGCAATGATGATGGCAATGATCTTGATGTAGAACGCGATCTCTGGGCTTAGCTGGAGTCGCTTGAATGAGATCGCGGTTTCTGTGCCAGATGCTAGAAGTATGATGAAGATCGCGGACTCTATGCGAGTCATGGAAGGAAGAACGCGGTCTTCATACTAGGCCTTTCTGAGCTCAAGGTCATGGCTTCTTCTTCTATGGTCGTCATGGAGGGCAGGATCGCATCACCCTCCCCCACTTGGCTGTGAAGCGTCCCCGCTTCACCATCATCGAACTTGTGCTCCTTATACTCGTGCAAATTCGCGACGTCGGAGGTTGCATGCACGCCATGTCCTCTGGGCATCTCAATCTGGTAAGCTTTATCTCCAATGCCCTTGACGACGCGGCATGGGTCCTTTCCGCGTGGATCCAACTGGTGCTTGTGCCGTGATATGAATTGGTCATCTTGCAAGCGCACCCAATGGAGGTCTCCAGTGTCGAACACGAATCGTCGGCGGCCGTGGTATAGCGGATAGGCACCAGACATCCAGTCGATTGTTTGTTGAAAGCCACGCAAGGGTGGTGGAGTTGGTGGAGGCGCTTCTTGCAAAGATTCTCTGACTGGGGTCTCTGGGGGGCAATGCGTTGGCACCAACAGTAAACATGGCGTGGTGCCGTGCAAGGAAGCATAGAAGCCGCTAGGTTGGCCAAGAAGCAAACTGTGCTCAGAGTGTTCTTTTGACGCGGTCTTTGTGTCGTCCTGGTCTCTAGATCGCGCTTTGGGCTCTATGTCGTTGGAAGCATCTCTAGGATCTGAGTGGGGTCGCGTTGACGTTGATGCGAACTTGTCTGCTTCCATAGTCTTGTCTCGATCACGCTCGACCTGATCCTGGAAAATCTCATGTAGAGACATATGTAAGAAAGTCACGTGCTTCCCATGGTATATAAACACATAGGTGTTTAGGTATGCATCGTGAAGTACGCGACGATCGGACTGCCATGGACGCCTAAGCAAGAGATGGGTGGCGTCCAGTGCAATCTCATCACAAAAAATTGTGTCTTTGTATGGACCAATGGAAAAGGGAAGAAGACACTGCCGTGAGACAGTGTTACCTGAGCTGGAAGATATCCCTCGTAGGTCATGTGGTGGTGGATGAAGTGTGGTCGGCAGACTGAGAGGGTTGACCACGTTCTCTTTGTTGTTGTTTAAGCTACTGCCACCATCAATGATGACACTAAACGACGTGGTAGTAACCAAGCAACGCGTTTGGGAGAGATTTTGGCGTTGGTCGGCAAGGTTGCCTTTCTCGGTGTCATCGTTGAGTCCTTCAATTGTCTCAAGCTGTGTCTCCTCCTCGTAAGACTCAACTTCCTTGGCAACAATGGAGAAGAGGACCTGCTTCTTTTTTGGACAATCCCATTGGGAGTGTGACTGTGGCTAAAAGTGCACAGTGCAAGTATCGTTGCTTAGCCTAGTCAAAGTAAAATATCCTAACAGACCCACTAAACAGGAGTATAGCAGACAAGTAAGGGTCGAACCCACAGGGAAGATCGATGAAGTATGCAAGTGTGAATGACAAGTAACACGAACGGGGGGTTTAGTTATCAAGAGAACACAAAGCAAGCAAAGCAAACAAGTTTGGTTTAGTTGAGGAAATATAATGAGGGAAAGTAGTCCTACTAGAGCGAGATCCACAGTAAAGAGATATAATTTGATCACAGAAATCTATTTTACCCAAGTTCTTTCACTATCCTTATAGTTGTTCCCACCCTGATCTTAAGTACTATTGATTCTCACAGTTGTCAATAGACTTATTACTATGCCAATGATAAAATACCACTGATTCTCACAGTTGTCAGTATACTTTACCACTAACACAGCAATAACATTGCACACAAGGATATAGGATACATGCAAATAGAAGGACGTACTAATACTCGCATGCAACTGATTCTCACTCACGATTGTACGCTCGGAACCCCTATACGCACAATCATGTTTGCCACTAGATATGCACTCGGAACCCCTATATGCAATCCTAGCAATTGATAAAAAGCATTCAACCTAGTTGATCAGGCTAAGAAGAATAACAAGAAATCAATAATCAATATAACCAAGAGAATCAAACCAACACTTATAAGGATAAGAACAAGGAATAGAAATCTCACAAACACATCAACTGTACTGCTTCACACGTCTAGTAGAACAAGGGAAAGTTAGTTCTCCATCAAAGGGGATGAAAAACTCTAATGTGAAATAACGTCTGAAAAATCATGTGTAGGTAAAAAAAGTCTCTAAGTGTCTATTAACCTAGAAAGAGAACTTAAATAGTCTTAGGAAACTAGGTTAAACTAATGCAAACAATAAAGGAAACAGAATAATAATAAAATAAAGTCTAAACGAAATAAAAGGAAAGTAACAGTCTTCTGGCGCGAGCCATTAAACACGGCCACCGCGGGGCGGTGAGATCCACCGCGGGGCGTCAGGCTCTCCACCGCTGGGCGGTGGCTTCCTCTGGCGCGGGGCTTCAACCTTCTCTGGGAGTCACCGCCGGGCCGCGGTGAATCTGGCGCGGGGCGGTGAGCTCACTCCTTCAGCTTCTTCAGCTCCTCTTCTTCTCTTCTGCTGCTCTTCAATCCTACCAAGTGTTTGGTAGTCTTCTCCAAGTATGCTCCAGCAGCTCCATCTCCATCTAAGCTGTAAATCCTGGGATATCTTCACTTCTCTCCACAACTTCCAGATTACCGACTTAGCACCAAAACTCATCCAAAACTCCTCCAAATCATGCTAATAGTTGCTAGTAAAGGTGTATGAAATAACACCTATCAAATTCCCCCATACTTAGACCTTTACTCGTCTCGAGTAAGCTAAAGAAAAACTCACTCTCTCAATCAACACCAAGGCCTCAGGAAGTACAAGAAAATATGACACTAGCAACTACAATATATCAACAATAAGCTCCAGACAACCAAAATAAGTGATGCAAATATAATCTAATCCTAACTCCAATCTAGCTCCTTATCGCTCCAGAGTGGCCTACCCGAACTCCTTATACCCCCTCTTCTTATGACACCTCGCCAAGGAATATCGAGAAATCCTAGAATCACTCTTCTTCTTTTACGCTCATCTTGCCAAGGCGCCCTTTTGGGTTTTCACCAAGCCACTCATTTCATTTTGCTAGATATCTCACATATACTCACATCACTCCAGTCCACTTTTGCCCTGGTCTATACCAGCCGGACTACCTGCTTTTTACCTGAACTGCCCTTTCGGATTTTCAGCTCATCCTAGGATTTTGATTGCCTTTTTCCTTCTTTTTGGCTTTTTCGATTTTTTTTATTTATTTTTAAGAAATTCGAATGAAAAATTACAAAACAGAAATGCAGAAAACAAAATGCAGAATCAAAGCTATGTACACTAGCTAGATAGATAGCAAGTCTATATCCCTCCCCCATACTTAAACCGCACATTGTCCTCAATGTAGAAGAGAACATCAAATGAAATAGGGGAAGAAGAAATAAACTTACTGTGGGTCCGATGGTGGTGGTGGTGGGAACCTCCCGAAGTAGTCCCTCATATGAGAGTCCATGGTGTCCAGACGCTCATCTACATCAGCACGGAACTAGGTCTGCCAAGTCTACAGACCGGTCTCTACTTGGGTGTTCCACTGATCTTGCCGCACTGAGAACGCGTCCCATCTAGAATACAACTCCTGCCAGGGTGCGACAGGACCGTATGAAGATGAAGGTGCATCAAACTGGGTAGACATGGGGTCATCTCCACCCACAGAATCAGCAGTAGCAACATCAAAACCACCACTAGGGCCCTCCCCAAACGGATCTGAAGGAGCAGCAGCAGGAGCATCATTAGTCATCATTCTGCTATCACTGGGAATCCACCAACCCGCATAAGAAGGGGAGTAGGCAAAGTCCCGGGGAACAATCAAAATGTGGCCATCATAGGATGACCAGACCAAATCACCATCCTTTCCCAATGGCTTCAGCATCGAGCACACCTTCATGTGCGCCATATCAAACACCATGTAGGCAACATGCCGAGGAATCTGATCGCAAGCTATCACTCCAACACAAAGGAGGGTAATCAGACCACCCCCACAAATATCACGTGGCTCACCATCACGAATCCTCTTCAAGGAACCCAGGAAAAGGGTAGCCCAACACGGCATGTACTCAACAACCTCCATGATGCTCATAAACCACCGGAAATCCTTCAGAGGGACCTTTCCATCATCAGCGTGGCCAAAGAAGTCTCTCATCATCACCTTGTGGATCAACCGCAGACACGGGTTCACCATCTTCGAATTCACCTCTTGGCCATTCCTGAACGTTCGGCCCATAGCAGCCCTTCAGAACTCCATCATCTCCGACTCTAGAATGCCACTAGACCACCCATCAGTTGGTAGCTTTGTAATGCCCAGGGCATCACGCACCACCTTAGGAGACAAAGAGTAGTCACGCCCATTGTAGGTGAACGTGACCCTCAGCAGATGCTTGTCGTCTGAGCCATTAGAGTACCTCTTGAAAGAGGCGATGAACTGGTAGCAAAGCTCTGGATATGCAGGGGCAGCCTTGTCCAGAAACTCCCCTAACCCACACTATGCCAAGCACATGGACACACACGCCAGCATTCCCATCTCGGCCAAGGTCGGCCTATCAAAGAACTTAGAAGCCAACACCTTCCTCTCCTTCACAATGTTATAAACCTCACTCTCATCCCTTGCAGCCACTTGCTTCTTGCCTTTAGGTGCCATAAGTAAAGAATTGAATTGCTCAAAACAAAGGGCAGCCAAGGGGACTTACAAACGAGCACAAACGATGACTCCTGGATGCCTCGACGCGGGGCGGTGGATGAATCGCCGGGTCGCAGTGAGGACAACTGGGAGGTCTGGCCGGGTCGCGGCGAGGTCGACGCGGGGCGGTGGCAGCAGCGACGCGAAGCGGGTACAACACGGGGCGGAGCGACAGCGAGGCGGAACTACAACGACGCAGTGGGGATGTGTTTGGCTTGTTTGTGAGGCTAGACTCCAAATTGGGGGATTTGGGCTAGATTTGGCTCAAGGTCGAGAGGGGTTGTGGGAGAGTGAGGGAAAATGTCTTGGGAGCTTGAGGGAGGCGTGAGAATGGAGGGTGTGAGATAGTGGGGGCTAGGTTAGGGGAAAGGTGAAAGGGAAGGAAGGGATGATGGGCCGGTCATGTACCATGGCCCAAAAGAGAGAAATCTTGGCCCAAAAAGTGGCCCAATCCGTCAAAACCTCAGTTACCACTCAAGAAATAAAATTTTTGCTCACCCGTTTAAGGTTTTTTCGGGGCCCTTTATTCTTGTTTTTTTTTATAGAGTCGAGAAATCATACCTGACCTCCACCGCGGGGCGGTGGGCTCTACCGCGGGGCGGTGAGGAACGCCGTGAGGCGGTGGGAATGGCTGTGCACAACGTCTCTTCTCAAGTTTACTTTCGTACCTGAAATGTGAGTAACAGGCGAACGAAATAAAGCAAAATAAACTACGAAAATAATCTAAGGAAAAAAAAAGAAAATCAAAGAAAGACTAACACGGGTTGCCTCCCGAACAGCGCCTTGGTTATCATCGTTGGCTCGACGTACTGCAAATCAACTACCATCTGGAGTAGGATCCCCTCGGAATCCTCCTACTCGTCTCTTCATGTTGAGACCTCTCATGGAAAGGTT
This sequence comes from Rheum nobile, assembly GCA_027886185.1. Classification (NCBI taxonomy): domain Eukaryota; kingdom Viridiplantae; phylum Streptophyta; class Magnoliopsida; order Caryophyllales; family Polygonaceae; genus Rheum; species Rheum nobile. Next base: position 1,674,081 of record WOAB01000789.1, on the reverse strand, counting down.
TAAACCTTAGACCATGCTCCCTCTTTGCCATCGACTCCATGCTGACTTCCTTTGGAGTATCTCCCCCATACTTAGAACGATGTGGGGGCCGATATGGCTCGATCTGAATATGTTCTACATCACTGGATAAAGGCTTACAGCCTTGTATGGTTAGTGTAGGGGGGCGAGTGCCCAAAATGGAGGGAATGGAATCTCCTATGTCATCCAACAAGACATCACCAACATGTAACTCATGCGACTCAATAGGTTCATCAATAGAGGAACAATCAACTATGGTCTCTACTGCATCAAGTTTAACATTTTCAGGCACATGATTATCAATATCACTAATGCAGCAAGGGGTAGGCAATTCAATGGAGTTGGCTTTATGAATATTATGCTAAAAAATTATTCCATCAAATTCCATAGTCAAAGTTCCACTGTCTACACAATCTTTGTCATGGATGTTTTCATAAAAGGTTGCCCTAGCATAACTGGAGCGACCTGCTCATCATAGACCATATCCATAACAAAAAAGTGAGCAGGAAAAATCAAAGAGCCTATCCTCACAAGAACATTTTCCACAACACCATTAGGGGGTACACAAGAACCATCAGCAAGTTGTATAACAATGTTAGAATCATACAAGGGTCCTATTCCTAAATCCTCAATCAAAGAATAGGGTAACACATTAATTGAGGCACCCAAGTCTAACAAGGCTTTCTCAAATCGATGCTCACCTATAGTGATAGGAATAGTAAATGTACCTGGATCCTTGCACTTCTCAGGCATGCGTCTCTGAACTACTGCTGACACATGTTCACTCACTGGAATCTTCTTTTGAGCCTTTTGCTTCTGAGTCCTCTTCACGGTGCACAACTCCTTCAAGAACTTGGCATATCGAGGGATAGCCTTGATAAGCTTGATCAGGGGAATGTTCACCTCACAGTCCTGAAATGTCTCGAACAGATCACTGTCTTCAGCTACTCTCTTGGCCTTCAGCGCCTCAGGGAAAGGTACTGGTGGCTTCTCGGAACCTAGAGGAGGGAATAATGGACGAACATAATCGTCAACATAGGTTTCTTCAGCAGAGAGAGATTTTTTAGGACCAGATTGCGACAGCCCCACCGCGGGGCGTTGGACATTGCCACGGGGCGGTGGGTTCGCGGTGTCTTTACTAGGGTCAGGCGTCGGGTCGCGGTGAAAGTCACCGTGGGGCGGTGCCGACACGTCTTCTTTCCTGGCTCCTCCTTCAATTTCTGGCCGGGCTGCGGTAGGATCCGCTGTGGGGCGTCCGATGAATTTCTCCTTCTCGATCTCGTTTTCCTTCTCAGCTATAGGAGCAACGTCCAACTTTTTACCACTTCTGAGGGTAATAGAGCTCACATTCTCTCTGGGGTTCACAGTAATCTGAGAGGGCAGGGAGTTGGAAGTCCTTTAGTCGATCTTAGTCACAGCATCAGCTAACTGACCAATTTCTCTCTCCATGTTCTTCAAACTTGACTCAGTAGCCTACACGTGCGTGGCGAAATGCTGAGTCAAAGTTCTGAGCATATCCTCAGTAGAAGCACCAGAGCTTTGGCCTTGGGGCCTCTGTTGGTATGGGGCTCTCTGCTGGTATTATTGTTGTGTCGGCTGGTATTGTTGTTGTTGCACTGGTTGTTGACCACCTTGAGGGTCACTCCATCTAAAACCTGGGTGGTCTCGCCCTCTCGGATTATAATTGGGTTGTCCACCAAACTGTGGTCTAGGGGGTCCATAACCTCCTATAGCATTAACTTCAGCAACACCTTCCTCCTGCAGCTGAGGACAAGCGTCGGTGGGTGGTATTGATCAGCGCAAAGTCCACATGCCTTGACTTGTTGAGGGGCATTCTGGTTCGCCATCCTCTTCACCATTTCTTTCAGCTCGGCTAACTCGGTCAACACTGGGCTTGGTACGGCAGGGGTCACAGCATTGACCGCCTTTCTCTAGTATGTCTTCCCAAAACTCCTAGTGCTCTCACTCATCTCCTGAAATCTCTCCATGGATGCGTCTGGTGTCAGATTCATGATGCTTCCACCGCATGCAGCGTCAACCATCCATCTCTCCTGGTCCAGCAGACCATTGTGTAAATAGAAAACAAGATCCTGCTTGGCGTATCCGTGGAATGGGCAGCTGGAGCAAAGCCTCTTATACCTCTCAAGATAATCATACAACGTCTCATCACCAGCCTGCTCAATATTGGCAATTGCCTTTTTCAAGGCATTCGCCTTCTTCGTTGGAAAGTACTTGTCCAGGAACGCCTTGTACAGTTTATTCCAGGTATCTATGGTTCCTGGCGGCAGATGATAATACCAATCACTCGCAGAGTCTAGCAGGGAGAAACCAAAAGCTCTCATCTTGATCAGATCTTCCGTCACGTTCCTGGGCTTCATAGTCATGCAGACATTGTGAAACTTGCCCAAGTGAGAGATCGGGTCTTCTCCACTCAAACCATGGAACTTAGGAAGATAGGCAACAACTCCAGACTTCAGCTCAAAATTCACCCCTTCGCCAAGTGCAAGGATGACGATAGCCAGGGGTTGTGCTCCAATATTCGGCTCAGTCAATTCTCTCAGAGTCTCAGCCATTTCAGCAACAGGGATGTCAACTGGCTCAGTCGGCTCAACGATCTCAACCTCTACTTCTTCTTCTCCTTGATCGCGTAGGTTCGCACGAAACGATCTGTCGACTTCTGGATCAAAAGCTATGAGAGGAGAGTCAGTAGAACGATGTCGACCATAAGATAGGTCTCCACCAAAAATCAATCACAAAAACACACAACAAAACAGAAACCTTCCCCGGCAACGGCGCCAAATTTGACGGTGGCTAAAAGTGCGCAGTGCAAGTATCGTTGCTTAGCCTAGTCAAAGTAAAATATCCTAATAGACCCACTAAACAGAATTATAGCAGACAAGTAAGGGTCGAACCCACAAGGAAGATCGATGAAGTATGCAAGTGTGAATGACAAGTAACACGAACGGGGGGTTTAGTTATCAAGAGAACACAAAGCAAGCAAAGCAAACAAGTTTGGTTTAGTTGAGGAAATATAATGAGGGAAAGTAGTCCTACTAGAGCGAGATCCACAGTACAGAGATAAAATTTGATCACAGAAATCTATTTAACCCAAGTTCTTTCACTATCCTTATAGTTGTTCCCACCCTGATCTTAAGTACTATTGATTCTCACAGTTGTCAATAGACTTATTACTATGCCAATGATAAAATATCATTGATTCTCACAGTTGTCAGTATACTTTACCACCAACACAGCAATAGCATTGCACACAAGGATATAGGATACATGCAAATAGAAGGACGTACTAATACTCGCATGAAACTGATTCTCACTCACGATTGTACGCTCGGAACCCCTATACGCACAATCGTGTTTTCCACTAGATATGCACTCGGAACCCCTATATGCAATCCTAGCAATTGATAAAAAGCATTCAACCTAGTTGATCAGGCTAAGAAGAATAACAATAAATCAATAATCAATATAACCAAGAGAATCAAACCAACACTTATAAGGATAAGAACAAGGAATAGAAATCTCACAAATACATCAACTGTACTGCTTCACACGTCTAGTAGAACAAGGGAAAGTTAGTTCTCCATCAAAGGGGATGAAAAACTCTAATGTGAAATAACGTCTGAAAAATCATGTGTAGGTAAAAAAAGTCTCTAAGTGTCTATTAACCTAGAAAGAGGACTTAAATAGTCTTAGGAAACTAGGTTAAACTAATGCAAACAATAAAGGAAACAGAATAATAATAAAATAAAGTCTAAACGAAATAAAAGGAAAGTAACAGTCTTCTGGCGCGAGGCATTAAACACGGCCACCGCGGGGCGGTGAGATCCACCGCGGGGCGGTGAGATCCACCGCGGGGCGTCAGGCTCTCCACCGCTGGGCGGTGGCTTCCTCTGGCGCGAGGCTTCAACCTTCTCTGGGAGTCACCGCCGGGCCGCGGTGAATCTGGCGCGGGGCGGTGAGCTCACTCCTTCAGCTTCTTCAGCTCCTCTTCTTCTCTTCTGCTGCTCTTCAATCCTACCAAGTGTTTGGTAGTCTTCTCCAAGTATGCTCCAGTAGCTCCATCTCCATCTAAGCTGTAAATCCTGGGATATCTTCACTTCTCTCCACAACTTCCAGATTACCGACTTAGCACCAAAACTCATCCAAAACTCCCCCAAATCATGCTAATAGTTGCTAGTAAAGGTGTATGAAATAACACCTATCAGAGTGATCGCATCCTCCACACATGATGCATGCACTGTCATGTGCGGGGTCATTGCCCTGGACTTGGGCCTTAGACGCGGTTGTGCGAGACGCCGTGGAAGTGGGCATCGCAATTGTGGCGTCACGGCCTTGGTTGTATGCGGTGAATCCTGAGACTGGAACACGCACATCAGGATTAAGGGAGGGACTAGTGTGGTGATCATACCTGCTTTGGCCCTGATATTGCCAAGATGAGTGCGTGTTACGGTCGAGCTGGTGGTGGTCCTTTACTTCATGGCATTGGTATCGAGGCTGGGCAGGGGCTAGGTTGGGCGCGTAGTGTGGCACGGCGTCATAGAGAGAGTTCTCGTAGGCACGCACACCATGGGTTCTATCGTGTCCAAGCTGGCACCTTTCGCGGCCTGGGTGATCTTCTCCGCGAGCAAACCCGTTCCTGGGCGCGTCGGCATCGTCTCGTCGGCGTCTTCGCGACTGGGCTTCATAGTCTGCTCGGTGAACATATCTGGGCATCACATCGCGGCGCTCGCCGCCAATGTCACGAGCACGATCTCCTTGGGGCTGGAGACGCGGTGGAGGAATCCAATCCGATGGGTGGTCCTGCGATTCAATTGGATCTCCAATAGTGGGGTAAGAATAGCCAGAATATATCATACCTGAGTCCTCAACTTCCTCGTCGTCGAACTCCTCAAAGGCATGATGGATCGTCGGCGTCGTGTAGCCATAGCCATTTGAGGCATAGCGCGGTGTGCGCGTACTCTGGTGGCCAAGGTGGTCACGAACGGTGAAAGGGATGGGTATTGTTGTAGGTGGTCTCACGCAATGTTTGTCGTGCTGTGGGCATCGAAGTGATCGTCGCGGTGTAGTATCTTCTCTCGCGTTGTGGCGCGATCTGTTGTCTCGGGGCGCGGAGGGTGGTTCATCGCGTTGAACAACTTGGAGTTGAGCAACTTGGTGACGTAACTCCTGTATGGTTTGGATTTAAGCAACTTGGCGCCGTAACTGCTGTAGCTCGCGTTGTTCATCCGAGAGCTCCAAAAGGGGATCTTCATCGTGATGGTCTTGTTGTGGCGCCAATGGTGGGTTTGGCGCATTCTCATTACCTAAGACAATATAACCAGACATCGTGAGTAAAAATGAACAAAAGACAACACAACCAAAGATCAAGCAAGCAACTAGCAAGTAACAAGTGTTCACGTAGGAGGGCGCGTTCTTTTGGCCGTGAGGGCGGCTTAAGGCAAAACACAAAACAAGTGTGATATGCAAGAATAAAACCAAACGAAACCAATTGAATAAAGTCTTAACCTCTTACGTAAACAACACAAACACACAAGAACCAACCTTCAAGGTGTTAACCTAGACGGTGGAGAGATGAAGAAGATGAGCCGAGCCGAGAGGGGGAAAGAAGGTTGCCTTATTTTGGCTTTCCTTCTCTTTTTTTTTTTAAAAAAATTGTCGCGTTCTTTTTTATCATGCGACTTCGTCTCCTTTTTTTCTTTTTTTTTTGAAATTCAAATCTGAGATCTTGTTTGACTTTGATTGAAGATCGGATAAGAATTAAATGAAATAAAATAAAATCGGCTAAGTAACTAAATGGAGAAAGAAATCGCGAGATTGACGCGATAGGAGAGAGAAAATTGATGCAGATTTATGGCGATCAATCAACAAGAAGATATGGCATTTATGGCATGCGGAATTCACGTAATCAATTAAGCAAATTAAGCAATTAATTCCAACAGATTTTACGCGCACAAATCTCGCGAGGGAATCAAGCAATGATCGGCCAAGAGATGCTCTTGTAGGAACCGAAAGGATAAGCATGTGTTTGAAGAAGAAAAAATTGAGTAACTATGGCGGAAGCAATGATGATGGGGGAGAAAAAAAATCGTGAAAAAATGAAAACTTGACAAGCGACTTACAAGATCAAAGGCTCTGATGTCAGTTGATGCATTCCTGCTTGTGATGAAGGATCTCTGATCTTGGTTGGGAACTCGCGCGGGTTGAATCTGTGGAGGGAGGAGTGGAACGCGGTCTATGGGCTGGTGAACGCGATGGCTGATGGTGATATTGCGATGGCGAAAACGATTGTTGGAGGGGATAGATGACTTGAAGAGACAAGTTTGGGGTCGTAGAGTCGACAGCGGATTGGATAGACTCGATGAAGATCGAGTGGGTGTCGTAGCGTCGGCAACGGGTTGGATAGGCTCGATGAAGATCGAGTGGTTGCCGTAGCGTCGGCGGCGGAGTGAAGGAGATGCGAAGATAGAAGTGTTTTGACATCCAATCAAAGGAAGGAGGCGATGGCTCTCAAACTTAAGCTTTGATTCAAATTAGACGTAACCTAAAACAGAAGGCTGAGTTGGCCTTTTATAGCGAGACTCGGATGGGCCGAGTCTTGCTTACTGGGCTGGCCCACACGACACACATGGCACACACACCCCAAAGAAAACGCTGAAAATACTAATGTTCAAATAAATACAAAGTAATTCAAAGAACGCGTTCATCATTGACTACGAGAATCTTGAGATAGAACGCGTGAAATGATGATGGCGGGGATCTTGGTTGTAGAACGCGTGGAACGCGTGCAATGATGATGGCGAGGATCTTGATGTAGAACGCGATCTTTGGGCTTAGCTAGAGTCGCTTGAATGAGATCGCGGTCTCTGTGCCAGATGCTAGAAGTATGATGAAGATCGCGGACTCTGTGCTCGATGCGAGTCATGGAAGGAAGAACGCGGTCTTCATACTAGGCCTTTATGAGCTCAAGGTCATGGCTTCTTCTTCTATGGTCGTCATGGAGGGCAGGATCGCATCACCAACACTACACTTACAAGGATGAAGGATCCTTTGAGAGTGAAGCTTTGGTTGATGCTTGTGTGGGAGAGGAGGTCAAGAATGAACTGAATGCTAGTAACATGCCCCTAGTGTTAGGCAGCAAAGAAAAGCCGCTTAAGGGTCATGATGCCAAGGAAGACAATTTGGTGGTTCAAAAAGAGGCTTAAGATGAGGGTGCTCTTGCTATTGAATCACCATCGTTTATGGCCAACGGAAAAGAGCTTGAACAAATGGAAAAAGATGAGGAAATCTTGGAGCCATCTCCAACTCCTTCAAGACGCAAGTGTTGTCCTACAATCAAACGTAGCTCCTTAGCATCATTATCTACCCCATGGTTCGACTTGACACACATGGTTCCTTCAAGCTTGCCATCTCTTCTACAAGATGAGGTTGATGCAAAAAATGTCAAACTGGCTGAAGATTCTGATTCTGACCTTGCGAAGAAGGAAGTCCAATCTAGGACTCATTCTAGGGAAGTATCACTTGCCCTTATGTGGCTTATTCTATTCCATTCGCTTGATAATGAATATCTTTCTAGGAGTATAGAATTCCAAGTGCTTAAATCTGTTTTTGAGTGTAGGACTAGATACTCATGCATGCACCAAAGTTCTCTTGCTCAATACATGACTTGTGGAATGCATCTAGTTCATAGTGCTTTCGTCTTGCTCCAGCATGCATGTTATGTTGATAGTTACTTTAATAAACTTGTATGTAGGACTAAGAAGAAAGGGGTAGCTTATGCATGCATCCTTGCATGTCATAGACCCTTTCCTAGGACTATGTTTTTTTGCTTGCATTACAGTACCATGTCTCAAATCATGTCCAAGAAGTTGCATCTAGTTCATTTTCTTACCTTCATGTCTAAGTATTCTATTAGTTTAAACCGTTTTATCATGAGGCATATGCTTAGGCAAAAGAAGGGAAGTGGCATAACATGTGCATGCATCCTTGCACATCATATAGAACTTGGAAAATTTGAGCTTACATCCTTCAATTTTCTTGGTAGAGTTCGAGAGCCTCGTTTTACTGATTTTCTTGTAAGGCACTTGAATTCGAGGTCGAATTCTTCTCAAGAAGGGGAGGATGATGTGACCCTGGGTCCCATCATGACCAAGAGCTTGCGGACCAGAGCTAGATCACTTCAAGAGAGCCAAGATGACCAAGTTGACTTGAGTGATGGCTCAAGTGTCCAAGAAGAGCCTCTAAGCCAATCACGAGGGCTCGAGCCATTGCATCCATCAAGAGCTCAAGAAGGCCTCGAAGCTCCAAGTCTAGCCTCTCTTGAGCCATTCAATCTACTTATGGCGCGTCTGAGCGCGTGATTTATGTTTTGTTTATTTTATGGTGGTTTATGACATTTTTAGACATTGGTTTAGTTGTTTTTACATTAAATTTTGGGGTTTAGCTTTTGTAAGGCTTAATGGGCCTTGATGGGCCGCAACCTTGTATTTTCCTTAGTTTTTTTGTTTTTGTTTTTGGCCTTTACAAGGCAGCAGCTCTCTCATTTTTGGAACAACGTTGAATCATAATAGAATGGCTGTTATTGTTTTCCTTAGAAACTCTCTATTTCTCTCTTGTTGGCTATGAACGGTCTTCTCATCCTCCTTGCTTGTGTGTTGAATCAAGTCCTTGTTGTGTGTTCATTGAGTGAGTCACATCTCAAAGAACAACCAACCCTTGTTCTTCCTTTGTTGATGAGTTGTATCCAGCCAAGGGGAATACCTATCCCTTCATTGACGCTTCCACCTCTATCCATGCGTCTGCAACTTCATCTCCATCAACCGTCCATCTCCTCCTCCAGATCTAGACATCATCCCCATCAAAAATCATCAAAAAACTGAATCGTCCTCCATCCAAAACACTTTTCTCGTTGAACTCCTTCCCGGAACTCTCAGCGACTTCTCAATATAATCAACACAACTTTCTATTCCTTGATCCGAATGCGCTCAAATTTTGAGGACAGCGTCTAGACGTCCATATCTAACTCTGGACTTTGAAATCACCCAATTCGGAGTTCCGACCAGAGAGAACGAGCCAGTTAAAGGTAGGACAGATTTTTGGAAGTTTGCTATTGAATTCTTTGGAATCTAGGGGCTTTACCTTGCACTGTGGACTTCACGATCCTTAAAACTCATCAGGTGACGTCGAAAGCTTAAGGGGCGGAGACAAGTTCTCAACGACAAAGCTTAAGCAATATATTCAACGTAAGCAAAACAATACAAGGGTTTGGCTTTTATAGCCAATCGGTATGGGCCATGGGCCGCAAGCAAAACTAGCCTAATGGGTCGGCCTCTTAAGCATAAGAGGACACACGAACAAAAATAGAAAGTTTATGAAAATGGAAAGTGCTAAAAATAACTCAATTAAAAATAGAAAGCTCCACAAATAGCAAAATAACCTCAAAATAGCAAAAGTACTAAGATAGGTGTGGCTGCATTCATAGTCGGGCGCCAAGGCGAGTGTCGCAGAGGCGGGCGCTATGGAGGCAGGCGGCGAGCGTTGTGGCGCTATGGCGATGAGGCCTCCTACACTGGCGCACCAGGCATCAAATCCATGGGGGCGACGCTGAGGCATCGAGTATCACAACAAGCATGGGCGGCGACAGTGTCGAAGAGGAGCCAGCGCAGGCGATGGAGCGGGCGACGAAGTATTGCGTCGCTTGGGTGATGGCCTTGGCACGAGCCCTATTCACGGAGCCATTGGAGCGCTGGCTCATTGCTTCTTCCTCTTCAAGGGCGGTCATCAAGGGCAAGGTCGCATCAAGATACATCCGTATAGGGGAAATAACAAGTTCAGTCGGACGTGGAATTAAGGGTGTGTTAGATAATGGAGTTTATAAAGAGTTTTTTGTTTATAAGTAGTTGATAAATAGGGTTGTAGAAAAAAAAAATGGTAAAAAGGTGGTTTTTATGGGTATGTATGTATTTTATTAGAAAAGTGTGAGTAGTGGAAATTAGTAAAATAATTTTATTACACGTTTATCGAAATATATATAAGTATGTTTTTGAAATAAAGTGTTTATAACTTAATAAACAAACTCAACCAAACAAAGCCTAAAGGATTCGCCAGAGGCATGCCCAATGCGCACATCAAACGAGAACTTTCCGGACTCAAAACAGTTGTTGAGGTTTGTGTTACAAAACAAAATTTACAGTTATCAATTCCGATGAAGTAAATTAGATTTTTCTATACGGAAAAAATTCGGTCAAATTTGGCCTATTTCGTTTTTGGTTTAAAATTATGGGATGGTTTAACAGGATTTGTGAATTTACACAGCGGCAAGTTGTATTCTAATGTGTGTCCATGGGTACACAATAAAAACTCCATATATAATAATAATCATTTATCACTAGTTTAATTTTTTTTCTAAGGGTTCACCCATTCTACATAAGAGAATATTATGTAGAATATTTTGGAAAAAGTTTTTAAATTCAAACTCTTAACATATGTCCATATTAGACAAATCCTTTTATAAATTAACATAGGCAGATATAGCATGTGGCAATAGTGGTTGTAACTCCTACAATGCTTGAAAATGTCTTCAAATATTTTGATCCTGCTGGGGGGTGGGGGGGAATTCCCAGAGATATAATCGAAATAATTCTGTGATGCAAACTTGCAATTTGCAAACTAGATTTACACCGTAGAGATTTATTAGCCTACATTTTGCAAAACTGCAAACAGCATACCATATTAGACCTAATTTTTGTTTCCAATTAGTAATGATGAGTTCACAAAACCCCAAAACAAGTGGCGACGTTATACTCTGGATTAATTTAACCCATATGCTTAGGATCCGAATAACTGAATAAGATCGAACTTGAATCTGCAGTTTCAGACATAAACCCGATTTTGTAATGAAGCAAACACCGCCAAAAGATAAAGTGACGACAAGAAAAGTAGAAAAATAGATGGGTGAGTGACTGAACCATTGTCATTAATAGTTGCAATCTAAACGCAAAATCAAACGAAATTGTTCCTAGGCATCACACAAGCACAACGCGTTTATGAACTAGAAAGATAACAAGGAAATGTGTCAGATATCATTTACAGTCTTAAGATTCAAAGTTTTGAACCATTTGGTACTTGGATCTAAAGAGTACAATCTAATCAAACCCTCTAAAGAACTAAACTAAAACAATGAGCAAGCCTAGGATCTATTTATATGCAAACTGAAGCATAAGAATCCTGCAGCCAAGGGTTGTATGAGATAAGAGAATTGCAATAGCATGTGCTAGTCTCAGAGCTGAGTTCTTACAGGTTGCTTGTGCTCCATGCACAGATCCTCAGCAGCTGCAGCATCCTCCGTTGTTCTGCATCTGCATCTGCATCAGCTCTTGATGAATCTCTTCTACTACCAGGCTCTTCTGCCTCTCAAGGCACTTCATCCTCCTCTTGATATCTCCAAGCTCCCTCTCCATCAAACAAAGCCTCCCCTTAAGAGAGAGATTCTCCTCCTCCAGCTGCGATATGTGCGTGTCCTGATCATCCACTCGGTTCCCCAAGCCAATGGTAGGGTACACCATTTCGAAGCGGCTCAGGTCATGATCCAGCCTTCTCTCCACCTCCAAATGCTCCTCCACGTCACTCTCACTCGAATCACCCTCCTCCGCCTCCTGTCCAGGAGAAGACCGTAACCTAATCAACCCTTTCATGCTCCCATAGCCATCCACGCCCCATTCTTCCTTGGCCATGTCAACCAACGCTTCTCTCGACGGGGAGAAATTCGGAGTAGGAAGCACGGCAGGTGTCACAGGGCACGGAGAAACCAGCGACGCAATCCCGCCTTCCTTCTTCGCTCGGATTAGATACGAGGTGGTGTTCCTAGGAGCATGGGCGTAAGGCGCCATCCTGTTGAGCTTCTTCTGATGAAATCTCCCGGCCTTCAGCCGATTCTGGTGTTCAACTTCATTCAGGCATGGCGCCTTGTAGCCTCCTCCAGCACGAATAGCCATTTCCTTCCTCCGCACATTTTTCCTCCCCTTCCAGTTGCCTCTCCCCTGCTTAACACCACCGTAATTAGGCTTCATCTGGTTTGGGAACTTCAAATTGTTCGTCGGAGGCATGTTGTGAGGCTGATGTGGCAAGTTCATCATCAACTGGTTCAGCATTGAAGGTTGGGAAATCATCTGCGGTGGGTTCATCCGGCTAACCATTGCAGGCTGGCTCACTGTTTCCGAGTGCAACATCTGAAATTGATTCAAAGCATGTGATTGGTTCATCAACTGTTGAGATGGATTCGTTTTATACGACTGAGAGTGATTGATTACCTGATACTGGTTCATCAATTGGCAATGGTCGCTCATTAGATTGTTTCTTTATTACTGCAAGAAAACCCTAAAACCCGAACAAAAAAGTACGAGAAACCGCGCAAACAAAACGGAAAAGAAAACGTTAATCAAAGCAAACTTCCAATTCAAACTGAATTCACCGCACAAACCGACAAGGTTGGAAACGAAAAAGAAAAAGAAAACTCAAGTGAAAGTTCAGATTCAATTACAAGAACCGTCGATAGAAACCCTAGCAATTTGACAAGGCCAAATCAACAATCAATCGAGTGCGCAATCGACGAAACAAGAACAAGAATCCGATTCTCTCTCCTCTCCTTTTTAACTTGTTTTAAGCGGTATTTATTTTCGTGAACGTTCACAAACAATTCGATCTGAAGATTTTCTTGTGAACCTAATTGAAAGAGGAACGAATAAAGCAAGAATTCGTAGGCCCTGTGGGTATTTATAGGCAGATGTTGAGAATTGACGGTTAGATCTATGCCTTACGTGGACGGTTGAAATTTCTTGTACGTGTCAAGCACGGGATATGCGTGGCTTTGCCGGCATTGGCTGATATTCGCGCTTGAGACGAGAATACCCCTGGATTTCATAATAACTACTCAAACCCTGCCTTACTAGTTACTTCCTATTCATTCTACGGGAGTGCTATTCGGATTATTTCAGCGTAAATTGTCATATGATATCGTTTGGATATGACAATTTGAAGTTAATTGATAATTTTTTCTTGTCACGGACAATTATCCAAATTGGTAAAATTTATTTGTCAATTGAACTCTTCTATGAACCCATCCCTCTTCCTTCCTTCCTTTTGACGTGTACACTTGCGTTGAAGCTCTTCAGCTTTCAACATCGTTTTCATCTCTTTTATGTTACCCAAAGAATTCTTAGTTGTTCCACCAGTGGATGTGTGGTGGTATTTTTTTGTCTTGTGTTTCCACCTTAGTGGTTCTAAAAACAACTCCTACTCCCATCTCTCCCTCATACTACTTGTTATAATCAAGAACTAATCTCTTTTGGATTTGTTTTTCAGTCTCTGATTCTTCCAGATCCTTTCTTTAAAAACGTTCTTCCACAACGATGATCAGCCGCCTCAATAACAACTCTGATGATCTGCTCCGACTATTTCCGCTGCATCCTCGGCCGCAACGCCTCCTCTTCTGGCAGAGGATCGTTCCTGAAGATGGGCCTCGCCTTCCGATTCTTGCTCATGTGGGTCTGAGCGTCGATGGCGAGGTTGCCTAACTCCTGGTTGGTGATCTTCCCTCAGATCTACTTTACTCTATTGACCCCTCCCATGGTGAAATTCCATCAGGATGTCTTCGATTCAGCCTTCTCTGTCTTTCCATCATATTGCCTTACAGTGGATTGGTGCCCACCCAATTGCCCTTCATCGCATGTGTAGGTATTTCTTCCCAACTCAATTTAATTTTGCTAATCCATCACTTATCACGTGCTAATTTTGATCTTTGCTTTTATTATATTGATTTTATATGCTTTAGCCGAACCTATTTTACTATTCTCTACATCTTTAATTTATTGACCAACATATTCTACACGAATTTTGAAGTTAGACATAATATGACTTCATTCTTTCTTAATCCTATTTGGGTACTTTTATTTTTTTTCCCTTACAAAACATATGTCATGCCATTACTCATTCCTTATCCTTCAAATAAGCTTTATATACCTCATCACTATTTTGTCCATATATATGATATGTGATATTAGCTACTTCATTGTTTCTACTCTTTTTCAAGACGTGCAGCTACTTATTACTCCCTATTCCTTGGCTTTTACTCCTAATTCTGCAAAACTTTGTTTTCCTGCACTTCATTTTTTATGTATGCAAGGTTTCATTTTTATTGTCAAATTTATCATGGCTTTGTCTTCTTTTTATATTTGGAATCTTGTTTTCCATTTCTGTTATTTTTGCTGCCATGTTATATTTCATGCTATTTTCGTTTTTTGTCTCAACCAGGCAACCTCTTTGGTTTGTCATATGAACTCATCATGAACTCTCCATATGAACCATTCTCTAAACACTTTAATTTCATGTGTACATATTACTGTCAAGCAAAACTTTTACGTTTGCCTTCTTATATCACTGAGAATTATAACATTAATATTATTTTTATCATTCTTATAAATTTAATGGATTCATGAAAAATGGATATTGGAACTGTCAGGGTTCCAGAACACGTAACTTCTGGACTGAAATTGGATTTATAAGACATATTAACCATCTTGATTTTCTATGTTTGTCCAAAAGTAAATAGAATGTAATACCACCTTCGGCCATCTACCACAAAGCATGATTTAAATAAATCACTATGTGCCCCTCACTTGGCACGAAAGGCGGCCTTTGGTTGCTCTGCACAAATTCAACTTTTCTACCGCATACTAAAATCATTTACAACAATGACAATACAATTATTTTGGAATATGAACGTCTGGATATTCACTTTCTCCTTTTTTTCATTTATGCCCCGTCCCGTGAGGAAAATAAATTATGCTTATGGGAAAATATATGAATGCTAATTATGAATTATAATTTACCAGTCATTCTTATAGGGGATGTTATCATATCATCAAATTTGACACTAAGAGACAAAGGAATTGATATTGCACTCTTGTTTAAGGACAAGTGGGAGATTGAAAGAATATGTGTCATTTCATCAAGATGGCAATCACTAATGAAAGAGTAGGATTAATAATGGAGATTTATAATCCAGATATTTTAGGTAGTCATAGTTAGGGGTGTCAATCGGGCGGGTCGGATCGGTTTCGGGTCAGGTCATTTCGGTTTCACGACGTTTCGGATTCGGGTCAATGTCGGATATTCTAGCGATTCGGATCAAATTGAGTTGGCTCGGGTCGAATCGGGTATTCATTATCGGGTAAAATTGGATTTTCATATCAATTTTGGCCGGGTTAATTCGGATTTCGATCAAACTAGATTTTGGGTTGTTCGGATGTTGGGTCAAGTCGGATTTCGGGTTGAGTCGGGTTTTAATTAAATCATATTTCAGATGATTAAAATTATTTTCTCTAGTTACTTTAAAGATTGAAGAGTCAATAGACTAGATTTAGCTTTGATGATTTTACAAAAATTTGGTTAAAGAGTGTTACACAATTATGCTTTCAAGTTTAGAGTTTGCATGTTATATCATAAATATTGTGATTAATATAACAATAATTATATATAGTAATTATATATATAGTACTTATATATATATTAATTATATATGTAGAGTGATATAAACTAGATGCTCTTATATCCCGTTCTAGCAAACAAAGGCAAAACAATCTAATATCATGCTCATGTGGATCAAGTAGAGGAGTCAAACTTGATGCTCTTATATCCAGTTTGATCTCATAAAGGAGATTTAAAGAAGTGGAGGTGGAGCATTTGGCAACGGACGACGACTTCTCATGTAGCTGTAGGATGTTCCAACGCATTGGATTACCTTATTGTCACCTGATTTTTGTCTTCGGAAACTTTGGTTTGGAGAGGATCTCGGTCAAACACGTCCTCTCGCACCGGACAAAGGATGGAACCCTAAGCCTGATTTTTACAATCAATGATATCATTGTCAATCAGTGTGTGGCCATGGAAGAGAGGGAGGTGCTAATGAGTCGGCTGATTTCCGACTTTTACAACTGTGTTGTGCTTCTAGAAGACAAGCTGGAGCTGCTGAAACAATTTTCATCCTTTTTGAAGGAGAAAAATGTGTCTTTTTTGAGTGCGTGTGGAGATGATTGTAATGGTAAGACGTCGAACCGGCAGAACTTGGAGTCATATGCATGAGTTGAAATCTCTGTTGAGGTTAACATTCTCCTATCGGAGCAAGCTAAGAACAAGGGAAGCGGTCAGCGTATCTGTAGTGACAGAGAGATACCCAAGGTTGCTAGTCATTCCGGAAAACGGCATTGCAGGAAATGCAAGAAGTATACCACTCACAATAGTCGCACTTGTAATGAAGTGCCAAATTCTTATGAATTTTTTACTACATTTATTAGCATTTTACTTGGTATGTGGAACATGATTCTTTTTTCTGTTGTTTTGATCTTATGGATTATAGATTTTGGGGGCATTTATTCCTTGTTACTGCACCTTATACAACATTTACTTTAACTCACAATCCACACATGTTAATTTATATGAACATTTATGTTTAGATTCATGAACAAGCAATTTAAAACCCATGAACCTACCATGTACAATATCTACTTGAATCCACACTTTATATTATATGAAACTTTGTCACATGAACCGACAGTTAAAAGCACGTGAACCTGAAGACCAAAAAACATGAACTTCATACATTAACTACATGAACTGTATAACACACTTACTTGAATCTAGTCCCCATGTGTTAAATTATATGAACCTTTAACTTTAGTTTCATGAACCAGCAAGTCAAAACATATGAACCATTAAGTTAAGTTTTTAACTAGCCTAAACAAATTTTCAAATCTTAAAAATTGAAACCATAGGGAAATTCCATATATTGTTGTTATACTTCAAATTTGTGTTCGCTTACTTCCAAGTTGATGATGAAGAATGTCAGAGTCTTTCCTATTAGTGTATCCTAATGAGTACATATAATGATGTAACCTTGCCCGACGGAAAGACTACAAGTTGTTGTCGAGGATCCGATGAATGCGTAGTAGGGCGAAACAACTCTTCGGAAGTGAAATAGATGAGGCGGCGGCTGTAGGGGGTCGGAAGCACCGGCGGCTGTAGGGTGGAGGTGCGGCGGCGATGGAGGGAGGCACGGCGGAAGAGAGGTGTGAGGGGCGGCGGCCGTGAAGGTGGTGTGAGGGGCGGCAAGAACTAGGGTTAGTCCTTGTTGCAAGGTTGCGGATAATATGGGTAACCGAATTAATGCGCCAGGATAGTTCGACTAGAAACGCGTTAATTGTTGACGTCAGGGCCCGGGTTTCAGGAGATTACTCGACTGTAAACAAAAGCTCTAATTCGACGTAATTAGAAATGAAGACAAGAATTCCTACTTATACTAGAGAGTTGACCTAATGGGCCAGACTCTCTAGTTACTAAATCTGGCGGCCCATTTAACACAAATGGAAACCACTCCAGAACTAGCAGCTACTAAAAATAGAAATACTGAAAACAGAAAGTACTAAAGAAGTAATGTCTAGAAATAGTAAGTCTCCTAAATCTAGCTCAGGATGGATGTAGCTGTAGAGGAGTCAGTCACGGCTAAGATGACGAGACACAAAATCTCGGACGTTGTAGTGATCTGGTCGTGGTTGGCTACAAGTCTGGTCACCAAGGATTGTGTCGCTGCTTGGACACTCTTCGCTCTGGCGCGGGTGATAGGACCTGTAGGCGGAAGTCGCATGGCGTCTTCCTCCTCTGTAGCTGACATGGAGGGCTGGGTCACATCATATAGGTACTTAATATACTATCTCATATTTTTCTCTTTCCTATTTTTCACATTTCCTTCATCTTTTATTGTGTGACATGTGTCCATAAGGACCACTTATCATCTACTTTCTTCTTTTTTGATAACGGGCAAACACTAGGATCCATCCAACGATGACGGCAATCCTAAACCATCCCAGTGGATGATCTTTATAAGCTTTGTACCAAAACTAGCAAAGGAAGAGTTTAGACTTATGAACTCATATCTAGTGGCAAGAAGGTTCTAAGAAGTACAAACTGAAGAAGATAGTGAGATGAGTTGCTGAAATTTTAGAAGAGTAGAAGTTTTAGATGAGTGGCAAGAAAATTGGTTGCACGATTGGCTTCGCAAAAGCAATGATATACCTGAAATGCAACAAAAGACGAAAGCAACAAAAAAATGTTTGTAATAACGGAGTGAATATCCTAAGGAATTTTCCGAATTCCTCTGAGATGGAGTTGATAACAACTAGATTATTACATTCTATATTTCTACCCATTTAAAGGGTACTTATGATTTTTTTTTTTTTACTTAAGTAGCTATGTACCCCTACATGTACCCATATGTACTACCATTGCAGATGGTCCGATACTCGACTTGGACCGATTTCACTTATAACCTGAAACGGCTAGTTGCACGCAAAGTGACAACTCGGTCTACTTTCAGTCCAACATGTGTGACAACATTTCATCCTTAGATCGATAAGTTATATAGAAACAATCCAAGAGACTTAATGGAAATGACATTAATGGGCTCTTAACCTTATCCAAACAAAGATTTACAAATAACATCCGCTGGGAATATAGAGACGAAAGTTAAAGAGCTGTTACGTCTGACATGTCAATATGTCAACGTATTAGCAAAAATCACGAAACGTCAACATATTGCATCAAATGCATAGCGGGGTTTAAGTGATTTAATTAACAACTATTGTAAATTCGAATCAAAGAGTTGTTGGAAGGATACACGGAGAAGATAAAGGGATTACATATATGTGAATAATGAGGCAATTATTATGACAATATTCTAGGAATTTATTACAATTAATACAACCATAATGAGAAGGTATTTACTACGGTATTTTTTGCTAGCACTATATAAATGTGTACCCATGTAAACAAAAGCATTCTAACCTCTCCCAATAGAATACAACTCTTTTACTCTCTCTTTCTCTCTCTAAAACTCTATTTTCCTCGTTCAAATTCTTTTCAATCTAGTTCTCGTAATTTCTCTGTTTCGTTGTTCAATTTCAAAACGACCTCAAAGCTGGACACGAATGATATGTCGTCATCTTTCCAATCTGTCTCACTTTGGTTATATTTCTCATATTGTACTTTATATTTTGCTTATCTAGATTGCAATCTGTCATCGTTTCTCCAACTTGTCAATATATTGGTTGTTTTACCCTCAAATTAGCATCTTTAGTGGTTATGCTAAATGAGGAGGTAAATATTTATTATCCCAAATTATTAAAGGTTAATTATATTAAAGGAAGCTAGATATAAAAAATCCGATTAAAGAAGATGGGCTTCAGTTATTTCCAATAGGGGAAAATGTATATATTATCCTACAAGAAACCTAATTTCCTATTCTCATTGAATTCTCTAGAAAGTTGTTGTCTGACTTGAGTATCAAAGGAGAAATGGGGGATTCAATCCCTATCCTTTGACTCATTTTTGGTGTAGATTGGGCATATAGGAGAGTCGATCAAGTTTTCGTACTAAGATCAATCGTCTTCTCGTGATTTCAGAGTAGCACAGATTCTTGCTATCATATTTGGAGCCATCCGTGGGGAACAAGGGCGATGATGGTCGAAACAAGAAACATGATTGAAGGAAGGAGCGAATCGAACCAAGATATGAAATTGCAAGCCGTAGTGGAGGAGCGCAATAACCGTCTTCAAACCATGGCCAACAAGATGGCGGCGATGCGAAGAGATTTTAACCGCGCGCTGGACAAGCGCCATGTTGGTGCTGCCAACTCGAACCGGGGAGGAGGCCAGCATGGTGGATCACGCCAACCACTGTGAGCAGTGACCCGAGGGGTGGTACACGACCACGCAAGATGATGTGACCCAGTCCCCTATGTCTGCTACAGAGGAGGAGGACGCCATGCGACTCCCACCTACAGGTCCGATCACTCGGTCCAGAGCGAAGCGTGTCCAAGCTGCGACACAATCCTTAGTAACCAGACTTGTAGCCAGTCACGGCCAGATCACTACAGCGCCCGAGATTTTGTGTCTCATCAGCTTAGCCGTGACTCACTCCTCTACAGCGACACCGAGCCAAATTGAGACATTACTTGTGTAGTACATTATTAGACATTATTTCTATTTTAGTAGCTGCTATTTCTGGGTGGTTTCCGTTTATGTTAAATGGGCCGCTAGATTTAGTAACTAGAGAGCCCAACCCATTAGGTCATCTCTCTAGTATAAATACTCTCTTTTGTCTTTTTTTCTAACTACGTCGAAATAGAGCTTGTTTTCCAGTCGAGTAATCTCCTGCAAACCCGGGCCCTAACGTCACAAAGTTAACGCGTTCCTAGTCGAACTATCCTGGCGCATTAACTCGGTTACCAAACTATCCAGTCACTTATCCGCAAATCCCGAGACAAAAACTAACCCTAGTTCTTGCCTCCCCACCAACACTCAAACCCTAATCCACGGCAGCCACCACCCCTTCACCTTCACGGCTGCCTCATTCACCACCACCAATCCGCCGCCGATCTCCCCCATCGTTGCCGGTCACCGTCTGATAGCATCCACAGCCCGCCGAACGCTCCTTCTTCCCTTTCCGACGTGTTGAACGCCCTACTACGCATTCAATCGATCTCATGACAGCGAATCGTGGTCTTTCCCGGACAAGGTCACATCAACTGGCATCAGAGCCTTTGAATCGCGTAAGTCATTCCAACTCTTCATTCAAATCACTCCTTCGCTTCCGCAAATCAATTCTTGCATATCACAAAAACCCTAGATCTTGTTCTAGGAACCATTTTTTTTCCCTTGCACTCTAAATCTGAAAAACCATTAAACCCTAGGTTTGGTGGTTGAGAAATTCAATCATCATCAAAAACCTACACAAAAAAAACTTATTTCCCTGCCGATCTGAATCTGCCCAGATTCCGTAAAAAAAAATTCTCCTTTCCCCAATTTTCTTCCTTATTCCTGTAGATCATCTCGAGACGAGTCCGGGCATATAAAATTCGCCCAAAACGGACATCGTTTGACCCCTCAAAAGGCCAAAATACGAACAAAAAAAATAAAAAAATATGCCCAGATCCGAACCCTTGCTCACCAGTTTTTCTGCAATTTCTGGTTATTTGCTGAGTTTTTGATTGTGTTTGTGGTAGATACGCTTGCATATAGGCTTAGATAGTTCGTTTGCGACTTCGTTTGCCTTGTGTGCGCCACAAATCTACATCTTCGCAATCTCTTTCTCTTCCCACTTGATTCACTGCAATTTTTTTTGTATTTTCTGGTGCTGTGTTTGCTTAATCTGTGCACAGAAATCTGTTTTCCTGTGCATTTTGCTGAATCTGCTGAACTTTGTGTGACTTTCTGTTGTTTTACTGTTCACGGCTGAACAGTCCCAGAATAAAAAAAATATATATTTTATGGGCTGCTCGCAGATCTTACAAAAAAAAAATCGGGACCACACAAGCCAAAATAAGGCAAGTGTGTCTCTCGCAACACGAAGGGAGAACCCGGTCTTGATTCCGGCACCTTCAACTCCGCTTTCGCAGTGATTCATTTACCGTCTTCTCTATCTCTCACTATCTAGGTTGCATATCTTGGTTGACTGTGTTGTGCTTACTTCTGTGCTTATATCCTTGCATATCTACTTTCGATATTTTCTTTGTTGAGCATTGCCTGGATTTTGTTGATTGTTGTGTGAGTTGCCTTAAGCCTGCTCGTAACCGCCCTCACGGCCAGCCAGAGTTGTTTCCCGAGTGATTGTTTGTTGAGTTTGGTACTGCTTCGTTGTTTGTTGTTTCTGTTGCTGTTGCTGTTCGCTTTGATCCTGTGGTTTGCCATTTCTTGTTGTCAGGTACCATGTCTGAAGAAGAGATCACCCGCGAGATAGGCGCCGAGACTGCTGAACAACAATTGCGCCGAGAGATGCTTGCCAGGGACACGAAGGTCGCCGAACTCGAGCGACAAATAGCAGCTCTCATCGCACTCCAGCAACCGTCCCCGGTAACTAAGATTGCTTCTGCTCCAGATCAACAACAAGACGATGCGCTAGGCGCCCTAGCCCTGGAAAAGGCAAAGGGCAAAGCTATGATGCTTCCCTCCACCTCAGATGCAGGCCAGCTGAAAGAACTGGCATCGCAACGAGAGAGCATTATTGATCCGACGCGTCGTCAGCAACGAAGGTCTACGCAAGTCGTGATCCAGGAAGAGACCTCTGCTCCTGCGGATCCCACTGAGGCGGGTCCCCAAGAGGAATATGAGGACGACCAGGTCCATTCCAGTGGTCGCCATCAGCAGGGCCGATCGCCGACTTTACCGCCTCTGACTGGTCGCCCGCACAACCAGCCGTCTGGTTCCCATCTACAGCAGCGACAACGTCAGCGTCAACGGCAAACCACTTCTGTGCCGTTTGATATTGATGCTTACCAAGATCACCAGAGTGCCCGCACTCCTCTTTATTCTGATGAAGAGGATATGTTTGATGAGTACGACCTTGAGGAGGATGAGGGTCAGTTTGGATATGCTGATGGATTTCATCCACCTCTCCGGGATCCCCCTGAGCTTCAGCACCAGCATACCAGCTATGTGCCACCTCCCTTGCTGCCTCAGAATCAGGAGGCCTATTGGCACGCTGTCCAGCCCGGGCGCCACCAGTAGGCTTACCAGCCTATGCGCCCAGCCGCCGGCCGACAGCGTCCCTAACGACCAGCTCGCTTTCCACCACAGTATGGCGCTCGTCACTTCGAGCCCGTGGCGGACCCTGCTGCTCGGTTTCAGGACCGCTAGGCACAACCACCCGTCCAATGCCGAGATGTGAAGGTAAAAATTAAAAACTTTTATGGCTTATATGATCCTTCTGTCTTTCTTGAGTGGTTGCAGAACACAGAGCATGTCCTGTGTCATTTGACTGTCCCTGAGTACGAGAAGGTAGATCTCGTGACTCTACATTTTGAGGGAGCTGCACAAACATGGTGGCAACATATTACGCAACAGCATTACCGGATGGGTTGGGCACCCATTACTGAGTGGCATCAGCTCGTGTACATCATGACTCGGAAGTACGTGCCTTCCACTCACAAGGAGCAGATGCGGACCGAGATCGCTCGTGCGCGACAGGGCATGGATTTCCCTCAAGAGTTCTTCGCCCGCTTGGAGGACATGTACTTCAAGGATGGCGCTAGTTTTGCTCCAGGAACTTTGAAGACGAGGTTTATCACTGGGATGAACCAGCCTATCCAGGATCAGGTTGACGTCCTGCCCATTCGGGACCTCAACAATGTCGTGCATACTACGCATAAGCTCTACCTTCAGCACCAGCGCCAGAGGCAGAGACCTTGGCAACCCACGACATCTTCCAGGTATGGTTCTAGACCCTTTCCTTCGGTTTTAGGCACTGACCCTACATCTACATCTAGTGCACATAGACAGGACCGGAGAAGCACAGGTACTACGTCTATTGCAGTGCCACCTAGAGCAGCCCCGTCTGTTCCCTTTCGGTGCCCGCATCCGCCAACCACCGAGGCCGTTTGTTCCCTTTCGGCGCCCACATAGACATTCCACATCGCGGGCTCTGATCGAGCCTGCGATGTGGAATATTATCGGTGTGGAGGACGAGGACATTACTAGATGAATTGTCCCAATGCGAAGAAGGTCCTCTTCTCCACCCAATCTGCAGACTATGAGAGTTACGACGATGACGAGGAGGACGACGTCGTCATGGATCTTGCAGCTGTGTATACGGCCGATGCTGAAGGCTGTGTGGTCAACACTTCTGACCACCATGACGACCAGACCTACCACTTCGCCTTGGTCACCCGACGCGTCCTGAGCATCAAGGAGGGTGACCTGGCTGTGCAGAGGGAGAATTTGTTTCATGCTCGCCCAAAGCTTCAACATGCTTCGCTGAGCGTGATCATTGATGGGGGCTCTTGCTGTAACTTAATCAATGAAAAGGTTGTCCGCCACTTCAACCTTCCGACGACTCCTCACCCCACTCCATATGGTCTACAGTGGATCTCCGACGGTTCAGGTAACACCGTATCACAGCAATGTCTTATTTCATTTTCCATTGGTCCTTATAGCGACACTGTGCTTTGTGATGTTACCGCCATGGACGCTACCCATCTGCTTTTGGGTCGGCCATGGTTATATGATCGTCGCGTGCTTCACGATGGGTATTTGAACACTTACATGTTCAATTACCACGGGAGGCGCGTGATTCTTTTACCCATGAGTCCACATGAAATTTTACAGGACCAGGTTGAGAGGCAACGATAGAAGGCTATTGAGGCTGCCAGGACTCCTCTTGCGACGAAACCCGCAACGGAGCATGTCGAGTCAGCTACCGGGCCTGCCTCTTCGCCTTCTGCCTTGTCTGGAATATCTTCTGCGTCTTCAGGTAAGCGTTCGACACCTAGCATTACTTTGCATTTACCCTCTACAGGTTCGGATGGCTTCCCTTCGTCCTCCGTTGCTTCTGCATCTACCTTGCGGGGCACCTGTGAACCCATAGTTCTTCTTGCGAAACACAGAGACCTCGCACCGGCACTTCAAGGCAAGTCTGCTTGTTTCCTTCTTATTCCTCGCCTTTGTGCCACTACTACGACAGAGCCCGCACTCCCGCCTGCAATTTTGTCTGTTTTGCAGGAATTTGAGGATATCATGCCTGACAAGCTTCCACCAGGTCTGCCCCCTTATGCGTGGTATTGAGCACCAGATAGATTTCATTCTAGGAGCTTCTCTGCCGAACCGCGCTGCCTACAGAGCTTCTCCTGAAGAAACAAAGGAGTTGCAGCGACATGTCCAAGATCTATTGGACAAGGGTGTGGTGCGGGAAAGCTTGAGTCCCTACGCCGTTCCTGTGATCCTGGTGCCCAAGAAGGATGGGACTTGGAGGATGTGTGTGGACTGTCGCGCCATCAACCAGATCACCATCAAGTACAGACATCCCATTCCGTGCCTCGATGATATGCTAGACGAGCTGCATGGTGCCACCTTGTTCTCCAAGATTGATCTTCGGAGTGGCTACCACCAGATTCGTATGAAGGAGGGCGATGAATGGAAGACGGCGTTTAAGACCAAGTACGGTCTCTACGAGTGGCTAGTCATGCCATTTGGATTGACCAATGCTCCATCAACGTTCATGCGTCTCATGAACCATGTGCTTCGGTCTTTTCTAGGGAAGTTTATAGTCGTTTACTTTGATGATATACTTGTCTATTCTAGTAGTTTGTCTACGCATATTGACCATCTTAGACAGGTGCTAGACTGCTTGAGGACGGAGAGCTTGTATGTCAACAAAGGTAAGTGCGTTTTTTGCTCTGACTCCACAAACTTTCTTGGTTTCATTGTTTCCAGGGATGACTTACGTGTGGATGAAGAGAAGATACGCGCCATCAAGGAGTGGCCTACTCCGACTACCCCTACTCAGGTTCGCTCGTTCTTAGGGCTGGCCGGCTTCTATAGGAGGTTATTTCGGGACTTCAGCACCATCGCCGGCCCTCTGCACGAGCTGACCAAGAAGGCGACTTCCATCACCTGGCTTCCGCGACATGATGCTGCTTTTGTTGCCCTG
The DNA here is from genome assembly GCA_027886185.1 of Rheum nobile. NCBI lineage: Eukaryota > Viridiplantae > Streptophyta > Magnoliopsida > Caryophyllales > Polygonaceae > Rheum > Rheum nobile. Next base: position 1,648,521 of record WOAB01000789.1, on the reverse strand, counting down.
AAGGACGCCCTGTGTCGGGCACCATTGCTGCAGTTGCCTGACTTTACTCGTCGGTTCGAGGTAGAGTGTGACGCTTTCGACTACGGCATCGGAGGAGTCCTGCTCCAGGAGAGGCGTCCTATCGCCTACTTTTCGGAGAAGCTTTCGGGTGCTCAGCTGAACTACCCGACGTATGACAAGGAATTGTACGCGCTGATCCGGGTGCTGAAGACTTGGCAGCACTACCTCTGGTCGACTGAGTTCGTGATCCACTCAGATCATGCTGCCCTGGCCTATCTGAAGAGCCAGACGACCCTCAACCACCGACATGCTAGGTGGGTCGAGTTTATGGAGACTTTTCCGTACCTGATCATGCACAAGAAAGGTAAGGAGAATGTGGTTGTCGATGCCCTTTCTCGCAGGTACGTGCTTATCACTCATCTCCAGTCTCGTTTATTGGGTTTTGCATTGCTCAAGGACTTGTATGTTGATGATGTTTTCTTTCAGAACATCTTTGAGCAATGTAAAATCAGCAGAGAGCATGACACGTATTTCCTGGATGACGGGTATTTGTACAAGGCTGGGAAGCTTTGTATTCCCACGTCTTCTGTCAGGCACTTGTTACTGCAGGAAGCACATGACAGTCGTGGCCATTTTGGGGTGTCCAAGACCCTAGCAGTACTTCGGAAGAACCTTTTCTGGCCAAAGATGACCCAAAGTGTTACCAAGTATTGCCAGAGTTGTGTGACATGCCAAAAGGCTAAGGCATGCTCGAGTCGACATGGTCTCTACACGCCCCTCCCCATTCATGCGGCTCCGTGGGAAGATCTTTCCATGGATTTTATCACTGGGCTACCCATGTCTCGGCGTGGTAGAGATTGCATCTTTGTAGTTGTCGACAGGTTCTCCAAGATGGCACACTTCATTGCATGCAAGAACACCAACAATGCTACGGACATCGCTGGATTGTTTTTTGAGCATGTGGTGCACTTGCACGGTATCCCTAAAACTATTGTTAGTGATAGGGATACCAAATTTGTAGGCCATTTCTGGAGAACCTTATGGGGTAAGCTAGGGACCAAACTCCTATTCTCTACTAGTTATCACCCACAGACGGATGGTCAGACGGAGGTTACCAACCGTACCTTGGGAGCCCTCCTACGGACGATTCTCAAGGCAAACCCACGAAGGTGGGAGGACTTACTTGCTACAGTTGAGTTTTCCTATAACAGGTCCAGGCACTCTGCGACGAAGCTGACTCCTTTTGAGGTCGTATATGGAAGGAACCCGCTGACGCCGCTTGACATGACGCCATACCCGCTGCAGGACCAGGAGAACATTACTGCTAGCAAGTTGGCTGAGCACATTCAGGAGCTGCACAGGAGGACACGCACACAGCTGGAGCGACGTGCACTGCAGTATTCAGCACAAAAGAACAAGGGGAGGCGACGATTGATCTTCACCCCGGGCGACTTGGTTTGGCTTCACTTGCGGAAGGAGCGATTCTCTTCCGTTCGCAAGTCGAAGCTCGACCAACGGGGCGATGGTCCATTCAGAGTCGTCAAAGCCATTGGCGACAATGCCTACCAGCTCGAGCTCCCGGAGAAGTATGGGGTGCATCCGACGTTCAACGTCGCTGACTTAGCACCATATGTTGCGCCCGAGTTCGATGATGGTGAAGCGGGGACGCTTCACACTCAAGTGGGGGAGGGTGATGTGACCCAGTCCCCTATGTCTGCTACAGAGGAGGAGGACGCCATGCGACTCCCACCTACAGGTCCGATAACCCGGTCCAGAGCGAAGCGTGTCCAAGCTGCGACACAATCCTTAGTAACCAGACTTGTAGCCAGTCACGGCCAGATCACTACAGTGCCCGAGATTCCGTGTCTCGTCAGCTTAGCCGTGACTGACTCCTCTACAGCGACACCGAGCCAGATTGAGACATTACTTATGTAGTACATTATTAGACATTATTTCTATTTTAGTAGCTACTATTTCTGGGTGGTTTCCGTTTATGTTAAATGGGCCGCTAGATTTAGTAACTAGAGAGTCTGGCCCATTAGATCATCTCTCTAGTATAAATACTCTTTTTTGTCTTCTTTTCTAACTACGTCGAAATAGAGCTTGTTTTCCAGTCGAGTAATCTCCTGCAAACCCGGGCCCTGACGTCACAAAGTTAACGCATTCCTAGTCGAACTATCCTGGCGCATTAACTCGGTTACCGAACTATCCAGTCCACTTATCCGCAAATCCCGAGACAAGAACTAACCCTAGTTCTTGCCTCCCCACCAACACTCAAACCCTAATCCACGGCAGCCACCACCCCTTCACCTTCACGGCTGCCTCCTTCACCACCACCAATCCGCCGCCGATCTCCCCCATTGCCGCCGGTCACCGTCCGATAGCATCCACAGCCCGTCGAACGCTCCTTCTTCCCTTTCCGACGTGTTGAACGCCCTACTATGCATTTAATCGATCCCGTGACAGCGAATCGTGGTCTTTCCCCGGACAAGGTCACATCACAAGAGGAACACAACGCTTTCCTACTGAAGCATGGGTTTCGAATCGTGACGGTCTAGATTGACCTAGGGTTAGCCCGAGTCACTGGCAAAGGCTTTCCACATCGTCGAGGCGTCGAGGCAAGATCAACGACCAACACGGGAGTGAAGCAGAACATCGTCTAGTCATGCAACTCGGGGCGATCGAGAGAGGCGACACCGTCGTCGGTTGCATTCGCGGGGTCGGGTGCATCGGGAGGCGTCCTTGAGCACTGATTTTGGTCGGCAACATGAAATATGGGTCAGGCATGTGAATGAATCAGAGCAGCACCTGTTGCATTTATTGGACAATCAGGGCAAGTCGCTCTTAACGCTCAAGAGCAGGCCGAATTAAAGTTGGCTCGCATGATGGCAACCCTTTTCGCAAGGGTTATCCGTGAACAACATCCCCGACTAAGTTTTCTACTCCATCTTTTGATCTTTATGATGGAAAATCTGATCATGTTAGTCATGTTGCTCTGTATCCGCATAAGATGGTGTTGTGGGCGTCGAATGATGCTTTGAGGTGCAAGATGTCTCCTGTGAGTCTAAGAAAGATGGTTGTTAAATTGTTTCATTCTTTAGAGTCAAATTCGATTTATTCTTGGGACCGGTTGGCTAGGAGTTTTGTGTCTTATTTTGTTGCTAATAGCAAATAGCCTACTTCTATGGATGCTTTTTTTCCTTGAGAATGCGCATGGGGGGGGGGGGGGAGAGTTTGAGACAATTTGATCCCATGTTTATGGAATGTTATGCTGACATGTACTAATGTGATGAGAAAGTTGATGTCGTTGCTTTTAGATTGGTTGTTCTGCGAGACAATAATCTCATTGAGAGTTTGACTTTGAGGGCCCCTGTCGGATTGCCCGAATTACAGGAACGTTTACGACAGTCAACGAAATTAGAGGACAATTCTAAGTCATATAGATATAGGAGGTCAGTGCCTCTGCCAATCAAGCAAGGCATGTTAGAAGTTTTCAACGTTAGAAGAAGGTCGGTCCCTGGGTCGAATAGGGAACGGGGATTGCCAGCTGTTTCAGCACTGTAAGCGGTGCATATAGTCTTCAAGGAACCCATTTATCAGATTCTCTCTCAAATCAAGAACAAACCTTTTTTGGTAAGACCACCTAAGTTCAAAGGGGATTCAAGTGAGAAGGATCAAACACAGTTCTTCTCTTTCCATCCAGAGAAGGGACATATGACAGAAAACTTCAAGGCTCAGAAATATCACTTGGGGGCCTTGGTTTCACATGGACATTTGCAAGAGTTTATTGACCACGATGCTACTCTAGTAAACTATCAAGCAAAATAAATGACCTCGGAAACTGCTATAGATAAGGCGAAAGAACCTCAAAACCAAGTCATTTATATGACTGAATTAATAGTTAGGCAGGATAAGGGCAACAAACATGCCTATAGGAGTTGTTGTCATACTCTTAAGTTTATGAAGGCAGAGGGGTCGCCAGGAAGAAGCCCTGGGTTGAGGAGATGCAATCCTTGACATTTACTGAGGCTGATTTGGAGGGGTTACAATTCCCCCAAAACAACCCTTTGGTCCTTACGGTGGACATGACATTTATGAGGTACATCGAGTCCTTATTGATTCCGGCAGCTCATTTGATATTATGTATTATGAAATGTTTAAGAAGTTGGACAATTCTCAAGAAGATCTAATTCTTGTTTCTATCCAATTGTTGGGACTTGGTTCTTTTCTTGTGTGGTTGTTGGGAACATTGCGATAAATTGTTCTTGTGGGAGAAAAATCAATCACAATGGAGTTTCTGGTGGTCAACGTCCCATCCTCTCACAACGAGAATCTTGGGCGGCCGTTGTTGCACGTGATGGGAGCAGTTCACTCCACCTTGCACCAAATTATTGTCCCCCCGCCACAAATGGACGACTATCCGAGTTAAAGGAGATCAACGGGCGGCTCGACACTGTTTGGGAGTCGAGGAAACTAAGTCGGGCGTCCACATGGTGCAAAAAGCCCCTCAAGTCTTGGACGGGGTCAAGATCTCACCTTTTAAAGAAGCATGTAGAGACCCTGCAAAAGATCTTTGGTACTTCAGAACACGAAAAATATTTTTTAGTTCGAGCTAACGTTGCATAAGATGAGTTGGATTCCTAGATAGGACTCTTCAAAATAAACAGAGAGGAGTTTGTGTGGAGCCCATATGAAATGTCGGGTTTAGCACTTGAAATTGCCTGCCACAAGCTCAATATCGGTCAAGACGCCAGGCCAGTCGTGCAGAGAGTTGGAGGATCCTCTATGCAACACACTAAGGTCGTGGTAAAAGAGTTGTAGAAACTGTTGGAGACAGGGGAAATTAGATAGGTTCAATACCGCACTTGGGTGGCTAACAAGTGGTGGTCCAGAAGAAAAACATAGAATGACGAGTTTGTGTGGACTTCACGGATTTGAAAAATGTGTGCCCTAAAGACATGTTCCTACTTCCTAAGATTGATAAGTTACTGGAGGCTACTGCAAGGCATGCCAGGATGAGTTTCCTGGATGCTTACAGGGGCTATCATCAAATTCTTCTATTAGAAAAATACCATGAGAAAACGGCCTTTATGACACCAAGGGGGATATATCGTTACAAAATTATGCCCTTCGGGCTAAATAATGCAGGCAACGTTTCAAAGGATGTTAGTGACGTTGTTTTTGCGATTCTAATTGGGGACAAGGTCAAGGCGTACATAAACGACATGGTAGTCAAAAGCGAGCAACAAGACTCTCATCTACATGATCTGCAGCTAGTGTTTGATATCCTGAAAATAGTTGATCTTTGTTGGAATGCATCCAAATGCGCTTTCAGGGTAAGTTCAAACATGTTTCTAGGGCATCTGGTGACCAAGCAGGGTATAGAGGCAAGTCCGGATCAAATCCGGGCAATACAAACCATTCAGAGCCCGAGTAGTGTGAAAGAGGTTCAGAAACTTACAGGCATGATGTATGCGTTGAACCGGTTCATTAGTAGGTCCTCAAACAAATGTAGTGCTTTCTTAGGTATTCAAAGGAGACTGGATTTTTCAGTGGGGCAATGCATGTGAGCGATCATTGGTTGAACAAAATAATACCTATAAGAACCGCTTATGGGAGCCATATTTAGCCCGGCCCAAGTACGTGGCTCAGGCAGGAGAAAGAAGCCCATTTGGTCGGACGACCCAACTCGGAGCAAGGCCCAAGGGGCCTCTCTCCGGTCCGGTCTGACCACATGGCCAAAGGCCTGCCGGCCTTAGGTATAAAAGAAGGAGGAAACTACCAAGAACGGGATTCTCGATCCTCTCCTTGGCTAGCATATCTCCCTCACCCCATCGGTTAGACACCGAAAGCTCTGTTTCCCCACACTCTCTCACCACCGCATCATTATTCTTTTGCTCAATTCCTCTTTATGCACCACCTACGAGTTGAGCACTGACTTGAGCGTCGGACTGGTAAGCCCGATTCAACCTTGGGCCCCTCTTCTTTTTTCAGGTTTGGGCTCGAGACCGGACGACATCTAACGTGACCGAAGGCAGTCGGCGGGGAACAGGGAGGAAGGCTTCCGAGAGAGACGAGCCGAATTTGGTTCTGTGTGCACCGCCAACTATTTCCTCTTGGAAAATTGGACAATCACACCGGCGCCGACCGTGGGGACTCCTCACATAGCTAGTACACCTCCGGCCATGTCAGACGCCGAGTCCACCACTCACACCGACCAGACTGGGTTTACCGATTTCCCAACCCAAATGCACAACACCCTTTCATGAACATGGAGGAAGAGAAGTATTAGGGTTTGCAAGGATGACAATACACAGGCCCGACGTCTTGGGGACCATATGCGCCTCAAGGAGCACACCCTTATGCGCCCGCGGAGCTATACCCACAAAACGCATTCATGCAAGAGCCTTAGCTGCCCTATGGGTACGGGTACATGGAGATGCATGAACCAGCCATGCCAAACCTCCCTCTGTCCCCGTGAGGAGCGACGTAAGCCAGGCATGCACAACAATCTAGCCCTCACCAGCCAGCTCCAGTTGCCAGTGAACCCGGTCGACGCCACAATCGAGAAGAGAGGCACAACTTTTCGCACACAGAGCCCCATCAAATGGCGGACAGCCGTGAAGCACGCCAGGATATCGCCGACCTCCCGGCCCTGTATGGCTTTACAAACAAAGTTCTAATAGCGATCCCTCAGCTCGATGTCAGCGCCATTCCAACCATGGGGGAGTACGCCGGCGAGGGAGACCCTCAAGACCACATCTCGAAGTACAAGTACATAATGTTGTCCTTCTGGGCGGACGGGCCAACAATGTGCAAGTTGTTCCCCATCTAGCTTATCGGAGTCGCCCTGACGTGGATGATCAACCTGCCGGCGGGAAGCATTGGCAGTTTCACCCACTTAGAGGAGTCGTTCCTACCACACTTTGGGAGTTTGCGGAGGAGGTGCCGTAGGATGCAAGAAATTTTTGCCCTAAGGCAACAGGACGCTGAGAGCCTAACTTCTTTCATGAAGATATCACAACCGAGGTCATAAAAGTGTGTGATTTCGATAAGAAGGTAGCAAAGATTGCGTTCATCCAAGGGCTGACAAACTCAGGAGTTAAGTTCTCAATCACTAAGAAGAAGCATGCAACCTATGCTAAGTTGTTGGAGAAAGCCAACACCCACATCAGGGCTGAAGAGATGGTTAGTCTATACCGCGGTCCCCTGAGTGCGCCTCAGAATGAGCCTAAAGGGCAGTACCAAGGGCCATGGGAACTGAGGAGGCCCCCTGCCATCGCAGACAAAGGGAAGGCTCATGAGTGCGTCCTAGTGCACACAGTGTCAACAAACTCGCCAGCCCAACTGCCCATTCCTTACCTCAACCATTCTAGGTCTCAAGCGGCACCACAACAAGGCCAATCCCCTCAGAAGTTCTGCTCCTACCATCAGTCTATGGCGCACAACATCCGCGAGTGCAAAGCGTACAGGTCCTGGACAAAAAAGACGACCTTGGGTTCCCTATTTGCCAGAGGCTACAAAGCCATGAGCCGAGGGGCCAGCAGGAACCAAGGGCCACCTCCTCCTCCCCCTCCGCGAGGAGACAACTTCCCTCCCCTGGGCGGCTGCGTGGGGACAGTAGCAGGAGGCGTGAGCCCCTGGGGAGACAACATGAGAGCAGCACGAAGGTATGCACGCGGAGGAAGGAAAATCTCTATGATGCCAGTACTTAGCGTGTCCAACAGCTCCCCAATAGGACATCAGCTCTCGTTCATAGAGGCGGACACGGAGGCTATGGATACCCCTCACTATGACCCCTTGGTCATACATGCCTAGTTCGAGACAAAGCTCGTCAAGAGGGTCCTCATTGATACGGGAAGCTCCGCCGAAATTCTGTATTGGGATGCTTTTTTGCAACTAGAGATCTCACCCGCTGAGCTCCGGCCCACCGACTGCGTGCTAGTTGGTTTCTCGGAGGAGAGAGTCAGCGTTTTAGGCATCGTCACCCTAGACCTCATCCTCGGCGATGACGGCAGCCCGCGCAGGTCCGAATCGGTGGATTTCATGGTCATGAGGATACCTTCCGCGTACAACGCAATCCTGGGGCGAGTGTCCCTTTACACATTTCAGGCAGTCACGGCAGTGTACCATCTCAAGGTGAAATTTCTAGTTCGCGGAGACGTAGGAGAATCGAAGGGTCGACAAGTTGAAAGTCGGGCGTGCTATTTAACCACCCTAAAAGGAATGGGCCTCGCAGAACAAGTTTTGCAAGTCCAAGAGCTCGAATCGGAATCAGGATCCTCAGAGGGAATCCAAGAGCAAGCCGACTTAGAAGTACGAGAGCAAGTCCACCCAATTTTCGAGGACGAGGAGAAAAGGGCAATAACCCCTTTCGGCAAAGAGAAAGAGAGGCTATTCTTAGGGACCTACCTAGTTATGAACGACCAAGAGCAAATCGAGGAGTTGTTGGGGAAGTCTAGGGATGTGTTCTCCTGGACGCCGAAGGACCTAATCGACATTCCCCGGACACTGATGACCCATAGCTTGAACGTCATCCAAGGAACCAAGCCTGTGAGGCAAAAGAAGCGAAAGCAAGCCGACGCTAAGGCCGAGGGAGCCTGTGAGAAAATTCTCAAGCTCCTGTCGGCTGGATTCATCCGGGAGGTACAATATCCCTCCTAGCTAGCCAACGTGGTCATGGTCAATAAGTCGAGCGGCAAATGGCAAATGTGTGTAGACTTCACCGACCTGAATCAGGCTTGCCCCAAGGATAGCTACCCGCTCCCCTCTATTGACCGCCTGGTGGATTCTACCGTGGGGCACGAGGCCCTAAGCTTCCTCGATGCATACTCCGTCTACAACCAGATCAAGATGAACCTCCGTGACGAGGAGCACACAGCTTTCATTACAGAAGCATGAACTTATTGCTATCGCGTGATGCCCTTCGGCCTCAGAATCGCGGGGGGCACCTTCTAGAGGCTCGTAGACTGCATCTTTCGCGACCTGAGAGGCAAGACAATAGAAGCCTATATGGATGACATCATCATGAAGAGTCGATACGGTTCAGAGCACGCGGCCGATCTCTGTGATGTTTTCAGCACCCTAAGAAGCAATGGAATGAGTTTGAATACGGAGAAGTGTGTTTTGTGAGTACAAGAAGGCAAGTTTTAGGCTTTCTGGTCAGCACCAGAGGAATCGACGTTAACCCAGAGAGAGTTGAAGCTATCTTAGCAATCACCGCCCCGCGGAACGTTAAAGAAGTGTAGCGTTTCTTGAGCGCAATAAACTACCTGGGCATATTTTGCACCCGACTGTCGGAAAGAAGTCTCCCTTTCTTCAAGGTACTTCACAAGGTCTATAACTTTGAATGGACGCCGAAGTGCATGACAACTTTTGAGGACTTGAAGAGCCACTTGAAACGATTGCCTACCCTGGCGGCACCCACGCTTGGGGAGGAGCTCCAACTCTACATCACGGTGGGGGATACCACGGTCAGCACCGTCATTGTGAAGGATGCGTGGGTGCCAATCTACATTGTGAGCAAGACCATGCTACCCGTGGAGACGCGATATTCGCATGTGGAGAAGCTAGCTCTAGCCTTCGTCACTATCGCCCGCAAGTTGAGGCCGTACTTCCAAGGTCACCCCATGCAGGTCCTCTCTGACTTTCCATTGCAAAACCTGCTCTACTGATCCACCCTCTCGGGTGGGATGACGAGGTGGGTAGTCGACCTTTCTGAGTTTGACATTTCGTACAAGAGTCTCCCCGCGATCAAGGCACAATCTCTCATCGATTTCCTGGTCGAGGCCAGCTTCAAGGACGAGGTCGTCGTGGAAGCAACGAGGACGCTGGCTTGTTGGGTACTTTTCTCTGACGGGGTGATGAACGATGGAGGCTGCGGAGCCGGTCTGGTCCTCATGTGCCCCGGAGAATAAGTATTGGAGTATGCACTGGCCCTAGAGTTTGAGGCCACCAACAATGAAGCGGAGTATGAAGGTCTCTTGACGGGAATCGAACTAGCCCTCGTGAATGGAGCCTAGAGCCTAACCTGCTACAGCGACTCTGAGGTAGTGGTCAACCAAGTGCAAGGAATCTATGAGGCAAGAACCAGAACTTTACCCAAATATTGTGAAAGAGTGAAGACACTGGCCAATGCCTTACGCCAGATTGAGATACATTTTATCCCAATGGCCGAAAATACAACGGTGGATGCCTTGGCAAAGCTGGGCTCCCGATCGACCGGGTACACTACCAGAGTAGCCCTCATAGAAAGCAAATGTCGCCCCGCTATCCAAGCACAAGTCATGTCGATCAATAAGGCCCCCGATTGGAGAACGCCCTTGAAGGAGTACCTGGAAAAGGGGCCTCCCATTTTGACAAGGACGAAAGGCGAAGGTTGCATGTCCGGGCTTCACGCTTCTACATGAAGGAGGCGGGTTGTACAAGAAAGGCTATAACTCGTCAGGTCACAAGTGCATCCACTGGAAGAAGGCCGCGGGCTAATAGAGGAGATTTACGACGGCATATGCGGCATCCATTCTGGGTGAAGGACCCTTAACCACAAAGCTCTACGTGTTGGTTACTTTTGGCCCACCATGAGAAAGGATGCCATGGAGGTCTCTCGATCGTGCACCCCTTGTCAAGTCCACGCTCCTTCCATCCTGTAACCCGGGCAAGAAATGAGGATATTGAGCGCCCCTTGCCCATTCACCATGTGGGGGATGGATCTCCTCCGTCCTTTCCCCCGTGCCCCGGCCAACTATGGTACATCCTCGTGGCCATTGATTATCACACCAAGTGGATCGAAGCAGAGGCCCTAGCAACTACTACAGTCGAGAAGATGAAGAAATTCCTCTGGCAAAACATCATCTGCCATTTCGGGCTCCCCAAGGACATCATCACCGATCGAGGGCCCTAGTTCAATATAGAGAAGTTGAGGACATTCTGCGATGACATGGGCATTTATCTATGCTTCGCCTCTGTAGCCCATCTGCAGACAAATGGCCAATAGAGAACACGAACGGGCAGATTTTTGCAAGCTTGAAGAAGAGGCTTGACAAAGCGCAAGGGCGTTGGGCCGAAGTCCTTTCGCTCGTCCTCTGGGCCAATAGAACCACCCCAAGAAAAGGAACCGGCGAGACCCCATTTTGCCTAGCATATGGAGTCGAGGCAGTTGTCCCGGTGGAGTACCTTTTCCCAAACGAGAGGAATTTGTTTTACGATGAGGAGGGCAACAATGAGAGAATGCCCGCGGAGTTGCAATTAAGGGAGAAAGTGCGAGAAATGGCCGAGATTCACGAGGCCGAGTACAAGAGGAGGATCACTTTGCACTACAACAAGAAGATCCCCCCCCCCCCCCCCGATGCTTTAAGAAGGGGGATCTCGTCCTTAGGAGGACGGAAGTCAAAAAGCTTGACCCAAGGTGGGAAGGCATCATCTTGCACCAAGTAGCAGAATGAGCCTATAAGCTCAAGAGAGAGGATGACAACCTGGTCCCGAATACCTGGAACGCTTTGCATCTGAAGAAGTATTTCTCGTAAGCAAGAGAGCGTCTGGAACGCCCAAATGGAGTAACAGCCATGTACACCCTCGTGGTATGAACGATGTAAGAAATAACCGATAGGGCCGATTAATTGTCAGAATTTAGTATTAGCCCCACATATGTTAAACACTAAAGCGCGAGTTTCAAAAACAATATTGAGCAATACTAAGCAACAAAGAGCAACAAAAAGCAAGAAACAATAACAAAAAGCAACACTGAGCCCACAAAAGGAGCAAGGGCAATATAAAGCAAGAAAAAGTAACAAAGAGCAAAAAAAAAAGAAAAATTAAGCCCGTGGAATGGGCAAGAGCAATATTGAGCAACAAAAAGCAAGAAAGAGCAACAAAAGGCAAGAAAGAACAATAAAAAGCAACATTGAGCCCGCAGAAGGGGCGAGGGCAATATAAAACAAGAAAAAGCAACAAAGAGCCACAAAAAGCAACATTAAGCCCGCGAAATAGGCAAGAGCAATATTGAGCAACAAAAAGCAAGAAAGAGCAACAAAAAGCAAAACTGAGCCCGCAGAAGGGGTGAGGGTAATATTAAGCAACAAAAAGCAAAAAAGAGCAACAAAAAGCGACACTAAGCCTGCGGAAGGGGTGAGAGAGATATTAAGCAAAAAAGAGCAACGCTAAGCCCACAGAAGGGGAAAGAACAATGTTAAAGCCAGAAAGAGCAAAGAAGAGCAATAAAGAGCAACATTAAGACCGCGGAGTAAGCGGGAGCAAAGCTATGAGACTAGGGAATGGCCGAAGGCAACATGAATCAATGTGAAGCAGAAAACAACAAAGGCACGGCACGGAACCCGCGAAACAAGTAAAGCCACATCTAGCAGCATATGCACGGTAGGAATACAACATGAGAACCATGATGAAGGCAAGCAAACAAGTGGCGGTAGCACCAAGGCCGCGGAGCAAGATGAATACAATGAAGAAGCAAAGGGGAACCACAGTGATGTCAAAGCCCACGGCAAGAACGGCGGCAAGCAACAAAGTACCACCTTAGGCCCGTAAGATTGGAATCCCTCGGTCGGGTACAATGGAGAAGCAATGCAACAGTCACGGACAAGTACAAACAAACACGCAAGGGGCTTTGCCTCAGGCAACGTGGAAGTCGTAATCAAACGTGTAAGCCAAGTAAGGGCGATCAAAGGGGAAAAGCAACACAAACAAGGGAACCCATGCAAGGGAACCTAAGTTTACACCGCAAAGATGGTCTGGCTACTCTATTTGCCCCGCGGCCTTCACTTGGCGCAACGCACTCAAGAAGAACCTGTGGGCCAGGGGGATGGGAGTAGCCCAGCGACGGCAAGCAGAATGCAAAGGAAAAAAGACAAGACGAAAGATAACGGCAAGATGTTTTATTCATTCAAAACAAGGTCGCGAGCTATTACAAAGGTGTCATACAAAGCTACAAACCAAGTCAGAGCTACTAAGCCTAAAAAGCAGAAAACCTAAGAATGTTCCCTCCGACAGGAATAGGCAAGGGAAGCACCTAGACAGCCCGCGGAGGAGCCAAAAGGAAAATTAGGCCGACTACACTTGTCAGGCCGCATAACTTGGAATCGTAACTTGCGGCCCCCGTACAACTTGGCAATGTAACTCGCGGAGGAGCCCTATGTACCCGGAGGCTCGACTATGCGATCACCAACCACGAACAGCGACACCGCTTCGCGCCGGCTAAGAGCATAGATCGCATCAGTGTCTGACTGATCTTCCAGTCGGCGAAGGACGCGAGGAAGCTCGGAGAACGTGCGATGCATTCTGTAACATGTTGTGCATCGTGCAGTAGTAACGCACAGACCGTGCACATCCCTCTGTAACTCGTTGGTGTCCGTGCAATGCAATATGCACGGGGGAGGAAGATGAAGACCGTGCGTCGGGGCGCATAGACCGTGCACGGCCCTTTGTAGAACGATGCTCTCCATGCATTATGACATGCATAGACTAAGACCCGCACCATGCGAATCACAACATGGACCCGTGTAAGATATTTCCTAGGCCAGACCAAGGAGGTTTGAGACACGCCTCATATTCGATTTAACGGGCTTTCGGATTCTTTAATTTCGGACGAATCTTGAAAAACCCAAGGGGCAAAATGAAGAGATAAATATTTATTATCCCAGATAATTTTTTTTATTAAAGGTTAATGATATTAAATCAAGCTAGATATAAAAAAGCCCATTTAAAAAGATGAGCTCACTTATTTTCAAAACGGGAAAAGGTATTTATTATACTTCAAGAAACCTAATTTCCAATTTTCATTTAATTCTCTAGAACACCAGCATTGGAGGATAAATGGGGGATCCAAACCATTTCCTTTGACTCATTTTTTGTGCAGACTTGGAGTCTTGGAGATTTGCTAAGTTTCCGTACTTGCTACCACACTTAATTTGCCCCTCAATCGAAGTATCGAACCGACTTGAGATATGTACTAATAAGAGAACATTTGAAAGCACACAACATAGTATATTTAATGTTTTAGCACATGCAAATTGAAGTACATTTTCTTAGGGACATGCAAGTTCAAGTACACATGCATGTACTATATATATGATAGGATAATACATGTATTATTGAAAGCTTATTACTTAATTCGCGAAAATATTAATTTCATGACACAACTCACACACACTCGATCAACAATTACGTGATCATTATTTTAAGAAGAATTGACGTAGTCTTGTGGCCCATATGGCTGAAATAATTCGGAAAAGAGTCCCTTCTTTCTGCTAGGGTTCCAACCCATATCCTTGCACAACTGATCATTATACCAAATATGCAATATCCCAATGCAGGATCTTCTATAATGATTGGGTGCATATGTCTTCATGTACTTGTCCCATGTAGAGATATCCTTCTCCATATCTTTGATTTGGGGTAGGTTAAATGTTCCGTCGAGTAACTCCATAACCCAACGACTTCTCATCTCAGACGTGTACAGGTTCGATATGCTCTCCGAGTATCCAATAACGGCTAGCTGTGGAATCCGAGGATGAATGCATTGCCTACAATTAACACAAAAACAATATAGGTTAAATTGGGCGGCTAAGATCGAGATGGAAAATGATTTGATTGGGATGGAGCGCGCGCAGGCGACCTATAGAGTGGGAGAATGGAGGTGGAGGACCCCATGATGTAGTCTTGGAACTTTGAAGAAGCAAAGATGTTTCTTAGTTTTTGGTCCCCATTGAACCCTGTCGCGAAGATGACCAAGTCGGCTTCAACAGGGTTCTCGTCTCCTCCTGGAACGACAACGCCTTCTTTGCAGAAGCTAAAGCCCTGCTGAGCCTTTTTCAAGACGATGCTTCCTTGCTCGATATGCTCATAGAACCCCTTGGGAAGGATAGCAAACACACAAGAGGAAGCCGCCTCGAGCATACTGTATTGTGGCACGAGCCCAAGCTTCTTGAGAGGATGTCTATGCCTTACGTCGCTCTCCACAAATCTATTAATCATCCACCGCTACAAGGTACGGTACGGTGTTTATTTATGATTATGATGGATATCGATATTAGGTATATATTGACAATTACAAGGTACGTGCGTACGTACGTAGTAATTAATAAAACTAGCTTACGTACAATAGGGGAGAGGACTGTGGCAAGAAGACTATGAAGGAGTCCTTCCCCGGGCTTGTGGAGTAAGAGCTCGGCGAAGCGGTTGAAGTAGAGAGAAGAATAAGGCAATCCCCACGCTGTCAAGTCAGCGAGGATCCAACGGGGAGTCCTGTATATAAGATGGCAAGGGTTCTCTTTTCCTGCCATGATGCACGCATATATATGTGGTTTGGGTGAAAGAATATAACCCAACAAACTAATTTGGAAGCACTAAAACATACTCATTAAATATGCCCGGATTTCATTTAGTATGTTGTTGCATTGCATGCATGATATATATATATATATCAGCTAGGGTCTTAATTTCTAGCTAATTACGTACTCGATCGGCCTGATTCGATTACTTTCTCTAAATAAATTAAATCGAATATAATAAATCCTATAAAAATAATCGAAACAATCTTACATTTAATGAATAAATATAGAATATTTCGAAATTTGGATAGATTACCATTTGCAACGGCGCACTCAGAGGCAACATCAAGAGCGGATTTTTGGAAGCCAACAACCACCACTCTCTTGCCCTCAACCAAACTCCTCGCATCCTTGTTGCCCATGGCTGAGTAGTCCTTCGAGTGCATCACCGTCCCCCTGAACACCTCCGCTCCCTTCCCCGACGGGAACTCCGGCATCTTCGGAAGCTCGCTAAACCTTCCGATGCATAGTATCACGAAATCAAACTGCATCACCTGCAACGGAGGTCAATATACTCCACCCCTTAACCGCTTCCGATCCTAATATTTTTACTTTTATCTTTCCTATTATTACTCTATTTCTATTGTTGACACACGTGGGTTTTCCTTTCGGTGTTTAGTTTCGGTAGATTAATTGAAGAGACTCTATACATAGACTTATAAGAAATCATGACCATCTATGTCTATTTCTATATATATATATATAACATACAGTAAAAAGTTAGCATTTAATTTGCATAATAAATTAAGGAAAAGTGTCAGGTACGAAAAGCTATTAAAATACAAAATACGAAAGTTTTTTAATTGTATCCGATTTGCTCCAATTTTTTGCATTGTTACACGCGTGTTCTAATTATTTTTTTTCGCTCCAACCTTCTTTTTTTTGCTCCAGCTTTTCTAATTCTTTTTTGTTTGTTTGTTTGATGAATTTCATACACTGTACTTAAATTTCACACTATAATTTGATTGTTGTTTAATCTCTTGCACTTTTTTTTATTCATTTGCACTTCCTCTTTAACCACTTGCACTTCTGTTTAACATCTTGCACTTTCGTTCTATTCGCTTGCACCTATTCATTATTCTGATGCACTTTCTGTTCGCTTGCTTGTATTTTAAATATTTGTTAATCTCATATTTACTTGCACTTTCTGTTCACTTGCTTGCACTTTACTCTGTATTTCCATGCACTTTCTTCCTATTGGCTTGCACTTTTCTGTTGTTTAATCTCTTGTACTTTTTTTAATTCATTTGCACTTCCTCTTTAACAACTTGCATTTTCATTCTATTCGCTTACACTTATTCATTATTCTGATGCACTTTTTGTTCGCTTGCTTGCATTTTAAATATTTTTTAATCTCATATTTGCTTGTACTTTCTGTTCAGTTGCTTGCATTTTACTCTGTATTTCCATGCACTTTCTACCTATTGGCTTGCACTTTTCTATTGTTTATTCCCTTGCACTTTTTTTATTCATTTGCACTTCCTCTTTAACCACTTACACTTCTGTTTAACAGCTTGCACTTTCGTTCTATTCGCTTGCACTTATTCATTATTCTGATGCACTTTCTGTTCGCTTGCTTGCATTTTAAATATTTTTTAATCTCATATTTACTTGCACTTTCTGTTCACTTGCTTTACACGTTATTCTGTATTTCCATGTACTTTTTTCCTATTGGCTTACACTTTCTGTTGTTTAATTCATTCAACCTATCATAATGTGCAAGCAAATAAACATAAAGTGCAAGCAAATAAACATAAAATGCATTCGAATATACACAATGTGCAAGAAGAAAAACATTGTTGGCAAGCATATAAGAATAAAATAGAAGCAAACAAAATGTGCATGTGAATATACACAATGTGCAACCAGATAAACAAAAGTGCAAGCAGGAAAACATAAAGTGCAAGCATATAAGAATAAGTGCAAGCAAAAAAACATAAAGTGCAAGCAAATAAACATTAAGTGCAAGCAAACAAAAATAAAGTGTAAGAAAATAAACGAGGAAGTGCAAGCATATAAACATAAGGTGCATTTGAAGGCGAGCGAATAACACAGTGAGCGAATAAAGCGCGTGTGAATAAATAAATATTCTTTTTCCTATTCTCTCCTGCCGTGGATCTCGCCACCGTGGACGGCTAATATTCTTTCGTATTTTGTATTATAAGCAGCTTTCGCACCCGAACCGCATCCATAAATTAATATATTTAAGATATAAAAAAATGAAAGAATATATTTATATAAATAAAAAATTAGATTTAAATTAGCATTTTTTACAATAAATTACCATATTTAACAAATAGAAGATGAAACAATATCTATATGCAAATAAAAAAATTAGATTTTATGAAAATAGGAAATCTATACATGTAACGTTAGATTATAACTGTCCATATTTAAGTGAAGATGAAAGAAAATCTCATACAATAACAAAATGTCAGGTTTTATCAAAATAGAAAATATGATAAAATATTTTTTATGATAGTATAAGTTAAAACGATTTAGGGTCTGTTCTGATAAATGTTTATATTCAATAATAAAAAATGACATTTTCATATGTTTACAAAATGACCATGTATTATCATCTTTATTTTATTTAAATTTTTACTATAAAATAAACTATGATCAAATTTATAAATTTTAATTTACTAATTTACTAATTTAATATTATAAAAAGTTCAACTCTCAATGTCTTTTATCTAGCTAATATATTACAGAAAAAGGTGAGTCTTTACATAAAATTGAGCCAAGTGGCTTCCTACATAATTGACATTTGGCTTTCACTTAAATTGGCATCTATTAACTTTTTTAATTTAGTGTTTTAAAAAGAAGATTAATAAATAGGTAACCGTCCACTATCTAAAACTTTTCTACCGCTTCCTTACAACTTTTCCTCCCACTTTTCTTATAGGTTTTTTTTTTATGGAAAGACTACAAATATATTAAAATAAAAAAAAATTACAAAGTACAAAGGTGAGCCAACGAAATTGGCAGAAGAGGGATAAGCATACCATAAGAGGGATAAGCATACCATCGTTCAAAGAGACAAGGATAAAGGACAAGCACAAGGAACAAAGGGTCACACAAGGAACAAAGGGAAATTGAAATCTAGGGTCACACAAAACTTCACCGTTGGAAGACACAAAAGAAGATTGGATGATTAGTGAATCAGTGTAAACAGTCGAAACCCTACAAGAGGAGATAGACAAAACGCTGATAACAACATATAACTGTTATAGGAATCTGGGCACAGGGTCCTCCTTAGGTGCCCTGACCCGGCCAGTCCTTCTTAGGTGCCGACAATCCAGGGACCCGTAATAGGGCTGCAGCAGCTCAATTGGTGATGTGAGTGGTAAGCCTTTGCCCTCATATCAAAAGGTCCTAAGTTCAAGACTCAAGGGCAACAACCTGCAAGGTACCAGGAGTAATGAACCTGGGACCTTGTGATGGGTTGAGGAGCATGGCCTACAGCTCTGTTACGGGTCCCTGGGTTGTCGGCACCTAAGGAGGACCGGCCCCGGCAGCACCTAAGGAAGACTGGCCGGGTCAGGGCACCTAAGGAGGACCCTGTGCCCAGATTCCTGTAACAATTACCAACCAGACCATGATTCCAGAGCTGAAATCCCTAAATTCCTGACGAAATGCAGAACCCAAGCTGAAGCCTCAGTAGACGACAGATTCCAAACAATTCTTGGTTTTAAAAGCTTACTCACAAGGATTACAGGAGATCCATTGCACTTAATCAGAGGACAGACCGGACCAGCAAAGCCAACATTCCCCAAACAGACAACAACAAACTGAACAGAACAGACCCAACAGAACAGACCGGACCAGCAAAGCCAACAAACTGAAGCCGAAACATAAACACTGCACTAACTAGAAAAGCCAGAGCACCCAACAAGACCCGATTTACAAGCAAGCCCACACAAACTACAACTGGAACAAAGAAGGACCACCAACAGAGGACAATATGCACACGGAAATTGACTGCAGATCCAGGAAGTGGAGCCGAAGAAAGCCAGGTCAGCCAAAAACAGAGTCACAGCCATAAGAAGCAAAGCTGGCAACCCAAAACCGGATCGATCCAAGCAACAAAACAACCCAAAATCGGATCGATCCAAGCAGCAAAACGAGAAAACACCGAAACCGAAAAAACACGAAAACGAGAAGAGAGGGAACAGAGCTATACAAGGGAAGAAGAACCAAAAGCAGTCGAAAACCAGGCGGGGAAGACCGGAGAAGTCGCCAAAGCAGCCACCAAACCCTAGCCCATCAGAACCATTTGCAACCCGGGTGAAACCCAGTGGAGAGGGAAGATGACCCAAGCGAGGAGGCTTTAGGCTTTACTCAACAACTTATGTTAACATCTAATTAGTAACTTTAGTCAATTTAATATTTATAAATTATATTTTCAAAATATTTCCATAATTTTGTATGCTATTATTCATCCTTAAATATATATTTTAATATTCTACTTGAAATTTATATGTTTAATACTCTTCCAATCATATAAATATAATATAATAATAAATCTTTTTGTCACACAAGTATATGGTATGGGTACTACATTAGTTATACAATAAAATGAAATTACTTCTTATTTGAAGTACTTTAGCAAAATTATTAAAAAATCATCGATATAAAGATAAATCAATTTTTAACAAATAAAATTAAATCTCTATTCAATATTTAATCATAGATCGTTAATAGAATAGACCTTAAATCGTGCAAAAAAAAACCAACCACCTTTTATGAAACAAACAAACATATACACTAATGTAAACTTATTATTTTTATATTATAAAAAAAACAATAATATATTCTTTCTCGTACGAAACACGGTTCAACTGCCTAGTCAATTTAGATTTTCACATTTCTCTCCATCTTAATCAATATTATCATTATGTTTTAATTTATTTTGACAGAATTTACTGTTTCACCATAGGGTTTTAGACAATTCATTTTTTCGATCACAAAACAGAGTTCCTCTAAAACTTTATAGTGCATATCGAAAAGATCTTCTAGTTCACATTCATAGTCCATCCATTTTATAGACCATTCACTTGGATTGGTTGTACTGTATATTTTATATTCTTTTTCAAGATGTACTTGTCATATTTAATATTTCTAAATCTTTCCATCAGTCAAAGCTAATGAATTACAAAGTGGAGTACAAAAAATATATATTTAACCTTAGAAAAAAAAAATTAAAAGGTGGACTATAAAATAATTAATTACGATACCGTATCTCTTTTTTTTTTCTTTTTTTTTTTGATAGGATACCGTATCTCTTAATAACAAGAAAATTGATAAGATTAGGTGGAAGAGTCCCTTTCTAACTCTCCTGTGCCAAAAACCAAAAAAAATTCCGAGTTTATTTTGAGCGTTTTCTACTACAATATCCCTTATTTTGTAACCATTATCTGTCCCAAACAAAAAGAAAATCACACATAATTTGTCTTTTTTCTAACAGCTATCATAGCCTCTAGATAATAATATCTTCTACTTTTTAAGAGCATATACAATAGTTGATTTTTTAACAAAATTTTTTAGCTAATTTTTTAACTTTCTTCTGTCTGTCACATCATATTAATTTTTTATTTTTTTCCAAATTTATTCACTCTATAAATTTTATGAAAAACATATCAAAATGGATGTCTATGATAGATAAAAATCAATTATGAGTATTGAATATATTTTTTAAAACAAATAAAATTAAATTAGTAAAAAACTCTAAAAAATATTTTTTAACAAAAGTATGCCTTAGACCACCCACAATGTCTAAGGCTTACGTACAGATTTTGTGTTTTTCTATGGCTAATATCCGGCCTATCACGTGACGATGATCGAAAATGATTATACCGGCCTGCCACGAAATGAGATGATCTTACGATAAATACATTTTGCCGTGAAAGAGAAAAAATAAGAGGGTATCGCCAGAAAGGATGTCGGTGGATGCAGGATGCAGAGCATATAGTATAGAAAATGAATAAAAATAAAATATACATACCTGCTGAGATTGAGTAACAAGGTGGTGCAACAAAAGAGACCATTTTCCGTTATTTCCGAAGCCTTGGCCCGTGCAATTCCAGTGGGTCCAGGCCTCCATTTGCCGTTCATCGGCGCCTTGGAACTCGATGGTCAAGACCTTGGTGCTAAACCGGACATGGGTGAGGAGGCCGAAGTGGTCGGCATAGGCCCGGACGTAGTCGAGCACTTGGTCTCCGGCCGGGTTCATGTCCGTCACCGAAGACGGCCACGGGAAGTCCGAGAACTGGTAGAAGACTCTAGGAGTCTGGAGCCTTGTGGTCTCCATAGTATGAGCCCAGACGCCGCCTAGCTCGCTCTGGGACTCGAACACCACGGGCCTGTACCCCTTCGAGAGGGCGTACTTGCAGGCCAGGAGGCCGCTGATGCCCGCGCCTACTATGGCGATGCTCCTATCCATGGCCGGGCTCACTCGACAGATCGATGAGAGTGATAATATATTTATATGCCTTAGTGTTGCTGTGTTATATATCAACATATTCAATGTGTGTGTGTATATAGTATAGCCATCAATTACTCGATCATTGACTGCCCTAGCCTCCACGTCTCATCCACGTTTACAATCATCCATCTCCACGGCTCCACCCCCTTACTACCGAGTATTTTCCTATTAAAATATTTCTAATTCACTATTCGCATCTATATTCCTTTGGAGTGCGGTTTTTGTGCGAAATATTGTATAATATAAAGTGTGAAATCTTCCTAACCGTTAGATGTGTAGCACGAAGGACTCGGATTGCGCCACGTCGGTGAGCTAGAGAATGCTGAAACAAAGAGACGCTTAATTTAGCATGGCACCGGATGTAACTAATTGGAACAATCTACCCTCCTCAAAGCCAAATAAAACAAAATCAAAGACGCTCTTCAATTCATTTGAAACCCTATCTCTCACAATCTTCCTCAAACACTCTCAAAGAAATTCGAATCGAATCTCAATCCAAACTCTCTTTCGTCTCCAAATCTCTTCCAAAATCACCGTCCATCTGCCAAAAGAACGATTGCATAAAAGATATCGTGAATTTGCACAGAAGAACATTTGAAAAGAACAAAACGATTTTAAAGAATATATACATGGCGAAAGGGGCAAAAAGTTCGAAAGGGAAAGAAAAATCCTCGAAAGGTAAACAAAATCACTACTCAACCCCTAAAATTTACTTTACTGGTAGTTGTCTGCTCAGATTTAGGGTTCTAAGTTCATATCTAGCGTTGTCTGCTCGGATTTGGCCTTTGTGTGCTCCGATTTCGCGTTTTTGTGCTCGATTTTAGCGTTTGTGTGCTTGGATTTGACTTTTTGTGCTCGAATTTTTGTAGGAATTTGAATTTCTCTCAATCGCTTCCCCCAAAGTTAAGTGACAACCTATATAATCATGATCTGTAGCTCCACAAGACTCATAGAAAAGGTTAAAAGTATTTAGGTTTGGGTAACCCAAATTAGAGTTTTCAAAATCATACCTATGAGTACTTATATTAAGCCTAGAAGAAAGAAAGAGGTAAGAATTTACCTCATACATACTTGAATCTAGGGGTGAGCAAAAAAATCTGATCCGGCCGCTCCGAACCGATAATCCGCCAACCCGAATCCGAAAAATCCGTATCCTAAAAAATTCGTTTAATTTTTATCCCTATCCGATCCGATCCGGGTCATTTTTCCAGATATCCGGACCGGATACGGATATCTAACCGGATATCCGCGATCCGGAAATATTACGTATAATAAATATATTTTTGAAAATTAGAATGATACATATAAGTGTTTTATTACCTAATATTTTGAATTGAACAAATACAAATCAGTAATAACATTTAACACCAATTTCAGGCAAGCCCGATTATACTTACAATTTCAGTCAAGGCCCAACCCACCTTTCACTAAAACCTAATCTCATAATCTCCACTTTTCCTCCGCCACTTTCTTGATTCTTCGTCTCCTTCACGGCTTCACCTTTCTCTTCCTCGCAGCTTACCAGGAAACCTCGCTCTCGATCGAGTCTTTCTCTTCCTCGCTCGAGTCTTCGTCATTGGAGTCTTCCTCGCTCGAGTTCGTCTCCGGTCTCCTTCACTCGCCGACTTCAGAAGCCACCTCTCTTCTTCGTCTCATTCACTCGCCGGCTGGTGTTCGACTTTAGAAGCCACCTCTCTTCAGAAGCCACCTCTCTTCACTCGCTCGAGTTCGTCTCCGGTCTCCTTCACTGTTCACTCGTTCAGTTCTGGTCACGGATTTGATTATCTCAAAAGGTGAGTTTCTAATTTTTCTATCACTTTTGAGGTTCTATTTAGTGGAATCTTTTGTTCATTTACTGCTGTCCGAGTGTCCGATTGATGATTGAGTTTCCGATGTCTTTTTCGAGTTATGTTCTCTTGCAATTGATAATTTAGGTCGCAAATTGCTTCGTCGTGCATTATTAGCTGAGATTCCTAGACATCGTTGACTCGTGATATAGTCGTTTGAAATGCGTAATTTGTGGTTTCATTGTCGGAATTAGCGATTAACTTGGCTGATGTTGGAAATGGATTTCTGTCGTGGCACTTAAAAGATTTGATTGCGATTGTTAGTGCTTATTGCTCTGCAGTAGATCAAGTCTTGTTTGAATGCAACGTAATATGTCTAGTTGTATACAGTAACTTAGATCTTGTTAGAATGTTGAAGAATGAAATACACTCTAACTTAACTAGTTGATTATGTCTTGTTTGAACAGTTACACAATATAGTGTCAAATTGTCAATTACTAGGATATATTCAGTTCTGTACTTGTATGATGTATCTTTTCTGTGTGATCAAAATGCTAAGACTTAGATCCCAGTATACTTGATAGTTGATATGCTACTGCTCTTACTTGAGATTAACACCGATTAAGCCCATGCTTTATTCTTTTACATGGGCATGCAACATTCCAGCAGAAGCCAAGTAACCAACAGTCCAACATACCTCTTCAGCCAGTGAAAGAAATTTCTCTTTATCTCCAAGGCCATAATCAATTGATCCCAAACCCAAATCATGGTAAGTTCTATTAACATCATTTCTTATTTTCTTTGTTTGTCTTACTGTTTTTGTGCAATTTAAAACCTGTTTACTCTTGAAGATTAGTGTAATGAGTAATGACTTTATATAAACATAGTTAATTTGATGATGGAGCTAGAATATAATTCTGTTTTGTGCATTTTTTATTGGATCCTCCCTATAATGATGAAGCTAATATGTGTAATCACAGGATCATATTAAATCGTCCTCAACAAGTATGCCATCTCATGACTCTAGTGATCCAAAAATGCAAGATGATGTGTTGATTATTGAGGATAAACAATCTGCACAAGGAAAGCCTCCAAGACACCCTACTTCTTCCTCTTCAATTGATCCTCTTGCTTGCACATCGGGTAAGAGAAAGAAATATTCTCTAAATTGGGCTCAGTATTTGAATCTGTTTTGCAGCAGCTAGTCATCTTCATCTATGGAGTTTCTTTTTTACACCAGTTGGTTATTTGTTTTTGTTTTGTTTTTGCAGCTTTCAAAGGTTATATGTATGTGTTTTGGGCCTTTTGGCAGCAACTAGACTAGTTATTCTGTTTTAGCAGCAACTTAAGATTTGTAATATGAAGTGGATTAAACAGGTATTGTGTATTATGAATGATGTTGAATTAGTTGTTTTAGAAGTGGATTAAACAAGTATTTGGTTTAATTTCAGTCACAGGATATCCGGCTATTTGGTACATGATTTTTAATTTGTATGATATGATTTTTAATTTCAGTCACAGGATTAAACATGTATTTGCCTATTTGGTACAATCCGGATATTTTGGATATCCAGTATAATAATCCGATCCGATCCAATCCGAAATAGCCGGATATCCGGCTTGTAACGGATCGGATACGGATCACTGTTTCACTAAAAAAAATAACCGGATATCCGGTATAACGGATCGGATCGGATCGATCCGAATGCTCACCCCTACCTGAATCCATTTGTTCAACTCTTTCTGAATAGCATGAAAAGAAAAAGAAAAAAACTCAAAGAAAAAACAATGACCTAAACTCATCAATAGAGGCGACAACTAATATTAACAAATTGGTCCCTAGCAACGGCGCCAAAAACTTGATGTGGTTAAAACCTACCCGCAAGTGTACGAGATCAGTTGTAGTAGTCAAGTGTCGATTCAACAGAGACCAATGTAATATTAATTGAAAAACTATCAATGAACTATGCCATGAAAAAAAGAAATTGGGGAAAACTATAACTAAACAAACAAATAATAACAAATAAAAATACAAAAATAAATGGGATAAATGTGTCTAAGGTTAAGAATCACTGCACCGATGCAACAGTAAATAAAATCACACTTCACCTGAATTTAGTCCAAATTATTTAAAGGTAAGCTATCCAAGGTAATCTACTAACTATTTTCAAACGATAGTAAACGTGTTTGGACTAAACTAACAATCGTTGTCGCTTAGTGCTAATCTCATCCAAACCCTTTAACGCACTTAGAGTCTAGGGATAAACCGAAATATCATTCGATGTCGCGCTCCGCTAATCCAACCCAAACCTAGAACATCTATGATAGCCTATTAATACTCAAGAGTAATTAAGTTGATGTCGCACAAATAACACTCAGGCTCAGAACCTAGGAATCCAATATAAGTTATTACCCAAAGTTCATTTGATGGAGTGGTTATTCAATTTGTGGATGACGGAAGACGCATCGGTAGCTCAACATTTGAATGAACTCAATACAGTCACAACCCAATTGAGTTCTGTTGGAATTGAATTTGATGAAGAAGTACGAGCATTAATACTTTTATCATCTCTTCCAAACAGTTCGAATGCTATCGTCACAGCTGTGAGTAGCTCGTCACAGAGTAATAAGTTGAAACTTGATGATGTTCGTGATCTGGTTCTCAGTGAAGAGATCCGACGGAGAGGGTTGGGTGCATCATCAACCTCTTCAGTTTTGCATACAGAGTCAAGAGGAAGAAATTCAACGAGAAGGAATGGACACGAGAGATCAAACTATCATGGTAGATCAAGAGATAAGAGGTAACAATCAAGGAACCCAAATAATTCCTCTAGCTCGAAGACAATCAAGTGTTGGAATTGTGGAAAGACCGGCACTACAAAAAATCAATGCAAGAGTGCATTGAAGAATCAAGAGACGAAAGCAGAGGAAAATGTAACTTCTACCTCAAAAGAAGATGATGCGTTGATATGCTCTTTGGAGAGCAAGAAAGAATCTTGGGTGTTAGATTCTAGAGCATCATTTTATGCCACTTCGAAGAAAGAATTCTTCGAGAGTTATGTCTCGGGAAACCTTGGGAATGTATACCTTGGTGATGATCATCCTTGCAAAATTGTGGGTAAAGGTGTAGTAAAGATCAAGTTGAACGGTTTTGTTTGGGAGCTAAACAAATGTTAGACACATTCCCGACCTAAGAAAGAACTTGATATCAGTAAGGAAATTGGCTAGTGAAGGCTACATTACACCTTCCATGGTGATAATTGGAAGATTTCAAAGGGTGCAATGACATTCGCTCACGGGAAAAAGAGTGACACTCTTTATGTAATAACCCCTAAAAGTCCTGAACTGTCGTTTTGTAAGAAAGACATGTTGGGCAATTTCTGTAACTTCTGTAACCTCTGTAATGATCTTTTGAACGTATTATTATACGTTTAATTTATATACTGGGTCTTAGAATATTTTTAGAAGTACTAAAAATAAGATCTAACTTTAGACCGCGAGTGGATCCGCGACCAAAGGCCAAAGAACGCGCTCGCGGCAATTCCGTGACCGCGGAAAACTGTTCGTCGTCGTCTTCAGATTCCTTCGCGTTTCTCCGGTTCGGATGCCGTTGTTTCACCGTTGGGGATGCCGATCGATCCGTCTTCTCGACGTTGAGCTCATCTTTGTCCTATAAAAGGAGGTCAAGGTCTCGGAGATCTGCATCCACAACTTTGAATCCCCCTCTTTCTCTCGTTTTCAAGCTAGCCGGAGTTCGTGCTTTCGCCGGAGTTTTGTGGTCGCCGTTGTGTCTCTGGAAGCTTGGAGTGGTGGCCTTGCAAAAGGTGTAGAGTTCGTCATCGTCTTCGAGTCGTCGGTAAGCCTCGAAGCCGGAGGAGAGTCGCATCGGAAGGGGATCCGCGATCGCGGGGATGAATTCCGCGACCGCGGAAGCTGCCCAGAATTCCGCAACTACGAAAGTCCAAACCGCGACCGCGGCTTGCCTTAGCAAGCGCGATCGTGGCTTGGACCACCACGGTCACGACTCAGGCTTCGTTCCTTTTCGATTCCTATAGTTCTTTCGTTCGTATCGTTATCCGTTCGTATCGAATCTAACTTAGGGTTTCGTCATGGTTGTTTCATCGTCGTAGAGATCCGTACGCAGATTCCAGTCTCCAGATACTCGAAATCCATCAAGCTACGTTCGACTAGATTAAGGCAAGTGGCGGTTCGCTCTTGCTTATCATTCCATAATTCCGTTAATTATCAATTACTTTTGATTGTTAATTAAATTAGAGTGAAGTGTTGTTTTCGTTTAGGAACAGATTTTATAAATGATGTGATTTAAATATGATATTATAATAGGTTGTATATATTGCTAGAAACAACGCTATTATACCTGTTGTTACCATGATGGTATTGGTGTGGATTTTTATGTGTGAACTCAAATGTGTAGTTAGAACGAGTATTCGTAGGAACGCTATGTACCTTGCGGGGTCTAGTCATTTCTTTATAACTTGGTGCTTAGGATGATTTTGCCCTAACACTTTCCTAGTCGTGACCTACCCATATCCGAATATAGGTGGTGGTGCACTCAGCTGGTGCTAAACATTCGGGAAATGTTCCCAAGATATCTCTCGTATCGAGATGATATATATATATAATAAAAGCTTTAACGTGAATATACGTTTTGGAACTAAATAAGATAAGCGCGGATACGCACATAATTAATATACCCTCGGGCGAGGAGTATAACGTGGAAACCGCCCGGACTCTTGTTAGAGTAAGTCTTATTTCCAATCTGGATTCGCATTACGCGGTGAGGTTGGTCGTGGACCCAAATAATCAAGGTCGTGTTTAAAACTTGTGTGTGAAAACTTAATGTTCCCAAACACTTGTCATACTTTCCCTTAAGACTCAAATCCTTTGGAGTCTTCTTTTCAAGTGCATGTCTAATTCCAATCATTCCGTGAAAGTTCCGGGTTATGTATCGTTCCTTCGATTATTATTCGAGGGATAATGATAGTAAACGGTTACGATCACTAGAACCTTTTTATTTCTACCCTTGCATAGTCTTTCATTAGACTAACCAACCGGTTATTTTCCTTTGCATGGTTGGCTGGTGTCATCCGTCTCATACGGCACATCAGATAAGTTCCCGCATCAGTAAAGGCAAGGACTCGACGTGAGGGCAGTTGGCGTTTTGTGTGTTTCTTTCCAAGGTAGAGATCCTAGGCGTAAGATCGCAAGGTCAAGACATGTTGAGTCATTTTATTCTAAAGACTTCCGCTGTAATAAATATTTGTACTCGATTTTGTTATCGAATTGTAATTTCAACATTTCTAATAAAATATTATTTGGACAGTTGTATGTCATTTAATAAAGTTTATGTTATTATACAGTTTGTTATAAAATGGTTAAGCCTTGGGTGACCCCAGATGTGTAATCTGAGGTCACTGGCGGTAATATTTCCAAAGGGTATTTTGGGGGTATTACAGATTTGGTATCAGAGCTAAAAGTTTTTAAAACTCTAAACTTTTGAACCATTTTGCGTTTATTTGGGGTTTTATAAAACAAAAACTTCGTGTATGGGATTTCTTTACTATAAGCCCTAAGTAAGGTTTAAAGATAAAAACGTTTTTGAAGTAGATTTTAAATCCCAAATAATTTGGTAAGAACCAGAATTAACTGACGAGTCTCGGTTTGTTTTTAACAAGTTTTGTGGAAAAGACTTTCAGATTTAACAAACGAATTTCAATTTACCTTAACGGTTTTGTAGAAAAGACGTTTTCAAACTTCTGCCAACGTTCGTAGTCCGATCATTCCTGCTTGTTATGGAAAATAGAATTTCTATAAACAAGAAAATTCTAAATCTCTCTTGTCTCTTCACAGACAATGGTATTCCCCAGAGCCCAACTTAAGACCCAAGATGTATCTGAGACCGCTCCGACAATCAAGTCTGAGCCTGATTTCGTAGAAGTTCCGGTGGTTGGCGGATCGGTGCTTGAGTTCACCCCGTTGACCGAAGAGTCCGAGTCCGAGAGCGGGGAAGAAAAAGGAATGCAATCCAAGCAAACCTCTACCCCCGAGGTCTCTGATGAAGATGAGGACTCAATGGAGGATCCAGAGGATGAGAAGGAGCCGGTGGATCCCCTCCACGAGGAGTGGGAAGAATGTTTCTGGATTTTAAATCAGCCCGGTAATGAAGATCTTTGGGGGCGAAGATGGCGGAGCTCCGAGCCACAGAAAGGCGATGTGGGCAAGTTCGGGGAGCCATCAGTGCCTGTTGAGGGATCAAGTGATCCAAAATGGAAGAGGTTAACTGATGACTCGGAGGAAGAGTTACCTCCGGTAGAGAAGAAGCAATGAATAATAGGCCAGTAATGGTTTTCTTCCTAGTGTTTTCCATTTGAACAATACCTGGAGAAGAAGTCTCCTAATGTTCTTTTTCCCTATTTTCCTTTTAGTTGTTGTGTGACACTTGGTGTGTGTTTCATTAATGAAAAGCTGAGTTTATTAGATGACTACCTCAATTATTGCACTCTAAGTATTATTTACTTGTAACTTTAATTTGATGGTACATATCTAATATACGTAGACATAATCAGATGGTGAACGCTAGAAACACCGCACGTCATGCAGCTGGACCGAGTAATGCTTCTCGGATTCAGAATAGAAATGCAGCGGACCAGGAGGAAGTTGGGTCTGGTTCCCACAGCAACCCAGCGAGGAATGCTCTACCCCAGATAGGAGGGGAAAGGGTGCAAGTACCTCCTGCTGCTCCGATAGTTTTCAGTACGGCTGCTGTAGAGGTAATCAGGCAGATCGTAATGCAAGCGGTCACCGAGTTGGTGAGGCCAGGGGTTCAGCAAGCCTAGGGGAATCCAACCCCTCAGGGTACTGCTGACGTTGAGGATACAACAATTAACCCGCCTCTAATGAGTGCTCCGAGAGATGGAGGAAATTATGGTCGTGCGCTGAAAGTGATCAACTCCATGAGGCCTGACCCGTATGACGGTGCTGGAGAACCCGTCAAGGTGGCATACTGGTTCCTTCACATGGAGCGGTTATTTAAGAACATTGTGTGTACTGAGGCTGAGATGGTGCACATTGCTTCATTATATCTGAAGTATGGGGCTAGTGAATGGTGGGAGAGCACGGGATTAGCTAATCATCCTGAGCTGAGCTGGTCAATATTTAAGACCAAGATGTCTGGTCGGTTCTTCTCTCGGGCTATGAGGGAGGAGAAACGCAAGGAGTTTCTATACCCAAAGACTGATGGGTTGAAGGTGACAGAGCTGGCTTCCAGGTTTAACCACTTGTTGTTCTATGCTGGAGCGGAAGCGTCCAGCGAAGAACAGAAAATATGGCATTTCCACGAATTGATGAATCCCGACCTCAAGCCCTTGATGGTGTGTCACGGTTGTTCTACGTTAGAGCAATATGTGGATGCGACCTACAAAATAGAGGCCACACTAGAGGAATCCGCCCGAAAGCGGGAGAAGCAGATTAAAGGAAGGGGTGGGCAACAGGATCGCCAGGTTGGTACATTCAAACGACCGGCATCGCCCACCAAGTTTGAGAAGTCTGGTCGTGCTAAGACCGAGACGACTCAGTCTGAATCTGTCAGAGGCTCAGGTTGGAGTAGCGGAGTGATGCAATGCCACAACTGTAGTGATCCTGGGCATAAAAGTTATAACTGCCAAAAGGAGAAGAGGGTATGTTACAATTGTGGAAAGGAATGCCACATGAAAACATACTGTAGGCAGAAAGGCCAAGGACCAACGCAATCATACCAGGCCTCAAATGTTGGCAATGGGCAGAACCCAAAGCCAGAAGTATCCGCTCCTGAGCAATCTATTGCTCGTAATAAAGGCAAGACGCATATGGAGTCTTCGGGTCAGGGGAAACAACTCTTTGTGATTCGTCACTCCATCGAGAATGAAACCCTGGACGAGTAGTTGTATTTTGTTGAGCCTTTTTAAGAGTAAGGGGCGATGACTTGTGTTGATAGTTCCCATAGTTTAGTAATATGTTTGTTCGACTTTCTGTCAGTTGTTTTAATGTAAGGTTTCGAATAATAGGGAATTGTTTCCTTGTTCCGGTAATTACTAAATTCGTTACTATTGCAAATTGTTCGTTTGAACATTTCCTCTGTTTGTGCCAACTTAAGTTGCAAATGATAAAGAAGTATTCCCTCGTTTTAGGGAAATTAGCAAACTCATTGCTATCTTGAGTCGTACGTTTATCCAAGACTCCGTGAGTGCCAAAACAGTATATGTCACGTGTGGATAAGGACTGGCAGGACTCATAAAGGAGGGGTAACGTATGGAGCCTAGGTTTCGTCCCCTATGTGGTTAACACTAGGGTCAACTCTATTACTTAATTCCTAAGATCCATTCTTAGAGATCTCTCTTTATTCTCGGAGTAATGTCACCTCGGTATGACATTAATTGCTCCCTTAGTTGAGCTGACGAGCGTTATCTCGTAAGTTGAGTTTTACCAAAATTCCTTAATTCAAAGGAAACAAATGTGTGTGGTTAATGCTCTATGGGATTAAGGATTATTCTCATATGTATACCCTGAACATTTGTTCTGGTAAAAGTATGGAAGAGTGAACTAATACGAAGTCCAGAATGCCTAGTTATGAGGTCATACTGTAGTCATTTATGTGGATAGATTGCTGAGAAGAGAATAAATGTATAAGGGAGATAGTTCATAAGGAATTCGTTTTCTCTAAAAAGACCGTACTCTATTACGATCTTGAGTAAAACTTTAGAACCCAAGGGTTATGGTTATGGAGTTTGTAAGTGAGTGTGCTCATTGTAGGCCCAGTGGTTTAAGCTTTCGGAAACGCCAAGGGTGTGAAGCCATAAGTGTTACTTTGGAAGAGCATCTGAGGTTTCGTTATGAGGTTTTCTTAAAGGAAACGATATAAGGATAGGAGGAGTATTAAGACGATTACGTCTTGGATAAATATTGAGTTCCGATAAAGCAAAAGGTTGCTTGATTTGGGATAATAAATTGTTTGAGGACGATTAAGTGTTTAAGGATTTATGGGTGAATAACAAACTCAGTTGGTAAAGGTTGTTTTAATTTATAAGGATTAAGAGTACGTGATAACTTAAGTGGATGGAATCTTGTCTATAGGATGGGATGAAAGGTGATCTATGTCTATTAAGGCGATTTGATGTCACGTTTGGGGAAATAGAGTGAACGATCACAATTGTGCTAATTGAATTATCGCGATCTTGTTTTGAGGACACTAAAGGTTTAAGTTAGAATTGGGCATTAGGGCCAAATTTAATTGGGCCAGATATTTTAATTTGTAAATTGTACCTTCAAGGAATATGGAGTTATGATACCTGGAAATTTACAAGTTTTGATATGTGGATTTTAAGTGAGTATGACATTTACAAGGCAGATTATATAACACTTTTTGGGAAGATTAAGTTGTGAAACGATTGTATTGGGAGAAAGCTCACTTAAATTTAAAGGTTATGGTGTAGGGATAAGTTATTCGGAGGATATCGATACCAACGGATATATCATGGGAAATTGTCTTATGTACGTTTAAGGAGTGAGGTAACAAATGTTACTCGTATATACCCATTGAAGGATTAGGACGTAAAGTGATTGATTTTGATGACAAGGCATCGTTCATCAATATGATATTTCTGAGTAAATTGAGGAACCTTACAGGTTTTAAGTTGGAAGTTGAATAATGGAATACGTTCAGTTAGTCTTGGAAGGATTTTTAGGTTAGAAACGGCGTAAGGAAACAAATTGGCTTAGAGATAAGTAATGGAATTGTGGGGTGTGCCTTTAAAAGGAATTAGAAAATGTAATGTCTCGATGATTACTGAGATCTGATGTTGGATTATAGGGAGATAATGTACGAACTTTGAATTTGTTTATAAAGAGAAAAGTTGAAAGAGAAATGTGTGTTCTCATGCTTAAGGTATAGCAAGTCTATTGCGATGATTTTGGAGATTATTATCCTAAGATAGTTATGACCTTGTGGATATAGTCACGAGTTACTACAAGTGTAGCACATGGAGATAAGATATGCGAGATAGTGGTATGGTTGAGGAGACAGATCGTTTTCCTAGGAACAACTTCAAGGATGAAATGATTAAGGATACTAAGTTCAAGTAGTGAGGTTAATGGTGAAACCAGTCCCTTTACTTTAGCGATGTTAGTTTCGGGGTTGAAACTATTCTTAAGGGGGTAGTAATGTAATAATCCGCATGTTATCATAGGGGTAATATGGTAAAATGTATGTTACCATAGGGGTAATATGGTAAAATGTATGTTTGGTGAAAGCAAGTTATAAAATCCCCTTAAGTTGTGAAGGGTCAAACCTATGGTTAACCTTACGTTAACTGTAATTTGAACCAACTTATAAATTTAACTTAGAATTTGCTTGAACCAATTTACAAAGTGTTAAATGGGTTAGGAATGGTTAAACTTATAAGGTTGGGTAACTTAATATAAGGTCGCTTCTCTGAGCTGTTTTAGGCCAAGTTTCTGGGTCGAAACTTCTTTTAAGGGGGTAGTATTGTAATAACCCCTAAAAGTCCCGAACTGTCGTTTTGTAAGAAAGACATGTTGGGCAATTTCTGTAACTTCTGTAACCTCTGTAATGATCTTTTGAACGTATTATTATACGTTTAATTTATATACCAGGTCTTAGAATATCTTTAGAAGTACTAAAAATAAGATCTAACTTTAGACCGCGAGTGGATCCGTGACCAAAGGCCAAAGAACGCGCTCGCGGCAATTCCGCGACCGTATAAGTGTTTTCCGCGACCGTGGAAAACTGTTCGTCGTCATCTATAGATTCCTTCGCGTTTCGCCGGTTCGAATGATGCCGTTTCGCCGTTGGGGATGCCGATCAATCCGTCTTCTCGGCGTTGAGCTCCTCTTTGTCCTATAAAAGGAGGTCGAGGCCTCGGAGATCTGCATCCACAGCTTCGAATCCCCCTCTTTCTGTCGTTTTCAAGCTCGCCGGAGTTCGTGCTTTCGCAGGAGTTTCGCCGGAGTTTTGTGGTCGCCGTTGTGTCTCTGGAAGCTTGGAGTGGTGGCCTTGCAAAAGGTGTAGAGTTCGTCATCGTCTTCGAGTCGTCGGTAAGCCTCGAAGCCGGAGGAGAGTCGCGTCGGAAGGGGATCCGCGATCGCGGGGATGAATTCCATGACTGCAGAAGCTGCCCAGAATTCCGCGACTGCGGAAGTCCAAACCGCGACCGCGGCTTGACTTAGCAAGCGCGATCATGGCTTGGACCACCACGGTCACGACTCAGGCTTCGTTCCTTTTCGATTCCTATCGTTCTTTCCTTCGTATCGAATCTAACTTAGGGTTTTGTCGTGGTTGTGTCATCGTCGTAGGGATCCGTATGCAGATTCCAGTCTCCAGATACTCGGAATCCGTCAAGCTACGTTCGACTAGATTAAGGCAAGTGGCGGTTCGCTCTTGCTTATCATTCCATAATTCCGTTAATTATCAATTACTTTTGATTGTTAATTAAATTAGAGTGAAGTGTTGTTTTCGTTTAGGAACAGATTTTATAAATGATGTGATTAAAATATGATATTATAATAGGTTGTATATATTGCTAGAAACAACGCTATTATACCTGTTGTTACCATGATGGTATTGGTGTGGATTTTTATGTGTGAACTTAAATGTGTAGTTAGAAAGAGTATTCGTAGGAACGCTATGTACCTTGTGGGGTCTAGTCGTTTCTTTATAACTTGGTGCTTAGGATGATTTTGCCCTAACACTTTCCTGGTCATGACCTACCCCTATCCGAATATAGGTGGTGGTGCACTCAGCTGGTGCCAAACATTCGGGAAATATTCCCAAGATATCTCTCGTATCGAGATGATATATATAATAAAAGCTTTAACGTGAATATACGTTTTGGAATTAAATAAGATAAGTGCGGATATGCACATAATTAATATACCCTCGGGCGAGGAGTACAACGTGGAAACCACCCGGACTCTTGTTAGAGTAAGTCCTCTTTCCAATCTGGATTCGCATTACGCGGTGAGGTTGGTCGTGGACCCAAATAATCAAGGTCGTGTTTAAAACTTGTGTGTGAAAACTTAACGTTCTCAAACACTTGTCATACTTTTCCTTAAGACTCAAATCATTTGGA
Organism: Rheum nobile; assembly: GCA_027886185.1. Classification (NCBI taxonomy): domain Eukaryota; kingdom Viridiplantae; phylum Streptophyta; class Magnoliopsida; order Caryophyllales; family Polygonaceae; genus Rheum; species Rheum nobile. The sequence goes on along the minus strand of WOAB01000789.1, from coordinate 1,612,766 downwards.
GTCTTCTTTTCAAGTGCATGTCTAATTCCAATCATTCCGTGAAAGTTTCGGGTTATGTATCGTTCCTTCGGTTATTATTTGAGGGACAATGATAGTAAACGGTTACGATCACTAGAACCTTTTTATTTCTACCCTTACATAGTCTTTCATTAGACTAACCAACCGGTTATTTTCCTTTGCATGGTTGGCTGGTTTCATCCGTCTCATACGGCACATCAGATAAGTTTCCGCATCAGTAAAGGCAAGGACTCGACGTGAGGGCAGTTGGCGTTTATTGTGTTTCTTTCCAAGGTTGAGATCCTAGGTGTAAGATTGCAAGGTCAAGACCTGTTGAGTCATTTTATTCTAAAGACTTTCGTTGTAATAAATATTTGTACTCGATTTTGTTATCGAATTGTAATTTCAACATTTGTAATAAAATATTATTTGGGAAGTTGTATGTCATTTAATAAAGTTTATGTTATAATACAGTTTGTTATAAAATGGTTAAGCCTTGAGGTCACTGGCTGTAATATTTCCAAAGGGTATTTTGGGGGTGTTACACTTTACATGACAGCGGTTGTGTGTTGTTCAATTGCATTTGCAGAAGGAAATGAAAATTTCAATCTGTAGCACCAGAGACTTGGCCACATGAGTGAGAAAGGGATGAAAGTTATGCATTCGAAAGGGAAACTCCTAAGCCTACGATCAGTTGAGATCGACATGTGTGAAGGATGCATATTAGGAAAGCAAAAGAGGGTAAGCTTTCAGACCAATAGTTGAACCCCAAAGAAGGAAAGGTTAGAGCTTGTCCACTCTGATGTTTGGGAAACAACGAGTACTTCATCTGTTGGTGGAAAACACTATTTTGTGACTTTTATCGATGATTGCTCTCAGAAGGTATGGGTTTTTTTTACTTTCTAAAACATAAGTCTGAAGTTTTTGAGGCTTTCAAGAGATGGAAGGCTATGGTTGAAAATGAGACAGGTGTGAAAGTTAAAAGGATTAGAACCAACAATGGTGGAGAATATGTAGACACCATATTCAAAAACTTCTGCTATGAGCACGTGATCAGAATGGAGAGAACAATGCCGAGTACACCTCAACAAAATGGTATAGCGGAGTGTATGAACTGAACGTTGACAGAAAGAGCCAGAGGTATATGTATACAATCGGGTCTATCGAAGCAAGTCTGGGAGGAAGCAGTCAATACAGCAACTTACTTGATCAATCCAAGTCCATCCAGTTCATTAGAGCACCGAATACCAGAAGATGTATGGAGTGGAAAAAATATAAAATTGTCACATCTAAAAGTTTTTGGTTGTGTAGCATATGTGCATATTAGTGATCAAGGCAGGAATAAGCTTGATCCAAAATCTAAGAAATGCACATCCATCGGCTATGGTGGTGATGAATTTGGCTACCACCTTTGGGATGATGAAAACAAGAAGGTGATTCGTAGCAGAGATGTGATTATCAACGAAAGAAACATGTATAAGGATAGGCATAAAACAGACGATGGTGATGTAGAGCAAAGTTGGCCAATATTTGCATAAGAAGATTATGTTCCAGATAGTCTTGTGACAGAACCAGTTGTAACAAGTCATGAGCTAGAAGAACTCGGGCAAAGTAGTGTGTAACCGTCATATACACCGCAACTTCCAGCTCCTGCATTGAGAAGGTCTTCTCGGCCTCATGTGCCTAACAGGAGATACATAAATTATTTGTTGTTGACAGATGAAGGAGAGCCAGAATAATATGATGAAGCATGCCTGACTAGTGATGCAAGCAAGTGGGAGCTTGCAATGAAGGATGAGATGCAATCTTTGATTTCAAACCAGACATGGGAGCTAGCTGAGTTACCCATAGGAAAGAAGGCACTTCACAACAAATGGGTATACCAAATAAAAGAGGAGAATGATAGTTCTAAGAGATATAAAGCTCGACTAGTGGTCAAAGGATTTCAAAAGAAGGAAGGATTTGATTATGCTGAGATTTTTGCTCATGTCGTGAAGCTGAATACTATCAGAATAGTGTTGAGTATTGTTGTTATTGAAGATCTTCATGTTGAACAATTAGATGTGAAGACTGCATTTCTTCACGGAGATTTAGATGAAGAGATATACATGCATCAACTAGAAGGTTTCTCGGAAAGTGGAAGAGAGAACATGGTGTGTAAACTCAAGAAGAGTTTGTATGGAATGAAGCAAGCCCCAAGACAGTGGTATAAAAAGTTTGATGGCTTCATGCACAAGGAATGTTTCCAGAAGTGCAATGTTGATCATTGTTGTTACTTCAAAAGCAATCGATCTAGTTATATCATTTTACTAATTTATGTTGATGATATGCTAGTAGCAGGTTCAGATATTGATGATATCAGAAGGTTGAAGCAACAATTGTCAAAGGAGTTTGACATGAAGGATTTAGGTCCAGCGAAAAAGATTCTTATGATGCAGATTACTAGAGATAAGCATAGGGGGACTTTGCAATTATCTCAATCAGAGTACATCAACCGTGTTTTAGAAATATTCAACATGGATAAGGCTAAGCCAATTAGTACACCATTGGCAAGTCATTTTCGCTTATCCAAGGATCAGTCCCCTTAGACAGAGGAAGATAGAGATATAATGGCCAAGGTTCCTTATGCCTCAGCCATTCGGAGTTTGATGTACGCGATGGTCTGCATAAGACTAGATATTGGACATGCAGTTGGAGTTGTTAGCAGATACATGTCAAATCCAGGAAAGGCTCATTGGGAAGCAGTGAAATGGATTTTAAGGTATCTCAAAGGCACCATATAGAAGTGTTTGTACTTCGGTAAGAGTGAACTAAAAGTACAAGGCTATGTAGACGCGGTCTTTGGAGGTGAAGTTGATCACCGAAAAGCACCACAAGTTACATATTCATTGTTGGAACTACAACTGTGAGTTGGATGTCGCAACTACAGAAGGTTGTAGCTCTATCCACTACAGAGGCAGAGTATGTAGCATTGACTAAAGCTAGTAAAGAATTGATATGGTTTCAAGGTTTGTTAACTGAGTTAGGATTCAAGCAAAAGAATAATGTGTTTTACAGTGATAGTCAAAGTGCGATACACTTGGAAAAGAATTCAACATTTCATTCCAGAACTAAGCATATTGGACTTCGATATCATTTCATCAGATCTTTATTAGAAGATGAAGTTTTAAAATTGGAAAAGATCCAAGGAAGCAAGAATCATGTTGATATGTTGACAAAGACAATGGCGATGGATAAATTGAAGTTGTGCTCAACTTTAGTTGATTTACAAGAGAGATGAGACCAGAATGCTCTACTACATAGAGTGAGGTGTGAAGACATATTGAAATAAGTCTTCAAGTGAGAGATTGTTAAGAAATACTCATATGCTATTTTAGTGGCAAATAAGAATGATGCTCTTATCCTCTCTTATTTTGAGAATCTCATAAATTAGTAGTTGAAATGAGAGCATTTTGTAAATCCATCAACTATTTTAAATGTATTGCCTATATAAACTTTCTTTGTGTTTTCATTTGTAAAATCATTCAATTCCAAAACAAAAGAGAGAAAAGCAAGAAAGCTTTTTGAGAGATTTTGTTATAAGAGAGAAATTGGGTTGTGAGTCCTCGACAAACCGGCCGCCATCACGCCAACAAGATATCCTTCCACCAGTGAACTAAACCTGTATCACCTAATACTGACAACCTCAGCTCTGATACCACTGTTATTGAATCGACCTTCCCCAGGACCCTTGTACACTCACCGAAACAAAGACGCAATATACAAAAGCGACTTTGTATTTTACACTGAAATGTACAAGAGCTATTATACAAGTAGGCTCACAAAACTCTTGAATATGGGACACCCTCACACACTCGAGCTCTTCAACTCACTATAGCTCGATTGATACAAAATGCCTTACCCTCTACCTATTTCTAGGTGTTCTTGGCTCACAAAAATCGACCTTCACAATGCCCAATTAGATATTTTAATATATATTTCTTCACTAATCTAGAACTCTCCCACGTGCATATTTCCTAAACCAAGTCTAATGTTTATCTCCTCACAAATTCTGGAATATACCCGCACATCCTCAATTAAGAATGATTCTTCGGCTTCTTCATGGACTAAACCTTCATAATTGATCTCCAACTGAGGCCTTAGTTACATGTCCATCCTTTCTAATTATTAGGCTTTGTCAACCTATTAATCAGGGGCCGTTTGTTTCTATGCCATAGGTATAGGGAATGGGGTTGGGAATAGGTCAATCCAGTTTTGGTGTTTGGTAGAAGTAGGTATGAGTATGAAATTGATTCTAAGGTATAACTCATACCCACTCATAACACTACATCTCATACCCACATAAAACTAGAGCTATGGCCAAACCTAATTTTACTCTTCATTCCATCTCTCCAAAATTATATCAAACACAAACCTTTAGGAATCACTCAACCCATTCTTCATATCCAACCTGATTCCTCATTTCAACTCAATTCCTATTGTGATACCAAACGAGCCAACTAATTTTCTCAAGCAAACATTTGGAAATAGCAATTACACTAACATAGCCATGACTTGTGTTAGAAATCTCCTAGACACGGTGTATTGTGGCTCCACGTACACCCCTAACGCCCAAAAATAAGCTTCAACTATTGTGTCTCGTACAAATGGGAACTTCCTTTCACAATCTAGGTCATTATACCACCATCTGAAAAATTGGTACATACCAACATATAACATTAGAACTAACTAGTGTAGTATTTGTGTCTTGTACGGAATTTGTTTATTTTTTCTTACATTTAAAAAAAATAGTATATAAAAATTATATATTTAATTGATATAAAAATATATAGGTAGTGATTGTTATAAAAATAGATGAATGTTAATATAAAAAAGGACTAATTGAATTAAGAGTATAAACAGTAAGGAAATAAACAGTAAAAAAATCAGTAGAGAAACATTGTGTTAAGACAACAATAACTGAAATAAATAAAAAAGTAGTAGAGAAACATTTTGTTAAGAAAACAATATAGAAAAAAAACAGTAGAGAAAACAATTGAGAAAAAAACGGCTTGATAAACTAAAATTCCGAATTTGGATTGATGCAGTTCATGACATATCCTTTCATGCTTGTAAATTTAGAATTTGGATTGGGGTGATAAGGATGAAAGGGTACTTGAACTTCGATTGTGGAAGTTTATGTAATTACAAATTTTGTTTAGTTTGTGGAATTAAAAACTATCAATCAACTGAAACTAACAATCATCGAGAAAAAAATAAATGGTAGAAAGAGGTAAATACCCAATCAATCAATTAAATGATATTTTTCTAAGCAATAATTTTGTACACGGTTAGTTCAACTGCGATTGTGGGAGTGATCTAGACTTATAACCACAAAATAGTTAGGATGAAATTCAATTGTAGGAAGGGTCTTGATATAGCTGATTTTTTTTCCTAACTATTTTGCTGCTATTTTGGAAGCAAAATTCATACGGGTGTCATTGCAGATCGTCCAAAAGGCATCATTTATTCTTTTGTGTTTAATTTTGGAAAGAAGGATAATTGCAATTTTTTGAATGTTGCCTTTATTATATTATGTTTAATTAGTTTAGTACATGGATGTTTAATTTGGAAGCAAAATATTGCCTTTATCATTGCAGATCACACAATTGCAAAGAAGGGTGATTGTAGAATTTGGAAGCAAATAATTTTTTTGGTATAGTATTCGGATGAGTTGCTGCTATTTTGGAAGTAAAATTCATTTTGCTGCTATAATGCTTAGTTCTTCTAGATGAAACTTTTGTAGTATATTAAAATTATTAAAGTCCAACTTTGCAAATTGAAGAAGAACTTATTGTGGTCCTCATCTTGCTCATATACGGACAAGTAATACCTGCCTCTGCTCATGCCATTCTCTTACGAAGTGGCTTATAGAGTTAGAGATGTTTACGGTTCTGAAATTGTCGGTTTCAGTTCTAGAGCCGCTCATTCCGGTTTGAAGAAATCATGAACCGAAACCGAAAACCGCCCAAATCCGGTTCCGTCCAGTTTTGCCGGTTCCGGATTCGATTACGGACTGTTTTGAACCGGTTCCGAGCCGGAAAAAATATTATTTTATTTAAACAATATTTTTATAAAAAATCCAACTAAAAAAATAAAAAGAAAAGTTTAACATCAATCATTTTATCTTTACATTTTTTTCTATACAATAAATTCTTAAACTATGAAATATAATAAGCATTTGCCTTTATACAAAATTATAAGGAAAAAAATTGAATAAATAAAGGGTTTGAACTTAATATTAAGTTGCTTACATGTCCTCTCGGGGTTAGAGGAATCAAAACCCACGTTCTCTTACCTTTATTTATGGAACCTCACTTACCTAATTGGTTTGAAACTAGCGGTTCCGACAGTTTCGAATCGCCGGTTTCTCGATTCTATAAAATCATGAATCGAAACCGGCCTCGATTGGTTCCAATCATTTTTTGTTTTGGTTCTGGTTCCATACGGTATTGGGTTGTTCCAGAACCGCCGGTTCAACGATTCAAACGAATCGTTGAACACCTCAATATAAAGTGTGTCGCGCACTTGTTTGGCCACACAAGGGACTAAATGAGGAAGGAGATATTGAAGGCTATTGACGGTGAAGCTAAAAGCCTCGTCTAGGATTACTTCTCCTTGCACTCTAAGACTTGTTACTTCACACAAGCTAAGTAGACCCTCTACATCATCACATATTATAATTTGAAATTAATGTTGTTATCCATGAACTTTCTGAATACATATGGTGGCCTAACATGAAGTGGGATGTAGCAGAATTTGTGGCAAGATGCTTGACTTGTCAGAAAGTGAAGATTGAACATCGAAGACCGACCTCTTCTAGTGCCAGAGGGGAAATGGGAAGATATTGTAGTGGACTTTGTTACGGAGTCACCCAAAACTCAAGGCCAAAAGAACGCCATATGGTGATCATTGACCGGCTTAGTAAAAATTCTCATTTTGTTTCCATCAAGTCAACTTGGGGAACCCAAAAGCTATATGAGGTGTCCTGCATAAGATAGTTCGTTTACATGATACTCCCAAAACCATTGTATCCGATCGCGATGGTCGTTTCATGTCAATATTCTAGAAATAATTACATAAGGCCATGGGGACTTAGTTGAGATTCGGTATCGCGTTTCATCCTCAAATGGATGCGTAGTCAGAATGCACAATTCACACACTTGAGGATATGTTGAGAGCATGCGCTCTAGATCAACCAACAAATTAGGAGAATAGCTAGGTCTAATTGAGTTCACCTACAACAATAGTTGGCATTCAACCATTAAGATGGCTCCGTTTGAGGCCTTATATGGTCAGAAATGCACATCCCCAATTTGTTGGGGCGAGATTGTGGATAAGATACTATTAGGACATGAGTTGGTTGAGAGAATTGCTTCTGCTATTGGTTTGATCAAACAGAGGATGTTTACAATTCGCAGTCGACATAAGTTTTATGCTGATTTGGAGCGAAGAAGTGTTGAGTTTGACGTTGGTGACAAGGTGTTTATCAAGGTGTCGCCAACCAAGGGTATGTTTAGGTTTGGAAAGCATGGGAAGCTTAACCCTCGTTACATTAGGCATTTAATCTAAGACACTTACTTGAAGCCAGTCCCCACATGTTAAATTATATGAACTTTTAAGTTCAGTTTCATGAACCAGCAACTCAAAACATATGAACCTACCACAGTACCTACTTGAACCCATACCTTATATTATATGAACCTTTTATTTACTTGAACCAACAATTGAAAGAACATGAACCTGAATATCAATAATATGAACTTCTTGAATTAACTACATGAACCAGACAAAATAAACTTTATGAAAGTATTTTCATGTCATTGTGACAGTTTTTTATCTAACATGTAGCATACTTGCTTCAAACCTATGCTCCTTGTCCCTCCCCTTGTTCTTATCCCCGTTGTTTGTTTCCACTGCAGCCTTGTCCTTCTTTTGTATTATGTTTCTGCGCCCAAACCCCCCCACCTTCATCTCATCCTTTTGCCTCTCATTCAAGGTCCCATCTTCCCACCCCAAGAAGACCGAGGTAATGCTTGGGTTCTGCTTTCCTAAGATCGATACTTTGTCAGCATAGAGCAACTGTTTACATAGACAACACACAACTAGTATGGATAGATGATGATAATAGGGAATATTAGAGCGGTTTCTAGATATCGATACTTACCACCAGGAATAGAATGGGTCCTCTGAAGAACATGTCCTTCTTTTCACTCCATTCCAACTTGGTGTGTATCAAGTTGTTGACTACAAACTGACACCAATTTATGCCTTGCACATTGCTGACGTCGTTAAACATCAAACTTTGCATGACAGTGCCCTTCTGGTTGCTCTCAACAAGCACATACATGAAGAGCATTAAAAAAAGCCTCTTGAACTACGGCTCAGATGTGCACTCTAGCACCACCATTGCCACAATCGTTGGCAGTATATGTATGTAACCCTTGAAATACGCCTTCCAGCCGCCGATGATGACGTTGTCATGTTCCTCATATCCTCACCTGACAAAGGATGCATCTCCTCTAGGAATCCTAAGAACTCGTTGGACCTCCTCCTCATTCACCTCTATACAGCCTTTGTCTTCCATCTTTATCGCACACTTGACCGGATCAAAATGGTCAAGCACCCAATAGGCGAGCCATTTAGGTATTTCTGTCAACTCCAAGTCCAATAGACTACCAAAACCCATGCCTCTGATGCAATCTTCCTTGTTTTCATGAAGATTTTCTAGCGTCTCCACAAATAGGATCGGCATGTTCCTCGTGCTCAAGCTCTCAAACTTGTTTTCTTCCTTCCTGACTTGGTTTTTCTTGCTTTTCGTAGGGACTAACTGCACCATCTCCTTCTTCTACGGACTCGGCAACTGCTCCTTCTCCTTTTTCTTTGAAATTACCAGCCTCATGCTGCCCTTTTCCTTGCAAGTGAGTGCCTTGCTCTTTCCCTTTTCCTTGTTAGTGTTTCCCTCTGGAACCATCATAACCTCTTTCCCTTTTTCCCTACGTGTTTTCCCTTTTGAAGTTGTTGCTTTAGCTACTGTCTTCAACCTAGGGTTACGCTTCTTTAGATCAAGTTTTTCAAGCCATCTGAGCTCCCGCCTTTAGCCGGTTCTTGTTCTACAACTCTCTTGCAATCCCATTCTTGGTGACAACTTTTGCTTCTTTGTTGGAGGTTGTATTGTCACATTTCGCCTCATTGCACATGATTTGTTTTGGCCCACCTTTATTGTTCTCCCCACACTCTCATTCCCCGAACTCTCGCCCTCATCCTCATCATTGAAGTTGTTGCTCGGTTCATCATCATCGTTTGCGTTGTCACCTTCCACATCCTCTGAAACAGTTTTTTCAGCGAAATCCTCCTCATTAGTTTCCGTTGCCTCCAATAACAGCTTCTCTGCCTCATTTCCCGCAGTTTTGTTGCGCAAGCTTCTTTGTCTTTGCTCAACGCCCTTCGTTTCATCATGTACTCTCCTTTTAGCATTCAACTTAGCTTTTTTGCAAAGCTAGTGTAGCTAGAGGGATCTCATCTAGAAACATATATATAGAAGCGTGTTAGATAAGAACTTTGTAAGATCACTTAAATTCTAAGAAAATGTATCTTCATAATGCATAATAAAAAATCTTCCTCATCTCCCTCCCACATATTTATGAGCCACACAACCAGTGCACATGAACTTGATATATAAAGCATATGAACCTCATAACAGAAGGTACATAATCACTAACCCTATCCATGAACCTAGTGTTAAGTACACATGAACCCATATTGTTAACCTCATGAACCACAAGTTGATAACATAATTGACCACACAACATCAATCGAGTAAGACTTACATCTTAAAATATCATGAACTCTATACACAAAATACATGAACCTTATAACACGAGGTTCAAATACCTTATGTTATTGTATGAACCTTTTATATAGAGCACATGAACCTCAAATAATCACATGAACCAAACTTTGCTGGATAGTGTATACACTTGTGATTGTTTTAAACCATTCACATGAACCTAATGCCTGCTACAGATTCAACTATGTTGTTGTTGTACTCATGCACATGAAAACCTAGATTTTGTAAATTTCTGAACTCATCATGCATCATCTAACCCTAGAAATTTCTATTTTCTCAAATACGAACTCACATGTGACTATCCATGTCAAAATAATCTAGTAAACCCTACATTTTCTAGACATTTCATGAAACTTCTTTTTTGGTTAAAATTCGAAACTCAAACTCGTAGAAAGAAAGAAATTTGTGTGATCTTACCTTCTCCTTCGAATTTGGTGTTGCTCCTTTGGTTGATCTCTTCGGTGTTTGACATTTTGCTTTGAAAGTGTATTGAAGTTTCTTCTACGAACGATGCTTCGTCATTGCTTCAATGTGATGAGAATCGCGATATTCTTCTTCTTCTTGCTTCTCACAGTTGTTTCCATATCGATTTTCTTCGTTTGCTTGGTTGAACTCGATTTTCTTCGTTTGCTTGGTTGAATTTGGATGTTTAAACTCGAGATTTGCTTGCGATTTTTTCGTTTCAATCGGATGCAGAAAGTGTTTGAATGAAGTTGAATATCGAAGAGTTTGGTTATTTAAGCAGGGTAAAGGGCAAGTATGTCCTTCCGTTCCCATTCTTTTTCCTCTGGTGGGCGCGTGCGTGTCTCTATTGTAGATTAGGAGTCACCCGATCTAGGCCGTTGGGACTTGGGAGCCTCCATCCTGTGGTGAGCGGCCGGTCCGCAGCAGAACCGCATTTTATATATAGTAGATTCGCCAAGCCGAATTTTCCAATTCACGACTCTAGCCGGCCAGGACATGAGCTTAAGGTGGGTTCCTTTGTATTATAAAAAGGGGGGAAATATTCGAAATGCAATGACACCTCCTCCGGCTGAGGCTTCAAGTCTCCAACCTAACGGAATATGGCATTGTTTTCCTGAAAAATGCAAACTCGACATCTTGAATGCAGCGCTATATTTACATCAGATTCAGATTCACCCACGAATTTAAAATTGGAGATTCCACCAGGTAAAGACCTTCCAGTGGACAAACCTTTGATATCATGAACGCGCTACAGGTACAAAATATGTACAGGGAATAAGACTGCATACTAATGACGTTGCATCACAAAATGCAGATGAGCATTTGGTATGTGAATTAGCTACCCTAGTACAACGATTGTCTTAATACAGCGATCCAGATTTGAAGCAGCAGTAGCCATAAGCTTGATAATAAATACAACCATGAATTTGCAACCAAATCCAGAAAAGATCAGTCCTTGTTGCGGGATGAACGGTCTTTCCTGTGACCACCAAGAATACGCGATATCTGAAGACCTCTGCTGAAGGCTTGATTGAATAACATACGAGTCTGGAACTCCGAGACGAAGGGGAACCACGCGAGGAAAGCAACCGGGGTGAAAAGAAGCAATCCCATCACTATCTCGTAGCCACGGGCTAGGGTCCTAACCGAGCTCCAAATCCCAAACTGTTTCACCACCGGCTTCAAAGCTTGTGCAATCTTCGACCAGAAAGAGTAATAGATCAGTAACACATTATCAAGAAATAGTATAGATAACACAGAAGAGGGTAATTTCTAAAAGCTCACCAGAAGCAAACCCCAGCCAGTTGGCATGAAAGCTAGAACGCAAACTACAATGTCTTGCACTGTCATGTGGGCTATTGCCATAAGGATCACCAGTACGGCAATAAACGTCACGAAAATCATACCCTTGATAAGTCGAAACACCAGCTGAAAATTTGCACTGAACTTCCGCCTTCCAACAGAGACAGTCTGTTAACATGGGAAATAGATTAGATACAATGGCAAGAAACATGTCTAAGAATTTTATCATGACATAATAATTGAGCCTCAAAATCGCAGTCGACGAAGAGAGGCACATGATATAACTCTCCCGCTGTATTACTGATGTAAAGCTAGTTTCTAGAGTAAACACCATTCAGAAACTAACCTTCATTACAAATAATATCAAAAAGATCACCAACCATGATACACCATACACCTGCAAGAACCAAGGAATGATTAGAAAAAGCAAAGTCACAGTGAAAGAATTATTACAAGAAATCGTGACAAAAACCGAATTCAAACACTCACAAGAAAGCTTGTCGAGTGCTTTGTAATGTTCAAGTGATAAACAAGTCCATACTGATAGACGAAGAATCGTAATGCCAACAGTATTTCTGCAATGATACCACGTATACCAGAATGACGAAGATGTTCTTGTTCTTCCTCCCACCATGATTCCCAACTCTTTTCAGGAGGCACACCTATTCCACCCATATTGTTTATCCATTTGTTCCAGTCGGTCCAATCATCAACGATCTTTTGCCACTCAAAACCAGAAGGATTAAAGAGAAAGGGAGCAAACAACCAAGTGCCCACCATGAACCACATCGAAACGGTTATTAATATATAAGCAACTGCACCTCTGTAAGTTTGACCAAAGATCTCATAGACAATCAGCAAAATCATAAGCTCAATCCCTTTGACAAAATGGCTGCGGGAGTACAGCCTATAGTTTTCGGCAAATTTAGCATGAAACACGACAAATCCTCGACCAGTAGGCCGATACTTTGCACCTCCATGAAGCAATGTCCTCCCATAGTAGTGGGTTTTTGTTCCCAATGAGAATGTGAAGAAAACAGGAGCCAATTGCAATTGCATAAGTATGAACTCACTGAGGGCAGTTCGAAAACCTCGTTCCAAGCCAATCTCCATTAACATAGGTAAGGCCATCAAAAACCCAATTTGAACAAAAGATTGAGAAGCAAGAGCCACTTGGAGGGGCTTATTATTTCTAAATGCCCGTTGGTTACTTAATCCTTCTTCAAGACCACTAAGGACCAGATAGAGGCGTCCGTAGAGGAAAACATATACAGTCAGCACTGTAAGCTGTCAAACAAAAACAACAGAGTTAGGCACAGCACTTTATTTGCAATAGCATATAAAACATGAAATGAGAGACGCGCTTATTTTATGAAACATACAAGAGTGTTGAAGTAGAATCCAATAGTGGTGAAATAACAGGACAACATGCGGAAGTAGTCGAAACGATGACCAAGTCTGTACACATCACGGCTCAATGTTTGCTCTCCATTTCCATTGGCTATTTTTGCCTCAAACATTGAAATTTGGTTGAGACCCATATCTCGACCTTTCCCAACTTGAATGTATTCATGATGAGTAACATTGCCCTCACGAAGAGTGGAATTAAATCCTACATTGATGATACGAAATATAAGTACCATATAACCAATTCTAGCAGCATAATTAAAGGCCTTGTTTTGGGTAGGGTCAGGGGAGCTTCGGTCAAAGCATACCAGCAAATATATCCTCGCTCAGATTGATAACTTTAGATGCTTTGCTAATTCCACCTCGGGTGAGGTGGAACAGCCTGTCGAAGACATCTGGATGGCCATAGTGGAAGCGAACCCTGTTTTCAGAAAGTATATTTAGATATAGCAACAGTATAAATTAAGTGCATTTTCATTCTGAGGATCTGCAACCAGTGATGAGAATGATTGAACAGATAATGGCTTCAATAAAATAATAGAAACTTACTTCAGAGGATTAGCCAACAATCGTTGACCAATTGTCACAAAACTGTTCTCTTGACTTGACATGAACCAAGCAAGGGATGAAACACTGTTGCATTGACATCCAAGAGATGAGAAATACAATAGAGAATAAATTTTTAAAAATAAGACATTTAGGCAACTCTAAGTACTCGTAGCAACCTTCCAGTGAAGATATGTTCCCTGAGCCCAAGTATTGTAGGCTCCCTCACACCACCATGCTTTTTGAGAAATTCTTGAAGCAGGTTCCTCATTTTTAAAGCTTCTTCCATGTAATTATCCTACAGAAGAGGACAAGTCAACACTTAACAGTGCCCAAATCATAAAATCTAGATAATACAACAGTTAATCATTTATCCACCTGGTTCATATCTATTGTTTGGAGGCCTTCTCCACGAGTGAAAATTATAGCATGATTCTGATTCTCAGGTTTCCCCTCACCAAAGACAGCAGGTCCTGGAAGTTTTATCTTGTAGACTACCTGAATTAAGAATATTTTGGACTGAGTACATGGTTCAAAAATAGTTGTACATACACACAAATGGTCTAGGAACATCTACTATCATCTGTCCATAATCGACATCATCTCTACAAACAGTGTTCCCTCGCTATAAGACAAAGTGAGTTTGTTTTCCTTCTCTTTAAAAAGGACATTTTCTTGATTTTGATTTACCTGTAGCATTGTACTATGCATTGTGAAAGCATTAGAACAGTGAGAAAAACAAATACCTGATCCAAATTTTGCCCAGGATCCTGAGAACCACTAGATTTTGGTAATGCTGCCTTTACCAGAACAGAATAATAGACCTTCTGGATCTTCCTGCTGCCGGACTTATCATTGATAGGCTCTTCAACTTCATCAATGTAGGCTACACGTAATGAAGGGTTTCTGCCACCAGAAGAGATAGACTTACAGTTAAAATCAAAGTACAAGTGGGAATTTCTTGTTTGTCATTTCCATCTTGGGAGGTAGCTGCACAGATGGAGACATACGTTGTCATAAGCCTCAATATATCAAGTGCACGTTGATCGCCAGATCTTTTATGAATCCCATATTGCTGGCATGATACCACATAGGTGAACTTCATATCAGCTACTGCTTGACATTGTGCCCAAAGCGACCTTTCACCTCGTTTTTCCTCAGCATTTGATTCGATAGCCTTGTAGCCCTCCATTAGTACTGCAAGATATGGCAAGTTTAAGGGAAAAGCGATGTACATTAAACAGAGTTTTTGATGTATTTAAGATTAAAAGAGAAACAAAATTAAATAGATAACTTCTGCAAATAAACTAGAAGCATGTACCTTCATCCTTGGCCATATCAAGGAATGCTTGAAGCTCCAAAGCTTTACGGTAATACATCATACCCCTAACTGGAATATTTCGAAATTTTCAGTTAGCATCCAGGTAAACTTGCCAACAATTTCTAATATGCAAATAAGCAATAACAAGTTACAGGACCAAAAGCTTGTATATTAAGGTAACACACACATGTGAACATAACCCCGTACCAGTCCTAGCCAAAGTCTGGCCTCTATATGATGCCCACAGACGTAACTTTTCCTGTAAATCTTCAGATTCTTTAACATCTTCTTCAGTGGCGCACTTCACTCTCTCTAGAAAGTTCTTCCATTCATCTATATATTATGAAGAGTCATCAGCTAAGAAAGTTTTACAAATTAAAATAATATTATATCAAGCATCAAGTGTGTTAAGAAACCTGGAAAGATCTTCTGTAAGTAGAAAAGGATAGACACTCCATCTTCATTCGGTGAGTCCAAATCTCTTAGTGAGAAAAGAACCTCTTCAGAGTAGTAAGGAGTCAGTACACTGCACAAAAGAATTTGATTAAAAGAGAGTCAAGGGGAAAATAGAAATAAAGGAAAGGGCTGAGAAGAATGTATTTCCATATCCTCTTCTATGCAAGTCCGAAAATGAAATTATTTGTGAGACGCTCCCCTTTAATAGTTTGGGAACAGTCATATCGATTATGTATTATATTAAGAATATTTACATGTGTGAAAATGTTAAACAATAAAAGAAAAACTATTAAGAAAAAACATTTAAATATGATCCCCCAAGTATTCATTCGAAAAATTGTTTTCCTACCTCCTACTCAGATGTAATATAACTTCCCAATGCATAGTGATATCTCTTAATGTTCTAGTAGTCTTCTTCCCATCCATGCCAAAATGCACTAGTCATTGTCAGTAGGAATGAAGAATTCCTTTTGACACCCATGGAACAAGTAGTAGTTTCACCAATGAATCAAAGTACAGTAGTACACCATGCCAGACAGAACAGCAAAATATTCAGCCCACAAATGGGATGAGTTTGTAGGGCCAGACTGGTCAGAAGGAAACTATTTTGAAGGGACCAGAAAAAGCATTAGGAAGCCAACAAAAAGCAGAGTGTGCCCGATCAAGGGTAGGTGCCAGCCTCTTGGGGTAGTTTTAACAAAACATGCTATGTTGACAGAGCCACTAATTTTTAGTGGAACTGGCACAGAATGCCACACAGGACACTGGGTTGCAGTGTGGTCTAACATATGAAATAAGAAGAGAAAGAGTGTTGCCAGGAGAACTAAAAACTGTGCTGTGATGACATGAGAATTTATCTATCCAGAAATCTTTGCACTCTAATGCAATGTGAAGGTAAGGTTGATTGGAGAATGCTCCCTATACTCGGTTCAGGACAGTCATATCATAGGCATTCACATGAAGCAAACTAGAATAAAGACAATACTGAGTATGCAAACTATTAAATATATGCACAGTCCCTACTCCCTAGACAGAATTAACCAGTGCACACCCCATCCCTGTCCAGGTATTTAGCATTGCAAGTTCTAGGACATGGATACTTTCAAGTATTAAAATACGCTCCATTGTCTCATCATTAGAAAAATAAAAGTAAACACCTATTTGACCACAGCAAATGATTCGTATGATGCAAGGTTAATAAGATTCTGAGTTTTATTGCGAGACAAATCGAAGCAGAATATACGGGATTTTAAAATAAAATAAATTCCTTATTGACGACAGCAAATGATTCATGTGATGCATCATGCAAGGTTAATAAGATTGTGAGTGTTATTGCGAGATACATCAAAACAGATATGCGTAATTTTCTTGTGGAAGGGTTTTTAAAAGAAAAACAAAAAAAGCACTTACGAGAATGAAAGCATGTTGCGAACTTTAGGTGCTGGTGGCATGTCCATAAACAAGGAATTTGAAAAGAAAGAGATACGCCGCCTAGCATCCAGGTTTGAGGGCACATCCATAGCAGATTCCTTCACTGTAAGCAGTAGATACAGTCGTTTGATCTGCCATGTAAGGTATCCAGAAGATTATTTATAAACTCTTGTAGAGAGGATCCAAAAAATAATATTCCCCAAAATCACAAACCTTCTCACTCCACGCTTCTGTTGCCTCAAGTGGGAACTTAATTGCGCCAGAAGATGCAAACAACTGATATTGCTGATCAAAGGAAAGCATTCCTTCATGCCCTGACACTCCATGAATTGAATCTAATGACCTATTTTTTGTAGGGAAAAATGTCATACCAGGCACTAAAGGACGGGTTTTTACAGTAATGAATAAGCAGACAATCTTACCTAGGTAACAGATCCTCTGTGATAATATCCTTTGTCACAACTTCCAACATGTCCTGGAATAGAATCACAACTCGATCCCTCTGCTTCTGGATATTTTCTAGCAATTCCGTCTGCTTCTGGTTATTTTCTGAGTGCAACTCCTTCTGCTTCTGGTTAATTTCTGACTGCAATTCCCTCTGCTTCTGGTTAATTGACAGCAATTCCTTCTGCATCTGGTTACTTTCTAACTGCAAATGGAATTGTAATTTAACTAAAGCTCCCATAGACAAACACGAGTATAATTAATCAAAGTGTGAGCATAACATAATTTCTTACCAGGCATTTCATAAGATCAACGAAGTGCTCATAGAGGCTTGGAAGGGCACTCATCTTGTATTCAGTAATAAGATCACCAGCTTGTATGTGATTTTCCACTTCGTTGAAGATACAATTAATCACCCTGAACAATCATATATTATGAACTTAGCATTGTATACTTATGTGATTGTCAATGACAGTCGGCCAGCATAATATATCCGAAGACTTACTCTGTTTCACGATCACCCTGGACCATGATTTTAATTATGCTTTTGAAAGAGGCATAGCACTCCTTTACAGCACATGACATGTAGTAATCACCTTCAATCCTCTTCTTCAGCTCATTGTCCTTCCCATTGCTATCCTTGGCCATGTCGACAGCAATAGGGATCTGCATTGCACACAAGCTCAGCCTAGATTCTTTTAAGGACTATCTAGAGCTCAAACGGGGGGAAAATGAAGTAATGTATGTAACCTTGCTTGCAAGCAAGAAAGGTGGCCATTGGATGAGGTCCAGATCAGGATCTGCAGAATATGGAACTAGCAACAAATCTTTTTCCCTGGATTCAAGAAAGATAATCACTCCTTCAATATCAAAAGATTAGGTAATAATTCAATATAAAATGTGTTATCATCATTATGATTATGATTTACCGAGGAAAATGGTTTGCCTTACATTTGACTTGAAATTTGCACAATACCATACCCGAATTTATACCAAACGCTCCCTTAATGTGCTCAATAAATATATCAATCAAGAACAACAGACAAGATAAATAATGAAGAGCACCTATCACTGATAAGATCTTCTACTCTGAAGCTAGTGATCACTTCATTCCACAGCTGAGCAAACCTTGCAGCCTCCTTCCCTTTATTTGATGGAACCTGACACGTAGCGTAAAGAAATATGGTATCAGAAGAAACAACAGTCTTTGATAATTACGAGCTGTTTGCCACTTCATCAAAAGCTTTGAAGACTTCAATATGGGGGCAGGAGAGTTCCAAACAACTACATGTCAGTTGTAACAATGTGACAAGTAAAAAGCAGCATCTGTTCGGTTCTGAAATGTAGTTCCTTACAAAACCTCACCTCAACAAATCTCCTAGATAAAGTAGCCTTCAATCCTTTCTTTTTCTCCTCACCCTTCTCAGGTGGGATTAGGTACGCATTGAAAGCACCAGGCAATGACTGAAAACGGGATCTCAGCATTCCTAACGTCCGGATCTGCAATGCAAGAAAAGGAATCAAGAATGACAAAATAAATGAAAAATTATAGTCGGTTCATATGCACATCTAAAGAATGAAATCATTTAGAGGGATAGAACACAAGGATCTCGGAAATATATATGTATATATATAGTTATAAGGAATATATATATACAAACACGCATAACAAGTCATCATACTCGTACCTCTCCTAGTCGGCGAAAAGCACCATATATGCCGCCGAACAATGTAGAGAATATGGCATACCATATCTGGGCATCCATGAAATAGACCTGTGCCAGGATGTACTCACTAAGATCCTACTCATCAATGTGAATTAGTCTACAGAGTACATATAATCATCATACTTACCAGAATAACTGGAGCCCAAGTTGCAATGACAACCCCAATATTGTTCTTTGCTGTAAATAGATAATTACCAAAATACTATTATCTGGTGAAACAAGAATACTTGATTTAACTTTACTTGAAAAGGAAATGTCATTACCCCGTGGGAAAAATTCATGCCACTTGTAATCTGTGCCTCTCACTGGAATCCTCATGACATCTTTCGTTGGACCAACAAGAGGCTTAATCTGCATGCAGAAAAAATGGTCAATCAAACATATAGATAAAAGCCAACAATCTATAAAGAACACCCCTTCAAAAATATGAGTCGTTTGATTTGTAGTTTTGTTAACTAGTACTTATAATTATTAATGGAGTATGTACTCAAGGCCAAAGCACAAACACAAACAGATCTACGTGATTCAAATTTGGAGAAAAGTACTGCCTGTCTTCAATGGCTACAAATTTGGAGAAATGTACTGCCTGTTTTCAATGGCTACAAATTTGAAGAGTAGCTTTTGGTGGCTTAATATTCACCTTGAACAAATTTATGTCAATGATCTCTCAAACTCATAGCTCTCTCTCCAGAGTTAATGATCGTACTTAAATTGTAACCCTCAAAATGCACTTTCCAAGCAAAAGTGGGTTTTTTAAAAGGGACACAGATTTCTTCTTTTTGAGAGTTCAGAAGGGACAGACGTCAGAAGCCAATTATATGATTACACCAAAGCTTCTACAGAAAAGAATGCTGCTCAACCTCTATGTAGTAACTGAATGCCAGTTTTGTAGCAATTAGAAGAACCCAGAACAAGGTATACCTGAAAAGAAGCCAAACTATCAGCAACAAAAACATTAGGCACATCGGTCAAAACTTGTCTGTCCCCAAACATAAATACTTACTTAATCAGAGAGAATGTGCTCTCATGCATTCCCCTTCCAACATATAGTCGTGGCTGCAAAGACCGAAGTCATTTGTTAAAAACAAGTCTAAGAGACCACATAAAATGTCCAATAGCACTTGACACAGCATACCTGTGACCACCACATCATCAACATAACAATCTTGTAGTTTGATCTTTCAAGAGCACGCCGGATAAAGGGAAAAAGAAACAACAAACCAGAAAGCATATTCGGTGAAAGGTAGATGACGACAGCCAATATATATAATGAAGGCACACTTCCATTGCTTCCAAACCAACTTTTAATAGTTTGAGCAAATCCTGAAGAATTTTCCCATGAGTAAGCATATGTTACTGGCAGAACTATCACCCACACTGCAGCAGACACAGCCTTCAAAATATATCTCAGCTTGACATGGAGCGACATGCTATGCCTCGCTTTCCAGCTTAGGATCACATCAAGAAGAGCTGCAAAATTTGACATACACACAAATAAGACATGTATTATACAGCCTTCAAAATATCTCAGTCTTTCACACATGGGCAGGACAACACAAAGTTTTAGGTTCACAGTTGCACATGGGCAAGGGTGACAGAAGGTTAGGAGAGAACCGGCATGACGAATGAATTGATGTGTAAAAACTGTAGCCTAAGGTAGTGTGTGTTTGGTAAAACTGTAAAACATGCTTATAATGCAAACAGTACTGATAATGTTAAGACTTGGTAAGATAACTCATAAGGTGATAATGTCATTGTAATACAGACCGTATCTTACCAAACACACCCTTAGTATCTGGCCAGAGAGAGTATTTTCTTTTTAGGTGGTTTAGTGGAGGTTAGGCCTTGGGATACTTAAGTTGTTTCCTTGAACTTCAAGGTTAATGTGTGATATGTGAATTGTATGCCATGGAATCTATCTCAGATCTCGATTAGATAGCTTATAATTTTTCAGCATAAACAACATAGGGGTTTATATGAGATGAACATCATTTTTAACATGTATTTGCATCATATTCCGGTTGCAAGTACCCACCTTGTCCAAGCTTTAAAATTGAAGCAGTTATAAAAACACTCAACACTCTCTTGAAAACAATTGAGTCAAAAGCTGATAATAGATCCCCTGATCCATTCCAAGCAATAATTATCATCGCCTGGAGATTAAAGAAGAACAATGACGTTATAAAGTGGAGTAAAACAGATAAGTTGCATGAAATTCAAGCAAGCAAAAACAGAATACTTGCCTGCAAACATAATATTAAGAAACTCCACATCCGATCAAAGCTTCTAAAAATGTGCCAATATGTACGTATTTCAACAAAATTAACTTTCCCAATCCACCTATCTCTTCCAGATGGTTTGTTATCCTGAACATACAAGATAGGACAAAACAAATAAGACAGTGACTAGTCTTCAAACCAAACTCTACCAGCTTTAAAAGATAAAAAGGTAACACAGGCTAAAAATACAATAACAGTCAAACACAAGCAAGATCATCAGTAAAATCAGTAATTACCATCAGCTAAGACAAATACAATGACCTGCACACTATCAAACTGAAGACAGCCAAATTCTCAATAAGGATTAAACACACTCTCAAGACAACAGGTTTGGGAACTGAGCAGGAAATACCAAACACACACTAAAGGCAAGTCAAATAGCATTTGAGTTAAAAGCCAACAAGGCATTTTTAGCTTTCAGGAACAAAGTGCAGTGCCGATACATGAAATTGTGCTTTGGGACCCACAATCATTTTTTCTATTACTTGAGCAGACAAACAAATGGGATATAACAAGATGCATATGGGATAGAGGATATATTGAAGAGTGACTCGAAAGCCGATACAACTTCTATACGAAGCATGGCTCATAAGAACTCTTTTAAGATTAGATATGCCACGTGCAATGATTCTACTGAAAACTAACTGATCGCCCAAATGAAACTTCAACTTCAATTTCCAAAAGAAATTCTAGAACAAAGTCAGAGATACTTGGATCATTATTCTAGTCCATTACGTTACTTCACTGGATATAACACTATGTGTTATGTGTTACTACAGTTTATCCAAAAATATGGAACATAGGGAGAAATCCTTTGCTCAAAATATTAAGATAATGCACTGGAAAACATAATCAACCATTTCTGGTACTCCACTTTTTTAAAGCAGTCTTTTTTTCTAAAGGTTAAGAAGCAGTCTACTAATTTTTTTTAAGTATGATCTGAAAGGTAGAAGGAAATACTTTCAGAAAATAGGGCATATCAAATCATCCATATCCGACTTAAGAACTTACATCGCGTTTATCAAAAGAGTTCTGGTCTGCAGGTACATAAAAGAAATCAGAATCTTCCCTCATAGGCCAGCCCAACCGGAAACAATCAACAGACCTACAGTATAACATGAAAACCCTTTGGCAGATGTTTCTTCATTATCATAAGAAAAAAACTCAAGTCCATGGGTAAGAAGATACCAAAAGTATTCATTCAAATCATCATAATTCCTCCAAGTAGAATGCTTTGACTTCCCTAACTTGCTCCTCTCAGCTTCCTGCAAAATAAAAAAACATAATCAATTGCATAGTTCAACTAATAAGTACTAGGAGTACAAAATATAGCCACAAAAAGTACCATTTTTACGACTTCATAAATCTTAGAAACAACTTTTGTTAAGAAAGAATCATCTTCACCACCATAGGCTGGCTTGACAACCTCTCCTGTCATGGGGCTAACATTGCCTGCCAGCATGCCATAGAGTTCAAACGCCATCTACAAACCCACAAAAACAAGAATTTAGATCAGAAACAAATCCTGGAAATGGATTACTGATATTTACATCATAATTGTTGCATAAATTCATTGTCCAAACATTAAAATCCTCTTTGCAATGTGTAGTATTAATCAGATGATGACAATTGATTGCCAAGTATCAAGCATTTCCTTTCAACTAGGATTTTCTTCAGTCATTCCACTTATGTTGATTCCTTGAAACTGATCTTAAAAACTTATCTTTTCATCAGCAATTCAGCATAGTTAGATGATGAATGATTTTTTCTATATATTGTTCTGTATCCGCAATGAAGTGAATCATATATCCCATCAATAAGAATATTATGTTCATAAACTGAACATCCTTGACTAATTACAATTCAGAGCACACCCGTCCCAACTTCTCAGTAAAGAAGGCTCTTCTTGACCAATACTAATCCATACAATAAGTAGCTGATCAAAGAAAATAAAATGATGAGTTGCATATCAATTTTAATACACATATCTGTAATAAATTAATGAGTCATGAGTCCTACTGGTGTAAATTATGATACACAAAAATTAAGTTAATTATATCAACACCATTACTTGAAAAATCCAACATTCAAGATTTCTTCGGTGGCATTTGGTTAATTTGGTACACATTTGACATTTGGTGGATGATTGATGGTCTTTGGCTGGATATAGTGATTAGAAAAGGGAAAACCTGTCCAACACTATATCCCAGATTAGAAGAGACAACATTATTACCAAACCCATCCCACCATTTGGGTATGGGAACCTATTTCGAAGGTTTTGTAATTTGGATAAAAAAATTGAACAAAAATGGAAAAAAGAACTAAAATTGCCTCCTCCCCCTTCTTTGGTTATCTTCCCCTGACTCCTTACAGCTCACTAAACAAAACCACTAATTTATTCCTTGCACTCACTGCACAAACTTGTAAACTACTTTGTCTCTTGAACTTGGAAGTAGAAGCGCTATAAGGAACACAAAATGTGTGCTTACAAACTATAACAATCAAAACCTATATTAAGAAAGCATGCAGGATGGATAAATCTGGATCACACTAACGAAACAGAACAAGGATGAAATCCAGACTATCCAGTTCATTATAAGTGGAGAAACCAGGCATGAGAGAATTACAACAGTAACTCTACTATATCAAAGACAGGCAATTAATAAGTGTAACTCTACTGTATCAAAGACAGATAGATGTATACTTAAAGCTATGAAAGATATTAGAAAGCACATTTCTCAAGAAATAGGATGCACAGCAGCGTAGGAGATACTAATATTAGCATACGTGATGATAAATATAGCAAAGACATTCTGGCATGAATCTCAAGTTTGCAGCTTCTCCCCAGATAAGCAGATACAGCCCCATGTACAACAACTTGCGTTGCTGCACTTCCTGCTGTATGGTAGGCAACCTGCATTTACATAAAACTAACTTGATCAGATCAAAGGATAAATTTATCATCAACGAAGGATGACAATCTATATATTACCTAAACAGGTATTATAACATGCATACAATTGTAGTGGACATTTTTTATGCAGCTACACGTCAATTTCAGGGGTGAGGCCAAATAAACAAATAGAAGTTTCTTCCAATATAAGATTATTAAAGTTCACTTCTCCATCTGGTATACAAAAAAGCTACAGAAATATTCGATTGCAGTAAGTCTTTTTAAAAAACAAGAGCTCACCAGAGACTACTCTTACGATCCAAATATTTGCACCACCTTTTGTAATTCTTGAATAATCTTTTCATCACTATGGTCAATGCACGATCATCCAACTAGGCAAACCAAAAGCAGAAAATAATCAGTACCAATTACCAAAGCGGCTTGAAAGTGTAGTAGAACCTGCCAGTCCGGCACTTTTGACTATGAAAAGAAGGTATGCTTCATTATTAACAATTAATGCAAAGAATGCTACCATGACCAAAATCATGTAATAGAGATTTCCTGTCCCCCCTTCAGAGCCTCCCTCCAAGCATACAACCATGAAGATTTAACATTGAGTAATATTAAATGAATTAAGCAAAGAAGACCATCACAAAATTTGAATAGCCACATTCAGAAATTAATGAACACCCACAGTTCACAGTATCAGGTAATCCTTTTTTCCTCCCATGAAGTACAACATGCATCTATTTCCAAAATATGACAAAGACAGCAGATAATTGATCTATCTTTCCAGGATTACCTTATCAAGGAAATCCAGAAACATCTATTGCGATGAAGATAGGAAATTGGATATGAGTAATATGACTAGTCATAGTAACTAAATCGTGCAGGTTAGATATACTGACACACCTTGGGTTGCTGATCTGGCTTTGGAAACTGTCGTATGTGTACATTTGCAAGCAACAGAATAAGGTGCTCCCTTTGATTTGCAACGTTATCTTTCTATTGAAGGAAATACAGCCAGTAAGCAATAATGCATACACATTAGATAAAACATACGAAAAAACTGAAAGTTGAGATCTCAAACTAGAATATGATACCTGAAATCCAAATGTCACTTGAAGCCAGTCTAAGATATCTTCATCTTGTTTCTTCTTATAGTCTTTTGATGGCCATGGAAGGCCTCTAGTGTTGCGAAGTGCAAGAACAGCAGCTTGAATCTGCATAATTAAGTATCAAACCCAAGACAAATCAGCATATTTAATTAGCAAAAGGAACAATGTAAAATACATATATGAAGAATGCTGAACTAAACCTCTGGAAATCTCATAATTGCCTGATTGACACTATCAGGATCAAGGGGAAGAATATTGTAAGGGCGATAACTTTCTGTTTTCTCTGCAACTTTATCTTGTGTTTCCAATATCTGAGATAGAGCAAATGACATTTCAACTTAAGTGACATTATTTTGACTCATCAAACAAAAAATATCCAACACTGTCATTAATACAAAAGAGTCTGATATTGAAAGGTTGATATGTCAATAGATAGTATTTGATCTCACCTCACGATCAAGTTCAACTGCCTGTGTCAGATTAACGGCCTTCAACACCTCAAAGAGAACATTTGCAGTCTGGTATGCCTTTGTCAGCTGTGCACTGAACACCATATTCTATCAGATCATAAGCAAGTGAACTACCAGGGCAGGAGATATCAACAGTCAACACCAAAGCACTAGACATTAAAAACACAATTAGAACCACTTATTTCTTCTTTTATGTAGGGTTACCTACCGATCAGCCTTATCAGCAGCATTTTGCAAGGCTTGGATATATTTCTTGTAATAGTGCTGATAAAAACTTTGCATTTCACGAGCATCACTTTTCTTGACCCTTCCCATTAATGTAGGATCATTTTCCTACGGACAGACACCAATTTATGAGCATGCAGACGAAAAGAAAGAAAATAATACAAATCTACTACAAGATAGATGTAATATTATTAAGAGCATTAGAGTTTCACGTGAATTTCAGCATTTAGAGAATCAAATAAGACAGATGTAATACTATTGACAGCATTGGAGTTTCACATGACTTTCAGTTTCAGCAGTTAGAAAACCAAATTATTTGCTAACTCATGGTCAAACTTCATATCCCTCCAAAAAGAATTAATGAATTATAGTAATTCGAAGTAACAAAAGAATGTTTAAGAATCAAATTGAGAATGCTATTCCCCAATTGCATGTGTGAAGAGAACCCACACCGTAAAGCAAATCAGTAGTAACTAATTCAGGATTTCCTATTTTCATTCCAGGAAAAGCTCAGTGTTAATGATTGCTAGAGTCTCGAGACTGGATTGATGATATCAGCAATTACATATAAAGAACGTTAGAATAAATTTGAGTTACTCAAACTATTACCATATCAGTTATCTAATAGGCCATATGAATTACCCCACAACCATGTTTAACAAAAAGAACTCAGTCAACTATAAAAAGAACTTAGACTTCAAAGACAATTTTCCAATCCTTATCCTGAACTTCATGAGATAATTTAGTTATAAGATTATCCTGATTCACGTAATCCAATTCCAGTGCTTGTGTTAAACCAATAATTGCTTCTCTAGTAAGAGTTACACCAATAGAATCTCTAATCCCCAAGAGCAAGATATAGCATGGAAGTTTAGACATTACCCTTTCCAATCTTTGCAGAAGGGCAGTCTTAAACTGACGGACACCACGTCCACTAGAATTCGGGTCCAACCTGTGAGCTTTTTCAAAGGCATAAAATCGGCCTACAAGGGAAATAGGATGTATAAATTATTATAAAATTAGTATAGTAAATTGCTTTGCCCAAACAAAGACACAGGCATCATGAGGAAGACAAAACCCTAAAATCACTTTCCTACAGGTCCTTCAATCTTCAAATCAGGAAACAAGAAATTCATTTCCGTATCTCAAAGCAGAAAAAACAACCAGACATGTTTTCATCACAAACAACTTTAATGAAGTACAGATTGAAATGGTAATGACTGACTCAGCACTAAAACCTCGAGGCATAACATTAATGGCAAGTAGCATAACGAAATAGCTCAAGAAGAACCAAAAATTAGAAGAGGCCATTACATAAATAGGCCACCCTAGGGTTGTGCTTCTCAACTTCATTAGCAACACGAAGGATTGGGGCAATCTCCACCAAAGAAGAGGGCACAATCTCACTGTCGAATGCTGTTTCTCCCAGATTCCCGGCTGTTTGTGTCCGAATCAGCCGCTTCTGAGGCGGCTGATCAGACGATCCCGCCCCTCTCGAGGACATGCTTTAACACTCCTCACAGAGCAAAACCAGCTACTCTTCCTTGAAACCTGCAACAACGGAGTAGCACATTTGCGACCTCAGAAAAATCCCTCACAACAGATCAAATCTTCCACAAAAAACACAAAAACAAATCCAACTCCCGCACAAATCTAACATCAAAACAATTACCAGGTATAAAGCACATAGAACCAAGCTTACACCATCTACTACGAAGAGGACTAATGGAAAGCAGAAAATCAAAAAGGTGAGCAAGAGGCGGAAAAAAGAGCAGTGATTTCAAAAAGAGAATGATCTCTGGTTGAGGATTAGGCAAAAAACAGAGCCACCACAATAGAAAGACGCGGATAGTTTAAGCTACTTACTAGCAAAGGAAAGGAAAGTGCAGGGGGCAGCAGGGCTGAAGAGTAAAAATTCAAGTATCAGCAGCAGAGCATAGAAAGCAGCAAAACCAAACCCGGGCAAAGTGGGGGCCACTTCTTCTGAACGCTTTTGTTGAAAGAATTCAGCCCCTTGTTTCTATAATATTTACACCTATGCCACTACACTTCATCGCCTAACGAGTTGCCATGTGCATCCCATGCTGCACCGCCGAAGTGTACGTCAATCTTGGCATGATGCTGAAAAGTTGGTAAATACAGATTATTTTCGGGGTGGCATTGATGAGCCTGTAAATACTGCGAAATTGCAGGGGCGATCTTGGTAGAAGAATTTGATATTTAAAAAGGGGAGTCCAAATATCGCAGCTACCCAGGCGTTAAGGTTTCTGAGGGTTGGGAAATGACTTGGTTGCCCTCGCCTGGTGGAGACGTTCCTGTTGGTTGGGCGTGAAATAGTTCCCTTAGGAACAGAGGCGGCGTATCAGTGATTTTTTAAAATATTATACCGTAGTAAAATTGAATGAAGTTTGTGGTCTCGAGAAGTGAGTTTCTTGAATTGAATGGGAAATTGGGGAATAAAATGGGTAAAATATTAATATTTTGGGGGTATTGAGGTCTTGTAGGCCGCTCGAGTGTGGGATATATGTGATAAATGTCGGTATACTTTGTGCAAAAAAAGGAAAACAGAAGGGGCTTTATAACGGAGTCGGTGAGGCCCACTTTTCTTTTCACTAGTGGAGCTGAGTCACGATAGTATACTTACTTATTCATATTTGGTTAAGTGGAAAAAAAAAAAATCATATCTTGAAATTGGTCATTTCAAGCTTAAAGGTAAAAGAAATATTAATCCTAGTAATTCATTTAATATCACCCTAATTAATCCCAATTTCCACAATCTTCGTTCATGCCCTAGTCGTATCCCTCTTCCTCCTCTGCTTTTGACGACACTATGGCGACTTGTCCTCCAAGACTGTGCCGACTCCTCCTCATCCACTGATGTCGGCGACTCTTCCCGTCAATTTCTTCAGTCGACAACCTCTTGCAATTCTGCCCAATTCATATTTGATCAGCTCCAAAATTTCCTTCTTTTAGAACGCTCCAAAATTTTCAATCAGGAAAAGAAATGAAAAGACGGGGCAGAACTCTCGTGCATTAACCACCAGCAGAAGATGACCATCGACGAGCCTAGATTGTGAGCAAAGTCGGTTATTCTAGCCGGAGAATTTGATTCTCGGTGGGAACACTTTCAGTCACCGATATCGGTGTGTGATTCCAACTCTTTTTGTCATCCGTCAATCAGAGGACTTCTGCTATAGAATAAATTTAAAGGTCTCAAAAGTACATTTGGAATGAGGTTAAATCTAACTCTTTTCTCTCACATATATCTCTGCGAATTTTGAGGTGTTCATCTTGATTTTTTTCCCAAACTAGGCACTTTTTCGAAACTTATTCCGGATATAGGCTTGGAATGAAACTTATTTCAAATTTAAAGTTAATATAACAGAGTAATGACTGACTATGTACAAATGTGCCCTGATAAAGTAAATATTGCTCTGAAATTTGAAATCAACTAACATTTGAAATTTTGTGATATAACAGAACATTGACCTGACTTCGTATAAATGTGGCTTGACTTCGTATAAATATAGCCTGATAAAGTACATAAGGCTATGTTATGTAATAAAATTTACGAAAATGAAGTTTTAAATGTTAGACGGTTTTAAATGTCACAGCAATATTCACTTTATCAGGCCACATTTATACAAAGTCAAGTCAATGCTCTGTTATATCACAAATTTATAAAAATGAAATTTCAAATGCTAGAAGGTTTCATATTTCAGAACAATATTCACTTTATATGTAAATAACCCTATTTAAGATATAGAAGATGATATAATCTTTATACAAATAACAAAATTAAATTTTATGCAAATCGGAAATATGTACATGTAAAGTTAAATCAATAATGTCCCGAAAATGAAAGATCATCTCATATAATTAATCATGACATATTATAGGTATATCCAAGTTGATAAGTGTATTAGATAGGAAAACAATCTTTACTAAAATATGGTATTTGATTTCCAAAATGATAAACAAAACTCATACAGTTTACTAGTCGATCGACTATTTTCAAGTAAATATATAACATTTCAGAGCCAATATGAACATTTCAGGTCACATATTTCATAAAAAGTAAAAGCTAATATAATCAAAACCAAAACTACATCAACAAAGAATCATCCCAATTCCCACCCTCTTTGATTGAATACAAGAATCTTTATGTAGTTCTAGTGACTAATTAGATTCACAACATTATGGATGAATCACAACAAGTAGAGTTTGTTATTTGAAGTAAGCTTTCTCAACATTAGGAGTAGTCAGCTTTCTCTTCGGACAAATTGGTCGCTTGACTAATAACAAAGTCAAATGTAAGGAGGCTTCAAATTTCAGAGCACTATGTACTTTATCAGGCCACATTTTTACGAAGTCAGGTCAATGCTCTGTTATATCACAAAATTTCAAATGTTAGTCGATTTCAAATTCCAGTTTCAAGCTAACCAATTGATATTTAGAACAAACAAACCCTCAAAACAGTAAAAGAGGGCCAAAGAGCAATCCCCTTCATCTAAGAGCTGCTATAAAAATCAAGTGAAGTAAATGTGTATCTTGTTTTTTAAACTAATATGCTTTGTGTTAACAAGTGAAAAAATCAATTATAAAAATCAAGTAAACTATTTATTTGATTTTACTTGAAAAAATCAAGTAAAATATATAATCAATTATAAAAATCAAGTAAGTTAAATGCATTAGTCTATATGGGATTTGAACCCACATCGATGTGTATAACACATTGCTCTACCATTTGAGTTAATAGACTTTGTATTAACAAGTGAAGTAAAGGTGTTTCACTGTGTTTAAAACTTTGAGCAAGTACACAAAACATCAAGAACAGGAATCCAACCTAAATTAAGGAGTTGAAAATGTATACCACTTCAAGATAGAGTAGTTCACAGAGTAGTGTATGCAACCGAGAGATAAAGAGACAAGACCACCAAAGTGGAATTAAAAACATATACAAGTCAACAAACCATAAATAACTCACATGAAGAACCCTTGCTTTATTTCAGGTTAGTTTTATTGAGCCTTACCAAAAGAGAAAGATAAATTAAGTTCACCAGTTAACAATAGATCACATGCAGGTATTCTATTATTTAGATGTTGGTATAATCCAAGTACAATATAGCTACTCAAGAATAACGTAGATAGGCTTGATAAAACTTATTAATTGCTTGCAGAGCCGATTGACAGTTCGCATATATAGAAGATACTCTGACAGCACATTGCATCTAGATGAAAAAATAGAGATTGACATTGTCACATATATTCAAGTTTGGCAAAACATACCGAACTACCAAAAGTGAAGGTAAATCTTAAGAGAAAAGCAAAGGCTAACATTTGTTACAGAGTTTCAAAATGGTCACAGACAGAGAAAGAGTTTTAAAAACACCAACCAGTGCAGTAAGCTTAGCTATTGAAAAAAGGGCTTGTTAAACTTGACCAGTACACTTGAGAGTAAAATGCAAGCATAACCCGCTCAAAAACAAATGCAAGCATAACAAACAAGGTTTAATCTTGACCTTGAGATTCTTGTGATGCTATTTAAATCCTAGCTCAACAAAAGAATTCAATTTCTTTGACAAACTAGAACAGAGACAATGCTTATGAACTGGAACTTGGAAGCCAAGTTTAAAATCGCGAAAATACTCACAGTTTCCCCATAGAGAACAATCCTAGAAGAACACCACTGCTCCCACCCAGAATTGGCAGAAAATCAAAAAGCAAACCAACAGCACAATCATGTATTCACACATGTGAACAAATCAATAATGCAGCCCCCAACTTACACTAAAGGTTTACCTGAAATATAAGTGTTCCTCTAGTAACTTGTTTGTGAAGAGCATATGCGTAACAATGAGTAAAGGAACATATGTAATTTACTAGAGAAATGTGAAGTGGCCTCTGCAACAGCCAAGTCCCGAGCAACAACATTCAACAACCAATTTCAACAATTAGCAAGAGGTTCCAGTTCGAACGTGTAAAATACAACAACAACCAATCTTAAATCGACAAATCCGTACCCCTTAGTCCACAAATCCCAAACCCTATATAAATCCCCAAAACCAAAATATGTGAAACCTTACAACCCTAATATCGGCAAGGAGGAAGAAGGACATACATGTGTGCACGGCGAGAAGGAAGAAGAACGGCCTTCAAAAGTTTGCGATATCGGGTAGAAGATCTGGGGAAATCTGGAGTTTTGCGATAACAAGGATGAAGGAGACCATCAGACGATCGATCGCGATATCGGGTAGAGGAGGAAGAACACACTATAGATCCTGCAAGGTAGAAGGAGAAATAATTGATCGATCGTGAGCAGGGGAAGACCTGGCTGAAGTTTTGCATGATTTGCTTTTGAAGATGAACTGGATTTTTTTGGAGATATCGGGGTGAAGGAGATGGACGATATCGGGGTGAAGGGCAATTGTTAAAAGTAAAATTTATTTTGTTAAGTGTAATTAGCACTTGTCAAACGTAGAATTTTTAAATGAAAATATAAATTTATCTTTTTTATATTTTACAAATCTGGCAAAAATACAGGCAAATTTGGTATTTTTGCAATTTTTTCAAAATTTGGTATTTTTGCAAAGACACTTCTGAATTCTGATAGTTTTTGCAATTCCATTTATAATAAAGTGATAATTATCTCTCAAACGTGTCATCCCGTGAGCTATACTACGTAGACAAATCTTAATATATTATTTTTTAATTTTGATATTTACATATTCTATTTGTAAAATATTTATTTTTTTACCTAAAATAACTTATCTTAATTATCATCTATAAATTTATACAAATATTTTTACATTATTAGTTTCTTCTTATTTATAAATAAAATTACTTATAAAATATTTTTATCTTACTAGTTACGTTAGTTCTTATAGTTTTAATACTTAAATTTATATAATTGGTAATATGCAATTGAATCTAATTGGTAATATATGATTCATGATGTAAAAGTGATAAAATATATTAAAAATAAGTATGTGATATAGTTTAACTATATTTTCCCTTTTGATTTATTATACATAATTAACAATCTCATTACTGAAATATAAACTTATATGTTTTCTTATTTAGTTATTTGAATGAAATTCCTAATTTATTTTCTATTTTCTATTCAAATTTACATATGTACTTTTAATTCTAATCATACAAATACTTTATCACAATATGTGTTAAGAGATTAAGCTTAAAATTTACCATATTAGTTTTTTGTAAATACTTAATATTTTTTCAATTTTGAGTTTTATTAACCAAACTCGTGCATGACACGAGGACATATGCTAGTGTAATATCCCTCATTTTAACTAAGGGTATTTATGTAATTTCCAACTTTATTTCTAATAAAGGAATTTTGGTATTTATTTTATTATTCAAAAAAGGGAAATAGATTAGTGATTCTTACCCTAAGTTGTTACAACTTTGAGTTAAGGGTTATTTAAATTTATTCTAACATTGTGTTAATTTAAATTTAAATAAACTTATCACTTTTAACCTAATTATTTGAATTAAGATTAGCAAAGTGTTAATCAAGATCTAAATATGGTTAATTGTATAAGAAAGTGTGACTTAAGCTTAATTTTAACCAAGGTTAATTTTCCTACATCTTAATTTTGGGTTAAAATAATTAAATAAGCCAAGTATAATAAAATAAATAAGTTTGGGTAATTTTTTGGATTTTTTGAAAGTTGAAATAAGGGCACTTTTGCCATAACTTTATAAAGTTGGGAAAAAATGTGCAATTAAGCCAAATAAAGGGGGCGTAATTATGAGAAAATGGGTTGTCTTCAACCTCCCACCTTCATACAAGGAAAGTTACCTTCCATGGAGGATTTAGGGTATAATGTTTGTGCGTTTTTGAACATTAAGCTTTGGACAATTTAGGCAACACTATGTCATTCACATAAACGCTAAAATATGGTAGATTCATCCCCAAACAAGATCGGATTTTCACCCGAAAGGCAAGTGTACATTCACAAACGCGTTTTTTTTTCCTATGGAAATAGAGATCCGATTCGGGATTATTTTGGGTCAAATTTTATATCAATTTGTAGGGTTTTGAGAGATTTATCAAAGCCCTATAAATAGAGTTTCACCCATTGATGTGTCCTTGCCTCCGATAACAAGCCAAATTGTCAAAGGTGACGCCTTTGGATCTAGTCTTGGTTGGGAAGTCACTCGATGTTGTGATTTTGCTGTGTAACACGATGTTGGGGATGATCGCGAGCGGAAGATCGCGATGAATGGAGTTGTTGACGTCGGCGACTGGGAAGACGATGGCGACAAGGAAGCGATTTGATGGGAGAAGAGTTAGCGGTGACGAAAGCGATTTGGTGAAGGATATAAGGCTTGAAAAGACAAGTCTTTGGGGTGTCGTAGCGTCGACTGCGGATGAAGGAGATGTGAAGATAGACTTTTCTTGAGAAGAACAAGCGATTGCCGTAGCGTCGGCGGCGGAGGGAATGGGGATGAGAGGGATATGGGTGACGTCCGATCAAGGGAAGGAGGAATTAACACTCTACTTGAAACCTTGAACTTTAACTTGAACGTAATAAATAACAAGAACATAGGAGGCTTTAAATAGCCAAGGTATCTCAACCAAGACCTAATGGGCTTAGGCCGAAACGAGCCTAAGGGCTAGCCCATGCAAGCATGCAAAAGGCACAAACCCTAAAAGATAGAATGACTATAAGGAAACTATCTAAAACGCTATGAAGGGAAACTATGTAAAGCTATCAAAGAAAACTATCTAAAACACGCTGGAAATACCAAATATAGATAGTGTCTTAAAAGAACGCGTGAAACACCTAATGCGGTGAAGGGATGAAAGCAATCATCGCGTGAGAGGACGACGAAATGTCGTTGTCTTCAGAAGAACACGTTGATCCGATGGTGGCGAGGACGACGAGTCTTGGATGGGTTTCTGGGCTTCCTTGGCCAGTGACGATGCGTGCAACTAGTGATGCGACGGCGGAGGCGATGGCTTTGGACCTAGACCTTGTGACTGGGCCCTGTGAGCGTAGGCTCATGGCTTCTTCCTCGTCTTGGGATGTCATGGGAGGCAGGGTCACATCACCCTCCCCCACTTGGCTGTGAAGCGTCCCCGCTTCACCATCATCAAACTCTGGCTCAACATATGGTGTTAAGTCCGCGACGTTGAAGGACGCGTAGACTCCAAAATCTGGTGGGAGCTCGAGTTGATAGGCTTTGTCCCCTATGGCCTTTATCACGCGGAAATGGCCATCTCTACGTGGTGCCAATATGTGTTTACGCCGCGAGGGGAACCTCTATTTTCGCAGATGCACCCAGACAAGGTCTCTGGGGGCAAAGACGACGCGGCGGCGGCCTGAATTATGCTACGAGGCATACTGCGCAGCCCTCCTCTCTAGTTGCTCCTTGGTTCGTCGATGAAGCTCCTGCACCTGCTCGGCGCGATTGGAGGCGGAGACATGCAATGTGTCACGTAGTGGACGCGGCGACAGATCCAGCGGTGTCAAGGGGTTCATTCCATACACCACTTCGAACGGGGTCAGCTTGGTCGATGTGTGCCTGCATCTATTGTAACAAAACTCGACAAGTGATAGTAAGTCCTCCCAACGCCTAGGGTTGGCTTTGAGCATCGCGCGAAGGAGGGCTCCTAGGGTTCTATTCGTGACCTCCGTTTGGCCATCGATCTGGGGGTGGTAGCTAGTGGAAAATAGGAGTTTGGTTCCTAGCTTATCCCAAAGAGTTCTCCAAAAATGACCAACGAACTTAGAATCCCTATCACTCACTATGGTACGCGGGACTCCATGAAGACGCACCACATGCTCAAAGAATAGATCGGTAATCTCACTAGCACTATGGGTTGTCTTACAAGCAATAAAATGTACCATCTTAGAAAATCTATCTACAACCACAAAAATGGAGTCTTCACCTCGTCTAGAGAGGGGCAAACCCGTGATGAAATCCATGGACAAATCTTCCCAGGGGGCACTCGGAATGGGAAAAGGAGTGTAGAGGCCGTGAGGACTAGACTTAGCTTTGGCTCTCTGGCAAGTCACACAACTTCTACAAAACCTAGTCACTTGGTGGGTCATCTTAGGCCAAAAGAAATGTTCTCGAAGCGCGTCTAAGGTTTTCCTAATCCCAAAATGTCCACGACTCGCGTGTGCTTCCTCAATCAATAGGAGCCTAATGGAGGATCTAGGAATGCAAAGACGACTAGCCTTGTATAAATAACCCTCAGAAAGGAAATATGACTCAAACTCGCAAAATCTTAGGCATTGCTCGACTATAGGTGCAAAGAAAGGATCACTAGCATATAATTCCTTAAGCAAAGCAAAACCCAAAACTTTAGTTTGCACATGAGTTAAGAGAACATACCTTCTAGACAATGCGTCGGCGACGATGTTCTCCTTTCCCTTCTTGTGGACCACGACATAAGGAAATGTCTCCAGAAATTCCACCCAACGCGCATGTCGGCGATTGAGGTGGGCTTGGCTCTTTAAGTAGCTCAATGTAGCATGGTCACTGTGGATGACAAATTCACGCGGCCAAAGGTAGTGTTGCCATGTCTTCAGCACACAGATCAATGGATAAAGCTATTTGTTGTAAGTGGGGTAATTGAGGGTGGCCCCTGTGAGCTTATCAATGAAATATGCTATGGGCCTCTTCTCCTGGTGTAACACACCACCAATGCCTATGTCTGAGGCATCGCACTCCACCTCGAAGGTCTTCGCGAAGTCGGGGAGTTGGAGCAATGACGCGTTGCACAAGGCCCTCTTCAAGGCTGAGAAGGCCTTTTCGTGGCACTGAAGCCAGACAACTGTGCTGCCCTTCTTCGTCAACTCACGTAATGGTGCGGCAATGAAGGAGAAGTTGCGTACAAAACGCCGATAGAATCCCGCGAGGCCTAGAAAGCTTCGCACCTGTGTCAGTGTCGTCGGTGTTGGCCAATCTTTGATGGCCGTGATCTTCTCTTCGTCGACGCGTAACCCATCACTACTCACAATGTAGCCCAGAAAGTTGGTTGACGCGGAGCAAAAGGATCACTTGGCCAGATTGGCGAATAGGCTCTCGCGTCGAAGGCATTCTAGCACAAGTCGAAGGTGGTCGACATGCTCTTCTAGGTTACGTGAATACACAAGGATGTCATCGAAATAAACGATAACAAACTTGCCAAGGAAAGATCTCAACACGTGGTTCATCACGCGCATGAAGGTGATGGGCGCGTTCGTGAGCCCAAAGGGCATGACAAGCCACTCGTAGAGCCCATACTTTGTCTTGAACGCGGTCTTCCACTCATCACCTTCTTTCATTATAATCTGGTGATAACCACTCTTCAAATCAATCTTGGAGAAGAGTGTCGCGCCATGAAGTTCATCAAGCATATCGTCGAGGCACGGAATAGGATGCCTATACTTGACGGTGATCTGGTTTATCGCGCGGCAGTCAACACACATTCTCTATGTGCCATCCTTCTTGGGCACAAGGATCACAAGCACAACGCAAGGGGAAAGAGATTCCCTTACGTACCCGCGATCCAACAACTCTTGGACTTGGCGTTGTAACTCTTTTGTCTCTTCTGGACCAGCTCTATATGCAGCGTGGTTGGGAAAAGAAGCACCAGGCACAAGGTCAATCTGGTGCTCAATGCCTCTTAGGAGAGGTAATCCTTGTGGCAACTCGTCTGGGAATACGTCGGTGAACGCGGCAAGCAACTTCGCGATCGCTGGTGGCAAGGGCGCGTTTGTCGACGATTCAGGGATGCATGGGGTTGGCACAAGCAGAAAGCATGGAGTCTTCCCAGTCAAACACGCAGTGAGGTCACTGGGCCTGGCTAAAAGAACGCGTTGCTCATAGGTGCCTTGCAAAGGACGCGGTGGTGGCAACGGATCGGCGAACTTTGTTGATGGGAAGGCACTGCTCGAATTCTGCGGGGCACTTGGTGTCCCAGCTGTGGCGTTGTGTTTTTTCTTGCCAGTGCCTGGAGTAGACGAAGTGTTGCCAGATTTGGAGGAGTTCTGCCTTGGTAGTGCTTCTGGACACTCGTTTGACCGAGGAGACGCGGCCTCTATGGCTTTCTTGCGGTCGCGTTCAACCTGGTCCTGCAAGATCTCATGGGGAGACATTGGATGCAAAGTGGCGCGCTTCCCGTGGTAATTGAACACATACGTGTTCAAATAGCCATCATGGAGCACACGCCTGTCAAATTGCCATGGGCGCCCAAGCAAAATATGGGTGGCGTCCATTGTAATGACATCACATAAAACTGAATCACAGTATGGGCCTATGGAAAAATAAATTAAGCATTGGCGAGAGACTGTGTTGCCTGGACTAGATGATATCCATTGGAGGGCATAAGGCTGGGGATGCGGCGTCGTAGGCAACTTGAAGTGTGTCACAACCTTCTCATTGACAATTGACAGACAGGTTTTAGCTGTCTTAAACCTTGTCAAAATAATTCCTAGCAAACCTAAACTAGTAGTCAGGGTAAGCAGTGTCGATCGCACATGGGGAGTTGATTTCTTAGTGTTCACTAGCATGCAATGGTAACAAAGGGGGGTTTTTGGATTAGTTTCAAGTAACAAGTAAACAAAGCAAATAACAAAGCAAGGGTTTTTAATCAATTAAGGGAAAACACCTAGCCAAACAAATATCCACTTTTCCTATGATAGATCGATCCTAGGTCATCTCTATTCCTTTCATTTGATTATTCCTGTCCCTATTCTTATATAGTCACTAGCCCAACCAGTTCTAGCAACCCTTACTATTGAACGCACGAGAAACTATCAAGATTTAGAACAATAGCAGCATAGAGCATAGGATCAAATCAGGATACATACAACACTGATGTTTCGCAGTATTTAGCATGCAATCAATTATATTTCATAATAATCTAGTCCAACCAGTCCTAGATAATCATGGATGCTACTCTAGATAAGGAATCTCAACCAGTAAATTCCAAACCCTAGCAATAGATAATTACTAAACTCAACTAGGTGATCAATCTAGTCAAATCAATAAGAAAATGCTCAAGAGAAAAGATATAATCCAAAGGAGTTAGGAAATAGAGAATTAACCTCACAATCAAATCATAAGAAAAGCTTCAATTGTCGGACTAAGCAAAAGGGTGCTTAGCTCCTCATAGTCTTGGAAACAATATTCTTCAAAGGGAAAAACAACGATAATAAAACTGATACGAAGTGTCTAGATGATGAATGGAGGCTGTGGAATTTAGGTTAAATAAACTTAACCTAAAGCCCAAGATCACAAACCTCATCTAAAAGGAAATAAAAATAAGTATTCGGAATAAATAAAATCGAAATAAGAAAAAGAATTAAAACTTCGGAAATCTTCTTCGGGCTCGCCTCCCGTGTCCAACCGCGACCGCGGCGAACACACTGCCATCGCGGAATATTCAATTTACTCTCGACCTCCAGCCTTCTTTTTCCGCCATCGGGGGCTCCTCGCCGCGATCGCGGTCGGGACTTCTCTTGGCCTCCGATTCTCGTTGTTCACCGCGGTCTCGCTTGGCTCTCTCTTCTTGCCCGCGGGCTCTCGTGGATGGCACTTGGCTTCTCCCCTCGTGTGATTATCTTCCTCCATTCTTCCTCGTCTCATCAGGTGGTCAACTCCTCTTCCTCTGGATATCTTCAATTAGCTCCTCCAGACCACCAAATCCACACTTCTACTCTCCAACTCCAACTCCATAATTGTGCTCTGAATCCATCCAAATGGCACCCTAAACCCCGGTAACAACTCCTAGATAGGCACTACAAAATAGTGCTGATTAACAATGTTAGCACATGATCCTCCATCAACAATGACACTCAAGGAAGCTGTTTGGACCAGAGCCCTTGTGTGGAACAAGTTCTCTCATTGATCGCGTAAGCTTGCTTCCTTGACTGTGAGGAGACGACGCGTCACCAAGCTCAATGGTATGCCCGCGTGCAGAGAAGCGGGTTCACAGTCATAAGCGTCTTCGTCCTCTTCTTCGATGCCTTTAGTGATCGCTTCAAGTGTGACCTCCTCGTCTTCACAAGACTCGTAGCCGGCGGCGGCTGTGGAGAACAACACCTTGTGAGCATTGGGGTAATCTTTCTTATAGTGGCCTCTTCTACCACATTTGTAACACTCAAGATCACGCGCGTGATTTGTGCTCACTGGAGCCTGTCTTGGCGCATTCTGGCGCGGCGCGGTGGTCGGCGTCGTGGGCTTCGCCTTGGAGGCTTGGCTAGACGCGGCTGTGGTAGAGGCACTAGGGCGAACATTAGTATAAGGTAATCCACCAGGGTTAGAAGAATACCTTTGCTGGCCACTGGAATATGTGTAAGACTTTCGGCGAGAGATTTGTGCATGAATTTGCATCGCCGTATGTGTGAGTGTGTTCAAATCCTTGATTGGCAAGATCTCTAGTTGATCACGAATATTTGTGTTCAAGCCACTCAAGAACTTGGTCCTTAAAGTTGATGGTGCAACGGAGATGTTGGCCTTGTAATACATGTCTTTAAGCTTGGAAAAGAACTCGAGTGGAGTCATCGATCCTTGGCGAGCCATGGCAATCTCCAATCTCATTTGATTCCTGTAGTCTGGAGGCACGTATTTCTTGGTCATCATGTAGACTAGTTGATGCCATTCTGTGACTCGTGTCATGTGGCGACGAACGCAGTCATCTTCGAATCTATGCCACCAAACGTGGGCGGCTCCTCGGAAGTTAAGCGTCGCGGCGTCGACATGCTCCTCAGGTGGCACTCGACAATATCTAAGGGTGTACTCCGTAGCCTGCACTCATTCAAGAAAAACAGAGGGGTTGTATTCACCATGAAAATGCTCGAATTTTACCTTGACTTGGTGTCATTGGTATCGAGGCTGGCCAGGTGCTTGGTTGAACGCGTTGTTTGGTGCGGCGTCGTATAGAGGGTTCTCAAAGGCGCGTAATCCATGTGGTCTATCGCGTGTAACCTGGTGTCTATCGCATTGTGGGTGATCATTGCGGACGAACTCATCCCTTGGCGCGTATGTGTCATCGCGTTGACGTCTGCGCGGCCGGGCATCGTAGTTGTTGCGTCGAATGTCTCTGGGCATAACATCGCGGCGCTTGCCGCCAATTTCACGAACGCGTTCTCCTTGGGGCTGGAGACGCGGTGGAGGTATCCAATCCGATGGGTGATCCTGCAATTCAAGTGAATCTCCAAGAGGGGGGTGAAAAAAATTAGGGTTGACCATACCCGAGTCCTCGATCTCTTCGTCATCATACTCGTCGAAGTCATCTTGGACATTGGGTGTGATCGACACGTAGCCATCAGATCCGTAACGCGGTGTTCGAACACTCTGGTGTCGAAGGTGATCACGGACATCATGGCTCCTTGGCTGTGTAGGTGTGGGCCTATAGTGATCATCGCGTCGTGTAGGTCCATTGTCGCGATAACTTGGTCTTCTCAGCGTCGCGTTGGCTTGGGCGGCTTGACGACGTCGGCCATCGCGTGGTGTGGAGTCTGGCACACGACGCTGGGTTCCCCGAGAGGCATACCTATCATCAAAGTTGTAAGGTTCAGAGTACTCACCTCGAGAGTCGTCGGCGTCGCGGTCGGAGCCGGTGTCGTAGCCAACGGGTGTGGCTCTGGGCACGTAGCGATCCGTCTTGGGAGCGAAGCCTTGGCGGCTCTTAATGACACTCTGCATTCTGTTGAGTTGTGGTTGATGTTGAGAAGTGGACGGCATAACTCCCTTGCCTTTGTCCACTCGTGTCTTCGATGGGACCGCGTCGGTTGCTCCAGTTGGAGGCGGCGCGTCTGTATCACTAGGGGGTGTTGGAGTTGGCACAATGGGTGTCACCTGTTGGTTGGCTCTCAGAGTCGCGACCTCTTGTCTAAGCGCCTGGATCAAGATTTGATCTTCGGACAACTCCATGATGGGATCGCGTTGTTGGGCCTGTGGTGGTTGGTCTTGAGGTAGACCCAACGGCTGGGGTTGTGGGTTGGGAGTGTTATCTTCGCGGTCGTCTGCACTGTGTCCAATCGCCACGGTACCTATAACAAGACGACTAGACATGGAAGTAAAAACGAACCAAAAGACAATAAAGAACAACAACCAAGCAAATCACTAGTCAAGTCACAAAGTTCACGTAGGTAGGGCTTGTTTGGCTTGCCGTAAGGGCGGCTTGGCTTGCACAAGAGATGGTGTATCAAGCAAGTTGCAATCAAACAAACAAGAACAAATTGAAACCCTAAAAACAAACGTAAACAAAGCAACCTAATTAGCAAGAAAGTACCTTCTAGGAAGCTTGACCTAGACGGTGGAGGGAGATAGAAGATGAGCTTAGACCGATGTGGGTTAGGGTTGCCTTATTTTGCATTTCCCTAACTTTGGATTTTTTTTTATTTTTTTTTTGGAAATATCTTTTCGATATCTTTTTTTTTTAATATCCGAGATCTTATATTTTGATCTTTTCGGATTTGCAAAAGGAAATAAAATAAAAAGGTCTAAGTAACAAGAATATCACAAGTGTGATGTTAGAGATAGGAGAGAGAAGATACGATTTGATGATATCTTATATTAGGAAATTCGGTTAACAACCTAAAAAGCAAGATCTAGCAAATAAGGAAACTCTATCCACGCATGAAATAAGGAAACAAAATATTCTAGCATGCAAGATAACAAAATACCTAACACACCAAAACTTGGGGAACAAGAAAAAAAATCGGCCAAGGTGGGACCTTGTAGAAACCGAAAGGCGCGGTAAATAAGGAAATTTGTTGTTTTTCTCAACAAACTTGCGAAAGCAAACGATGGGGAAAGAAAAAAAAAATCGTGAACAAGATTGAAACTTGAGTTCGTGACTTACAAGACTGCTGGGCTCTGATGCCAGTTGATGTGTCCTTGCCTCCGATGACAAGCCAAATTGTCAAAGGTGACGCCGTTGGATCTAGTCTTGGTTGGAAAGTCACTCGATGTTGTGATTCTGCTGTGTAACACGATGTTGGGGATGATCGCGAGCGGAAGATTGCGATGAATGGAGTTGTTGACGTCGGCGACTGGGAAGACAATGGCGACAACAAGGACTCGGTGGTGATGGAAGCGATTTGATGGGAGAAGAGTTAGCGGTGACGGAAGCGATTTGGTGAAGGATATAAGACTTGAAAAGACAAGTCTTTGGGGTGTCGTAGCGTCGACTGCGGATGAAGGAGATGCGAAGATAGACTTTGCTTGAGAAGAACAAGCGATTGCCATAGCGTCGGCGGTGGAGGGAATGGGGATGAGAGGGATATGGGTGACGTCCGATCAAGGGAAGGAGGAATTAACACTCTACTTGAAACCTTGAACTTTAACTTGAACGTAAGAAATAGCAAGAACATAGGAGGCTTTAAATAGACAAGGTATCTCGACCAAGACCTAATGGGCTTGGGCCGAAATGAGCCTAAGGGCTAGCCCATGCAAGCATGCAAAAGGCACAAACCCTAAAAGATAGAATGACTATAAGGAAACTATCTAAAACGCTATGAAAGGAAACTATGTAAAGCTATCAAAGGAAACTATCTAAAACACGCTGGAAATACCAAATATAGATAGTGTCTTAAAAGAACGCGTGAAACTCCTAACGCGGTAAAGGGCTGAAAGCAATCATCGCGTGAGAGGACGACGAAGTGTCGCTGTCTTCAGAAGAACGCGTTGATCCGATGGTGGCGAGGACGACAAGTCTTGGATGGGTTTCCGGGCTTCCTTGGCCAGCGACGACGCGTGCAACTAGTGATGCGATGGCGGAGGCGATGGCTTTGGACCTAGACCTTGTGGCTGGGCCCTGTGAGTGTAGGCTCATGGCTTCTTCCTCGTCTTGGGCCATCATGGGAGGCAGGGTCACATCACCCATGGATTAGATTTATCCAATTTTGAAGCAAAAGCTCCCGAACCCTAGAAGTAAAATCGTGACTGTTCATCCGAGAATTTCGACCACTTCCTTCCTTTGTTTTTGCAATTTGTGCCACCTTTAGATCCATCAAGGAGTCATCTTCAAAAGCCCTCTAACCCCAGCCCCGGTGGTGGTCCGATGAAGGCAACTTTCCCCGTTTTCCGGCGAGTATTCACCTTCGATTTTCGGTACGGTTTTGCTCCGATTTTGATTTTGATTTTTGGCTTTGTTTTTGGCTTTGTTTTTGATTAATCTTGATTAATTACATTAATTTGGATTAGTTAAAAATTATGTTAGACAAAATTAATTTTATTTGGATTGAATAAAATTAATTATAATTTTTGGGGTATTATATTGTATTATGAATTGTTAAATTGTAACACTTCATCTAGATGATATGATGGGTGATAAATTATTAGGGATCGATTTAGTTATGATATGATTATTTATAATATACGACTAATTGATTTTTAGTATAAATAATCATTTTATCGAAAAGCCTTGAAATTGATTTATTTAGAGTTAAATAAATTCAATTAAAAATCGGGACTTGTATCCTTTAAATTTCATTATTGAATAAATTATCTAATTATAATTTATTTATTTTGTGTGATTTGGGTACATCTCGGATTTGCTTTTGGAACGGAAATAAAGCTGGGAGCCAATTTGCTTTTTGAAAGCAACCATCTCCGTTACGTCGTTCAACTTCTTCGTAACTCAAGGCAAGTGATTGTTAACTCTTGTAATTTATTCCATATTCATCTTAATTGACAATGAATCGATTGTGCTATTAAGTTGGGATAAATATCATTGATAATTTTGTCTAAGAACTTGTGTGTTAAATTGGTGTGTAAATGAACCTTATTTATTAGATTGTATATTTGCTAGCAACTAACCTCATATATATTTTTATTGTAGGGAGCTAGATGAACTTTGGTGTGGATTTGTTGTGGACTTATTTGCTTAGTTAGCACGAGCTAGTATTCGTAGGAACGCTATTTACCTTGTGAGGTTTAGCTGTTTCTTTATAACTTGGTAATAGGA
Source organism: Rheum nobile (assembly GCA_027886185.1). Lineage (NCBI taxonomy): Eukaryota > Viridiplantae > Streptophyta > Magnoliopsida > Caryophyllales > Polygonaceae > Rheum > Rheum nobile. The sequence continues at coordinate 1,567,856 of WOAB01000789.1, read as the reverse complement.
GGATTATTGCCCTAATACTTTTTGGTCATGACCTACCTTATTCGAATATAAGTGGTGGTGCACTTAGCTAATGCCAATGTTCATTATTCGTCCCATTCTATATCTCGTATCGAGATTGGTTGTGGAATTAAAAGCCTTAACATTAATGCATGTTTTGAAATTAAATAAGATAAGTACCGTTTTGCACATAATTAATATACCATCGGGTGAGAAGTACAACGTGGAACTCGCCCGGACTCTTGTTGAAAGTAAGTCCCCTTTCCAATCTGGATTCGCATTATGCGGTGAGATTGGCGAAGACCCAAATATTCAAGTAGTCATTTTTCAAACTTTGTGTGATAAATATAATGTTCCCAAACAAACATACATAATTCCTATAAGACTCAATCTTTTGGAGTCTTGTCTTGGTGCATACCTCTTTCTATCATTTTAGTAAGAGTATCCGAGTTATGTATCGTCTATCGGCTATTATTCGAGAGACAATGATAGTAACTGGATATAATCACATAGAACCATTCCATTTATGCCCTTGTTTAGTCTTTCATTAGACTAACCAATCTTTCTCTTTCCTTGCATGATTGGTTGGTGTCATCCGTCCTATACGGCACATTAGGTAAAGTTTTCCAAGTTGAATACGCGGGACGTCGACGTTGAAGGCAATTGTGTTTTTGATATTTGATATTTGTTTTGACAATAAGGTTAAGATCCTGTTTTTTTGGAGCTTTGATATTTTATAAGTCTTCCGTTGTTACTTTGATACATTATTAAGTTGACATGTTTAGCAACGTCGTTTGTATGACAGTTTTGGTTTAATTTATAATGATTTGTACTTTTTTATTTTATTTGCGATCAATATTGTAAGCCTCGGGTGATTTCAGATATGTGTTTCGAGGTCATTGGCGGTAATATTTCTAAGGTAATTTAGGGATGTTATTGTTATGGTATCAGAGCTAAAAGTTTTAAAACTCAAAGTTTTTAAACCGTTTTGTGTTTATTTGAGTTTTATAAAACAAAAACTGAGTGTGGAATTTTTTCTTTACTATAGGCCCTAAGTAAGGCTTAGGATAAAAATGTATTTAAAAAGGTTTTAGACCACAACTATTTGGTGAGGATTATTTCAAATGTATAATATTATACTTTCCTATAAAGGTGTTTGAAATGGAAGACAAGGTCGGTTTAAAGGATGAGTCAAAGTTGGATTCGTAGTTTTGTGTAAAAAATTGTTTTTCAAACTTCTGCCAGCAATATTAGTTCATCTACTCATGCCTACTTATAGAAAGTGTAGTTTTTATAATTGAAAAGTTCTAACATTTTCTTGTCTCTTTCAGACAATGGTTTTACCGAGGTCTTAGCTCAAGGCCTTGGAGGAATCTTAGACTGCTTTGACACTTAAGTCCGAGCTTGATTCTGTTGCTACCGTCAAGAATGAAAACCATGTGGTACACTTCACCCCGCCAAGGGTAGATGTGGAGGATGTAGTGGTAGTTGAGGCCACTGAAAAAGAGGATCTAATTGAGGACCCCGAGTACGAGAGTGAAGGAGAAGGGCAAGTGCAATCCAAGCAGTCCCCTCTCCAAGAGGCCACAAAGGAGGAGGAAGAGGATCCAATTGAAGATCTTGACTACGTGAGCGAAGGAGAAGGGCAAGTGCAATTCAAGTTGTCCTCTCTCCTAAAAGCTTAAGAGAAAGAGGATCCAATTGAGGATCCAGACTATGTGAGTGAAGGGGAGCATGTTCAGCTTGAACCAGCTCAGCTGACTGACGGTAACACGTCGTCGTTCTCATCTTGGTCTACATCTACTCATGAGGCCAATGGATTTCCCAATGATGAATGTAAAGAGTATAATCTGACTACACCTCTAGCTGATTTGGTTTCCTCTCCAGTTTATTCACCTCCAAACCCCCGAGAAGCCCGATCACTCGGGAGATGCTTGATGGGATGGCTACCTCAGAGGCTTACTGTTTTATCGAAGAGACGACTGGACGAATAAGAAGGAGGCCTCAACCTTGGGAACAATACTTTGCATCTGGCAGTACTGTGCCTCAACAAGTCTGAGTGAACATCCCAATGCTAAAAGAGCATATGAAGAGCTGGAAGGAGTCATTGGACAACATGAAGGAAGAAGCTTAAAATCTTGAGTCGACTTTCAAGTGTATGGTGGGATGTGTCTTGTCAGTGCTGTAAGACATAGAGCATGCCAGAAAGCTGACGGATACCCATTCAGTGCAGCATTTGAAAGCCTTAGAGCTTCAAGCTGGATTTATGGACAACTTTTGTCAGCCATCAGTGCCAACCGAGAGGTCGAGTATTCCGAAGTCTAAGGAATCAAAGAGACCATCAGAAGAGTCGGGGGAAGAGTTACCTTCGAAGAAGAGGATGGTGTCGGCTAAGGCATATAAAGACCTACTTCAGGACCCCAAGAAGAAGTAGTGACCTTTAGTCAACTAGTTGTATTTCCTTTCTAGTGTTTCCACTTATGAATAATAATGGAGCAGTAGTCTCTCGATGTTATTTTCTTTGAACCTTTTGAGGGTTGTTTGACTTGAATTTGGTGTTTCCCTTTAATAATAAGTGGCAAGTTTATTAGATGGTTATCTCTAATTATTGCATTTGAGATTTATATTTCTAAGCAATATAATAATTGATTGGGTTGTATCTAATAAACATAAACGCAACCAGATGGTGAACACTAGGAATGCTGCTCGTCAAGGTGCCGAATCGAGCAATACCTCTCGGATCTAGTTAAGGAGCGTAATTAATCAAGAGGATGAAATTGGGTCTAGATCCCACAACAATCCGACTAAGGATGTTCCGCCTCAGGCTAATCCTCAAGTAGAAGGGGAAGGGGTGCATATACCTCCTGCTGCTCCGGTTGTCTTTAACACTGCTGCTGTTGAGGCAATAAGGTAGATTGTGATGCAAGCGGTCATAAAATGGCTGGACTAGGGATGCCGCAAGCCTAGGAGAATCTAGCTCCTCAGGTTATTCCTGATGTGGAGGAGCCGATGAATATCGCGCCTCCCATGCCTGTACATAGAGATGGAGGAAGCTATGGTCGTGCGCTGAAAGCGATCAACTCCATGAGGCCTGATTCCTATCACGGTATTGGAGAACCCGTCAAAGTGGCTTACTTTTCTACATATGGAACGTCCGTTCAAGAACATAGTGTGCACTGAAGCTGAGAAGGTGCACATTGCCTCGTTACAACTGAAGGATGGGATAAGCGAATGGTGGGAAAGCACGAGTTTAGCTGATCATCCCGAGATGACTTGGTCTATGTTCAAGACTAAGATGACTGGATGTTTCTTCTCTAGGGCTATGAGGGAGGAGAAGCACAAGGAATTCCTTTACCCGAAGACCGATGGGTTGAATGTGACTACTCTGGCTGCAAAGTTCAACCACCTATTGCACTATGTAGGGAGTGAGGGGGCTATTGAGGAACAGAAGATCTGGCATTTCCATGAGTGGATGAACCCAAATATCAAGCCATTGATGGTGTGTCATGGCTGTACGACTCTAGAGCATTATGTTGACGCTGCATAGAAGTTGGAAGTGACTCTAGAAAAGTCAGCGGAGAAGCATAACCGATAGAGGTCTGTGAGTAACAACCAGCAGAATGGTGGGTTCAAGCGGCCAACTCCACCATCAAACTTCTCTAAGTCCAGTCGCCTTAAGACTAAGACGACTCAGTCTGGTTCTATGCAACGTTTGGGTCTGAGTAAAGGCTTTGTTTAGTGTTACAACTGTGGGACACCTGGACATAAGATCAAGGAATGCACGAAGGGGAAGAAGGCGTGCTTCACTTGCGGGAAAGAGGGGCATCTTCAGACTTTTTGCCCCAAGCGAAGAAATCAAGAGGCTGAGTCCCAACAAGGGTCGGTTAGCCATAACAAATGACCTCAACAAAGGCCTTTATGGACTGCTAACACTGCTACACAGTCTACTGTTCAGAGTTAGAGGAAAGCTCCGATTGTATCAGGCAGTCAAGGTCAGCGGCTCTAGGAGATGTGTGTAGCCGATGGACCAAACACTCATGTTGCTTAAGATACTTTATACCCGTAACACCCCCAAATATTTCCTTGAAAGTATTACCGCCGGTGACCTCAGATTACACATCCGGGGTCACCCAAGGCTTAACCATTTTATAACAATCATGTACCAACACAAAACTTTATTAAATACACATATATTATTTAAAACAAAGTCACGGATTACATATGTGAATACCAAATACGTCCAAATACAGAATTATTTGAATACAGCGGAAGTCTTTAAAGCGAATAACAATACGAAGGGTCTTGATCTGTGCGATCTCACGCCTAGGATCCTTAAACTTGGAAAACTCTTTAAACATCATTTGCCTTCATCATCGTGTACTAGCCTTCACGGAAAGGGAGTGTTCCTGATGTGCCGTATGAGACGGATGACACCAGCCAACCATGCAAAGGAATAAACCGGTTGGTTAGTCTAATGAAAGACTATGCAAGGGGAAAATAGAAAAGGTTCTAAGTAGTCGTATTAGGTTACACCTGTCGCTTCTCGAATAATAACCGATGACGACAGTGAACCTCAACACTTCTACAGAAGCATACGAAAATGTATGAACAAGAGAAGACTCCAAAAGAGTGAGTCTTATCGAAAACGTATGAAGAGAAGACTCCAAAAGATTGAGTCTTAACGGAAAATATGACAAGTATTTGGGAACGTTATAGTTTCACACAAGCGTTTAAAATGACTTGATCATTTGGGTCCACGACCAACCTCATCGCGTAATGCGAATTCAGATTTGGAAGGAGGACTTACTCTAACCGAAGTCCGAGCGGGTTCCAAGTTGTACTTCTCGCCCGAAGGTTCATTAATTATATGCACAACCGCATTTATCTTATTTAATGTCAAAGCGTACATTTACGTTTTAAGCTTTTAGGATATATATCGTCTCATCACGAGAGATATCTGGGGATTTAATCCCGATTGTCGGCACCAGCTATGTACACCTACCCTGAGTAAGGGTACATTCATGACCAAGGAAAGTACTAGGGCAAAATCCTCCTAATACCAGTTATAAAGAAACGACTAGACCTCGCGAGGTACATAGCGTTCCTACGAATACTCGTTCTAACTACACAGTTAAAACCATACAATAATCCACACCAATACCATCATGGTAATAACAGATGTAATAGCGTTATTTTTAACAATATATACACCTATTATAATATCACATTTTAATCACACATTTAAAAAATCTGTTCCCAAACGAAAACAACATTTCATCCCAATTTAATTAACAATTAAAATAATTGTTAATTAACGGAAACATGGAATGATAAGCAAGAGCGAACCGCCACTTGCCTTGATTAAGATGAACGTAGTTGTCGGGTTCCGGATATCGGGGAGCTGGAATCTGGTTACGGATTCCTACGACGACGACGAACAACGACGATACTCTAAGTTAGATTTGATACGAATCGGATAAAATATACGAACGAAAGAATCAAAAAGGAAACGAGAGTCAAAGCCATGATCGGGCTCTTACAAGCCACGATCGCGCTTGCGAAGCAAGCCGCGGTCGCGGTTTGGAACTTCCGCGGTCGTAGATTTCTGGGTAGAGCCGCGATCGTGGTGTTCATAGCCGCGGTCGCGGATCATCCCTAACGCGACCCTGAAATCGATTTGAGGCTCACCGATGACGACGACGACGACAATGCCTTGGCTTCGAACGGGGCTGCTACCACTCCTAGCTTCCAAGGCACCCCGGCAACCACCCAAAAGCTCCGGCGAACACTCCGACGACGCATGAACTCCGGTGAGGCTTGAATGAGAGAAAGAGAGAGAGAGAGTTGTGGATGAAGGATTCCTCGTCCGAAGCTCCCCTTTTATAGAGCTGGGAGGAGCTCAACGCCGGATAGACGAATCGCTTCATCCTCCCTCAACGGCATCGTTACATCTAGTGGGAAATTCGAACCGGCGAAACGCGCGAAATCATGAAGACGATGACCAGCTTTTTCCGCGATCGCGGAAATTCTTCCGCGGTCGTGGAAATGCCGCGAACATGTCATTTGCCTCTGGTCGTGGGTTCACTCGCGGATTCAAGCTGAAATGTATTTTTAGACCCTTTTAAAAATACCCTAAGATTCCCAAATGCAATTAAACGTATACTATTACATTCAAAGATTTTTACAGAGACTATAGAAGTTACAGAAATTCTGAATACGCCAAACGCGTCTTGCTTACAGAACGAGGGTTGGGAAAATTACCCAAATACCCTTACTGAAATTGAGGGGTATTACAATACCTACATTCTACATCAACATATTATTTGATTCTGGTGCTGCACATTCTTTTGTTTAAGAGAATTTTGTGAATAAGTTAGGGTTAGAATTCAATGAGGCTTGCGAACCATTAGTAGTAAATCTTCCCAATGGGAAACATTTAGTAGGAACCAAGCAATTGTCGGAATTTCCAGTGACCATTTAGGGTCGAAGATTCCGAATTTCCATGGCTCCATACAACATTATTCTCGGGATGGACTGGTTAACACATCATGGGGCGGTGATCGACTTCAATTCGGAATTTCCATGGCTCCATACTAGTCGTTTCTTTATAACTGGTATTAGGAGGATTTTGCCCTAGTACTATCTGGTCATAATTGTACCCTTATTCAGGGTAGGTGCACACAGCTGGTGCCAACAATCGGGATTAATTCCCAAGATATCTCTCGTGTTGAGATGATATATACTAAAAGCTTTAACGTGAATATACGTTTTGTAACTAAATAAGATAAGTGCGGTTATGCACATAATTAATGAACCTTCGGGCGAGAAGTACAACTTGGAACCCGCCCGGACTTCGGTTAGAGTAAGTCTTCTTTCCAATCTGGATTCGCATTGCGTGGTGAGGTTGGTCGTGGACCCAAATGATCAAGTCGTTTTAAAAGCTTGTGTGAAAACTATAAACGTTCCCAAACACTTGTCATGCATTTCCGTAAGATTCAACTTCGTTGGAGTCTTCTCTTCATACGTTTCCCATAAGGCTCAAATCCTTTGGAGTCTTCTCTTGATCATTCCTCTTCTTATGTTTCTGTAGAAGTGTTGAGGTTCACTGTCGTCATCGGCTATTATTCGAGAAGCGATGAGTGTAACCTAATACGACTACTTAGAACCTTTTTATTTCCACCCTTGGGTAGTCTTTCATTAGACTAACCAACCGGTTATTTTCCTTTGCATGGTTGGCTGGTGTCATCCGTCTCATACGGCACATCAGGTCAACTTCCCTTTCCGTGAAGGCCAGAATTCGATGATAAGGGCAGATGGTGATTTAAGAGTTTTTCCAAGGTTGAAGATCCTAGGCGTGAGATCCCTCAGATCAAAACCCCTTCATGACATTTATTAATTTTCAAGACTTCCGCTGTATTAAAACAATTTTGTATTTGGTTTGTATTTGGTTGTGAAACAGTTGTAAAACCATGGCGTTGGTTCGAATATTATTTGAGTAACTTTTATGATATTTAATAAGGTTTGTGTTATATATAGTTGTTATAAAATGATTTAGCCTTGGGTGACCCCAGACTTGTAATCTGAGGTCACTGGCGGTAATACTTTCAAAGGAGAATTTGGGGGTGTTACTGATTTGGTATCAGAGCTAAAAGTTTTAAACGGGTTGGGTTTGCAAATCGTTTTATCTAAAACAAAATTTTTATAAACCATTCCCCGTTCGTGTTAAGAAATTTGTTGGTTAATTCCAAAAGTCAGAAACTTTTGAACAAAATCATACTTTGAGTAAAAAGTGATATTTTGAAACATCTGCCATTCAAGTCGTGCCTTCTTTTCCGGTCTGATATAGAAAGTAGCTTATATATTTAGAAAGACTAATCCCTTCTCGTCGCTTTGCAGGATATGGGTTCCTTCGTGTCTCAGCTTAAGGGTAGGAAGAGCGCCGAGATAGCTTCGCCACCTCAGGCCGAGCTCGTTTCTCTCGTTCTTCCGAGCTGCACACAAGTTGGGGAGCCGAGTAGCCCACCCAAGGAGGAGAAGACCGTCCTCGTGGAGTCGGTTATGCTGGTTTCCGACTGGGTAGAGGATCCCGAGGAGGATCCAGAAGAAGACAAGGAGGAGGATCGAGAGGAGGACGAGGACTCGGAAGAGGATCCTGAAGAGGACCCCGAAGAGGACCTCGAGGAGTACGGTTTTGAATCAGATGGTCTAGAGCACCTGCTCGTGGATGGGGAGGATTCGGGGATGCAATTCATCTTCCCTAGTCCGGAGAATCCACAAGTTCAGGAGTACGCACCGTTGTCCCCTGCTGCATGGGAGGCACTTGGGGTATCTGGGGACAACTGGGCGGGGTATGATCCACTGGATACACCGGTGGACCCGCATCCTATCTCCGCCGAGGCTCGTCACCATGTGGAGATGATGACTGAGCGAGCTCGTATGCGGGCAAGGCCGTGGGAATCGATGGATGCTCCGAGGGAGGTTCCGACCCAACAGGCCAGGCCAGGCCTAGGCTCCGAGTGCTAGTAGAGCGCATGGAGGAGTGGACAGAATCCTTATACGATATGGAGGAGAGGACTTACGAGACTGAGCCTGGTCTCTCCCGTATGCTGGATGACATCCACGAGCTCCAGGAGAATATCAGGCAGGCCAACCTGCTACTCAACCCACATTACGAGGTGAATAGGGTGGATTTTCATCTAGGATTCCTAGAGGAGTTTTGCTACCCACCTATACCCGGGGAAGGGCCGAGTGTTCCTGTGCCCAGAGCGAGACCGAGTATGCCGATGCCTAGGGAGGAGCCGAGTGTTCCGGGTCCTAGTAATTTAAGGAGGCCGACGCCGGAACCCGAGAATGGACCACCTCCAAAGAGAAGGTGTCAAAGGTCCGACGTGTACAAGAATTTCTTCAAGGCACCTTGAGGGAGGGACAATAGCATGTCGTAGTGATTCTCTGTTCTAGTTGTTTTGTTTTTGTTGTTTTTAGAGCCTTAGCCTCCTAGCAATTTTGTCTTCTTGCTTAGGAGGATAATTGTAAAACTTATCAAACTTGGTTTCAGTTCATTTCATCAATAAAAGTTGCCAGTTTGATCTAATCCGAGTGAATTACATATATTGTGCATTTAAAAAAGTGTGATATTAATGTTGTGAAATACTTGGAAAATTGATCGGCAAACAAATGGTGAACACAAGAAATACAATCCGTGCTGGTGCTGGACCGAGTAACAATCCAAGGCTGAATCTGAGGAATGCTGCTAATCAAGGGGATGAGAGCGAGTTTGTCTCTCACAATAACCCTGTAGGCAGTGGTCAAGTTCCGACTAATCTCCAGGTGGTGTTCGACGCTGCGGCCATAGAGGCCATTCATGGGATTGTTATGCAAGCGGTCACCGATATAATTCGGCCAGTTGTACCACATGCACATGGTGTTTCGGTTCCTCAGGTTATCCCTGAATTTGAGGAGCCAGTTGTTCACATACCTCAGGTCGATGCCGTCAGAAACAGAGGAAACTATGGTCGAGCCTTGAAGGCCATTAGCTCAATGAGGCCTGACAGCTATGACGGTACTGGAGAACCAGTCAAAGTGGCATATTGGTTCTCGCATATAGAGCGGTTGTTTAGGAACGTCGATTGCACTGAGGCTGAGAAAGTGCACATTGCTTCCCTTCAACTGAAGGATATGGCTAGCGAATGGTGGGGGAGCACTGGTTTAGCTGATCATCCCGGGTTGAACTGGGGTATGTTCAAAACAAAGATGACCAACCGGTTCTTTCCCCGGGCTATGAGGGAAGAGAAGCATAAAAAAGTTCTTTTACCCTAAGATTGATGGGTTAAAGGTGACTGAGCTTGCAGCTAAGTTTAATCATTTGTTGCAATATGCTGGTCCAGAAGTGTCGAGTGAGGAGCAGAAGATCTAGCATTTCCACGAGTGGATGAACCTAGACATCAAGCCGTTGATGGTGCACCACGGTTGCTCTACGCTGGAGCAGTATATGGATACCGCCTATAAATTGGAAGTGACTCTGGAAGAGTCAGGGAAAAAGTGTAATCGCCAGAGACCGGCACAGAGCCAGCCTCAGGCTAGTGGGTTTAAACGACCCGCGCCACCGTCGCATTTTGCCAAGTCTGGCCGGGCTAGGACTGAGGGGACGCAGTCAGGACCTACTCAACGCTCGGGCCAGGGCAAGAACCCGATTCAGTGATATAACTGTGGAACGCCGGGGCATAAGAGCAACGAGTGTCCGAAGGACAAGAGGACATGTTTTGCATGCGGTAAGGAGGGGCACTTGCAGACGTTTTGTCCTCAGAGGAGGCAGAAGGGGGCTGAGTTGCAGCAAGGGTCAGTTAGCCATAACAACCTGTTGGATCGTTAGAGTTACGTCTGAGGGAACAAAGGCTTTGTTCCCACAGAAGGTGCAGCGGAATAATATAGCAAGAAAGATAAGGAACGAACTCACGATGTATAGTGGAAACCCTAATTAGCCAACTAGCTAATCAAAGAAAAACCACTACCTTCAAGCTTCTCGCTTGAGAGGATTTTGAAGCGTCTACTTGTCTTATTGATTTCTTGTTCGATTACACTTGTAGCATGGACTCCAAACCCTAGACTTCCCACCTAGATTTGAAACTCTCTTCTACAACGGTGAATACGAACTCAACCCTCTAAGACTCACAAACTCTTCACTCTCTTTTTCTTCTCAGTTTAATGCTCCGAGTTGATTCATAGAAAATGAATCCACACTTCTATAAATACAACTCGTCTAAAACTCAATCGTAACAAGATACAAATCTTTCTAAACTTGGTAACAAGAAGATATCAATTGGTTGGAAGAATAATATCCTAACCGTCTATATTATCTAAGGAAGGGATTCCTTAAAATAATATAATCGGTAAAAGATATATTTCTTCTCTCTCCAAATATATTATCTTAGGAAAGATTTCCTAAGATAATACATTCAGATTTCTCTCTCCACATCTTCTTTTCGGCGAGATCCTTCCAGCCGAAATCTCTTATCCTTGACCGCGTGATCTTCCATGATAGTTTTCATAATCTTCACGCTGGATATCTTCCTTCCATTCGCAGCTTGATTGGTGTCCATCTTTGATGTTCCTTGAGAGGTAACAAAGCATGTGGAGAAAGATTTGTTCCCTCTGCAATCCTTCGCTGCAATGGTTCCATGTGACAACTGTTTTTTTTCCTGAAACACTTAGTTACCAGATTAGTTGAATGTTCGTTACCATCAAAACCTAAGGAATTCAACAAATTCCCCCTTTTTGATGGTGATAAACATCCTTGACAATAAAACATACACATATGAGATAAAGATAGTTGTATAGAGAAAGTCTCACACTTAGGCATAATAGTTCCCCCTTATTTCAGCAACATATGAAAGCATGATTAGTTCCCCCTCAACTAAAGCTACATGTCATTTTTCCCCTTTTGGCATCATCAAAAACATAAGTAAATGGAGAAAGGAAAATGAGCACAACAAGATAAGCAAATACCCCTTATTCATTAAAAAAACCAGCCAACTTAAACACAGTGCAAACACAAACAACAAGATATGCAAAGAAACAAGCAAGATCAACATGCCCATCAAGGTAAACACATGAAGCAGAAGCAAATAAGAGCAAAGCAGTAAGGGGATAGATGAGCTAGGGAACAAAAGAGGGGTTGATTAGCTAGAGAAAGATGAATTAAGTACCACTGGTGCCTGCAGAGGGAGCCAAAGTATGAATGGCAATTAAAGCACGCACTTCCTCCAACAGAGATATTGCAAGAGACAAACTCCTCACGGCCCTTTGCAGATCAAGTTCATCTTTTTGTTCCCCCTAGAGTCTGCATCTTCAAACTCCTCCTCATCCACATCAGCTTCCATCTCAAGTTTAACCTTGACCCATCCAACACCTTCTTGCAACACACACTACATCTTGTGCAGGATACTAGCATCCAACCGCCGGTAGAGGAAATATTCATTGGTCCCCTCTTTGTATACCTTATGGTGTTCCAGTTTTTTTTTTTTTTTTTGGAACAACACACGGGAGTAATAGGGCAACCTTGCTGAAGTCGTCATATAGATAGGAGGGGAGAAACCACGATAATCCTTTTTCATATCTTTTCAAGTACTAAGGATAATGTTCCAAATCCTCTTCTTTCCTTATTTTTCCAAAGATCACAACCAGGAAGATATCTTCTAAAAATAAATCTTGTGAAAGATTCTGTCCAAATCCATGAAAGCCCACAAAATTTCAAGCGCACCAAACATCATGCAACCAACACACCAATCCTTAATGCACATAACACATTCCAAGTAGTTGCAAGCCATCATTACACATCATACCTGTCAAATCCCAGCCACAGACCATAGAGGCGACGATTCGTATTCTCGGCTTTCCAAAAAAGTAGAAGAGTGTGATGCGGGGGAAACGTTACCAGAGAAGGTACAAAGAACATCACACGAAAACATATACGAGAATTTTTAATAATGTTTAATCATGAATGAGAGGCTCCCAGATGTGGATGATAAGAGGGGCTCATAGGAAGCATCAAGCATGATGGCTAGGGTAAGCTGTAGAGTCAACAATTATTTGGGCTTATAATGAGGGATCAATGCATCAAGTTGACTCTTTTGGACCGAAAGAAAACTGTTTCATGTATTATTATGATGGCATAGATGATCATGCATGAAATTTTACTCATAAGTGAAGTATTAGCACATGTCTAAGCAAGTTGTTCAATTAATGATCAAGAGAATGAGTGCAGATCAAGATATGACGATTTAACCTTTCACACTTTACCATGTAAATTAGCCAATCATCGAGGGAACATAAGAGATAGGCAATCAGTTTGGAGAGATCATACCTAGTTTCATACGAAACTGTTCGAAGGGTTCCCTATTTAGTGCCTTGGTGAAAATGTCAGCGATTTGATCCTTGGTTCCGCAGAAATCCATGGACACCAACCCTTTCTCCACACAGTCACGTAAGAAGTGATGTCTTATCTCGATATGCTTGGTATGTGAGTGTTGCACAGGATTCTTGGAGATATTTATTACACTAGTATTGTCACAAAGAATGAGAATAGAGTAAAGAAGAATACCATATTCACTGAATTCTACTTCTTTGACCCCTAGGAAACCAAGCATGGCCCAAGGAACTAAGCCATTCCTGATGTAGATTTTTTGTCCACTTAGTTCCCTACGTAGTCAGCATTTGTGTATCCAACTAGATCGAAGTTTCCACCCCTTGGATACCACAGACACAGATCGTCTGTTCCCTTCAAGTATCTCAGAATCCTCTTTACTGCTTTGAGGTGTGTCTCTTTGGGATCAGCCTGAAATCGAGCACATAGACACACACTATACATAATATCAAGTCTACTTGCAGTGAGATAAAGAAGTGAACCTATGATTCCTCGATAGAGTGATGGATCAACTCCTTGTTCATGATCATTCTTTCCACAACACCCTTTTGCTGCGGAGTCTTGGGATCTGGAAAAATTGTGATTAATGCCATTGTTCCTACAGAGGGATAGAAGCTGAGAGTTCTCAAATTCTGTCCCATGAACAGTACGGATGGATCCCAGAGACTGTCCTATACCCCTTTCAACCGACTTTGGTGCAGGCCTCACAAACTTCATTTCTTGTTGCTTCGATCTTAGGAAGACCGTTCACCAGTTCTTGTCTATGAAGTTTTGAGAGGAGTTGAAGGCTTGCATGTCCGAGCCGCTTATGCCACAGATCTGTTGTCCCAACAATGGACGACAGACAAAGTTCCTTCTCAGGGATGAAAGCAGGATCAACTTTGTAGACGTTGTTGTCGCAGATCCCTTTCAGTGGAATTTTCCATGTACTTATGCACTCAACATAACAATCATCAGTAGTAAAGACTACCATATTTTTCTTATTTTGACACAGTTGAACCACACTAAAAAGATCAAATATGAGATTATTCACGAGTGTCACATTATCCACAGTAATATGGTTAGAAAGTCTTATCTTACCGAGACCACAAACTTCTCCCTTACCCTTATTTCCAAAGGTTATTGAACCACCAGAGGCCTGTTGAAGTGAGGTGATCCATCCTTTGTTCCCTGTCAAGTATCTTTAGGTAGCACAATCGAAATACCGGGAACCTTCCTCACTTCAGCCTGTATAGAAAGAGTTAGTTTTTCCGAACCCAGACAAGCTTAGGCTGTCTGGGTGTAGGAGCAACATATTTAATTTTTGGAGGTTTAACATTCATTTTCTCCCTAGCAGTGCGAGCAAGTTCCTCATTGTGTTTCTTCAGGAGGCACTCTTGTTTGTAATGACCAGAGTGCCCACAATACCAACAGATCCTTTGACACTTTAGATCAACATATTTACTCTATCCAGGCCAAACTGATTTATTAGCAATCCTAGAATGAAAATCAATATGATTGGACTTACCGCTTTGAGATTGTTTCAACCAAATGGAATGAGCCTTCTGTCCATGGTACCAAGCATTGTTCCCTTCAGTCGAATTTGAACAGTCTTTGCGATTGTTCCTTCTTGAGGAACTGTCCCTATTTTCTTGTATTGACTGTTTTCCTTCGACTCTAGGACTTTTAGGCTTGATGCCATCAACATGAAGCTTAGGTTGATAACCAATCCCAAAGCGAGACACTTCCTTCTTTTTTGTTTTCTTTTCATTCTTGGCCGCCACAAATACAATACCTTTTGGCTTTTCCTTTTGTTCCTCACTGAGTTTAGATAGATCACTAGACAGTTTTGCATTACCTAGTTTCAACATTAATGACTCGGACTCAAGAGATGAGACAGATAATTCGAGAGACAAGATCTTCTCAGTGAGTTTAGGACACTCGATGCAAGGACTTGAAGAAGAAGATGAAGTTTTCTCCAGTTTGACCACTTTTTCTGCCCAACCTTTGTTTTCCTCGATCAAACTTGAGATTGATTTATCCTTTTCTTCAATCAGCTCACTGAGAAGACTATTCTCATGAACAAGTTTCTTAATGAAGGAGATTAAGTTTTCTTTTGACTTACTTTTCAAGCTAGAGATGAGATCAGATTCGGTTACCTCATCCTTGTACAGTCCTCTTTTGGGTCCATCGATGTCTTCTACGGCCATTAAGCAGACATCCCTAGAGTGTGACGATTCTTAGTCATCCGAGTCTGAATCACCCCAGGTTGCGACCATTGCTTGCTTTCCTTCAAGAGCCGGAGGAAGACCTGCCTTTTTCTTGAAGCAGTTTCTGGCAAGATGTCCCTTGTTTTGACAGTGGTAACAAACAACATCCTTCATGTCTCTGTTTCCTTCTGAGGAACTTAACGTATCCTTGTTTCGAGACCATATCTTCTTCATAGCTCTAGTGATGAGCGCCATATCTTCATCACCGTCCTCATCTCCATCTTCAACTTGAGATAAGTCAAAGGCACGTTCAACCTTCAAGGCGATGCTTTTAGCCATCTCTTCACCCTTTTTATTGATCTTGTGGTTATAGACAGAGGCGTTGCTTTCAAGCTTGGCAACCATCTCTTCCATAGTGAGAGTCTTGACGTTAGTCTGGGAGGAGAGAGCAAGAGCAATCGCATCCCACTGAGAATTGAGGCCTTGCATGAAGTGGTGAGTAAACTTACAGTCTGGCATTTCTTCATCAAGGAACTCCAGTTGACCCACGATCCCCTGAAACCTGGAATAAAACTCTTGAATGTGCTCACCATTTCCTTGAGAAATTTGATCACACTCCTTCATCAAGGAAAGAATTCTGTTTTTCTTGACATCTTCATTTCCATGATGGAGACGCCTTAGAGCATCCCAGATCTCCTTGGCGGTTTTGTAGCCGATGATTTTCTTGAGATCCATGGGGAGAAGAGCCATGTGAAGGATCTTCTTGGCTCTGCAATTCTTCTCCAGCTTCTTCCAGTCATCATCCGTGTAGTCAACTTTTGGCTTAGGCTTTGTAGCATCCTTTTCATTTGGAATAGCTATGGGGACAACTTCAATGATCCTCCATATCTGTCCATCGAGGGAACAAATATGAGACTCGATTTGTTCCACCCACCAATCATATTCTCCAGCCTTCAGAAGTGGAGGCTTCCAGAATGAATCACCAATAGCATTGCTTGACGACATCTTTCCTGCAAAGTCTTTAACGAAAACATTCTAGAGCACCAGGCTCTGATACCAATTGTTGGATCGTTAGAGTTACATCTGAGGGAACAAAGGCTTTGTTCTCACAGAAGGTGCAGCGGAATAATATAGCAAGAAAGATAAGAAACGAACTCACGATGTATAGTGGAAACCCTAATTAGCCAACTAGCTAATCAAAGAAAAACCACTACCTTCAAGCTTCTCGCTTGAGAGGATTTTGAAGCGTCTACTTGTCTTATTGATTTCTTGTTCGATTACACTTGTAGCATGGACTCCAAACCCTAGACTCCCCACCTAGATTTGAAACTCTCTTCTACAACGGTGAATACGAACTCAACCCTCTAAGACTCACAAACTCCTCACTCTCTTTTTCTTCTCAGTTTAATGCTCCGAGTTGATTCATAGAAAATGAATCCACACTTCTATAAATACAACTCGTCTAAAACTCAATCGTAACAAGATACAAATCTTTCTAAACTTGGTAACAAGAAGATATCAATTGGTTGGAAGAATAATATCCTAACCGTCTATATTATCTAATGAAGGGATTCCTTAAAATAATATAATCGGTAAAAGATATATTTCTTCTCTCTCCAAATATATTATCTTAGGAAAGATTTCCTAAGATAATACATTCAGATTTCTCTCTCCACATCTTCTTTTCGGCGAGATCCTTCCAGCCAAAATCTCTTATCCTTGACCGCGTGATCTTCCATGATAGTTTCCATAATCTTCACGCTGGATATCTTCCTTCCATTCGCAGCTTGATTGGTGTCCATGTTTGATGTTCCTTGAGAGGTAACAAAGCATGTGGAGAAAGCTTTGTTCCCTCTGTAATCCTTCGCTGCAATGGTTCCCTGTGACAACTGTTTTGTTCCTGAAACACTTAGTTACCAGATTAGTTGAATGTTTGTTACCATCAAAACCTAAGAAATTCAACACAACCGACCTCGATTCAAGCCTATAGAGACTCATAGCCCTTCGACGCAGACGACTGCTCAGAATAAGGGGAAAGCCCCAGCTGCTTCCGTCGGTCAAAGTCAGCGGCTATATGAGATGCGTGAGGCTGACGGACCAAATGCTCCAATTGCTCAAGGTACTATATACCTCCATTCTACATCTGTGTGCATATTGTTTGTTTCGGGTGCCACTCATTCTTTTATATCGAAGAACTGTGTGAGTAAGCTAGGCTTAGTTTGCAATGATTCTTGCGAGCCATTTGTGGTGAACCTTCCAAATGGTGAACAATTAGTAGGGACCAAGCATCTGTCAGAATTTCCGATTACTATTCAAGGTCGGAAGTTCGAAGAGGACTTGATCTGTATAGCCATGGCTCCATACGACATTATTCTCGGGATGGACTGGCTGACGCGTCATGGGGCGGTAAGCGATTTTAGCTCAAGGATAGTGACAGTTTCATCTGGGGGGCAGTTTGTGTGCAAGTTCAAGAGTCGTAATGACGCTGATAACGGAAAGCTCATTAATGTGATGGCTGTGTGTAAGCTACTTCGACAAGGTTGTGTCGGGTACCTGTGCTATCTGGATAAATCCAAGAAGGATGAGACTTCAGTCCATGATGTTCCTATCATATGCGAGTATCCAGATGTTTTTCCTAATAAGATTCTCGGTTTACCCCTAAATCGTGACGTGGAGTTCACTATTGATCTCGAGCCTGGAACCGCGCCGATTTCTAAAACACCTTATCGGATGGCTCCAACGGAGATGCAAGAGTTGAAGAAGCAACTTGAGGACCTTCTTGTGAAAGGATATATAAGGCCGAGTGCATCGCCTTGGGGCGCTCTAGTCTTATTTGTCAAGAAGAAAGATGGATCGTTCAGACTTTGTATCGACTATCGAGAGTTGAACAAGGTCACTATTAAGAATAAGTATCCATTGCCTAGGATAGATGATCTGTTGGATCAACTACAGGGAGCAAAAGTCTTTTCCAAGATCGATATGAGATCTGGTTACCATCAACTCAGGATTTGTGAGGAAGATATTTCGAGGACTGCATTCCGGATGAGATATGGGCACTACGAGTTCGTAGTCATGCCATTTGGACTTACTAATGCTCTGGCAGTTTTCATAGACCTGATGCATAGATGTTTCCACCAGTACCTGGATAAGTTCATGGTGGTATTCATCAACGATATTCTCCGAGCGAAGAGGCTCACGAGGAGCATCTTTGAATCACCCTGTCAGTCCTTAGACAAAATCAGCTGTATGCAAAGTTGTCTAAATGTGACTTCTGGATCAAGGAAGTGGCTTTCTTAGGCCATGTGATCAATGAGAATGGGGTTATGGTCGACCCTCATAAGATCGAAGCGGTAGCCAACTGGAAGCGACCTCAGAACGTGAAGGAGGTGCGCATTTTCTTGGGACTTGTAGGTTATTACAGACGGTTCATGGAGGGATTTTCAAAAATCGCTCTACCCATGACCGGGTTGCTCCGCAAGGTCCATAAGAAGTTCATATGGGACGACAAGTGCGAGGCAAGTTTTCAGAAGTTGAAAAAGTGCCTAATGTCCGCACCGGTTTTGGCGCTACCGGAGGGAACTGATGGTTATGTGGTCTATAGTGACGCTTCAAAGCATGTGTTAGGATGTGTATTGATGCAAAAGGGAAGGGTTATTGCATACGCATCTCGGCAGTTGAAGACCTATGAAGCAAACTATCCGACGCATGATCTGAAGTTAGCGGATGTGGTTTTTGCGCTGAAGATTTGGAGGCACTATCTCTATGGTGTTAGGTGCCAGATCTTTACAGACCACAAGAGTCTCAAGTATGTGCTCACTCAGAAGGAGTTGAATATGAGACAACGTCGCTGGTTAGAGCTACTCAAGGACTACGACATCGAGTTGTTGTATCATCTGGGCAAGGCTAACGTAGTAGTCGATGCATTGAGTCGGAAGACGTCGCACGAGACCGTAGTAGCTCTGCTCACTGCTCAGACCAAACTGCACCAAGGATTGTGCGAGATTGATGTCTTGTACGATCAGCGTCGAGGATGCCTGAGTATGTTGGAGATTCAGGCTACGCTTCTTGATCAGATCAAGGAGAAGCAGGTTGATGATGTGATCATAGTGAAGTTAAGCAGTGAAGTGATGGATGAGAAAGCTCCCGGATTCGTGATTCAAGATGATGGATCACTGTGGTTTCAGGACCGGATCTGTGTGCTTGACATAGATGGCCTTCGTCAATTGGTAATGAAGGAGGCCCATTTGTCAGCTTATTCTGTACATCCAGGATCTAGTAAGATGTACAAAGACCTCAGAAAGAAATTCTGGTGGCCCAACATAAAGTGAGACGTAGCAGAATTTGTGGCAAAATGCTTGACTTGTCAAAAGGTCAAGATAGAACACCGCAGACCGGGTGGTGAATTGCAACCTCTCCCAGTGCCAGAATGGAAGTGGGAGGATATTGCGATGGACTTCGTCACGGGGTTCCCGAAGACTCAGAGTCAGAAGGATGCCATATGGGTGATCATTGACCGGCTCACGAAGAGTGCTCATTTCGTGGCCATCAAGTCAACTTAGGGAACCCAGAGGCTATCAGAAGTTTTTCTACACGAGATTGTCCGTTTGCATGGTACGCCAAAAACCATTGTATCGGATTGTGATGGCCGATTCATGTCGAGATTCTGGAAGGAACTCCACAAGGCCATGGGAACTGAGTTGAGGTTCAGTACTGCGTTTCATCCTCAAACGGATGAACATTCTGAGAGGACCATCCAGACACTAGAGGATATGCCGAGAGCTTGTGTACTAGATCGTCCGACCAGCTGGGAGAACATCTTAAGTCTGATTGAATTCACTTACAACAATAGCTGGCATTCTACCATCAAGATGGCTCCATTCGAGGCTTTATACGGTCGAAAGTGCAGATCTCCGATTTGTTGGGATGAGAATGCCGACAAGATTCTGCTCAGACCAGAGTTAGTCGAAAGCACTGCCTCAGACATTGCCTTCATCAGACAGAGGATGCTTACAGCTCAGAGTCGACAGAAGTCTTATGCAGATCTGAAGCGCAGGAATGTCGAGTTTGAGGTTGGTGACAAGGTGTTTGTCAGGGTGTCGCCATCCAAGGGAGTGTTCGGGTTCGGCAAGCATGGGAAGCTCAACCCTCGCTACATGGGACCGTTTGAGATCCTTGATAGAGTAGGGTCTCTAGCATACCGTTTGCCGTCGTCGGTGCATCTAGTGCATAACGTATTCCACGTGTCTCTGCTAAGGAAGTACGTTCCAGATGTGTCTCATGTACTAAGTTATGAGGACATCGAGATTCAGACAAATGGTACCTACGAGGAGAGACTTGTGCGTATTCTTGAACGCCGCGAGAAGCACTTGAGGAACAAGGTGGTACCATTAGTGCGGATCCTCTGGTCCAAGTCGGGATCTGAGGAGGTAACTTGGGAAACCTGGGAGACTGAGGCTGATATGCTTAGTCGTTTTTCCGAGCTGTTTTCGGCCTAGTTTCGGGGTTGAAACTTTTTCTTTAAGGGGGATGTATTGTAATAACCCCTAAAAGTCCTGATCGGTCGTTTTATAAGAAGGACATGATGGCCAATTTCTATAATCTCAGTAAGATCATTTGAACGTAATAATATACGTTTAGTGTGTATTGGGTCTTAGATTATTTTTAGAAGTGCTAAAAATAAGTTCTAGCAAAAGACCGCGAGCGAGACAGCTGGTGCTAACAATCAGGATTATTTTTAGAAGTGCTAAAAATATGTACCTTGTGAGGTCTAGTCGTTTCTTTATAACTGGTATTAGGAAGATTTTGCCCTAGTACTATATGGTCATGACTGTACCCTTATTCAGGGTAGGTGCACATAGCTGGTGCCAACAATCAGGATTATTTTCCAAGATATCTCTCGTGTCGAGATGATATATACTAAAAGCTTTAACGTGAATATAGGTTTTGTAACTAAATAATATAAGTGTGGTTATGCACATAATTAATGAACCTTTGGGCGAGAAGTACAACTTGGAACCCGCCCAGACTTCGGTTAGAGTAAGTCTTCTTTCCAATCTTGATTCGCATTGCGTGGTGAGGTTGGTCGTGGACCCAAATGATCAAGTCGTTTTAAAAGCTTGTGTGAAAACTATAAACGTTCCCAAACACTTGTCATGCGTTTCCGTAAGACTCAACTTCTTTGGAGTCTTCTCTTCATACGTTCCCATAAGGCTCAAATCCTTTGGAGACTTCTCTTGATCATTCCTCTTCTTATGTTTCTGTAGAAGTGTTGAGGTTCACTGTCATCATCGGCTATTATTAGAGAAGCAATGGGTGTAACCTAATACGACTACTTAGAACCTTTTTATTTGCACCCTTGCATAGTCTTTCATTAGACTAACCAACCGGTTATTTTCCTTTGCATGGTTGGCTGGTGTCATCCGTGTCATATGGCACATCAGGTAAACTTTTCTTTCCGTGAAGGCCATAATTCGATGATAAGGGCAGATGGTGATTTAAGAGTTTTTCCAAGGTTAAAGATCCTAGGCGTGAGATCGCTCAGATCAAAACCCCTTCATGGCGTTTATTAATTTTCAAGACTTCCGCTGTATTAAAACAATTATGTATTTGGTTTGTATTTGGTTGTGAAACAGTTGTAAAACCATGGCGTTGGTTCAAATATTATAATATTATTTGAGTAACTTTTATGATATTTAATAAGGTTTGTGTTATTATATAGTTGTTATAAAATGATTTAGCCTTGGGTGACCCCAGACGTGTAAGCTGAGGTCACTGGCGGTAATACTTTCAAAGGAGAATTTGGGGGTGTTACATGTTTATTGACGATATTTTGATGTATTCGCCAAATGAAAGAGTTTATGAGAAACACCTTTGTATTGCACTATCAATCCTTAGACAGAATCAGTTTTATGCTAAGCTATCTAAATGTGATTTTTGGTTGAAGGATGTGACATCTTTGGGCCATGTGATCAACAAGAAAGGGGTGATGGTTGACCCGTAGAAGATTGAAGCAGTAGCTGATTGGAAGCGACCTTAGAATGCGAAGGAGGTGCACAGTTTCTTAGGACTTGCTGGATATTATCGACGGTTCATAGAGGGATTTTCGAAGATCACTCTACCTATGGTCGGACTGCTCCGCAAGTTCCATAAGAATTTTGTGTAGGATGAGAAGTGCGAGGCCAACTTTCAGAAGTTAAAAGAGTGCATGACGTCAGCACCAATGTTGTCACTACCAGAAGGAACTGAGGGTTACGTGGTTTATAGTGATGCTTCAAAGCAAGGTTTGGGATGTATAATGATATAAAAGGGAAAGGTTATTGCATACACATCTCGGCAGCTGAAACCTTATGAAGCAAATTACCTGACCCATGATTTGGAATTAGCTGTTGTGGTTTTTGCACTGAAGATTTGGAGGCACTACCTTTACGGTGTCAATTGTCAAATTTTCACTGACCATAACAGTATGAAGTATGTCTTTACACATAAGAGTTGAACATGAGGCAATGACGCTGGCTGGAGTTGCTCAAAGACTTTGATATTGAGTTGCTTTACCACCCGAGAAAGGCTAATGTGGTAGCAGACGCATTGAGCCAAAATATGACTCATGAAACGGTGGTAGCATTACTCACTGCTCAGACAGAGTTGCAACACGAACTGCTAAGGAGCAAAATTGAGGTTTTCTTTGATTACCGACAAGGACGCTTGAGTATGCTTGAGATTCAGGCTACGTTGCTTGATCAGATCAAGGAGAGACAAGTTGATGAGTTGGTCTTAGTGAAGATGTTAGCGAAGTTCTGGATGTGCGGGCTCTAGGATTTGTGATTCAGGAGGATGGATCACTTTGGTTTCAAAATCGAGTCTGTTTGCCTGACGTTGACGACATACGACAATTGGTAATGAGAGAGGCTAATTCTTCATGCATATTCTGTACATCCCGGATCTGGCAATATGTAAAAAGATTGGAGAAAGAACTTCTGGTGGCCTAATATGAAGTGGGACGTAGCAGAGTTCGTGGCAAAATGCTTGACTTGCCAAAAAGTGAAGACTGAACATCGAAGGCCAGGGGGAGAGTTGTAACTAGGGGTGAGCACGGGCCGACGAAACCGAAGCCCGAACTGAACCCGGCCCGAAAAACCCGAACCCATACTCCTTCGGTTCGGGTTTCGGTCCGCACTTTTTAACATTTCGGGTTTCGGGTCGGTTCGGGTCGGGTTCGGTTCGGATTTCGGGTTTTAGTGCATTTTTGGCCTTTTTTCCCCTTCGGACGCTGTTTAGCCCGAACTCGAACCGAACCGAAGTGTTTGGGTTCGGTCTTCGGTCCCATGTTTTTGGGCTTTTCGGGTTCGGTTCGGGTCGGGTTCTGGCCCATGCTCACCCCTAGTTGTAACCTCTTTCGGTGCTAGAATGGAAGTGGAAGGATATAACAATGGACTTTGTTACGAGTTTACCCAAAACCTAGGGCCAGAAGGATGCTATATGAGTGATCATCTACCAGCTCACGAAAAGTGCTCATTTCATGGCCATCAAGTCAACTTGGGGAACCCATAAGCTATCTGTAGTGTTCTTACACGAGATAGTTCGTTTGTATGGTATGGCCAAGACCATTGTGTTTGATCGTAATGGTCAATTTATGTCAAGATTTTGGAAAGAATTGCATAAGGCCATGTGGACTGAGTTGAGATTTAGTACAACGTTTCATCCTCAAACGGATGTGCAGTCGGAGAAGACCATCTAGACACTTGAGGATATGCTGAGAGCCTTTGCTAGATCAACCAACGAGTTGGGAGAACAATTTTGTTAGGAAACGGAACTCTGGAATTTAGGTTCTCCTGAGAGTTCCTTTCTTCAGTTTCTCTACTTTTGACGATGACAAATATTATGATACTAATGTTTTATCTCAAAGATGTGTTTTAAGGAACCACAGGAACATACCGAAGACAAAAAAGCCAAACAGGACAAGGGAACCAAAGGAACAAGACAGATGAAGGAAACCAGAGGAACTCAGGTGTGCCCAGAACGCAGCATGCGACATTGCGATTCCCGAGAAATCTGGGGACACACAACCTCAGACAAAAGTTGTTGAAAATGACTTGTCCGAAGCTTCCAAAAGCCTGCCATTGTCCAAGAGTAAAACAACAAGAAACCTAGAGACGCTGAACCTCGGACAAAAAAGATGAAAGCGACAGGACATAGAGACGTCGCTGTCCAGAAGACAGTTCCCAAGCGGCCAGCTTGTTCAACCTCGGACGAAAGTATTTGGACAATGACATATCAAGGCTCATCTGAGGTAGTTGACCAACCAAGAGAGATTCTGAGCTGCCTAGGTTGTTTGCACATGACCAAGAACAACGTGGATCAAGGGGAACCACTCATCCTAGGGCAAGCTCAATCTGTGGGAACCTAGAGAGGATCGAGCTGCGAAGAATCCTCTATAAAAGGAAGACTAACCCAAGGGTTATCTTCAAGCACTAAAACACGACTCACACTCATTAGCAAATATCTAGTGTGAACCTCCAAACAAGATCATCAAAGCAAACCGAGATCAAGAGGAACCAGTCAAGGAAGAAGAGCTGAGTGCTAAGTTCCTGTGACTGTAAGTGATAGTTCCTAGGTGCGAAAGTCTGTTTCTTGGATTGATTATTGATTGTGTTAAGTTATCTAGGATTGTCTAACTGTGTGTAAGGCAAAGGAACTGTGTGTTCGTTCCTAGGATAAGCTGTAACCAAAAGAGATAAGAAATCAAGAAGTAGACTTTGAAATCCTTTCGAAAGAAAGGTAGTGGTTTTTATCCTAGATTGCTAGTTGGCAATCAAAGGTTTCCACTATAAGGAACTGGTCATTTGTTTGATTGTTTATTTCCGCTGCGAAAGGAACTGAGAATTGATATTCTGAGTTCCTTAAGTTTTTATCTAACAATCACGATCCTACAAATTTTAGTATGATAGAGTTCACTTATAACAATAGTTGGCATTTAACCATCAAGATGGCCCCGTTTGAGGTTTTGTATGGTCAAAAGTGCAGATCTCCAATCTGTTGGGATGAGAATGCCGACAAGATATTGTTAGGACTTGAATTGGTCGAAAGGACTGCCTCAGATATTGCTTTGATTAGACAAAGGATGCTTACAGCTCAGAGTGGACATAAGTCCTATGCTGATTTGAAGCAAAGAAATGTTGAGTTCGACATTAGGGATACTGTGTTTTTCAAGGTGTCTCCAGCCAAGGGTGTGTTTAGGTTCAGAAGGCGTGAGAAGCTCAATCCTCGCTACGTTAGGCCATTTGAGATCCTTGACAGAGTCGGATCGTTAGCATATCATTTGGCATTGCCGCCCTCAGTACATCTAGTGCACAATGTGTTTCATGTCTCATTGCTGAGAAAGTATGTACCAGATGAGTCTCATGTTCTGAGTTATGACGACATTGAGTTAACGAAATGGGACATATGAGGACTGACCCGTTTGTATCCTAGAGCGTCGAGAGAAACACCTGTGGAACAAAGTGGTGCCATTGGTGAGGATCCTTTGGTCAAAGTGTGGAACCAAGGAAGTTACTTGGGAAACCTGAGAGACTGAAGCAGTAATAACCCCTAAAAGTCCCAAACTGTCATTTTGTAAGAAAGACGTGTTGGGCAATTTCTATAATCTCCGTAATCATCTTTTTGAACGAAATATTATACGTTAATAAGATTTTGGGTCATAAAATAATTAGGGAATGCTAAAAATATCATTTAGCATGTTCCCGATCGAGACCCGCGACCAAAGGTTTAGAAACACGATCGCGCCCAATCCGCGACCGCGGCTCCGTTTCCGCGACCGCGGAAATCCTCTTGTTTGCCTTCTTCCTTCTTCTTGTGTTGCGTCGCTTCGTTGGTCGGCGTTTTGCCGGTGGGGGGAGGTGAACCTCTTGGGTTGCCGGCATTGAGGCCCTCATTTCCCTATAAAAGGAGGCCGATGCAGCCTTATTCTTCATCCATCAGATCTCCATCTCTCTCCCTCTCAAAGTGTTTGTCGCTGGTGTTTTGGTGCTCACCGGAGTTCATTTGGTGGTGCTTGTGAAGCCCTTGGTTGCTGTGGTGGTGAAGCAAGCGGCGGCGTCGTTGGTAAGCTCGAGCTGTCTCCAAAGTCATCGTCAGAAGGGAGAACCGCGACCGCGGGGATGAATTCCGCGACCGCGGCTCTGCCCAGAATTCCACGACTGCGGAAGTCCAAACCGCGACCGCGGCTTGCCCTAGCAAGCGCGATCATGGCTTGGACAACCACGGTCACGGCTTAGGCTTCGTTTCCTTTCGATTCTTAACGTTCATTCGTTCGTATCATTATTCGTTCGTATCAAATCTAACTTAGGGTTCGTCGTGGTTGTGTCGTCGTCGTAGGGATCCGTATGCAGATTCCAGTCTCCAAATACTCGGAATCTGTCAGCTATGTTCAACTAGATTAAGGCAAGTGGCGGTTCGCTCTTGCTTATCATTCCATATTTCTTTTAATTATCAATTACTTGATTGTTAATTAAAATGGGGTGAAGTGTTGTTTCGTTTGGGAACATATTTTATAAAATGATGTGATAAAATATGATATTATAATAGGTTGTATATATTGCTAGAAACAACGTTATTGTACATGTTATTTTTCCGTGATGGATATGGTGTGGATTTAAATGTGAACTTGAATGCTAGTTTAGCATGAGTATTCATAGGAACGCTAATTCCTTACGAGGATTAGTCGTTTCTTTATAACTGTGGTGATTTAGGAAGTAAGTGCCATAACACCCTTTCTGGTCATGACCTACCCCTATCCGAATATAGGTGGTGGTGCACTCAGCTAGTGCCAAACATTCGGGAAATGTTCCCAAGATATCTCTCGTGTCGAGATGATATATATATAATAAAAGCTTTAACGTGAATATACGTTTTGTAATTTAATAAGATAAGTGTGGTTATGCACATAATTAATGAACCTTCGGGCGAGAAGTATAACTTGGAACCCGCCCGGACATCGGTTAGAGTAAGTCTTCTTTCCAATCTGGATTCGCATTGTTCGGTGAGGTTGGTCGTTGACCCAAATGATCAAGTCGTTTTTAAAAGCTTGTGTGAAAACTATAACGTTTCCAAACAGTTGTCATATGTTTCCTTTAAGACTCAATTCCTTTGGAGTCTTAAAGGAATCTCTATTTTTTTCTTGGAGTAATGTCACATCGGTATGACATTAACACTAGGGTCGACTCTATTACTTAATTCTTAGGTCCATTCTTAGGAATCTATATTTATTCTTGGAGTAATGTCACATCGGTATGACATTAATTGCTCCCTTAATTGAGTTGACGAGCGTCATCACGTAAGTTGAGTTTTACCAAAATTTCTTAATTTAAAGGAAACAAATGTGTGTGGTTAATGCTCTATGAGATTAAGAATTATTTCTCATATGTGTACCTTGAACATTTGTTCTGATAAAAGTACGTAAGAGTGAACTAATACGAAGTCCAAAATGCCTAGTTATGAGGTCATACTATAGTCATTTATGTGGATAGATTGTTGAGAAGAGAATAAATGTATAAGAGAGATAGTTCATAAGGAATTCGTTTTCTCTAAAAAGATCGTACTCTATTACGATCTTGAGTAAAACTTTAGAACCCAAGGGTTATGGTTATGGAGTTTGTAAGTGAGTGTGCTCATTGTGGGCCCAGTGGTTTAAGCTTTCGGAAAGGCTAAGGGTGTGAAGTCATAAGTATTATTTTGGAAGATTTATCTGAGGTTTCGTCATGAGGCTTTCTTAAGGTAAACGATATAAGGATTGGATGAAAAGTGATCTATGTCTATTAAAGGCGATCTGATGTCACGTTTAGGGAAATAAAGTGAATGGTCACAATTGTGCTAATTGATTTATCAAGATCTTGTTTTGAGGAAACTAAAGGTTTTAAGTTAGAAATGGGCATTAGGGCCAAATTTAATTGGGCCAAAGAATTGAATTTGTGAATTGTACCTTCAAGGAATATGGAGTTAGGATACCTGGAAATTTACAAGGTTTGATATGTGGATTTTAAGTGAGTGTGACGTCTATAAGGCCGATGATATAACACTTTTTGGAAAGATTAAGCTGTGAAACGATTGTATTCGGGGAAAGCTCACTTGAATTTAATGAGATATGGAATAAGGACTAGTTATTTGGAGGATATCGATAAACTAAGAGATGTAGCATGTGAAATTGTCTTTTGTGCGTTTAAGGAGTAAGGTAACAAATGTTACTCATGTATACCCATTGAAGGATTAGGACGTAAGTGATTGATTTTGATGGCAAGGCATCGTTCATCAATATGGTATTTTTTTGAGTAAATAAAATTGAGGAACCTTAAAGGTTTTAAGTTGGAGGTTGAATAATGGAATGCGTTCAGTTAGTCTTGGAAGGATTTTTAGGTTAGAAATGGCGTAAGGAAACAAATTGGCTTAAAGATAAGTAATGGAAGTGTGAGGTGTACCTTTAAAGGAATTAGAAAATGTAATGGCTCGAGGATTACTGAGATCTGATATTGGATTATAGGGAGATAATGTACGAACTTTGAATTTGATTATAAAGAGAAAAGTTGAAAGAGAAATGTGTGTTCTCATGCTTAAGGTATAGCAAGTCTATTGCGAGGATTTTGGAGACTATTATCCTAAGATAATTATGACCTTGTGGATGTAGTCACGAGTTATTACAAGTGTAGCACATGGAGATAAGATATGCAAAGATAATGGTACGGTTGAGGAATCGGATCGTTTTCCTAGGAGCAATTTCAAAGATGGAATGATTAAGGATACTAAGTGCATGTAGTAAGGTTAATGGTGAAACCAGTCACTCTACCTTAGTGATGTTAGTTTCGCGGTCGAAACTATTTTAAGGAGGTAGTAATGTAATAACCCTCATGATTTCCATAAGGGTAATATGGTAAAATGTATAATTGGTGGAAACAAGTTATAAAATTCCTTAAGTTATGAAGGGTCTAAATTATGGTTAACCTTACGTTAACTATAATTTGAACCAACTTATAAATTTTAACTTAGAAATGCTCGAACCAATTTACAAGGTGTTAAACGGGTTAGGCATGGTTAAACTTATAAGGTTGAGTAACTTAAAGTAAGGTCGTTCTCCGAACTGTTAGCGGCCAAGTTTCGGGGTCGAAACTTCTTTTAAGGGGGTAGTATTGTAATAACCCATAAAAGTCCCGATCTGTCGTTTTGTAAGAAAGACGTGTTGGGCAATTTATGTAATCTCCATAATAATCTTTTTGAATGAAATATTATACGTTAATAAGATTTTGGGTCATAAAATAATTAGGGAATGCTAAAAATATAATTTAGCATGTTCCCGATCGAGACCCGCGACCAAAGGTTCAGAAACGCGATCGCGCCCAATCCGCGACCGCGGCTCCGTTTCCGCGACTGCGGCTCCGTTTCCGCAACCGCGGAAATCCTCTTGTTCGTCTTCTTCCTTCTTTCCGCGTTGCGTCGCTTCGTTGGTCAGCGTTTCGCCGATGGAGGGAGGTGAACCGCTTGGGTTGTCGGCGTTAAGGCCCTCCTTTCCCTATAAAAGGAGGCCGATGCAGCCTCATTCTTCATCCATCAGATCTCCAACTCTCTCCCTCTCAAAGTGTTCGTCGCCGGTGTTTTGGTGCTCGCCGGAGTTCGTTTGGTGGTGCTTGTGAAGCCCTTGGTTGTTGTGGTGGTGAAGCAAGCGGCATCGTCGTTGGTAAGCTCGAACCGCCTCCAAAGTCATCGTCGAAAGGAGAACCGCGACCGCATGGATGAATTCCGCAACCGTGGCTCTGCCCAGATTTCCGCGACCACGGAAGTCCAAACCGCGACTGCGGCTTGCCCTAGCAAGCGCGATCGTGGCTTGGACAACCACGATCACGACTTAGGCTTCGTTTCCTTTCGATTCTTCACGTTCATTCGTTCGTATCGTTATTTATTCGTATCAAATCTAACTTAGGGTTCGTCGTGGTTGTGTCGTCGTCGTTGGGATCCGTACGCAGATTCCAGTCTCCAGATACTCGGAATCCGTCAGCTACGTTCAACTAGATTAAGGCAAGTGGCGGTTCGCTCTTGCTTATCATTCCATATTTCTTTTAATTATCAATTACTTGATTGTTAATTAAAATGGGGTGAAGTGTTGTTTCGTTTGGGAACAGATTTTATAAAACGGTGTGATAAAATATGATACTATAATAGGTTGTATATATTGCTAGAAACAACGTTATTGTACATGTTATTTTTCTGTGATGGATATGGTGTGGATTTAAATGTGAACTTGAATGCTAGTTTAGCACGAGTATTCGTAGGAACGCTAATTCCTTACGAGGATTAGTCATTTGTTTATAACTGTGGTGATTTAGGAAGTAAGTGCCCTAACACCCTTTCTAGTCATGACCTATCCCTATCCGAATATAGGTGGTGGTGCACTCAGCTAGTGCCAAACATTCGGGAAATGTTCCCAAGATATCTCTCGTGTCGAGATGATATATATATATATAATAAAAGCTTTAACGTGAATATACATTTTGTAATTTAATAAGATAAGTGCGGTTATGCACATAATTAATGAACCTTTGGGCGAGAAGTACAACTTAGAACCCGTCCGGACTTCGATTAGAGTAAGTCTTCTTTCCAATCTGGATTCGCATTATGCGGTGAGGTTGGTCGTTGACCCAAATGATCAAGTCATTTTTAAACGCTTGTGTGAAAACTATAACGTTCTCAAACAGTTGTCATATGTTTCCTTTATGACTCAATTCCTTTGAAGTCATCTTTTCAATACATATCTTCTTCTATAACTCCGTGAAAGTTCCGGGTTATGTATCGTTCCTTCGGTTATTATTCGAGGAGCAATGATAGTAAAACGGTTACGATCACTAGAACCTTTTTATTTCTACCCTTGCATAGTCTTTCATTAGACTAACCAACCAGTTATTTTCCTTTGCATGGTTGGCTGGTGTCATCCGTCTCATACGGCACATCAGATAAGTTCCCGCATCAGTAAAGGCAAGGACTCGACATGAGGGCAGTTGGCGTTTTGTGTGTCTCTTTCTAAGGTTGAGATCCTAGGTGTAAGATCGTAAGGTCAAGACCTGTTGAGTCATTTTATTCTAAAGACTTCCGCTGTAATAAATATTTGTACTCGATTTTGTTATCGAATTGTAATTTCAACATTTGAAATAAAATATTATTTGGGCAGTTGTATGTCATTTAATAAAGTTTATGTTATTATATACAGTTTGTTATAAAATGGTTAAGCCTTGGGTGACCCCAGATGTGTAATCTGAGGTCACTGGCGATAATATTTCCAAAGGGTATTTTGGGGGTGTTACAGAAGCAGATATGCGTATTCGTTTCCTTGAAATATTTTCGGCATAGTTTCGGTGTCTAAACGTTTTTTAAGGGGGTAGTAATGTAATAACCCTCATTTTAATTAAGGGTATTTATGTAATTTCCAACTCTATTTCTAATAAAGGGATTTTTGTATTTATTTCATTATTTCAAAAAAGGAAATAGATTAGTGATTCTTACCCTAAGTTGTTACAACTTTGAGTTAATGGTTATTCTAACATTGTGTTAATTTGAATTGAAATAAAATTATCACTTTTAACCTAAATTATTTGGATTAAATAAAGTGTTAATCAAGATTTAAATATGGTTAATTTTTTAAGAACGTGTGACTTAAGCTTAATTTTAACGTAAGTTAATTTTCCTACATCTTAATTTTTGGTTCAAATAATTAAATAACCTTAGTATAATAATAAAAAAAAATCTTGGATAGTTTTTGGAATTTTTGAAAAGTGAAATCAGGGCATTTTTGCCACAACTTTATAAAGTTGGGCAAAAATGTTCAATTAGGCCAAATAAAGGAGGGCGTGTGTAATTATGGGAAAAATGGGTTGTCTTCAACCTCCCACCTTCATACAAGGAAAGTTACATTCCATGGAGGATTTTGGGTATAAGTTTTGTGCGTTTTTGAATATTAAGCTTTGGGCAATTTAGGTAACACCATATCATTCACATACACACTAAAATTGGGTAGATTCATCCTAAACAAGATCGGATTTTCACCCGAAAGGCAAGTGTACATTCACGAACGCGTTTTTGGTTTCTATGGAAATTGAGATCCTATCCGGGATCGTTTTGGGCCAAATTTTATATCAATCTATAGGATTTTGAGAGATCTATCAAAGCCCTATAAATAGAGCTTCATCCCTGGATTAGATTTATCCAATTTTGAAGCAAAAGCTCCCGAAACCTAGAAGTAAAATCGCGGTTATTCATCTGAGAATTTCGACCATTTCCTTCCTTTGTTTTTTTATTTGGTGCCACCCTTAGATCCACCTGTCAGCTTCAAAAGCCTTCTAACCCCATCCCCAATGGTGGTCCGACGAAGGCGAATTTCCCCGTTTTCCGGCGAGTATTCACCCGCGGATTTTGGTACGGTTTTGCTTGGATTTTGATTTTGATTGTTGGTTTTGTTTTTGGTTAATCTTGATTAATTACATTCATGTGGATTGGTTAAAAATAATGTTAGACCAAATTAATATTATTTGCATTAAAAAATTAATTATAATTTTTTGGGTATTATCTTGTATTATGAATTGTTAAATTATAACACTTGATCTAGATAATATGATGGGTGAGAAATTATTAGGGTTATTGTATCAATTTATTTATGATATGATTATTTTGAATACACAACTAATTGATTTTTAGTATCGTATAAATAATCATTTTGCCGAAAAGCCTTGAAATTAATTCACTTTGAATTAAATAAATTCAATTAAAAATCGGGACTTGTATCCTTCAAATTTCAATATTGAATAAACTATCTAATTATAATTTATTTATTTTTATGATTTGGGTACATCTCGGTATCATCTTTGGAACGAAAATAAAGCAAGTAGCCAATTTGCTTTTCGAAAGCAACCATCTCCGTTACGCCGTTCAACTTCTTCATAGCTCAAGGCAAGTGGCGGTTCGTTCTTGCAATTTATTCCATATTCATCTTAATTGACAATGAATCAATTGTGATATTAGGTTGTGATAAATATCATTGATAATTTCGTTTGGGAACTTGTGTGTTAAATTGGTGTGTAAATAAACCTTATTTATTAGGTTGTATACTTGCTAGCAATGACCCTTATATTTATAGGCAGAGGCTAAATACACGCGGTTTCCTGACTAAACGGACGCGATTCTGTGCGCGTAGCTTAGGCGCACAGTTTGGTGCGCCTAAGCTACACGCACAGGGATAGAATGGGAATTTTAGAAAAATTAGGAAGAATTTGATGCCCAACGCGTGCGCCTATGCTACGCGCATGGATAATGGGCCGGCCCACTAACTCATGAGCCTATGCTACGCGCACGGCTAACTCCGGCCCACTAACGCGTGCGCTTATGCTACACGCACGGATAAATCATTAATACCGCGTCTTCAACCTCCAGCCTTCTATTTCGCCATTCGTCTTTAGCGGCTCCTTTCTCCATTGTCGTCTCCAGCCGGTAGCTCCATTCTCCCCTCTATGGCTGATTCCATTCCCTAGTCTTCAGATTCGGCCCCCTTCTATTATCCCTTCCATCCTCTAGTCTCCACGGGAGAAGTTGACTCACCACACTAGCCCACCAGCCCACCCGCGGGAACGCCACGAGTCCACGACCAGTCAAGTCGACCACGAATCAGATCCACACCTGCCCAGATCTTGTTCTTGCTGAGTTGTTGGTAATTTTACATTCATTTGTAAATTTCAGATCTAAAATCTTGACAAGGATAATGTGTACTAAAAATTGAAGCATTTAGCACTTGAACTTGTAATAAAATCATATTGTGCTTGTATGAGCTGTACATTCCAGCTTAGGGGGGAAAATTGCAAAATCAATGAAATTGCTACTCATTGTCAATTTGTCACGTGATAGTAGCATTGTAGGATTTGTCTTAGACAGTGGATATCATTGTCACTTGATTGTATCCATTTTGAAATTGGAGATAGGATAATTTATAGTTTCAACATATCAATTTAGACAGCTTATATCAAATTGGGGAGTCTGGTGTTTTGTTTTCATGTTCTAGATGAGTGGATGACTTCAAATTAATGCTTTTAAATTATAATTAATTTTGTGTGTAGACAGTAGATGCATTTATTTGTTTATTGTTTCTAGATTGTTAAAGGTTGTTAAGGATTTCGAGTATTAATAAAATGATAGTGAATATATGCTTTTATTTGTTTAATTTCACTTGTGAAAAAATTGTGTTTAATTCCATCGAAGCTTAATGTTTGTAGTGTCTTATAAATGTAGCTATTTGATTGAATATGAAGATCATTCATAATTCGATTTTGAGTAATTTCAAAGTCTTCGTGACTTGAAATAACAGGTAACTACACAAATTGCAAGATGTATCATAGTGGTGAGGATAGTGACGAGGAAAATGATTTGGTTCAAAGTGAAGAAGAAGAAGATGATGACGACTCAAGGATGGCGACCGATGATTGGGACCCTAGCGGGGAATTCGTGGTTAGTGTTAAACTAATTCATGTTTATATTTCATCTTATTGTTAGATCATAATTAGTACTGAAATTATAGTTTATAGTTGCATTTATAGACTATAATGTTTGATTGTAAAAAATGTCATCATTTATAGGGGAGAGACTATACAGAGTACTTTACTACGGACTTAATGTTTGATAGTAAGGAAGAATTATATGAATGGGCGAAAGAAAGAGGAAAGGAGTTTGTTATAGCTTTGGTGAAGCGCATTTCAAGTCCGTATCAAATTAGTATAGTGTGTGATAGGTTTGGGGATTGGAGAACGGGGAGGCCGAAGGTGAACAAGGAGAATCCAGAATTACCGGTTCCTATATTAAGAAAATCGAAATCCAAGAAGTGTGGGTGTAAGTTTGAGGTTATGGGTGTTCGTGTGAAGAAAGAGCCATGGATGGATGGTGAAAAATGGATATTGTCTGTGATGGAAGGTCGGCACAACCATAAGCTACGGACTAGCTTTAAAGGAAATGCATTCATGGGTCGAATGACCGAGGCGGAGCAGCTAAGTGCTAGGAGGTGGGGGGATGGTCGAAAGACACCGAAACAAATTGTTTCTGAATTGAGAGCAAACTTTCCGGGCAATGTTACATCCCGAAAACAAGTAGCCAACTTCTTGCAGAAGCTCCAGTATGAGGATCATGGGGAACTAACTGTGACTCAGTGGTCGCTTACATTTCTGGTTGAACACAATTATGTAGTTCATCCTCTGAGGGATGCAAAGATGGACGAGGTAGCAATCTTATTTTTTGCTAACCCAGATTCTTTATGGCTGATGAAAAAGTTCTCATATGTTGTAATCATCGACGCGACATACAAGACAAACAAGTAAGTCCTTAAATTTTATTGATGTTGTTTTATTGTTATTAAATTATCATTGATGTTGTCTTATTGAAATGTTTGTCACAGATATGATATGCCACTTGTGGAGATTGTTGGTTTCACCAACACTCACCAGACGTTCAACATTGCATATGCATTCACTCGGGCGGAAATGATTTATCATTACACGTGGATAATGAGAAAAATCCGGGCATTGTGTTTAGATTTGGGAGTGATGCCAACGGCAATAATGACAGACTGTGAGAAGGCCCTCATTACTGCAATTGGAACTGTTTTTGGCAACGAAGTTCAACACCTCTTGTGTTGGGTGCATATTAGACACAACATTGAGGCACATGCATCATCCATTCTGAAGACGAAGGAAAGTGTAGATTTCTTTGCAAACCAATGCTGTGGACTTTTTTGCTCAACCAGTGAAGAAAGCTATGAAGAGAGGCTTGCTGCATTGAGGACATCATGGAAGAGAGGCCTTGTCGGATACGTGGAGGCCACATGGCTTACTCCTTACAAGAAAAGCATAGTAAGGGCATGGACTGATCATCATCTGCACTTCTTCACGAGGACTTCAAACAGGTATCACGACTGTAATGATATTTTTATTTTATTGTCATTAATTATTAATGTCTTACTATCCTAATGTGTTATGAAAGGGTTGATGGGATGCACAAGGTTTTGAAAGATAGAGTAATTGTGAGGATCCACCATGCCATCATCCTTCAAATTGATCAGATTAGGGCAAGCATGAACATGTCACTGGCTAAACGACCAACAGATTTCGATGATCCAACGATGTTGCCAGTTGTACGCGCTATATTTTCTAGGCTCTTCTACAAAGTGTCGGACAGGTGCTTTGATTTGTTGTTGGCGTCGTATGAGCGGTTATTGAATGAGCAGTACGAAGAAGAATGCACCGATCATTGGGTGAGAAACTGTTTAGGGATGCCGTGCGTATATGTCCTTGCAAATGCCATCATTATGAGAACACCCCTCATTCCGGAGGACTTTCACCCATTTTAGAGGGACTTGGAATGGGAAGATGCTCCTACAACAAGTGTGTCCGATGATCAGAATGTTCGAATGAATATTACAGAGATGCGACTTAGAGAAATATGGGCCAAGATTGATACTGGGACTTTGAAGAAAGGCACGGCATTCCAACTAGGTGAGTTGTATCACGACTTGGAGTATCCAGAGGAAAGTACATTGTTGGAGCCGACTGGGATCCGTTCTAAAGGAAGGCCAAGTGGTTCTAGGAACAAGTTGAACAAGGTGGAGAAGAGGGAGAAGTGCTTGTTTGAGCACAGACAAGAAGAATTGAAGCAGAAGGAGAAGAATGTAAAGGCAAAGGGGAAGGCAAGTGAGAGCTCTGGTAGAGGCCCAGGTCGTCCTAGAAAGGAAGCAAGTGGTCCTAGTCTAGTGGTGATCGGCTTTGAGGAATTACAATCTCAACCTGTACCAGAAAAATCACAACCAGAAGATTCGCAGTGGCCTGAAGAGCCCAGTATTCCCATTGTTCATATGGGTGTTAACTTTGGGGTTGATAATATGGATGACTTCTGGATTCCGTATATTAAGGTTGTTAGAGATGTACGTCCCGATGGTCATTGTGGATATCGGTCTATGGCTGTACTATTGGGAAGGAAAGAGAGAGAATATGTCAACATCCGACGGGAGCTGGTAGGGGAGTTGCTTGACAACCGAGATCTATACGAGCCGATACATAGGCATCTTCGGGAAGGGTCTTGGGATGATCTTATTCTCCAAGTCAATCATTGTAGAAGTCCTTGTTCCTCGGTATACTGGCTTCATATGCCAATGATGGGTCTAGTGTTTGCCACACTATATCAGGTTGGTCTCGTCTTATTAACTTGGGAAGTTCCGACGTTGTGCTTACCGTTAAGGGCCAGGACATCCAATGTCGGTCCTCCACAAAGGATTTTCGGCATGGCACACGTAGGCAACCATGATCACTTCATACCGGTAAAGTTTATTTTTGAATTATTTTGTTGTATGTAATTAGGCTATATTG
The DNA here is from genome assembly GCA_027886185.1 of Rheum nobile. Taxonomy (NCBI): domain Eukaryota; kingdom Viridiplantae; phylum Streptophyta; class Magnoliopsida; order Caryophyllales; family Polygonaceae; genus Rheum; species Rheum nobile. The sequence continues at coordinate 1,530,333 of WOAB01000789.1, read as the reverse complement.
TTTATGCTAATCAAAATGTTTTGTGTTTATATAGGTGGTTTTCAAGGATGGGTCACCAATACCGCACACTCCTGGTTCGTGGCGTACATACGCGGATCCAAACATTTTGTGGTGGGCAACACAATATGAGGGAAATTTGAAGTTGTATCGAGAGTACCAGATTGCATATGGTCGGGCACCGGATCCTTTCATGTATTCTGGAGACGGATCTGTTATTCTAATTGACTGATGTTACCAGATCCTTTCATGTATTCTGGAGACGGATCTGTTATTGTAATTGACTGATGCTATCGGATCCTTTCATGTATTCTGGAGACGGATCTATTCTTGTAATTGACTGATGTTACCATTATGTGTGTCCAATTAAGTATTTTCCTTTATTCTGGTAGGAATTGAAAAATATTACATCAATAGAAAGGATTATAGAAGAAATGAGAAAATATGTAAAATTTGGCCCAAATAGGCCCAATAGGAAGGATTATAGAAGAAACCGGAAAAAAATGAAAAGATGTAAAATTGGGCCCAAATAGGCCCAATAGGAAGGATTATAGAAGAAACCGGTTAAAAAATGAAAATATGTAAATTTGGGCCGAAATAGGCCCAATAGGAAGGATTATAGAAGAAACCGGTTAAAAAATGAAAATATGTAAATTTGGGCCGAAATAGGCCCAATAGGAAGGATTACAGAAGAAACCGGTAAAAAAATGAAAATATGTAAATTTGGGCCCAAATAGGCCCAAAAGGAAGAATTATAGAAGAAACCGATAAAAAAATGAAAATATGTAAATTTGGGCCCAAATAGGCCCAATAGGAAAGATTATAGAAGAAACCGGTAAAAAAAATGAAAATATGTAAATTTGGGCCCAAATAGGCCCAATAGGAAGGATTATAGAAAAAACCGGTTAAAAAATGAAAAAATGTAAATTTGGGCCCAAATAGGCCCAATAGGAAGGATTATAGAAGAAACGGGTGAAAAAATGAAAATATGTAACATATGATTATATACTATAGTTTCCTTGATATTTCATGTGACATATGTAACATATGATTATATACTATAGTTTCCTTGATATTTCATGTGACATATGTAACATATGATTATATACTATAGTTTTCTTTATATTTCATGTGACATATGATTATATACTATAGTTTTCTTTATATTTAATGTGACATATGATTATATACTATAGTTTCTTGATATCTCATGTGACATATGATTATATACTATAGTTTTCTTTATATTTCATGTGACATATGATTATATACTATAGTTTCTTGATATTTCATGTGACATATGATTATATACTATAGTTTCCTTGATATTTAATGTGACATATGATTATATACTATAGTTTCTTGATATTTCATGTGACATATGATTATATACTATAGTTTCCTTGATATTTAATGTGACATATGATTATATACTATAGTTTCTTGATATTTCATGTGACATATGATTATATACTATAGTTTCCTTGATATTTAATGTGACATATGATTATATACTACAGTTTCTTGATATTTCATGTGACATATGATTATATACTATAGTTTTCTTTATATTTCATGTGACATATGATTATATACTATAGTTTCATTGATATTTCATGTGATATATGATTATATACTATAGTTTCCTTGATATTTCATGTGACATATGATTATATACTATAGTTTCATTGATATTTCATGTGACATATGATTATATACTATAGTTTTCTTTATATTTCATGTGACATATGATTATATACTATAGTTTCCTTGATATTTAATGTGACATATGATTATATACTATAGTTTCTTGATATTTCATGTGACATATGATTATATAATATAGTTTTCTTCATATTTCATGTGACATATGATTATATACTATGGTTTCTTGATATTTCATGTGACATATGATTATATAGTATAGTTTCCTTGATATTTCATGTGACATATGATTATATACTATAGTTTCATTGATATTTCATGTGATATATGATTATATACTATAGTTTTCTTTATATTTCATGTGACATATGATTATATACTATAGTTTCCTTGATATTTAATGTGACATATGATTATATACTATAGTTTCTTGATATTTCATGTGACATATGATTATATACTATAGTTTCCTTGATATTTCATATGACATATGATTATATACTATAGTTTCATTGATATTTCATGTGACATATGATTATATACTATAGTTTTCTTTATATTTCATGTGACATATGATTATATACTATAGTTTCCTTGATATTTCATGTGACATATGATTATATACTATAGTTTCCTTGATATTTCATGTGACATATGATTATATACTATAGTTTTCTTTATATTTCATGTGACATATGATTATATACTATAGTTTCCTTGAAATTTCATGTGACATATGATTATATAATATAGTTTTCATTGATATTTCATGTGACATGATTATATACTATAGTTTTCTTTATATTTCATGTGACATTTGATTGTATACTATAGTTTCTTGATATTTAATGTGACATATGATTATATACTATAGTTTCTTGATATTTCATGTGACATATGATTATATACTATAGTTTTTTTTATATTTCATGTGTCATATGATTATATACTATAGTTTCTTGATATTTCATGTGACATATGATTATATACTATAGTTTCCTTGATATTTAATGTGACATATGATTATATACTATAGTTTCTTGATATTTCATGTGATATATGATTATATACTATAGTTTTCTTTATATTTCATGTGACATATGATTATATACTATAGTTTCTTGATATTTCATGTGACATATGATTATATACTATAGTTTCCTTGATATTTCATGTGACATATGATTATATACTATAGTTTCTTTATATTTCATGTGACATATGATTATATACTATAGTTTCCTTGATATTTCATGTGACATATGATTATATACTATAGTTTCCTTGATATTTCATGTGACATATGATTATATACTATAGTTTTCTTTATATTTCTTGTGACATATGATTATATACTATAGTTTCCTTGAAATTTCATGTGACATATGATTATATAATATAGTTTTCATTGATATTTCATGTGACATGATTATATACTATAGTTTTCTTTATATTTCATGTGACATTTGATTATATACTATAGTTTCTTGATATTTCATGTGACATATGATTATATACTATAGTTTTCATTGATATTTCATGTGACATATGATTATATACTATAGTTTCTTGATATTTCATGTGACATATGATTATATACTATAGTCTTCTTTATATTTCATGTGACATATGATTATATACTATAGTTTCTTTATATTTCATTCGATATATGATTATATACTATAGTTTTCTTGATATTTTATGTGACATATGATTATATAGTATAGTTTCCTTGATATTTCATGTGACATATGATTATATACTATAGTTTTCATTGATATTTCATGTGACATGATTATATACTATAGTTTTCTTTATATTTCATGTGACATTTGATTATATACTATAGTTTCCTTGATATTTCATGTGACATATGATTATATACTATAGTTTTCATTGATATTTCATGTGACATGATTATATACTATAGTTTTCTTTATATTTCATGTGACATTTGATTATATACTATAGTTTCTTGATATTTCATGTGACATATGATTATATACTATAGTTTTCTTGATATTTCATGTGACATATGATTATATACTATAGTTTCTTGATATTTCATGTGACATATGATTATATACTATAGTTTTCTTTATATTTCATGTGACATATGATTATATACTATAGTTTTTTAATATTTCATGTGACATATGATTATATACTATAGTTTTCATTGATATTTCATGTGACATGATTATATACTATAGTTTTCTTTATATTTCATGTGACATTTGATTATATACTATAGTTTTCATTGATATTTCATGTGACCAATTCTAAACCGAAATCCGAAAAGGCAAAAAAAGTCGAACAAAACCGAATCGAACAAAACCGAATTGTGATTTGTTATTTGTTAAAAACCGAATCTCTCGAACCCGAACCGAACCGAAATCCGAATCGGTTTGTTCGATTCGGTCCAAAACCTAAAAAAATGAACCCGATGAGCAACCCACATACATAACGCGATTCGGCCCATTTCATTCAAAATCACATACATAACTACAAAAATATTTATAATATATTTACAAACCACATACATAACTAAAAAATATTTACAAAATATCTAGAAAAAGTCAACTAAACTAGTACTCCTCCTCCTCCTCCTCCCCTGGATGACTGCCACTTCCTTGACCAGCCTCGTGGACTGAATCCTGAAACATATGTGAATAATGTGGTGGAGGGGGGGCTAGGGGTGGTGTCTCCCCAATCAGCATCTCCAACCATGCTATAACAAGTCCATCATCTAAGGTCGGTCTCCCCTCCTCAGGGGTCTACAAATAAGATCGGAGCTCACCAGCGACCAACTGGAGACGCTGTATTAAATAATAGAAATGTTAGTTAAGACGTAAAACTACCAATGACCATAAATTAACGAAGAAAAAAACGTACCGCAACTGCATCGACTACAACGGGGACATGGAGTGGGCCAGTAGGACGATCTCGTCTCACTGAAATGGGATCGACCAATGGATGAGACATCTCATCGAACCAGTCCAAATAGTCGACGGAAACATCCCAAAAATGAGTCGCGGGTCGGCGGCCCTCCAAGTCGATCAGAGGTCTCGGATCTGCATCCCATGCTCCTAGCAGCTCATCACCAAACTCAACTGTGTAACCTTTGATCTCCTCATTTCGTGTCACTGCGATGGGAAGAATGGAAGGATCTGGGATGGTCAGTATAATGCCAAACTGTCTGAGTACTCGGTCCGACATATACGGCTCTGCAATGTTCATAATACGCAGTACACCCCGGAACCGAGATGGGGAAATCTCTGAAGCGTTGTAGTCCACCCCCACCCATGGAGTCCAAGTAACCTGTAACGTCAAATTTCTAAATTAATTATCTATTTAAAGTAATTAAAGTTTATAAACGTATCGAGAATAAGCTATATATTATATACCTCCTCATATCTCATGTTGTCCAGCATCCGACGTATCTCCACCAAACGTCCAGTATCTTTACTGGACGCCAACTCCACTCCATCCCTAGTAGCTGCTCCCGTAAATAGCGGGTTCGTAATATAATGTCCGATAAAATGGCGAAAGTACGCCCAAATCCATGACTGCACATAATGAAATAACACTATTAGCAAAAAAATAATTAGACAGTAAATTATAACTTTACTAATAATTAGACAGTAAAAAATAATTAGACAGTAAAAAATAATTACCCTAATAAGAATCCCGCATGATGCAATCCCCTGCGCTCCACGCCTAGAAGCCTCTCCCAAATTGCGATACAAAAACGCAAGGATGTCGGCTCCCCATGCATAACCTCTAGTACTCTCGTGGTCAAACAGAAGGACAGACCACTTGTGCTTCACGGACTTAGTCGACTTGTCCACCAGGACAGTCGACCCAAGAAACAACAATAGATAATACGTGGCAATAACGCTCTCTACTCTCTCGGGTGCCACCATCCTCTCCATCAATGTAGTCTCTAGATACTCTAATGGGATGCCGCCACCGGTATACCACCGCCTCACCTGAACCACGTCAACCCCCAAATCTGTGGCGATACGACTATAGATCTCATCCTCAGTCAACGCTGAAGTGCAGCTCCTCCCATGAATGGGAACCCGCAGAATCTGGAAAACATCTAACAATGTAATCGTCATCTCTCCGAATGGCAAATGAAATGAACTAGTCTCCGGATGCCATCTCTCCAAAAATGCAGATATCATAGCAACATCTATACTGGCGGCGATGCCAACTGTGCGTAAATGTGTAAGGCCGCTGCGCTCTGCAATCCTAAACCACGACTGGGGATCATCGGTAATGAAGGCCTCGTGGCGATATAACTTGGCAGCTCGGAAATGGATCCTAACAATCTTGCGACTCTGCAAATAGAAAATATAGCATTAGTCAATAAAATTCATCACATAATTCTAAAATTTTAATTATTTATATTAACAGTTTCACATACCAAATCCTGTATCGCCCGTCGGCGGGCGACGCCTCTAAGAGGAGCTACCTCTGGAGCAGCAGACTCTGCGATAATATCATCATCTGGCTCTGGAGCAGCTGGATCTGCATCAGCATCAGCATCTTGTGGATCTGCCTCTCCTCTCCTCCTCCGTCTCCTCTGCCTAACGGGAGGGAGTGCAGGATCAACAAACAGATGGTCAACAGGATCGGGCTGGGGACGCTCATAAATGGCCTTCGCAATGTGCGTGGCATAACTAGGGAGAAGGATCGGGCAACGTGGACCTCCATGCATCCACGTCGCATAAGTAGAGGGAAGTCCTGGATCAAAATCACCAACATAACCCGAAGGGGGAACGGGAGGTGGATGTGCAGAAGTGGAGGGGCGTACGGGTGACGCAACAAACTGACCAACACCAAACTCAGGAGAGGGGACAAAAGACGGGCCATGAGAGGAGAATAAGGGGGACCGGGTAGGGGGAGACTCGTCACGACTCAAATCCTCAGTCCTCAACCTCGGCTCTAATGACTCAACATAATCTAAATCATCATCCATCTGCGAGTGCATATCATCAGCCATGTCTGTCGTCATCGGCTGCAAATCTACCTCTATATGCTCATCAGCAGACTCCATATAAACATCATCAGCAATGACGGTCGTCGTCGGAGGAGGAGGGGCAGAAACAGATAATATATCCACATGGACGATAGCAGCAGGACGACGTATAGAATATGACAACCCTATACGTGGTATGCGACGATCAGCCACTGGCGTCGGCTCTGTCCGACCCGAAGGGGTTAAGACCCCCCGTAACGTCTAAATTAAAGATAACTTAAGTAAATCAAATGGGTATTTCTACTCTATTACTTTGGGTCTAGTTTCACAACTAATTTCAAATCTAAATTCACAACTATTTTTAACAATAAAAACACAGCTAATAATTTCTAATCATAACTTATGCACAATATTATAAAGAATTTGTAGTCTAAGTTCATATAACATTTTAAATCAAAATTCATAACTAATTTCAAATCTAAATTCACAACTATTAAAAAAAAAAAAATACAGCTAAGAATTTCTAATCCTAACCTATGCACAATATTATGGATAGTTTCTAGTCTAACTTCACACAAAATTCATAATCAAATTTTACAATTAATTTCAAATCAAATTCACAACTAACACATAAACAACTACGTCGGAAACATAATTTATATTCTAAATACACAAAACTATGTTAATTAAAATTCACAGTTACTTTCAAATGAAATTTACAACTAATCCATTTTATAAGTTATACAATTCAATTTACATACACATTTTAGTTGGAAATAAAATATTAATTTAGAATATCGAAAAAATACCTGATGGAGACCAGTAGAAATCTGAGCGTTTGGGACCTCTGCCTCTTTCGGCTCCATCGGTACGTTTGCCTGAAATCTCGTACGCGGTCTCCCTCCACCCAAAACCCCCAAATCACCCAAATCACCCTCCTCCACCCCAACCACCACCGGCGTCCCTCCTGCCACCCCAGCAGCCACCACCTCCTCCACCACCGGCGCCACAGCCACCCCAGAAGCCACCCCAGCAGCCACGCCGCCTTCCTCCTCCATCGAAGCTGTTGTAGAGACGACGCCGGCGCCACTGCCGCCCACCGGCCGCTCTTGCCCTCCACCATTTCCGCCGTTTTCGCCACCCCCGAGCTCGGAATCACCCAAGGAAGAAGAATCCATTTCCAATTTTGTGAATCAACCAACGAACGAAGAAGAATCAAGCGAATAAATTGTTAGGGCTTTTTTCGATTTCGTCGACCAGGGGGGAAGAAGACGACGCTGGGAATTTAATATTGTCCATGCGCGTATGCTGCGCGCACGCGTAAGTGGGCCGGCCCATTTACCATGCGCCTATGCTACGCGCATGGGTTTCTTCCTCATTTTCCTAAAATGCCGGTTATAGCCCTGTGCGCGTATGTTAGGCGCATCAGATTATGCGCGTACCTTAAGCGCACAGAACCACGTCCATTTAGCTAAAAAACCACGTGTATTTAGCTTTTTCGTATTTATATATATTATTATTATAGGGTGCTAGATGAACTTTGGTGTGGATTTGTTTGCTTAGTTAGCATGAGTATTTGTAGAAACGCTATTTACCTTGCGAGGTTTAGCTGTTTCTTTATAACTTGGTATTAGGAGGATTATTGCCCTAATACTTTTTGGTCATGAGGTACCCTTATTCGAATATAAGTGGTGGTACACTTAGCTTGTGCCAATATTCGGGATTCGTCCCATTTTGTATTTCGTATCGAGATTGGTTGTGGAATTAAAAGCCGTAATATTAATGCACATTTTGAAATTAAATAAGATAAGTTCCATTTTGCACATATTTAATATACCATCGGGCGAGAAGTACAACGTGGAACCCGCCCGAACTCTTGTTTAAAGTAAGTCATGTTTCCAACCTGGATTCTCATTATGCGTAAAGGTTGGTCGAAGACCCAAATATTTAAGTAGTCGTTTTTCAAACTTTGTGTGGTAAATATAATGTTCCCAAACAAACATACATAATTCCTATAAGACTCAATCTTTTGGAGTCTTCTCTTGGTGCATACCTCTTTCTATCGTTTCAGTTAGAGTATTCGAGTTATGTATTGTCTACCGACTATTATTCGAGAGACAATGATTGTAACTGGATACAATCACATAGAACATTCGTTTGTGCCCTTGTTTAATCTTTCATTAGACTAACCGACCTTTCTCTTTCCTTGCATGGTTGGTTGGTGTCATCCGTCCTATACGGCACATTAGGTAAAGCTTCCCAAGTTGAAGACGCAGGACGTCGACGTTGATAGCAACTATGTTTTTGATATTTGTTTTGACAATAAGGTTAAGATCTTGCTTTTTGGAGTTTTAATATTTCATAAGTCTTCCGCTGTTACTTTGATACATTATTAAGTTGACATATTTAGCAACGTCGTTTGTAAGACAGTTTTGGTTTAATTTATAATGATTCGTATTATTTTTTATTTTTGTGATCAATACTGCAAGCCTTGGGTGATTTCGGATATGTGTTTCGAGGTCACTGACGATTATATTTCTAAGGTAATATAGGGGTGTTACAGCTAGTTCATGTCTATATATTATAACTGAAGTCATTATCCTTTTTTTATGTCTCAATTATGGTACGTCCTTAATTTAAATTATTCAATTACATGTTTATTTTATAATGTTCTACAACTTACACTATTTTCTTTATGATTACACATTTCTTATTTACCAAGCAAAATATCATCCATATATTGTAATATTTGACTAGAAAAATTGTAAAGTAAATAAGGCGTAATGATTTGAAAATAGATTAAGTCATCTAAGTTAAATCTCACATATGAGCCTAATTGTGATTTGGAAATATTATTAGGCTATATGATATGTCATCCTTCCATAGCCACTTCTTTCATATATTTTCGTACCTAAACTAACGAGTATTAATAGTTGACTTAAGTTATAGTATTAGGTTATATGAATGTCAATTTTCTCCATTCCTTAGCTATCCCGGTTGATTCCTTAACTATTTCTTCCATATATATATATATATATATATATATTCACCGGTCAATAATATATCTTCCTTATCTAAATTAATGAGAATTAATAATTTACCTCTATCTTAAGTTATAGTATTATATTATATGATATGTCACTCTTCTTCATTTCTTAGCCATCTCGGTCCATTCCTTAACTATTTCTTCCATAAATTGATCGGTCAATGATATATCTTTTTTTACCTAAATAAATGAGTAATAATAGTTTATCTTTTTTTTAAATTTAAAATGCTCTTATAATTATTAGGAAATAGATAAGTAGTGTGATTTTACTATGACATTTTGTAACTATTTGGTATTACTTTAGTGGAAATTTTATATTATAAGTATTATTTTATGACTATTTACCTAAAGTATAATTGTTTTAATCGAAATAGTTATATGACATTTCTAATTTACATTCTTTTATATTTGATATAAATACTCATGTTTATTTTCAATTGTTATAATGTAACACCCCCGACTTACGTCGATAGTGTCACACACTAGTGATCCAGATTGTAAAGTCCAAAGCCACCCAAGACTTTAATCGGAACAATTATACTTATATAATTAAATAAATATTAAATAATAAAGAGTAAATAGCGGAAGACTTTTATAACAAATACTTAAACCTTTATTAAAATATTTCCTCGTAAATTGAGGAGATAAGTTTTACAATCGAAATTATAATACAGCGGAAGACTCTTAAAATAAATCCTAACTCATGACCAACTTAACTACATCTTACATTTTTTTAGGAAGATTAAATTAATACTAGACAAATCTAAAAAAAAATCTATTACTTTAAATCACAATCTTCAACTAGAAGCCTTCGTCTTCGATTTGTTACTTCAAGGCGTCTGAGACCAACCACTAATGTGCCGTAGGACCCGTACATGACGGATGACACCAACCAACCATGCAAGGAAAGAGAAATGTTGGCTATTCTAATAAAAGACTACGCAATGGCTCAAACAAAACGATTCTTCTGATTATATCTAGTTACTATCACTGTCTCTCGAATAATAGTCGATAGATGATATATAACTCGGATACTCTCACTGAAACGATAGAAAATGTATGCGACAAGAGAAGACTTCAAAGAAGGTTAGTCTTATAGGAATATGAATATTTGTTTGGGAACATTCTAATTATCACATAAAGTTTGAAAACTAACCTTGAATATTTGGGTTCTCGACCAACCTCAACGCATAATGCGAATCCAGATTGGAAAAGGGACTTACTTTAGACAAGAGTCCAGGCGGGTTCCATGTTGTACTTCTCGCCCGGGGGTATATTAATGAGGAATTAACAAAATATAGGCCTCCCCATATTTGCATTGCACCAATCCAAAAATTTAGGAATTAGTATGGAATGCCTTGTCTTTATTACATGAGTACCTTTTTTAGCATAAATAATTGCAAAAATGCACATTTTCCCTATTTTCAGATTTTTCAGAAAAAGGTAAATTCAATTTTCATTTTCCCTTTTCTTTTGGTTGCTTTGGAATTACAAACAGATTTTTTTTAATAATTCCTCTAAATCTGATTACCTTTTTGTTTTATTATTATGAAATTATAAAAAGATAAACTAAATTATTTTATACAAATACTAAGCAGCAAAATTATTAGTCCCCCCAAAACCGTTCCCTCCCCCCCCCCAAATTCCCTCAAAAGCTTATTCCCGACATTGTTGCGACTTCCATATCTCTGCAACTTCTATCTCTCTGCAACTTCCTTCCAGTTTCTTCAACCCGACATTCGCGCCCTTCTTCTGATTCCTTCCTCTCCGAACTGAATCTTCATTTTTGCAAACTCTGAACCTCGATAAACCCCCCCTAGAAAATGGCAGTGCTTAGAGGCGGTAAAGAATCGAGCCCAATGAAGAGCGAAGACAAAAGGAAGATAAAAGAAGACGACCCCAACTAGGATCGAAAGGAAGAGAAAAGAAGACGACCCCAGTAAAGGCAGCAGTAAGCATATGAATTAACCAGGATACATGCAATACTTAACAACTAGTCAGTACTCGACATGTAATCAATTCTCTTCACAATAAACATTCACAACTAGTTCCTGTAAATCATGGTTGCTACACAAGATAAGGGATTTCAACTAGAAATATCCAAACCCTAGCAATAGATAATCACTAAAATCAACTAGATGATCAGACTAGTCAAATCAGTAAGAATCATGGGATGAAGCACAAAGAGAATCAATATAATCAAAGGAAAGGAAATAAAGTTATAATCTCACAACCAAATACAAACGAAGGCTTCAATCGTCGGACTAAGCAAAGGTTGCTTAGTTCTTCATAGTCTTCAAAGCATAAAAACTCTAAGGGAAAAACTGAACGATAATGTGTAATGTGAATAATGAAAAGGCTGCTAACTAATGAAAGATATAACCCTAGCAAAACCTAATCTAAAAAGAAAAGAAAATAATATCCTAAAAGAAAATAAACAGAATAAAAGAAAAGAAAATAAAAGAAAGGAAATAAAATAAACAAAACTCGGACGAAGTAAAATCCCGTCTCCGCGTCTGTGAACAGTAACCGCGACCGCAGAAAAGTCTCTGTAGCTTCGTATACATCTGGCGTGAAACCGTGCCCACGATAATTCCTCCGCGCCCGTGGAAAAGCTTCTGTAGCGATCTTCAGCTTCTCGCTTCTGGTCTTCTCTTGTGGCTTCGCCTTCATCTCCTTAAATCTTCATTTAAGCACTTCAAAACCACCAAATCAACACTTCTTTTCCACAACTCCATTCTCCTATATTGTGTTCTAAACACATATGAATGGCACCCCAAATACTAGTAACAACTCCTAGTTATGCACTACAAAGTAGAGCGTATCAAATTCCCTCATGCTTAAACCTTGATCGTCCTCGAGTAAGCTAATAGAAACCTAATCCTCCAATGAAATACCCAAGGTCTCAGGAAGCACAGCAAAACTATCTCCACTAAGAACTGCACCAAATCATGAATCTCCATGGCACCAACAAATCAACACAACACACAAGCTTAAAGGAAAAAAAAGTACTTCCCCCAAGCTTAACCCGAACACCATAGAGTGAAAATGACCATCTAATCCTAGCTCCAGTCTATCTTCTTATAACTCCCAGAGTGACCTACTCGAATCCTCCTTATATCACCTCTTCTTATGTCACCACGCCAGGAAAAATGAGGAATCCTAATAATCACTCTTCTTCTTTTCACTCATTTTGCCAATGCGCCTTTTTCGGGTTTTCACCAATCCACTCATTTCATTTTTCAATAGATGGGCTCACAAAAACTCACATCACTCTTGACCTCATATTACCCCAGCCTAATGCTGGTCCAAGCCACCTACTTATTGCCTAAGCTGCCCTTTCAGGTTTTCGACTTAGCCCAGGATTTTCTTCTTTTGTCTTTTTTCATATTTTTGACTTTTTCAATTTTTTTATTCAGACGACTAACAAGTATAGATCACTCCCCCATGCTTAAATATTGCATTGTCCTCAATGTAATGAAAGACAAAAAGATGAAGCACAGGGAAAGGCAGAAAAGTACTCACACCGTCGCCGAGTTGGCCTGGACTTGGAAGTTGGGGCTGGCGGTAAATCATTGAAAACACAAGTCTCTGGTGTTGCGGAGGTCCTACTCAAACAAACTCCACGTGCAACCATATAGATCCACTGTAAGGTGAAGTGGTACATCAAAGAAAAAGGGGTTGCACGGGCCTTCAACGACCACATAATGGGAGCCCGAATGTAATCGTGTAGCGGGCTCTATTGCTCCTCCTCATCAACTGTATACTGTTGGGCCATCATCGGTGCCAAATAAAATAAATGTCGGACTAATGGCTCCTCCTTGGCAGCATGATGCATACCGTTCTCTCAAAGTAGAACTCGGACAGCTGGGCCGCGATCGCGGATTTAAGGCCGCGGTCGTGGAAAATCGTTGATTTTTTTTTACTTTTTTTTTTCAGGTAAGGGGACTTATAGTGGGGAAAACCGCATTCGCGAAAAATTTTCCGCGGTCGCGGTTTCGCGTCTGGTGTGAGGGGACACCGTCTTCGAACTTGGTCTACGTTTCGCGACCCCACGGTGGGCGCCATTTTTTTTTTTGAATTTTTTTTCCAAGTAAGGGGACTTACAGTGGGGAAAACCGCGGTCGCGGAAAATTTTCCGCAGTCGCGGTTTCGCGTCTGGTGTGAGGGGACACCGTCTTCGAACTTGGTCTACGAGTCTCCTACCTGCATTTTAATCTAAACCGAAAACAACACAAATAAAAACTTGAAAGGGAAAGACATGAAAAGAATTACATACCTCGGGTTGCCTCCCGAGCAACGCCTTGGTTACTGTCGTGGCTCGACATGGTGCCCTTCAACTTAGCTGGGGTTGCTCACATCAACCGAACACTTGGGATCACCATCAGGAGGGTGTCTCTTAGCATCATCTATGTTGTATTCAACCCGCACCCCATCAAACTCCATGGTGAGCGAACCAATACTCACATCAATCTTCGTATTCGCCGTTTTCATAAACGGCCTACCCAACATCACAGGGGTTGCATGTTTGTCTTGCCCCGTATCCATCACAAAGAAATCAGCAGGGAAAATCAGCTTATCGACCTCTACCAGAACATCCTGCACGACTCCTTTGGGATACACATAGGACATATCCGCTAATTGAATTACCGTCCCAGTCCCATGCAGTGGTCCAAGCCCCAAGGATTCATAGAGCGAGAGAGGCATCACACTTATAGATGCACCCAAATCCAGCATGGCTTTATCGAACGTGGTGTCACCTATCTTGCAAGGAATACTGAACACGCCTGGGTCACTACACTTCTTGGGCAACCGCTTTTGCAGCATAGCGGAGACATTCTCACTCACCTGGACCTTCTTCTTTATTTTCTCTTTTGTCTTCTTCTTGATCTTACATAATTCCTTCAAAAAATTTGCATAACGAGGAATGCTCTTAACCAGCTTGATCAAAGGAATATTTACCTCGCAATTGCTGAAGGTCTCAAAGATTTCCTTGTCATTTTCCGGCCTTCTAGTATCCTTCAATGCTTCAGGGAATGGCACAACGGGCTTGTACGAGCTGAGCGGAGGGAAATTCGGGCGAACATAATCGTCATCGACGTTTGAGGCACAACCGCGGCTGCGGTTTGGGACCCGCGGTCGCGGATCTTCATCTGTACGTTCTGGGTCACCGCTGGCGAATCCGCGGTCGCGGATGCCATTCCGCGATCGCGAATCGTCTTCAAAACTTTATGTCATCGCTGGAAGAATTCCGCGGTCGTGGATATCTGGCCGTGGATTTGCTTCAGAATTTTCACCTTCTCTAGAAACATTTCCGCGGTCGCGGAAATCAGGCCGTTGTCGCGGAAAATCTTCAGAACTTGTTCCGTCTTCAGTGATGATTCCGCGGTTGCGGTTTTCAGGCCGTGGTCGCGGTTCTTCCTCTGTAGCATCCGTCACTTCCTTCATTTGTGTTCCACTCCTCAGTGTCATCGCACATACATTCTCCCTCGGGTTTGTTACCATTTGAGAAGGTAGTTTTCCCGAATCCCGGGCCTCCAGTTTGCCCACTGCCAGAGAAATCTGCCCTACCTGCTTCTCCAAGTTCTGAATACTAGACTTCATCTCTTGATTTTGTTGGACCATTGTGTTTGCCAACGTCGATACACTCTGAGCGAGAGACTTATTTTGTTGGACCATAGTGCTTGCCAACGTCGATACGCTCTGGGTGAGAGACTTGATCATGTCATCACTGGACATAGACGAACTTGCGCTCTGGCCTTGAGGTCTAGTGTCATACTGTGCTCCAAATTGTTGTTGTTGACCTCCAGGCCGCTGAAATTGTTGTTGTTGCTGTAAGAACTGTGGCGGCCTCTGGTGGAACTCGTGCTCATCACGTCCCTGAGGAGGATTCTGCTGGTTTCCGTACCTCAAATTAGGGTGATCTCTCCACCCTGGATTATAGGTGTTGGAGTACGGGTCATATCTCGGTCTAGGAGGGCCGAAACCTCCTATAGCATTTACTTTAGCTGTAGGCTCCTGCAACGTTGGACATGCATTTGTGGGGTGCATCGTGTCATAGCATATTCCGCAGGACTTGACTTGCTGCTGGTTGCCTTTCATCATAAACCTCCTCATCATCTCATTCATCTCAGCCATCTCAGAGAATATTGAGGAAGATGGCTGAGAGTCTACGGCCTTAACTGCCTGAGCGCTCGCTCTCTTGCTAAACTGTCTTGAGCCCTCAGATAGCTCAAAGAATATCTCAAATGCTGCAGATGGCGTCTTGTTGAGAATGTTACCGCCACAGGCTGCATTCACCATCCTGCGCTCATCATCAAGAAGTCCACCATACAAATATAGCACGAGGTCTTGGTCAGAATAACCATGGTATGGACAGCTTGAAATCAACCTCTTGAACCTCTCATAGTACTCATACAACGTCTCAGTAGCATGCTGCTCGATGTTGCTAATGTTCCTCTTCAAGCTATTGAGCTTCGTTGCAGGAAAGTACTTCTCCAGGAAGGCTTTCTTCATCTTTGCCCATGTGTCTATGCTTCCTGGGGCCAAATAGTAGAACCAATCATTGGCCGAATCCTTCATAGAGAAATGAAAGGCCCTCAGCTTGATCTGGTCCTCAGTAATATTCCTGGGCTTCATGATGCTGCAGACAACGTGGAATTCAGAAAGATGCTTGTTGGGGTCTTCTCCACTCATCCCATGGAAGTGGGGTAGTAAATGGATCAACCCAGATTTAAGCTCAAAGTTCACGCCATCCGCCAACTTTGGAAACTGCACAGCAAGCGGCTGTTGCTCTAGATTCGGCGCAGTCAACTGCCTCAACGTCTGTTCCTCAGCCATCTCGAGTTGCGTATGGGCTGCTCTATGGTTGCAGGAAAGTGTCCTCTCAACTTTTGGATCAAGATCTAAAGTAGGAGAGTCAGTAGCACGGGTGTGAACCATAAGACAGGTCCACACAATAGTTGGCACACAAACAAACAAACAGAAAAATTGAAACTATGCCTCCCCGGCAACGGCGCCAAATTTGATGAGGCTAAAGTCGTGATGCCTATCAAAGTAAACCTCAAAAACCTAACTAATGTAGTAGGATAAATAAGGATCGATCCCACAGGGAGGTAAGCAATCTTCCTAAGTGCAAAGGTTGTATGCCAATAGTAACAAAAAGGGGGATTTTGGTTTGTAATCAAGTAACAAAGTAAATCAAAGCAAAAGATGTAATCAATAGGTGAGAAGTAACTTAGCCAGACAAATATCCACACTTCAGTTTGATTGTTTGATCCTACATTATCTCCAATTCCTACCAATGAATATTCTTGTCCCGATCTTATGTATATAGACAAGTCAACTAGCCCTGAAAATACTTACCATTAAACAATCAAGAAACTATCAAGATTCAATCTAACGGTAGCAGTAAGCATAGGAATTAACTAGGATACATGCAATACTTAACAACTAGTCAGTACTCGACATGTAATCAATTCTCTTCACAATAAACATTCACAACTAGTTCCTGTAAATCGTGGTTGCTACACAAGATAAGGGATTTCAACTAGAAATATCCAAACCCTAGCAATAGATAATCACTAAAATCAACTAGATGATCAGACTAGTCAAATCAGCAAGAATCATGGGATGAAGCACAAAGAGAATCAATATAATCAAAGGAAAGGAAATAAAGTTATAATCTCATAACCAAATACAAATGAAGGCTTCAATCGTCGGACTAAGCAAATGTTGCTTAGTTCTTCATAGTCTTCAAAGCATAAAAACTCTAAGGGAAAAACTGAACGATAATGTGTAATGTGAATAATGAAAAGGCTGCTAACTAATGAAAGATATAACCCTAGCAAAACCTAATCTAAAAAGATAAGAAAATAATATCCTAAAAAGAAATAAACGGAATAAAATAAAATAAAAGAAAGGAAATAAAATAAACAAAACTCGGACGAAGTAAAATCCCGTCTCCGCGTCTGTGAACAGTAACCGCGACCGCAGAAAAGTCTTTGTAGCTTTGTATACTTCTGGCGTGAAACCGCGCCCGCGGCAATTCCTTCGCGCTCGCAGAAAAGCTTCTGTAGCGATCTTCATCTTCTCGCTTCTGGTCTTCTCTTGTGGCTTCGCCTTCATCTCTTTAAATATTCATTTAAGCACTTCAAAACCACCAAATCAACACTTCTTCTCCACAACTCCATTCTCCTATATTGTGTCCTAAACACATATGAATGACACCCCAAATACTAGTAACAACTCCTAGTTACGCACTACAAAGTAGAGCGTATCATAAGCACTTCCATTTTGTTTGTTGTTTATGAGATATTTTCTACATTTTGTCCTGTCAGGCTTCGCAAATGGTTCAATTTGTTTGTTTATGAGATTTGTCATTTGGTTTGCATATGAGGTATAGTTATTTCAAAGAGGAACCATTCTACATAAGAATTAATATTAACTGCAGGGTGCACTTTGTTCGTGAGATTAAAAACAAGTTGACACATGCGGATTGACAACGGGTTTTGGATGGCCTGTTTGGAAAAATAATGAAAATTTTGCAGCAGGTATCATTTTCTTCACATACATTGCATGCAGTTCTATTCAAGCAACTTGAAACAAAAAAGAAGTGGGAGTCTTGGTATGAGGTGGCAGGAAAAGAGTTAAGGTTTTAGATCAAGGAGTTTTCTCTAATCACTAGACTGAATTGTGAGGAAATTCCATTTGTGGATACTAAAGGTGACAGGCTAGTAATGGAGAGATTTTTTAGTAGTGCAGGTGGTCCTAATACGACAATACAAGATGTTTACAACATATTCAAAGAACATTGTGAGTTGGACAATTACAAACTGAAGTTGGCACTGTTGTTGATAGTTGATGGTCTGTTGCTGGGAGGGGATAAAAAGAGGCTGGTGAAGCCGCTCCATGTTAAGTTGTTGGAGAATATGGATAAGTTTTGGGATTATCCATGGGGAAGGGTTGCTTATGAAGAGCTTTACAAGTCATTGACCACATCACTGGCCAAAAGGATGCAAACAATAGAGAAGACAAATCTACTCTCCAACCTACCAAGAATTTCATATTTCATTCAAGGTATGCCAGTTGTGTTTCAGGTATTTGTATGCATTTTTAATGGTTTAAATATGAATTACTGAGTTATGTGGTGACTGGATGGAGTGGTACTCATAGTGAAAAAACAATGTGTTTTCTTTACATCATGGTGCATAACAACATAGGGGGACAAGATAGTTTTATGTGCATTCCAGTCAGATTTTAGGTTACATGGTGACCGGGTTGTAAATATAGGGTGACAAGATATCATGATTTAATGTAGAGAATGTATCATAGTTTTATGTGCATTCCATTTTTTGTGTGGTTTGATAAATTTCTAATACTCAAACCACTTGTTATTGTAGATATGGGTATGGGAAGCTGTGCCAACAGTTGGTCTCCAATTTGCATCAAAGTTGAGAGAATATGCATTGCCTCGAGGTATTCGTTGGTTTTCAGATGAAGTCCCTGAACATGAGTCTTGGAATTGTCTTTGGCTAATCCTAGAAATGTGGTTAAGCCCATTCTTATTGCCGATGAAGATGAGGTAGATATGTTGTCTGGCTGCTACTGTGCTGATGAAAATGATGACCAGTATTTTGACAAGATTGTGAAGGAAGTAATGAAGGGTTTGAAAAAGAAAGGAAAACAGAAGAAGAAGCAAGGAAAATATGGGGCGAGCTCGAGTAATGCATCTGTGCATTCATCGGAGGTGATAAGTCAGATGTTCAGAATGATGAAGAGGATGAAAAAATGAGTGCTTGAGAGGATGACAAGGCTGAAAAGAGGGTATCAAACCAGTAGAAGGTGCCTAAGCGTAAGAGTAAGAGGAAACCAAAGATTGAAGAGGATGAGGAGGATTTCGAATCCTATGATGAGTCTTATGAGGATGAGGAGGAAGTTTATAAGGATGAATCGGAAACAGAGGATAAGGAGGAGGAAGTTTCTAAGGATGTACAAGAAGAGGAGATTGAGAGTGATGATGATAATGATGATGATGAGAGTAATGATGATAATGATAATGGTGATGATGAGAGTGAAGGGACATATGACGATGAGGAAGTTGAGGATGATGATAATGATAATGGTGGTGATGATGATAATGATGATGATGGTGATGAGGGTAATGAGAATGAAGAACTTTGCCAGGGTGGTGACAAAGAGGATGAGGAGGAGGATGACAAAGAGGATGAGGTTGAGGGGAATGAGAAGGTAGAGGCTGAGGTTGAGGGGAAGAAGAAGGTAGAGGTTGAGGTTGAGGAGGAAATGCTAGAGGCTGAGGTTGAGGAGGAAAAGGTAGAGGATGAGGTTGAGGTGGAGAAGGTAGAGGTTGAAGGCAAAGAGGTATGAAATATGCTCCTCTGAAAATTTTCATTTACTATTTTGACAGTTTTATTTGTACCATGGTCACAGGATCTTGAACGTCTCTGTCAGGATTGGAGTTTATATCTTTTACAATTATATTTGTGGCATGGTGACAGTATTTATAATCGTGTATGTCAGTAGTTTGACATGGTTTTTATGATTGTAGGATTTTGATAATTCTATTGAGGGTAACAATGATGTTGAGGGTCTGAATGATGATGTAATGGGCATTGTTCAAGACCTAACTGAAAAGGTTAGCGATGGCGAAAAGGACTAGGACTAGGATTTTACTGATGATCTTGAAGGTGCCCCGGAGGTTACCCAACATGAGGTTACCCAGCAACATCTTGAAGTGCTAACCACCGCGGCCACAGAGATGGCCACTTTGGTTGTGGTTGAGCAACCTCTTGAAGTGGTAGCCCCCGCTGTGGTTGAGGAGGCTGAGGTATCCAGCAAGGGGAAATCCAAATGGAAACGAAAGCATACTCCCCCACCGAAGAGGGTCCTTCCCAGCCGTATCATGAAGCCATCCTCCAAAAAGATAACACCTTACACAGATGAGAAAAATGGGAAAAATCTAAAGAAGATAACCAAGAATTCACAAGTGAAGGAGATGACTGCTTTGCTGTAATGGATGGATGATGAAAGGTTAGTATCTCACAGATTTAATTATGTTAAACTATCTCATGTATTTAATTATGCCTTCATTATTTTCAGCTCTGAGCCAAGAGTTGGACTCCATGGTGAATCGCTAGACAAGGACTGGTTTGGGCTATTACTGGAACCAAAAGCTTGGCTGGGTGATGGTGTAAGTTATTTAGTTATGATGTCAAATTAGTTAACAATTGGGATTTGTTGCAATGTTTGGCAGGATGATTTTTATTTTTTGAAGCAAATGGATGAAGTTTGTTGTTATATCCATAAGGCGCTTCTAGAGAAGCCTACACATAGAGATGTTCACGGTTATGGAATCGCCGGTTCCGGTTCCAAAAAATCATGAACCGAAACCGGAACCGACCAAGTCCGGTTCCATCCGGTTTTGGTTGCAGTTTCGGATCCGGTTCCGGACGGTTTTGAGCCGAACCGGATAAAAATTAATATTTTTTATAAAAAATATCAAAAATAAAGTTGAATATAAAAAAATAAAAAATATTAACATTAATCATTTAATCTTTATATTTTATAATCTTAAACTAAAAAATATAATAAGTATTTGTCTTTATACAAAATTATAAGGGAAAAAATTGGAAAAATAAAGGGTTTGAACATAATTAAATTGTTTACGTGTTCTCTCCGGGTTAGAGAAATCAAAACCCACGTAGTCCTCTTACCTTTATTATGGAAATTCACTTAGCTAATAGGTTTGAAATTGGCGGTTCTGAAACGGTTTGGAACCGCCGGTTCGAAACCGCTTCGAACTGTCGATTTGAAACCGCTTCGAATCGCCGGTTCCACGGTTCTATGAAATCATGAACCGGAACCGAAACCGGCCTCAAACGGTTTTAGTCGGTTTCGGTTCGGTTACGGTTACGATTTCAGACGGTTTTGGGCGGTTCCAGAACCGCCGGTTGAACGGTTCAAAGGAACCGCTGAACACCTCTACCTGCACACAATCATAAGGCGATAGTATTGGACATTTTCTGGTCTGAAGATTATATAGATGCATTGAAATACTATGTCAAAAATGAGCAAACTGTTCCACTTGCAAATGAACGTGCAATTCAATACTTTAGGGGAGATAAACATGCATTGTATGGGTCCAGTTGGCATGATGTGGATTTCATTTATGCCCCATTCAACCTCCTTAATGAACATTGGGTAGCTCTACAGATCGATCTACAACAATGGCAGATAAATGTATATGATTGTAATATCGATTTGAACCGAAGCTTGGACGTAGAGACCATGGTGTTTGGGGTGAGCAAGTTTCTTCTTCACTTCACACTCACGCGATGCTTCCATCCACTCCCGACATTCTTCATCTGGGGTTTGTTTGAAGCTGAACGACCATGCTTCAGGTACGTTTTCTTCACTTCAATTTAAAGTTTAACATCTATGGTTTTGTAAAATTTTACAATTAAACCCCTAAAATTAGGGCTTTTTGCTCCTCATTCTTCTTCACCTCTTCCATTTGCTTTGAAATTAGGCTTTTCGCTCTCAAAATTAGGGCTTTTTGCTCCCAAAATTAGGGCTTTTCGCTCCTCATTCTTTAGCCTGGGTTTTAATGTGTGAATCGATATGTATCCCGTAGTTGCTGTTTAATTACAGGAATGTCGGACTCTGAAAGTGACCACATGAATGATTTTAGTCTCCTACGACAGAATTCCTTCCAGTCCGACCCCGGATTGCCAAGAGAGGTGTTGGAGACACTAACTAATTTTAGTGTGTCATCCCGTTGCATGCTATCTAATGACCTAAGGGTGATTTCTGTCATATCCACTCATTTTTTGTTAGCTACTGAAATGGTATTCTCAAATGCAGGAACTTTGTGATACCCCGTAATTCTATAAGGATTATTTTGGGAATTTTTGAAATTTTCCCGAGTACCCGTTGAGTACGTCGGATTTAATTCAGGTAGCTTGAGACATTCTGTAATGTGCTTTGTATCTGTAATATTTTTATCAGTGAAATAATATACAGATAACATGCCTTGGATTTTAATTGTCGTTCGCGTACGATAATTTTATCCCGGCTTAATGTCATGTTCGTCCAAAGCTGAACGGGCAGGAAAAAGGTGTCACGACGACCGCCGTAAAGTCGCGGCGACCGCCGTAGTGAGACCCAAGCACGGCGACCGCCGTAAAGTCACGGTGCCCGCCGTCCCAATGCTCGAGGAGGCAGCTAGTGTGCCAGGCCGCGGCGACCGCCGTAAATTACGACGCCCGCCGTAATTGCCACCTTCGTTATCCGGCGGTCCTTGCTTGTTGGTCACCGGCGCGACTTCTGGCGAGCGCCGAACTAGCTCTAGGCCCTCTTGCTTTTGAACTCCAGATGCTTGGCTATAAAAGGGGGTGTTGGGGGAAAGGTTTTGAGCCATCCCAGCACCAAATCTCTGCCAAAATTCATCTCGCCGGAGTTGTGCCCTTCGCCGGAATTTCTGAAGCCCTCGTCGGTGTCGTTTGGTGGTGTTTCCAGCAGCCCTTTTGAAGCCTCTTGGTTGCCTTTGGAGGTCAGAAACCAAGCAAGGCGGAAAGGGATCAAAACGCGCTTTGTTTTGGTGAGATTTCTCTCGTCTCTGTCGACCGTGTTCTTCACGGCGACCGCCGTGTTCTTCACGGCGACCGCCGTGTTCTTCACGGCGACCGCCGTGTTCTTCACGGCGACCGCCGTGATGAATGCGGCGACCGCCGGCAGTGCCCAGAATGCCTTCGTGGCTTTGGCTTGGTTGGTTGTCGTCGTGACGTCGTTTCTTTCGGGTTCTTTCGTCTTTCCATAGATTCGTACTAGTTATGTCGGATCTAACTTAGGGTTTCCTTATGGGTCGACTCGAAGGTCGTTGTGCTGTCGGAGCTATACATGTGTTGAGCCCGGAATCCCGTTGTCTCTGCTTTGTTCCAGATCTGCGGACTAAGGCAAGTGGCGGTTCGCTCTTGCTCATCGTTCCATATTTACATTAATTATCAGCTGTTTATCTGAGTAATTAATTTGGAATGATTACTGTGTTTATCTGGAAATGGTTTTATAAACTGTTTTGGAAACTGTAATAATGACATTATCATAGGTTGTATATCTGTTAGAACAACGCTATCATATGTGATAATTACCGTGATGGTATTGTTGTGAAATTAATCTTAATGCTAGAATAGCATGTGGGTTAATAGGAAAACTAATCCAAGTAAGGATTAGCTGTTTCTGTTATCTCTATGTTTAAGTTAATTGCCTGGATGGCTTTAATGTGATTAATTGTTGTGTTAGACTGTTTAGTTAACACGAGTGTTCATAGGAACGCTAATCCAAGTAAGGATTAGTCGTTTCTTTATAATTTAATATTCGTGGGAACGCTAATCCAAGTAAGGATTTGTCGTTTCTTTAAATCATAATATTCCTCGGGATTATTTCCGAATAATTTAAGGGTCATGACCTATGCTTCTTATCCACATGTAAGGATCTGAAGTATTTTAAGCGCCTTGCAAGCGCCATTGGATGAGCTTAATTGCAGTCCTGTGTATTAAGCACTTAGCTAGTGCATTGGGGTGGACGTAACTGTCACCCTGTAAATTAAACTGTAAGCGCTGTGGCAGTGCAATCAGGGTGAACGTAAGGTCACCCTGTGTAATAATAACTTCCGTGTTCTCGGAATAATATTAAAAGCCTCAACAGTGTGTGTGTGTGTTGTAATTTAATAAGATAAGTGCAGTTAAGCACATAATTAAAGTATAAGCACTGTAATAGTGCAATCAGGGTGAACGTAAGGTCACCCGGTGTAATAATAACGCCGTTGTTACTCGGCATAATAATGTTAAGTCCCGTGTGTGTGTTGTGTGTGTTTTAATTTGGGTTGACATAATTGTCACCCTGTGATTTAAGCCTTGTTGTCGCTCTTAATAACATTAACGTGTTTCAGTAATGTGTGTTTTGTAATTAAATAAGATATGTGCCCGAGTGCACATAATTAATAAACCCATGGCGAGTAGTGCAGCTAAGTAATAGTGCAGCTAGGAAAGCTTGTCTCGACTTGAATATAGTACGTTCTCTTTTCAATCTGGATTCGCTGTATGCGATGAGGTTGGTTGTGAACCGAAGCATCTCAGTCAACTTTTAAATCATTATTGTATGATTCTTTAAACATTCCAGATTTGTCATATTTCCTTAAAGACTCAATCTCTTGGAGTCTCTTTTCGAGTCGATTTCTGTGAAGATGAAGTCTTCCAGAATCTTCTCTCATGCATACCTCTTGTTGTTATTCCGTGAAAGTGCCGGGTTATGTATCGTCCATTCGGTTATTATTCGAGGGACAATGATAGTAAATGGTTACGATCACTCGAACCACTCTGCTTTTTACCCTTGCTAGTCTATTTATGTAGACTAACCCACGAACTTTGTTCTCCGCATGTGGGCTGGTGTCATCTGTTCGATTCGGCACATCAGATAGAGTGTAGATGAGAAGACTAGAAGGACTATGGA
Source organism: Rheum nobile (assembly GCA_027886185.1). NCBI lineage: Eukaryota > Viridiplantae > Streptophyta > Magnoliopsida > Caryophyllales > Polygonaceae > Rheum > Rheum nobile. Next base: position 1,505,113 of record WOAB01000789.1, on the reverse strand, counting down.
GTCGACGGTGGTTTTCCGACGTTTTTAATAATTCTTTTAATTAGGTTGAGATCCTTGGGCATGTGATCATTACGATCACAACCCTTTTTGTAATATCTTTTAAAAGTCTTTCGCTGTGCCTTGTTTAAGATTTCCGTTGTAATTTATTTAAACTCTGTGTTTGTCCTATTCGGGATTGGGATGTAATCCCGGGACTCGTGTTTTATATGAATAAGGTTATCATTTTGTATCATTGTATTTCATGATTTGTATTTAAACGGTAAAGCCTTGGGTGATCTCGGTAAGGAACACTGGGGTCACTGGCGGTAATACCTTTCCAAAAGGGTTAAGTTTTAGGGGTGTTACCAACTTGAGGATGAGTTCAGGAAGAAAATGGTTGAGGATGAGTTCAGGGAGGAAATGGCTTTATTGCAGGAAAGCCCGGTTATTTACTTTAGGCATCAGACGATTGCCGAGAATGTTAACGACGACTTGTCGGATAGGCTGTCTGGTTTAACAACCGCGCATCTGCTGGTTTGCTTGGAACGAGACAATCTAAGAAGGTTCAAGCGGGTTGCGATACCTCTGTTAATTGTCCTAGTTATTTTGATTTTGCTTGGTATAGTGGCTTATAAGCTGTAAGGATGCCATTTTCAAACTTTATGCATTGTACTAGCTACGCGTAGATGTTTGTCATTTTGTATGGTGACTTAGCTCAATGGAAAAGATAAGTATTATCATTTTAGTCATTCTCTTCTTCTTCTTATTTAAATGATTATCTTATTCTTCCTATGTGATCTCGACTGCCACTCATGTTGGTCGATAGGATTATTTCGAACCATATTGAACTTGATAGGATATATATGGAATCATGATAGGATTGTGTCATATCAATTTAACCCAAACTAGTCCTTATTGAACATGCTATGATATATAACTACTTTCGACTATATATAAATTCAACCAACTTGAACCACACAAATTACATTAACTACATATTGACCATGACTTGCTTCTGTCTTCAAAGAAAAGAAAGTTCACAAGAAAAAGTCATAATCAAATTATATTAACTAGGTTCAAAAGTAATATGAGTGGTAAGAGATCTTTCAAGAGTTTGGATCTCTTTATACACATTAAAGTCATAAAAAAATTACAATAACTAGGTTCAAAAGCAATATGAGTGGTAAGAGATCTTTCAAGAGTTTGATCTCTTAATACACATATCAAACGAGAAGCAAAATATGGACGATTGTTCACAAAATATGGATCTGTTACTACACATATTAAGGGGATGTGTCCTCTCAGCTTGGCAAACGTCTGTAGCATGTCCTCTAGGTATGTCCTCTCAGCCCGCATCTTGAACAATGCTTGATTGTTCCATAATTCCTCTCCCAATGCGCCTTAAACCTATTAACCCTGGGCCTTCCAACGTGTCTCCTCACGAGCGGTGGAAGACAAGGCTTATTGGATACAGATGGAGGAACATCCCAACGACTGGTTGGGGGCACCAGGTGCAGTATTTCTCTGTAAGCTTCCTTAGCCATATCATTCATGTAAAAGGGACTCACCAAGGAAAAAGCATCAACACCCCTATCCTTCGCTACAGCAAGGGCATGTGTGCATGGAATCCTGTCAGTCTGGAATACCTTACACTGACAGGTTTAAGTGTGAAGATTCACTTTAAATCTGTTATCTCCATCTGTTACCTCCGCCTCAAAATGACTAAGCCTACGCACCTTCATTGATAAAGACCTCAAGTACCTATCGTCCATAAGCTTAGTGATTTCCTTCGTAACACTCTCATCCCACCTGCCTGCGTGTTCCCTCCGCTCACAAAACCATGTTGCAAAAGTTCGTAGAATCACATCAAACAATGCAACTATAGGCCATCCATGCTCCTTCTTAAACAGTGAATTCAAACATTCAGCATTGTTCCTTGTCATTATATTGTCCCTGTTTGCCGGAAAGTGGGCCCTTGACCACATGGATAACCCTGCACTTAGAACATATTTTGCAACCTGTTTTGAATCTCTTTCCAGCTTTCGTAACTGCTTCGTATACTCCTCAACGGTGTAACCCTTTGCAACCTTGTTTCACTGACTCAACAGGTCTCCCTTACGGTATTTTGTCTTGAAGTTCTGGTATATATGATAGGTGCAAAAGCCATGACCTGCAAGAGTATAGTGTCTTCTCAATCCCCTTGCAATACTCGCGTGACGATCAAACACGAACACAACCTCTGCCATGTCTGCTACAACGACTTTCATCTGACTGAAGAAAAATGACCATGACGCATCATTCTCGCTGTGAACCACTCCGAATGTGAGAGGGTATATGCCTCTGTTTCCATCTTGGGTTATAGCTAGAAGAAGATGGCCAAAGTATTTCCCACTCAAAAAGCTCCATCCACTGAAATTACCTGCGACCAGAAAATAATCCTTAAAGTATCATGTCATGAAACTTAATATCATCCTGTCATGCGAATACATCCTGTCATACAACTCTACTAATCCTTGATTGTGCAAAAAGTACTTAACAAGCATGCATACCTTTCTCAATTGGGACAGTCCCATTATCCAAGGACCCAAGGACCAGAAGCAGTACTTGAAACGGTTGTTAGAATATGTGGTAATAGCCGTGTGGGAGCCAAGATTCAATTTTTCTAGCATGTAAAGCCACGAGTTCAGCTCTCTGTAACTCCCCTCCGCAGTACCTCGTATCATGTCCTCGGCTAACAAGCGTGCTCGATTGACCTTAGAATAACTGGGACCAATTCCCATGTCCTTCATGGTACTTTGTTTTTATCTTGCTCTTGGGGCTTCTTTACGACCTCTGAACCTGTCAAACAATAAAACATAATCGTCACTCACATCCATGGCAATAAGGCATTACACGTACCTGAAACACATTAGTTTTACCTTGGAAGTATCCTTTCAGCTATTACGGATGCAATTGCATGTTTGTTGTGGTTATATCGATAACGCAATCCACAACTATGGGTTCCATCAAACTTTCGAACCACGAACAAACCACTTTCTTTCTTTATTGAGCCATGACATCCAAATGTGCATGCTTTGTTGACACACCCTACTGCATATGTTTTTTTGTCGGACTTCTTCACCCTTAGTTGGAAACAATCCCTCAAAGCAATTGCAGTTAACGCATCTTTCAACTCCTTCTTGCTAGAAAATGTATTTCCCATCTTTATCATATTATCAGCCTCGTGCTTTACTTCATCATCTTGGAATTTGGCCCATTCACCATCCTCATCCATTGCTCGGTAATACCTCTCTTTAACTTCAGCTACATCATTCATAAAAGCAGAGTCCATTTCCTCCTCGCCAAGGTTATCATTCGTAAAATCGGTGTGGCCTTCCGCTTCATTTGTTTGATCATCGTCATCAATTAAGACCAGGTCACACCCCCTATGCTTTGTTGCAGAAACAAGAACTTCTTCGACGTTGATGCTTGGTGACCCCCTTTGCTTGGTTGCAACTTCTTCATCGTTGCTGCTTAGTGAGACAACTTTTGATGGTGTTGATTTCTGGCAAAACCATTTTCTTACATCATCCCTCTTCCTTTTCCGGTCACTATCGACAGATGTCCTGTCATCCATTCAAGACATTCCCCTTGCATCTGGAAGAACATCATGATGCAGTATATCATCTAGTATCCTATCACCCATGCTATTTTCACCTTCCACTGTTCGGACAGGAGGTTGTGTCTGTGATACCAATGGTGGGGGTGCACTTAACTCTACTTCGATACAAGGTTTCTCCTCAAAAAACTCTCCAAACAAGTTATTTGCAACCTTCACTGACAAGCTTACATAAAGGGATATCGGCCAGATCCCCTCTTTACAAGATTTCATATTAGGAAATCTGAATGCTTCAAGATCATTATTGTCAGTAAGATCAAAAGGTGGTATATTTGCTTTGAAAGATGAAGTGTAACTCAACTTCAAACAAAACATATCATGATCAACAGAGAGCTTTCCAGAAATTTTTACCCATAACTCTTGAAACGTTGAGGCATCCGAGACCATAATTCCGTTAGCCTTTTGCGTGCCTTCATAGGTCCAAGTTTCACCATGCAACTTCCACTCATCACCGCTAATCAAAGACATCATGAACTTTGCTAGACCTACAACAAAAAGTAACCGTAAGAATACAAGTGGCAGTTAATAGGCATTTTCAACTCTGAAAACAATAACAACTTACCCATGTCGTATTCAATGTTTGATAAGATTCCCTTCTTCTGAACAACTAACATGTATGATAGGATTCTTATCGCTAAGGAAAGGGGAATAACATTTAATGAAGTGTGGCAGGATTCTTTCTCACTGAAGAAAGGGGAATATCGTTTAATGAAGTGTGGCAGGATTAAAGAAGAAGAAGAAATAAGATGAATGAGTCTTGCAAGAGTCGAAGATGGAGATAAAAGTTGCTAGGTAAGTAGGTAACAGAGGTAAAGTGAGGTAAGGTTTTGGGGGGGGATTTTTTTGGAGGGAAAATTGGACTGATTGATGTGACATGTGCTTTATGAGGTTGTACTTCTTTCTTTCCCGTTTTGCTGCTTCCTTTATCATTTCAGGATTCTTCTTCTTTTATTATTTTTCCATTGTACTTGTTTATTAAAAAATTCGGGTTTTATATCTTTTTACTTTCTTTTACCTTTATTTTTATGAAAATGAAAAGGTTTTTCAACTTTTTGTATTTAAAAGAAAAATTAAATACAAATTACATGGGCATCTAATTGGGCATGCTTGTAATACCAAAAGCAACAAGACTATTTTTGCTAAATCCACCTTCCAAATTGGTATTTTTGCTAAAAGCCCTATATTAATTATGTGCAAAATGACACTTATCTTATTTAATTCCAAAACGTGCATTTATGTTAAAGCTTTTAATCCACACCAATCTCGCAATGAGATATAGAACATGGGACGAATCCCGAATTTCTACACTAGCTAATTGCACCACCACTTATATTCGAATAAGGATAGGTCATGACTAAAGAGTATTAGGGCAATAATCCTCCTAATACCAAATTATACAGAAATAGCTAAACCCCGCAAGGTAAATAACGCTCCTACGAATACTCGTGCTAACTATCATATAAGTCCACACCAATGCACAACAATCCACACCAAAGTTCATATAGCACCCTATAATATATATATAGAATTAGCTTCATGTGAGGAGCACCTTTAGGGTGAAAAGTGATAAGTATTCTAGGCCATTCATTTCAATATTACCATACACCTACCACACTCAATCCTAGTCAACGATCAGCATTGACCGGTCAACGTTGACCGACCGTTGACCGGTCAACACCCAATTTTTTTTTTCTACACGTTTCCATTATAAACTATTAATGAAAAAAATTGAACAATTAGTTCTTAAAGTTGAACAATTATATGTTAAAAGTTGTACAATTAAAATTTGAACAATATTAAAGTTGAACAATTGTATCTGAAAAGTTAAACAATTGTATCTTAAAGTTGAATAATTTCATTTTTATAATTAGACAACTGTGTTCGCTATGTATATAAATTTGAACAATTGTATCTTAATGTTGAACAATTTCATTTTTTTAATAATTTTTTTGGGCTGACCGTTTTTTCCGTCTTTACTATTCATATTTTTCTACACATTTAGGATTTAGGGTTTATGTTTTGAGCATTTTGAGTTGTATTATGTTTATAGTACATTATAAACAAAACTTCTAGTTTATTGGACAATTGTTAAAATTTTAATGAAGTACTGTTCAATCTATCTTTTGTTATAAGTTTGAATTTTCATACAATTTAAATTGTTCAACTTTTCAGGTTCATTTGTTCAACTTTATATACTGTTAAAAAGGTTATCCAACTTATAAGATACAATTGGTTAAATTCAAGAGAGAATTCTTCAATTCTTTAGAAATAATTTTATGAGGAAAGCGTGTAGGAAAACAAGAATACAAAAATTAAATAAAACATATTATCTCCCGAAAAGAAAATTGGCCAAAAAAAACAAAAACTGACCGTTGTATAGTGAAAACAGATGTCTAACTATAAAAATAAAATTGTTCAACTTTAAGATACAATTGTTCAACTTTTTTGGTATAATTGTTCAACTTTATACATTTTTAAAAAACATTGTTCAACTTTTAACATACAATTGTTCAAGTTTAATAGGGAATTGTTCAACTTTTTTAATTACAATTTTATGATAAAAACGTGTAGGAAAACAAGAAAAAAAATTCTCGGGAAAAAAAAATTGCATGAAAAAAACAACAACTAAGGTTTGCTTAGTGAAACAATCGTCTAACCTTAAAAATAAAGTTGTTCATCTTTCAGATACAATTGTTCAACTTTTCAGATACTATTGTTCAACTTTATGTATTGTTCAAAATATACAATTGTTCAAATTTAATAGGAAATTGTTCATTCTTTTATAAACAATTTTATGATGAAAATGTATATAAAAACAAGAATAAAAAAGTGTATTTAAAAAAAAAAGGACAAAAAGTCAGTTTGACCGTTCAACGTTGGCCGTTGACTGTTGATCGGTCAATGGTCAGATATTGACCATAGGGTGTGATTGAGTGTGAGAGGGTGTATGTTTTCTATGATGGATGTTCCATCATAGCCTTCCATTATCCCAAAATGGTTAGCTCTTATTCCTCCTCACGTTTTACCGTAAGCATCCGTTTTACCGGAGCCTGACTCTCTCTCTCTCTCTCTCTCTCTCTCTATATATATATATATATATATATATATAGAGAATTTGGCTCTGGTGAAACAGCCTCTTAGAGTAAAACGGTAGTACTAATCTAGAGTGTTGGATGAAAATAGAATTGATGGTCATGATTTAATCTAGATGGTTGTAAAATAGGATGGTGGATTCACCCACACACAATTCCTCCAAATCCCATGATATTAGGGATTTATTTTACCCATATTATTCACTTTCCAAATTTATATTCTCCCTGTACGTTACTCTCTCCAGAATTCAGATTGATCGTTCTTCAACCGCCATTGTCGTCCTCACGGAGCTTCTCGTCTCTGCCTCATCTTCGCCGTGTCATCACCTCGTCGTCGTGTTATCGACGTCCCCTCTCTCTCTTCTATTCCTCTCTGCCACAGGAAACCGCCATTGATGAATTCGTCGGAGCTTCGGTTCTCCTCGTTGCTCGCTTCTCATCGTCGCCTCCTCGCTTTATCATCGTCGGTGGCATCTTTGAAGTCGATTATCCTCATCCCTCCACGACTTCAACATCGATTTGGCTATCCACAAGGGTGTTAGGTGCATATCCCTCTATCAATCCATCCCCATCTTCACGTCCTTCATCCATAAACTCATCTCGCTGAATTCCTTCCCGAAAATCTCAACGACCTCTCAGTTAAAACGCCATATCTTTTGATTCACAACTCAGAAAATTCTCAACTTTTGAGGGACGAAATTAGATTTCCAGATCTAACTCTGGGAGTTTGAATCATCCAATTCTGAGTCCAGACGAAAGAGAATGAGCTAGTTGAAGTCACGCTGGATTTCTGGAAAGTTGATGTCAATTCTTGCAGAAGTTGAAGAGCAATTCAACAGGGCACTCCGTGGTATCTGGGTTGGAACTTTCAACATCAAAGGAGAATCATGAATGTAAGTTCTTACTACTTTGAAGAAGATGCTATTGTGTTTAATTGACAGCTTGTTCTATGAAGTTTCAATTCCTTTGTTCAGTAAATTAGTTTTTTTTCCAGATTGCTAGGTTCTAGGAAAATTCTCAGGCAGGGGGTGGTATTTTGAATTGGAGTCTGTTTTAGGTTGTTTCTTTTCGGTGTTTCCTTTTTTCTTTTCTATATTTTCCTTGTGGACGTTGCATGTTATAGCTTCTGCAAAGGTAAAATCATATTTTAATTGTTGCATAAATTGGTGGGGGTTGTGCTGTATTTAATTAGATTGTTTTGGATTCTAAGTGTGTGGGGAGTTAAGAGGTCAGTTTAACATAGTCTCTAGAAAGTTTGTATATATGATATTCAGTTTCTTCTGTGGTATTATTCGTTATAATAATGTTGATATTCACGTGGATTTAGATTTTGCTTGTTGATGGTGTTGTATGAGTTATTGATCACTGATATTCATGTTTTTATATGTGATATTCAAATTGCTTGCTGATGGTATTGTTTGTACTGTTTACAATTGATATTCAAATTGTTTGATGTGATATTCATATAAATGCTTTTGATATTCATGTTGTATGTAACGTTTTATGATCTGAGTAGTTGATATTCAAATTTTATGATGTGATATTCACTATAATGTTGTTGATATTCAACATTGTTTTCAGGCCTAACTGTTGCACTGACGAAGAGACGTTTGAAGCTTCATGCTCATCTAATAAAGCACAAGTCATTGTGTAATAACGATATTTACGTTTGTCATTTCTAATATTCATATAATCAATACCGATGTTCATGTACATTTTTTCGTGTATAACTATCTGTGTTAGTGTGAAGTGAATATTTTTTGTTTGGGTTATGATATTCATGGTGAAATGTAGTAATATTCATACCGATATAGAATGATATTCATGATGTAATTGATTATGTTATTCATATATTATTAAGTGGTGATATTCATATTTTAAGTTGTGTTATTTATGTCTTTAATTGGTGATATCCACATATTAAACAAAGATATTCATACAAACATTGACGATATTCAAGAAACAATGACAAAAGCAACAAGAACAAATTTACAAATCTACGAATTTGCAAAGTATTAGGACGCTGAAAAAATCATGTGGTGATATTCATGTTTTAAGTGGAGATATTCACATCCATTGATATTCATAAATGCATGAACGATATTCATAAAGACGTGATCGATATTCATGAATGCTGAAAAATCGTTAAAGAAGAAGAAAATGTATTAGCAAAATCTAGCGGTTTTAGGAAAGAGAAAATATTGTGTTTTCTCTCTCATTCTCTCTCTCTCTCTCTCTCTCTCTCTCTCTCTCTCTCTCTCTCTCTCTCTCTCTCTCTCTCTATCTATATATATATATATGTAAGGGTCGTGTTAGCAAAATATACAACCTAATAAATAAGGGGTCCGATTCCGGTGAGGACGGTGCTTCATGATAGGATTGAGGATGTATGAGAGAAGAGGAAAAAACTAGAGGGAAAAACAAAAAAAACGGAGTGAACAGTGGTGGAGGCGCACGCCCTTATAGGGAAAAGCTTCAATTCGGCCTTGCAGTACAATTGCCAAATTTTTCGCGTATAATTCGCGAATAGTTCGGCAAAAAAAATTTCAAAGTCAAAAATTTTCCCAGAAAAATCGGTTTTGTGTGCATATCATATAACGTGTGTGTGCATATCAGATGCACTGTTGTGTGCATATGTAACTATGTGTGTGTGCATATGGTTTCTGAAATTGTGAATGCCTTTAACATAGTGTTTATGCTTAGAGGACTTGTGTGCACATCAAGTAATCTGTGTGTGCACATCAATTATACTGCTGTGTGCATACTCCGTGTGTTCATATGGTCTCGGGTCGTGTGCATACCCGAAAACAAGTGTTGGTATGCACACATGTGTGTGCATACCAAATAACTTGTCGTGTGCACATCCATTATACTATCGTGTGCAGACCTCGTGTGTGCATATGGTCTCAAGTCATGTGAATACATGGAAACAAGTGTTGATGCACACAAACCATGTGTGCATACCAAATAACCTGTCGTGTGCACATCCATTACACTATCGTGTGCATACCTCGTGTGTGCATATGGTCTCAAGTGTTGATGCACACAAACCATGTGTGCATACCTCGTGTGTGCATATGGTCTCAAGTGTTAATGCACACAAACCATGTGTGCATATCAAATTCTCGTTATGTGCATGTCAAATAGACTATTGTGTGCACATCATCCACCTTGTTGTGTGCATATGACGGAGGGTAGTCGTCGTATCCCCAATCAAAAGTAAATCCTAAAATCCTCACTAAACAAAGTATAGTAAGTCAAGGTCGATCCCACAGAGAAGGAAGGAACCAATGGTGGTAGCATGCAATGTCACAAGGGGGGGGGGGGGGGGGGTTATGGTTGGTTGGTTGAAAACAAAACAAACAAAACAAAGTAGAATAGATGAAATATCAAGAAAGAAAAACACTTAGCCAAGTAATGTCCACATAAGTCATTCAAAGGTTGTTCATAGATTAAGTCCTATCTTCCTATTCAGTTATTCCTGTCCCGATCTTATGTAAATTCAGAGGAAAACCTTCCACAAAGAACCCTTACCAATGAATAACCCTAGTACCACTAAAGGTTCAACCCAAAGGCAGCAATGCATATAAGAATTAACCAGGATATACATAACGCTCGCTCAGATGCATTTACCATGTAATCAATTCCCACATAGATATAATCCACAGATGCAGATAACAATCAATGCTTGCTACTTATACCAGAGCGTTAGCCCAACAGTTCCCTAGTATTAGCAATATGAATGAAAGCAATAAACCTAGGTGATCAGTCTAGATAAACCAACAAACATTCAAATATGAATTTGCTCAGAGAAAAGATATAACTCAATAGGATAGATAGATAAGAACAAAACCTCACAACCAGATGAACGAACTGATGCTTCCATTACCGGACTAAGCCAAAGAGGCTTAGCTCCTCATAGTCATGGTAAAAACTTCAAAAGAAATAAACAACGATGAATTGAAATTGCAAAAACTAGAACTAGTCTCTAAAGAGTGGAACCCTAACCCTAATACACAAGGAGAGTATTTATAGGGCCCTAACAAATGACCTAAGCCCATTAAGCAAATAACTGAAATAGAAATAAGAAAAAGAGAAAAGAAAACTAAAAAGATAATTCGGAATAAGTCCGAGCCTCTGCCGTGTCAGACCCGCGATCGCGGGTGGTGGACCTTGATCGCGGCCCATGTGGCTCCGCGCCCGCAGAAAACTCTCGACATGCTCCGAGGCCCGCGATCGCGGCACCCATGCCCGCGATCGCGGTTAATGCTCGGCATTCTTGTCCTTTGCCTTGCACCAACCCGTCTCCTCTTCACTCCTTGGCGTCTTCTCTTGATGGCTTCCTTCCTCAGTGTCTTCATGATATCCAAAGTAGCTCAAACACCTTCAAAAACACCAACTTCGCCTCCAAACGCCATACACAAGAATGTGTCTAAATCTACCCGAATGGCACCAATAAAACCTCTAATAACTCTTAGTTAAGCCCTACAAAGTAGTGCTTATCAAACTCCCCCATGCTTAGACCTTTGCTCGTCCTCGAGTAAACTAAAAGAAAGTCTACTCCTCCAATGTAGCACCCAAGGTCTCAGGAAGTATATCCTCCAACTAAGAGTTACCTAACCCATGCCAAAGCTCCTGACACCAATCTCATCTACAACACATCCATAACTCAATAAACTTGAGGGCAAGCAGAGTACTTCCCCCAAGCTCAATCCGGACATCCAATAGTGTAAAGTGACCTCTAATCCTAGCCTCCATCTATGACTCCTTATGCCTCCCAGAGTGACATACCCGACAATCCTTCTTCAACTCCTCTACTTATGTCGCCCCGTCGGTAAAATGAGATCCTAGAAACACTCCTTTTTTTTCACTCATTTTGCCTAGGAGCCCTTTCGGGTTTTCATCCTAGCCACTCATATTTTTCTCATAGATGTGCTCACATAAGCTCACGTCACTCCGACACCTTCTTACCCCAGCCTAGCGCTGGTCCGGGTCACCTGCTTTTTACCCAAGCCACCCTTTCAGGTTTTCAGCTTGTCCCAGGATTTTCGAATTTTTTTTTTTTGAAAAGAAATGCTGAAATTCGAAATGCTAAAAATCAAAGTACAATTCTGGAAAAGAAATATGTACAAGATAGATAGTGAATACTCTACTCCCTCATGCTTAAATCATGCATTGTCCTCAATGTATGGAAGACAAGAAAAAGATAAGGGGAAAATAGAAATACTCACTGGGGTGGAGGCCAATACCCATAAGCGTTGAAGAAAGCCTCAGCTCTCCTCTGCATCTGAACCACCTGGTCCTCAACAGTGGTGAGGTGACTATCCAAGCGGTTGGCGTGGTATGCAAGGTTGACCTCCATGTTGCGCTGCCACTCAGCGCTCCGCTGCTCCTGCTCATCCAGGCGGGTGGAGACTTGGCGTTCCCACTGAACGCTTCTCCTCTCATGCTCCTCTAGCCTCAGGGAGATGCCGCGTTCCCACTTGGCACTCCTTCGTATATGCTCGGCCTGCCTCAGCTGCAGGTTGGCCATTCTGTCCAGGAGCTGGTCCCAGGGCGCCCCTCCAGATCCACTACCAGACCCATATGCCTGGTATGAATAGTCAGGGTAAACAGGTGGGCCCCTGGAACGCAGCGGGGATGTAACACCCCCAAAACTTAACCCTTTTGGAAAGGTATTACCGCCAGTGACCCCAATGTTCCTTACCGAGATCACCCAAGGCTTTACCAATTAAACACAATTTATGAAATGCAATTGATACACAATGATCAAGCATTAAATTCCAAAACATAACATTGTCAAGGAAACAAGAGTTACGGGATTACAACCCAATCCCGAATAGGTCAAAACAGAGTTTAAACCAAACACAGCGGAAGACTAAGAAAGTACATTACAATCGGAGTTATTGTCCAAAGGATCATAACCTGATTAAAGAAATAATTAAAACATTCAAAAACCACCGCCGACTCCATAGTCCTTCTAATCTTCTGAGCTACTTCTTAACTGATGTGCCGAATCGAACGGATGACACCAGCCAATTATGCAAGGGAAAATATTGGTTGGTTAGTCTAAATGAATAGACTAGCAAGGGAACAAAGCAGAATGGTTCGAAGCAGTTGTATTAGGTTAGACTCTTCGTCCCTCGAATAATAATCGAGTACGCTTGTCAACCACCATACTCCTACTGGAATAAACAAGAGGTATGCACAAGAGAAGATTCTGGAAGACTGAATCTTCACAGAAATCGACTCGAAAGAAGACTCCAACGGAAATGAGTCTTTTAGGAAGAATGACAAATCTGGAATATTACAGAATCATACAACAATGATTTAAAACTGACTGAGATGCTTCGGTTCACGACCAACCTCATCGCCTACAGCGAATCCAGATTGGAAAGAGAACGTACTACATTCAAGTCAAGACGAGTTTTTCTAACTGCACTGAACTTAGCTGCACTACTCGCCCAAGGTGTATTAATTATGTGCGTCAAGGTAGCACTTATCTGATTTATGTTTCAAAACACACATCACATTATAGACTTTTACATGTGTACCCCACCAATGGGACGACACATCTTAGTATACGTTTCGTCGAGAGTGACGTATACCTAAAGGTTTGTGACACTAGCTAAGTGTCCTGTCTCTACACACATGTATAAGAGACCGATCATGATCATAGAATAGTACCAGATGGGGACGAGCCATCCCGATACCAGATTATAAAGAAATGACTGGACAGAGTCCGAGTAACGTTCCTATCTAACAGTGCTAACTAAACAGTTACAGCACCACAACATTTACAGGATAAATCCACATAAAGGCCCGAAAGGCGATCATAGATAATAGCGTTGTTCTAACAGATATACAACCTATTATATGATTTTAAAAACAGTTTATCAAAACCGTTTCCAGACAAACAGAATATTCATTCCAAATTAATTACTCAGATAAACTACCGATAATTAATGTAAATATGGAACGAATGAGCAAGAGCGAACCGCCACTTGCCTTACTCCGCAGAATAGTCTAAAGACGTCAACTGGATTCCGGGCTCGACACGGTATAGTTCTGACAGCACAACAACCTTCGAGTCGACCCATAAAAGGAACCCTAAGTTAGATCCGACATAAACGGTACGAATCTAAACACGGCGAAAGAACACGAAAGGAAAGACGCCACGATGACAACCGACCAAGCCAAAGCCACGAAGGCGTTCTGGGCACTGGCGGCGGTCGCCGTTCTTGGCGGCGGTCGCCGTATTCATCACGGCGGTCGCCGTGAAGAACACGGCGGTCGCCGTGAAGAACATGGCGGTCGTCGTGAAGAACACGGCCGACTGAAACGAGAGAAATCTCACCCCAAAACACGAGCGGTTCGGCCTCCTTCGACTTGCTTTGGCTTCTAACCTCCAAGGCTAACCAAAAGCTTCACCAAGGCACTCTGGAAACACACCACGACACCTCCGGCGAGCACAAGAAAACCGACGAAAACACAACTCACTTTGAGGGAGAGTTTTGGCAGCGATTCGGGGTTGTAGATGACCCAAAACCCATGCCCAAGCTCGTCTATTTATAGGCAAACCCCAAGGAGTGATCTGCAAACCCTCAGACACGGCAAACGACACAACGGCGCGCCTCGAACGATGCCGGCGACCAGCGGGCAATGCCCACTGGACAATCACGGCGGTCGCCGTAATTTTGCCTGCGGCGGGCACGCGGCGGTCGCCGTAAATGCGGCGGTCGCCGTCGCTAGGCCTGTCGCGGCCAGCTAGAAGCTGACACGTTGACTTCTCGGGCCCAACCACGGCGGTCGCCGTTTCTGAACGGTGGTCGTCGTTTCCCCCTTTTCCCGCCCATTCGGCTTTGAACGAGCTTGACGATAAACCGGGATAAAAATTATCGTACGCGAACGACAATTTAAAATTCAAGGCACCTTGTCTGTATATTATTTCACTGAGAAAAATATTACAGATATAGAGCACATTACAGAATGTCTCAAACTCTCTGTATTAAATCCGACGTACGTAACGGGTACTCGGGAAAATTCCATAATTCCCAAAATAACCTTACAAAAATACGGGGTATCACATCTCCTCCCCCTTACAAGAAGTTTCGACCCCGAAACTTAGGTCGAGAATAACTCGGGAAAACGCCTGAGCATATCTGACTCGGTTTCCCACGTCTCCCAAGTAACTTCTTCGGTCCCTGACTTGGACCACAGCACTCGTACCAACGGCACGATCTTGTTGCGCAATTGCTTCTCCCGACGCTCCAAAATGCGCACATGCAACTCTTCATAAGTACCATTAGCTTGAATCTCGATGTCCTCATAACTAAGCACATGAGACTCATCTGGCACATACTTTCTGAGTAAAGACACGTGGAACACGTTATGCACCAGGTGAGCCGATGGTGGCAATGCCAAATGGTATGCTAGAGATCCCACTCTATCCAAAATCTCGAATGGTCCCACGTAGCGAGGGTTAAGCTTCCCATGCTTACCGAATCTGAAAACTCCTTTGGATGGCGATACCTTGACAAAAACTTTGTCACCAACCTCGAACTCGACAGTCCTGCGCTTCCGATCTGCGTAGGACTTCTGTCGACTCTGAGCGGTCAACATTCTTTGTCTGATCAAAGCAATGTCTGAAGCCGTCCTTTCGACCAACTCTGGTCCAAGCAGAATTTTGTCGGCATTATCGTCCCAACAAATCGGAGATCTGCATCTGCGACCATACAAAGCTTCAAACGGAGCCATCTTGATTGTAGCATGCCAGCTATTGTTGTACGTGAACTCAATCAGACTCAAGCTGTCCTCCCAGCTAGTCGGACGATCGAGCACACAAGCTCTAAGCATATCCTCCAGAGTCTGGATGGTCCTTTCAGACTGGCCATCTGTCTGAGGATGAAACGCTGTACTGAACCTCAACTCGGTTCCCATAGCCTTATGAAGTTCCTTCCAGAATCTTTACATGAAACGGCCATCTCGGTCCGATACAATGGTCTTAGGAATGCCATATAAGCGGACAATCTCCTTTTGGTAAACTTCTGCTAACTTCTGGGTTTCCCATGTGGTCTTGATGGCTATGAAATGAGCACTCTTTGTAAGCCTATCCACAATTACCCAGATAGCATCTCTCTGACTTCGAGTCTTGGGTAGCCCAGTGATGAAGTCCATGAAAATGTCCTCCCATTTCCATTCTGGCACGGGGAGAGGTAGCATCTCACCACCTGGTCTGCGATGTTCGATCTTGACTTTTTGGCAAGTTAAGCACTTTGCCACAAAGTCTGCTACGTCCCACTTCATGTTTGGCCACCAAAACTTCTTTCTGAGATCCTTGTACATCTTGCTAGAACCAGGATGCACAGAATAAGCAGATGAATGAGCTTCTCTCATCACCAACTGACGAAGACCCTCTGTGTCAGGCACACAGATCCGATCCTGAAACCAAAGTGATCCATCATCCTGAACCACAAAACTGGGAGCTTTCCCATCCATCACTTCACTGCTTAACTTTACCAAGATGATGTCATCGACTTGTTTTTCTTTGATCTGATCCAGCAGTGTAGCCTGAATCTCCATCATACTCAGGTACCCTCTATGCTGGTCATATAAGACTTCAATGTCGCATGACTCTTGGTTTAGCTTGGTTTGAACAGTAAGTAGAGCAACTACAGTCTTGTGCGTTGTCTTCCGGCTTAGTGTATCAGCTACTACATTAGCCTTGCCCGGATGATACAACAACTCCATGTCGTAGTCCTTGAGCAACTCTAGCCAGCGGCGTTGTCTCATATTTAACTCCTTCTGAGTAAATATATACTTGAGACTTTTGTGGTCGGTGAAGACTTGGCATCTTATACCGTAGAGGTAATGCCTCCAAATCTTCAGTGCAAAGACAACCGCTGCTAACTCAAGATCATGGGTCGGATAGTTTTCTTCGTAAGTCTTGAGTTATCTAGATGCGTAAGCAATGACTCTGCCCCTTTGCATCAAAACACAACCAAGGCCACACTTGGAAGCATCACTATAGACCACATAATCGTCATTCCCCTCTGGGAGTGCTAACACGGGTGCCGAGGTCAACCGTCGCTTCAACTCCTGGAAACTGACCTCGCACTTGTCATTCCAGACAAACTTCTTGTGGACTTTGTGGAGTAGATTGGTCATCGGTAGAGCGATCTTTGAAAATCCTTCTACAAACCTTCTATAATACCCGGCAAGTCTAAGAAAACTGCGCACCTCCTTCACATTCTGGGGCTATGTCCATTTGGCCACCGCTTCAATCTTTTGGGGATCAACCATAACCCCATTGCAGCAAAGGATTGCAGAGGGAACAAAGCTCTGTCCATGCGCTTTGTTACCTCTCAAGAAATATCAATGACGAACAAAACTCAAGATGCGAATGGAGTGAAGGATAATCAGCGTAAAGATTATGGGAATCATCTTTGAAGATCGCGCGGTCTCAGAAAAGGAAGTCGGCTGGATGGATCACGCTTTGTGCCCAGATAAGGTATCGTTACCTTGAAAGGAACAAATGTCTTGAAAATGAGCGAATGATCAATCCATCTACTATAATGATGAGTCACTTGAGAGGAGCAAGGAGATGTAAGGGGAAGCTTCAGAGTGATCGAAATCGTCGGAAGCGATTGAGGGAACAAAGACTGCTTCATAAAAGGAAAGTGGAGATCTTGGTCAAAGTCTTGGAAAAGAAGAAGGAAAAGATCTTGCACGAAATATGGAAGAGATATATTGCAGAATCATGAAAGATATGAGAGAGAAGATGTTATCTTATCTTGGGTTTTTATTTATGGTAAGTGTACCTTAGGTAATTATCTTTTGTATAAGATAGAATTGAGAGATTTTATGTATGGAAAGATATTATCTTTCTTGCTGGGAAATCAAGGAAATATTATCCTTTTCGTACTAGGGTTTGGGCTGACTATATTAATGGATGAGATTTCCATTATGTGGTCAACGACGTTGAATAAGAAAAGGAGAAAAAGCTGCGCAGAAAAGAGAAGAAGGAGAAGAAGCCTACGAGTCTTAGAGGGTTGAGTTCGTGAGTTACAGTGGTAGAAGTGTTTCAAGACTAGGTGGGAAGTCTAGGGTTTGGATCCATGCTACACTTGTAAACGAACAAGAAATTAATAAGATAAGTATACTTCTTCTAAATCCTCTCAAGCGAGAAGCTTGAAGGTAGTGGTTTTTCTTTGATTAGCTAGTTTTGCTGATTGGAGTTTCTACTATATATCGTGAGTTCGTTCTTTATCTTTTCTGCTATATTATTTCCGTTGTGCCTTCTGTGGGAACAAAGCTTTTGTTCCCTCAGACGTAACTCTAACGATTCAACATCTCCTATGATCTCCAAAACAGCTCAAACACCTCCAAAAACACCAAACTTCACCCCCAAACGCCATGCACATGAATGTGTCTAAATCTACCCGAATGACACCAATAAACCCTCTAATGACTCTTACTTAAGCCCTACAAAGTAGTGTTTATCAAACTCCCCCATGCTTAGACCTTTGCTCGTCCTCGAGTAAACTAATAAAGAGTCTACTCCTCCAATGCAGCACCCAAGGTCTCAGGAAGCATATCCTCCAACTAAGAGTCACCTAACCCATGCCAAGCTCCTGGCACCAAACTCATCCACAACTCAACAAGCTTAAGGGGCAAGCAAAGTACTTCCTCCAAGCTCAACCCGGACATCCAATAGTGTGAGTAACCTCTAATCCTAGCCTCCATCTATGACTCGTTATGTCTCCCAAAGTGACCTACCCGACAATCCTTCTTTGACTCCTCTTCTTATGACACCTCGCCAAGAATAATGAGAAATCCTAAAATCACTCTTCTTCTTTTTCGCTCATTTTGCCAAGGCGCCCTTTCGGGTTTTCACCAAGCCACTCATATTTTTTCATAGATGTGCTCACATAAGCTCACGTCACTCTTGACCAATTATTACCCCAGCCTAATGCTGGTCCAAGCCACCTGCTTATTACCTAGGCCGCCCTTTCGGGTTTTCGACATATCCCAGGATTTCTATTTAAGCCTTTTTTCAAATTTTTGGCTCTTTTCATTTTTTTCTTCTTCTCAACGACATAGCAAGTATAAAATCATCCCCCATGCTTAAACATTGCATTGTCCTCAATGTAATGAAAGACAAAAGAATAGAAGCATAGGGAAGAGCAAAAAAAAAATAACTCACAGACGCCGCTGAGTTGGCTTGGACACGTACGTTGTTGCTGGCGGTATATTCATGAAAGCTCATGTCTCTGGTGTTGAGCGGGAGTCTTCTTCTACCGTGCAACCATAGGGAACCACTTTGGTGGGTAGTGGTAAAACAATGATATCGGGGTTGCACGGCCTTCTAGGAACACAAAAAATGGGCCCAGATGTCATTATGGTGTAGGCCCTGGTGTTCCTCCTCTCCAGCTGTCGACTGTAGGGCCATCATCATTGCCAAATAATGTGTGGGGCGAATGTCTCCTCCTTGACAACATGATGCGCACCTTCTTCATGGAAAACTCCGAACAACTGGCCTACGGTAGAACTCTTTTTTGTTGTTTTTTCGATTTTTTTTTACTCCTCGTTTAAGGTTTTTTCGGGGCCATTTATTTTTTTTATTTTTTAGAACAAGCAGAAATTAAAGGGTGCCCACCGCGGGGTGCGGTGGGCTGCCCACCGCGGGGTGCGGTGGGCTGCCCACCGCGGGGTGCGGTGGGCTGCCCACCGCGGGGTGCGGTGGGCTGCTCACCGCAGGGTGCGGTGAGCTCTCCAGAACCTCATTTTGCTCATTTTCTTATGTACCTGCGTGTTAGTGCACATGCGAAACGAAACAGAAGCAAAAACAAACTACCTAGCTATGCGATGAAATCTCAAAGATAAAAGAAAGAAGGAAAAACGATACCTCGGGTTGCCTCCCGAGCAGCGCCTTAGTTAATGTTGTTGGCTCGACATACTACTCGAACAACCTTAATCCACAGCATCGGGTTCCTTAGGTACCCTCTCATTCAGCACCTCCTTCCTGAACCAATCATGGAAAGGTTTGAACCTTAGACCATTCCTCTTTTTCAACGGCTCATCCACCTTGGCCTTCGTAGTCGCCTTCCCCCATACTTAGATCGATCAGGGGGGTGTTTAACTTCAACTTCAGGGGCCTGCACCATAGAGGGAACGAGCTTCTCGCTCGGAGTTAGCACAGTGGAGCCAATGCCCAAAAGAGAAGTAGGAGACTCACCCTTCTCATCCAATGAAGCCGTGATTTCCTGTAGGTTAGAAGATACAGTAATACCGACAGGCAAGTCAACTATGGAATCCTCTATTATAGGTTGCAATTCATCCAAAGGGTTAGGACTCATTACATCAACAAAGTTTAAAGAGGTGTTAATGACAGGTTTCATATCATATATGTTATATTCAACTCCATCCCCATCAAGTTCCATAGTTAATTTCCCACTTCTGACATCAATTGTGGTATTTGCGGTTTTCATGAATGGTCTACCTAACAACATATGTGCACCTGTACCACCACCCATATCAAGCACATAAAAATCAGTGGGAAAAATCAGCGTATCTACCATAACAAGGACATCCTCAACAACCCCTTTCGGATAGACATTGGTTCCATCAGCTAATTGAATAACTAGTCTAGTGTCCTGTAGTGGTGGCAGACCAAGGGACTCATAGAACGACAATGGTAAGACATTAATAGTAGCACCAAGATCTAGCATAGCCTTATCAATCTTTGTCTCACCAATGATGCAAGGGATAGAGAACATACCTGGATCACTGCACTTCTTGGGCAAACACTTTTGAAATACAACAGATACTTGCTCGCTCACCTGGACCTGCTTCTTTTTCTTCTGCTTCTGGTTCCTCTTGATCGTGCAGAGCTCCTTCAGGAACCGAGCATACTTGGGAATGCTTTTAACAAGTTTGAGAAAAGGGATGTTAACCTCATACTTGCTGAAAGTTTCAAAGAGGTCCTTGTCGTCGACTACCCTTCTCTCTTTGAGCGCCTCTAGGAATGGGGTGGGTGGCTTTTCGGAACCAAGAGGAGGAAAGTATGGACGAACGTAGGTGTCCATATAAGGCTCATCAACTGCTCCAGAAGGTTGCCGCGGGGTGCGGCCAGACTCTACCGCGGGGTGCGGTAAACTACCAGACAATTCCCGAGAAATAGCGTCACCACGGGGTGCGGTGGATTCCACCGCGGGGTGCGGCGGTCTTGACAGATCACTTTGTTCCTCCTCATTCTCACCGCTGGGTGCGGTCAGAATCTGCCTCCGGGTGCGGTTCTCTTCCAGAGTCTCCTCTTTTCCTGAATCGTCATTCTCAGCACTAGGAGCGACAAACGATTGCTTTCCACTTCGGAGGGTTACAGCACTAACATTTGCCCGTGGGTTAACTACCGTTTGAGATGGTAGATTTCCCGACATCTTTGCGTCGATCCTCGTGATGGCTTCATCCATTTGGCTCATATGCGTCTCCAAATTCTTTATGCTTGACCCCGTAGCTTGAACATGAGTAGTGAAATGTTTCGTCAAAGCTTGGAGCATATCTTCAGTTGAAGCAGACACATCAGGTTATGGATCTTGCGACCTTTGTAGAAATTGAGGTCTTGGTTGTTGTTGTTGTTGAAACTGAGGCTGTTGTTGTTGATTCGGTTGATCCCTCCATCTGAAATTCGGGTGGTCTCTCCACCCCGGATTATAAGTGCTAGAGTACGGATCGTTCCGAGGTCTTGGAGGTCCATAACCCCCTATATGGTTCACCTCAGCATTCAGATTATCTTGCAATTGAGGACATGCATCGGTGGGGTGGAATTGATCAACACAAATCCCACATGCTTTGAGTTGTTGAGGAGTTCCTTGCAGCGTTAATCTCCTCACCATGTCCTTCAATTCGACAATCTCGCTTGCTAGCTCTGAGCGATTGGAGTTCACAGCATTGAATCCTCTCTTGGTAGAAGTTCTACCGAAATTTCTTGTCCCCTCTGCCATCTCCTGAATCTTTTCCATGGCTGCCCCCGGAGTTGTGTTAAGAATGTTGCCACCACATGCAGCGTCAACAATCCTTCTTTTATTGTCCAGCAGACCATTGTAAAGATGAAGCACTAGATCTTGATTTGTGTACCCGTGGAATGGGCAGCTTGAGCAAAGTCTCTTGAACCTCTCATAATACTCATATAGAGTCTCGTCCTCCTCTTGCTCAATGTTGCTTATAGCCTTCTTCAAGCTATTCGCCTTCTTGGCGGTAAAGTATTTTTCAAGAAAGGCCTTGTGAAGCTTGTTCCACGTGTCTATACTTCCAGTGGGTAGATGGTAGTACCAATCATCAGCTGCGTCTTTGAGGGTGAACCCGAAAGCTCTCATCTTGATTTGCTCCTCAGTGACATTCGCCAGTTTCATGCTCATGCATACAGTGTGGAATTTACCCATATGCTTGATTGGGTCCTCTCCAGCCAGCCCATGGAAAGTTGGGAGCAAATGAATCAGCCCCGGCTTCAGTTCAAAGTTTACGCCCGCTCCTATAGCAGGGATAGTCACAGCCAAAGGTTGCTGTTGCAGGTCGGGCGCAGTCAACTATCTCAACGTTCTATCCGCGTCACCCATCTCAAATGCAAGGTTGTCAAAAACCAAAGTACGGTTCACTCTGCGATCCTGGGACAAAGTTCTCTCAATCTCTGGATCAAAATCAAGAAGAGGTGAATTAGTAGCACGAGTGTGGACCATAAGATAGGTCCACACCAAGGTTGGTAACAAACAAACCACAAAAACAAAAAATTTGACTCCCCGGCAATGACGCCAAATTTGACAGGGCTTAAAGTCGTATGCCTAATCAAAGAAATCCTAAAGTACCTACTAAACAGAGTATAGCAAGCAAGTCAGGGTCGATCCCACAGAGAGTCAGGTTATCTATTCTTGTAATTCACGTCACCAACTAGGAACTAGGAGGGGGTTTGTAGAAATCTCGAAACAAAGTAACAAGTAAGCAAGTATATGAAGAGGAAAAGCGCCACACTTAACAAAGATCCACACAATAAGAGAATGGTCGATCACGAAATTCTATCAATCTCAAGTTCTTAACTTTCCTATAGTTGTTCTTATCCTGATCTTAGATAACTATTAGTTCTACCAGCCCTAATAGTACTTATTACTAAATCAAATTCGAAAACCTTCAAGACTCAATAAAGCAATAGCAATCAAACAAGGATTCAACAAAGATACATGCAATAGAAACAACCCGTTACTATAAGCATACAATTAACTATCTCTCACGATGAACACTCGCAACCCGCTTATGTAAATCGTGCTTGCCACTAGATATGCAACCCGAACTCGGAATCACAAGTCCTAAAAATCAGGAAGATATCAATAGACCTAGGTAGCTACTCTAGATAAATCAACATAAACCAATAGACAATCAAGCACAAGAGAATTAATCCAACTAGATAGGAAATCGAACAAGAGTAGAAAACTCACAACCAATCAATTGCTGGCTTCAAACTTTCAAGTGCAACAATGGAGGTTTAGTTCTCCATTAGGGTTTGTGAGAGGAAAAATATGAAAAGTAGCAACTAGGGTAAAGAGTAGATGATGCTCTAAAAGAGTCTTAAACCTAACTTAAATACTAAAGTAATAATTCAAAAATAAAGAAAATAAAATAACAAACTAGGAAACTAAGTCTCGGAAATAAAATAGAACGAAATAAAAACTCAGAAATAAATCTCGTCAGCGCGTTGCCACCGCGGGGTGCGGTGTCCTTCATGCCGCGGGGTGCGGCAGTCTTCATTGCCCTTCAGCATCTACGACACTTCAGGCAAAACGCCATAACTTTTGATTCTCAACTCGGATTGCGCTCATATTTTGAGGACTTGTAGTAGACTTCAAGATCTAACTCCTCGAGTTGGAATCACTCCATTTGGACATCTGAGTAGAGAGAAAGAACCAATTGAATTCAGCACACTGTTCTTCTACTCTTCTCTTCACTTCCTTTGCGTCTTTTACTGGTGGCTTCTTCCTCAGTGTCTCCTATGATCTCCAAAACAGCTCAAACACCTCCAAAAACACCAAACTTCGCCCCCAAACGCCATGCACATGAATGTGTCTAAATCTACCCGAATGACATCAATAAACCCTCTAATGACTCTTACTTAAGCCCTACAAAGTAGTGCTTATCACTCAACTAGTTGCCCACTTGGCGGTCATTTCCTTTTGTTGCTCACATACGCAGATGCTTCGTTTGGTCTGACTGATTCAGTAAAGCATGCATGTTTTCATCTACTCTATGATCGATGCATACATTTTCTATACACCAACTTAGCGCGCTTGTGTGTTTTCTTCCCTTTCTTTTTTGCCTTATGTAATGTGCAGCTTCTTACAAATTAGAATCTGACCCGTATTTTCTACTAAAAAAATGAAACTGACCCATATCTATAAGTGATGACTCATGGCCAGTCTTGACTTAGAGGGTCTTAGAGGAGGTTGTGTTTTGACTCACCCACATGCAAGGAATGTTGCATGCTTATCCTTAGTTTCAATATTATAACTTTTAATTAGTGGCAGTCTGTGAGACTGAAAGTATATGTTTTTACTATTTTTAGTATTTCTTAGCTAGACTTTAATCTTTACTTTATTTAATCATTTTTAGACTTAGTATTAGTTTATGAGAGGGTTAGGGCCAGCCATGTCATGGTGCGTGTCATCTCTCTCTTGCTCTTTGTGTTTTACCTATTTAAACTCTATTCTTGTTTAATGAAAATTAGATTGAGATTGAGGAATAAGTTGGATAAGTTATTCTTTGGTCATTCAGTCCAAAAAGACTCTTATCTTGTTTTAATCAAATATTCAAACCCCCAAGCAAATCGTGTTCAACAACAACATCAATCAGATCCATAATCCTCTCGTGGATTTCTCGTTTCCAGCATTGCGTCCTGAATTAGGACACCGAGCCATCTGGAGTTCTACTCGTGCGTTCTGGCTGAATAGTGGAGGTGTCAAATTAGACTTCTTGATCTTGATTCTCGCGTTAGAATCACTTGATTTGGAGATCTGCATAAAAATATATACTTCGCCAAAGACGGAATTGAAAACATAGATCTCTTGCACGCCAAGACAAGGTCTTTCTCTTCAAGATTGTGGGCAACCAAGTGATTTCACATCAAGTGGTATAAGATTACTAGGTTGACACAATTAATTCTTGTTTATGATCATTCAAGTCTTCAAAATTTTCATCTTTTAGAATCTTCTTGATCGATCCCCCATCCAGCCGATCTAGGTTCTTGTTTTTTTATTTTCCTTGCGTTTTCTTGACCCAAACCCACCACCACCGCACCACCACCACTCGACCACCCCATGGACCACCATGTTACCACTACCACCACACCTTCCACCACCCCAACTATGCACCACACCCGAGGCCTTACTCATTGTAATGGCTTTAGGGTAGCATTGAAGATAACATGGTCACAACTCAATGCTTGATCAAATTCAACTTAGGTGAATACCATGATGAGGTACGTTGTGTTATCATCAACATGGAGTACACACATGCTACTTGGTAGGCCCTAGCAATTCGATCGTCGGGCTAGCCATGATTGCTTCAGAAACCGGTATATCTTCAAGCACAAATGGAAGAGGCACTCGCTCATTCCACTCATGCCACAAGAGGTTCTGGTGGACCGGGAGTACCGTGACAGGGCCTTGGCTGAGAAGGCGGCCCAAGAGGCCAAGGAAGTGGCCGCGCGATGGGCGTAAACAAGGTCCACCTCGACGAGCGATGATGGGAATGACCTGAAAGACAACGAACACATGGGGCCCAAGGTTGCCCTTTGCAGCCTCTAAGAGGAGATTAGGGACCACGAGGATGACCATATCCAGTCCATAGAGGGTCCACATGAGGCTACAGCTGTGCGCGCTGCACACACCACTTTGGCGCTGCTAGCTGAGCCCAATAAGGAGACCACCTTGAACAAGCCTTACACTTTGACAAAGGATGCTGCAAAGGGGTCTAAGGAACCTCATTTGGGTCCTAAAGGAGCCCGACACCAGACCGCTTCGGTCCCATTCGAGGGAAATTGTGAGACATGCACTCCTCTTAGCCATTCTCTCCATGTACATCATGCAATCAAAGGGAGCAAATTCTTTTATTTTTACTCTTTCACAAGGCTTCTTTCTTACGTGTTTATGACAATTTCCCCTTAACCACTTATCGCAAGTTTTTGGAAGATATCTTTCTTTGTGTGCTCTTTGTGTCTTATAGGTCTATGTAATACCCCTCATTTTTATAAGGGCATTTTGGGTAAATTTCCCAACTCTCGTACTGTAGTCGGATCATTTTCAGAGAAGTTCAGACATTCTGTAATACGCTTGATCTCTGTAATAATTCCTTGAGTGGTATAAAATACATTCGATGTATTTTTGGGGCTTAGAATATTTGTTCGGATACAAATATAATTAACCCGGGGTTTAAAACCCATGCCTAACCTTTTCCCGGGCAAAAAGACGCGAAATGGCCTTCACCGCCATGAGACCGGCGACGCCATCGCGGTGAATTTTCCACCATCGCGGAAAATCTCAAGCGCCGCACGATAGACTTTTTCTTCTCCGCCGGACCTCGAAGGCTGGGTCGCCGTTCTTCGTCTGCAGCCGTCCCATCTGGTCGGGGTGACACTACTGCTTGTTTGGACTATAAAAGGAGGAAGATCTGGAGGGTTGAAGGGCACCCCAACCCGGAATCTCTCTCTCCCTCTCGATTCTCTTGCTCGCCGGAAGATTCAAGCCTCGCCGGATTTTCGAGGAGTCGCCGGAGCTTCTGCCTTTGGTTGTAGCAGTCCTGGAGTTGTGCTTGGGAGGTGCAAGGCAGCCCTCGTCCGAGATGTCATCGCCGTCGTCATGAGGAGTCGAAGCCTTCGCCGTTGGGGCCTCGTCGAGTCGTCGCCGGAGCTTAAAAGCCTCGCCAGAGTTCTTGGTAGCCGCCGTGTGCAGCCGGGAGGAGGGTGGTGTTGCGTAGGTGTCCGGGAGCGAGAACCCGAGCTCCTCGCCATCGTCGCCGGTCTCCGCCATCGGGGTCGAGCTCGGTGCCGCTTGCGTTTTGGCTTGGCTGTTCACGGGAGGAAGAAGAAGGGGGGGGGGGGGGGGGCTTGCCAGCTCTTGTTGGGCCGAGAAGCCCATTAGTCATTTCTGTCCAGATTTAACCCCGAGTTCGATCGAGCAGTATAATTTCGACCCACTTTTATCCGTATCTCTCTTTAAGAAAAAATCAATTAACATTTTTATGATTTATAAATCATAAAAATTTATTGAATTTAAGTATTTGAGTTCGTAAAAATAAATTAATTGATATTAATTATTTTGTCGGTTTATACCGTTATCTGTCGGATCGCGCGTGGACTCGTAGCCTGGCTAGAGCTATCGAAAGCATAGGCCATACTCCCGGAAAGGAGATCATTAGTAGTCGTCTCGTCTAGACTAAGGCAAGTGGCGGTTCGCTCTTGCTTAATCATTCCATGTTCCGTTGATTATCAATTAATCCTGATTGTTAATTAAATTGGAGTGAACTGTTATTACGTTTGGGAACAGATTATATAATAATGTGATTAAAATGTGATATTATAGTAGGTTGTATATATTGCTAGAAACAACGCTATTATACCTGTTTATGACCGTAATGGTTTTGTTGTGGATTTAAATGTGAACTTTAATGCTAGAATAGCACGAGTATTCGTAGGAACACTATTCCTTATAAGGATAGTCGTTTATTTATAATTCTCTTCTGGTAATGACCCATTGCTTCTTATCCATCTATAAGGATCTGAAGTGTTAAGCACCTTGCTAGTGCAATTTGGGTGGACGTAATGTCACCCTGTGTATTAAACGTTCGTAGTTACTCGGAATCATAAAGGTTCGTAGTTACTCGAAATAATATTAAAGGCTTTAACAGTAATATTCATTTTGTAATTAAATAAGATAAGTGCGGTTAAGCACATAATTAATGAACCTTGGGCGAGAAGTACAACATGGAAACTCGTCTGGGCTTCGATTAAAGTAAGTCCTCCTTCCAAATCTGAAATCGCATTACGCGGTGAGGTTGGTCGTGGACCCAAATGATCAAGTCGTTTTTAAAACGCTTGTATGAAATTATAATGTTCCCAAACATTCGTCATAATGTCCCGTAAGACTCAATTCCTTTGGAGTCTTATTTCCAGTGCATATCTTAATAATAAATCATTTCGTGAAAGTACTGGGTTATATATCGTTCCTTCGGTTATTATTCAAGGAACAATGATAGTAAACAGTTACAATCACTCGAACCATTATGTTTTCACCCTTGCATAGTCTTTCATTAGACTAACCAACCGAGTTTTATTCCTTGCATGGTTGGCTGGTGTCATCCGTTCTATACGGCACATCAGTGGTTGTTTCCGAAGTCAAAGTAACCAGTTGAAGAAGAAGAGGCTTGCAGTTGCAGATTTAAGTGTCGGTATTTCAAGATCGTTAAGTATTACTTTAATATGTATTTTATAACCTAGTAAGGTATTAGGTTTATTCTTAAAGTCTTCCGCTGTATTATCACTCTGTTGTAAAATCATCTCCTCGTTTGATGAGAGATCTTTTAATAAAAGGTTGAGTTTCATATGTAAATGTCTTCCGCTGTTTAATCTTTCATTTAATATATTTACGTATTTAAGTTTAATTGTTCCGATTAAAGCCTGGGGTGACTTTAGACGGTAATGTCTAAGGTCACTAGCGTGTGACACTACCGGTATAAATCGGGGGTGTTACAATTATGGTATCAGAGCCAAGTTTTAAAAAATTTGGCCTATTGTTAGGTTTGAGATTTTTTTTAAAAAGTAATAATAATTTCGAACCTATTTTCGACCTATTTCCTAATAAAAAGAATTTTGAGGATTTAACTGTTGGATTTACAAGTTTTATCTACTCCTTGGAATTCAAAATAATGTTTTAGCTATTAGAACTTTGAAAGCTATTCATAATTGGTTTATAAAATGTCATGTTATAAGCGATTAAATTGAGTTTATGATTGTAACTTTAAAAGTGCAAATTTTTTGTAAAGAGTTTTGTGATAATCGTATCACAAGTTTGCAAAACTAAACTGTATAAATAATTATTTATATAGGGTTTAAAGGTATAAAGTATAAAGTTTGAAAGCATCAGTTTAAGTATATAAAGTTTAAAGGTATAAAGTTTAAAAGTATAAAGTTTATTAATAAGTGGTTTCAAACTTCTGCAAGCTTCAAGTGTTACTTATTCCTTAGATCCATTCTTAGGGATAGTGTCTCTTCTTAGGTTTAATGTCATTTAAATGTTGACATTTCTCCTAGAATAGCCATTCTCAAGTAACGAGAAGAAGATCATTTCCGTGGTTAACAGTGGAGGGATAGTCAGACTAATATAAAGTTATTAGTTTGGACCCTTATAATCTGTATCATAACGTATTTGACTAAAGTGTCATGATCAAGTTGGAAAAGTTCTAAATTAACATTATGACTCACCAACGGATGGTAAACACAAGAAACACAGCCCGTGCTGGTGCAGAACCGAGTAATAACCCAAGGTTGAATCTGAGGAACCCTAATCGAGTAGTTGTATTTCTGTTAAGCCTTTTCTTAAGAACAAGGAGCGACGACTTGTGTCGATAATCTCCATAGTTTCGTAATCTATTTGTTCGACTTTCTGTCAGTTGCCTTAATGTAATGTTTCGAGTAAATAAAGAAGTGTTTTCTTCGTTTCAGAAATTACTAAATTCGCTATTGTTACAAATCGTTCATACGAAAGCCCGTAAGTGCCGGAAACAGTATATGTCATGTGTGGATAAAGACTGTCGGACTTATAGAGAATGGTAACGTATGAAACCTAGATGTCCGTTCCCTACATGGTTAACCCCAGGGTCGACTCTATTACCTAAATCTAAATCCATTCCTAAAATTCTTCTTCATTCCTGGAGTTATGTCGCATCAGTATGGCATTAATTGCTTTCTTAGCTAAAGTTGGCGAGCGTTATCTCATACGCTGAGTTCTTCCGAAATTTCTTAAGGTGTAGGAATGAATGTGTGGAGTTAATGCTCTTGGAGATTAAGAGTTATCTCTCATATATGTACCATGGACATTGGTTTTGATACAAGCGTATAGGCGTGGACTCATCACTAGTGGAAAAAATCCTTATAGAGGCGGGCCTTTGGACACTTATTGAGGCGAACACCGTTCGCTTCAACTAAGGGGGCTGCAACAAGTAGGGACACTTTTTGAGGCGGGCATTTTACGCCTCTAAAAGGACCTTATTGAGGCGGGCCTCCGAAGCCCGCCTCAATAAGTCCCTCACTTTGGCGCCAAAATGAGGGACTTGTTGAGGCGGGCTTCGGAGGCCCGCCTCAACAAGTAGACGCTGACTCGGCCCAGAACTTGGCCGAGTCAGCGTCTATGTACTTATAGAGGCGGACATACAAGTCCGCCTCTATAAGTCCCTTCTTTTCTTTCGGATGTTTTTTGGATTTATGATGCACCATACACACATTGCAGAATAGGTTCCTGATTTTATTCACAGAATAATATACAACCAACAACAGATTTTATCAGAGTACAGTCAGGTTCTCAACTACAGTTTACATGACAAGTAAAAACAAGTTCAATTCGATAATAAATACTTCGATGTAAAATACTGTGCCCATTGCTCACGAACAACATCCATTTCTTCATAAGTATATGATGTCTTCCTCTTAGGATATAGCTTCATAAAAAACACAGAAATTATTGACAAAAAACACAAATACTATCAATATATAGTTAGTTAAGTTACATACCTTATCTAGTCGGTCATTAGCGTCATAGAGTCCCGTGACTATATCTAACATGAACTTCATGACATAATAGCCACACTCGGTTCCACCGCTTTGTTGAGCGCACTAATTACACAACATAAGGGGGCTGTCTTAGATACAAGGCCTTTGATTATAAATAAACAAACCTAAAGCGTATAAAATGATATATGTACCTCTATATTACAGACTCTCAACGTCTTACGTTTTCCTATTAATTTCTCGCACTTCCCACCTTGATACTTATACACTTGAAATGCCCTAGAAAATCAACATAATACACTCATGAAACTGATATTGTTAATATTCCAAAAAAAACTAATTCGTAACCAAACATGGTAATCTTGTTTGAAACCACGACGAAATAAATGATCCTCAATCTCATCAATATCATCTAACCGCCTTATATTCTTACAATCACGGCATGGACAATAGATTTTTTTGGCTTTCGTACTCCGTTGGTGTGCTAAAGCACATCTAATAAACTCCTCAACCCCACTCAAGTATTGTGTCGTAGTATGGTCACCGTACATCCAAGGACGACTCAATTCTAGTAATACATGCAAAATAACATGCAAGGAAGATTAAATACTCATTTCTAGTAACTATCCCGCCAAGGGCCTAAATAGATAATAATACACAACCAAGCAAGAAAAAATACAAACTCAACTATCCCGCCAAGGGCCTAAATTATGAATTCTATCCCGCCAAGGGCCTAAGGAATTAGGGTAGAAATCTGAAATATTAATACCTGACTTGGCTTCGAGTGCGTTGAAGGGAGCTCGTTTTGGTGAAACCTCGAGTGTGTTGTTGATACTTGTTGAAGGGAGTATTAGAGGGAGCTCGGAGAAGGGAGATGAAGTTGGAGCTCGGGAAGACGGAGCTCGGCGAAGACGGAGGAGAATGTCAAAAGAATTTATGTATATAATGACAATTTCTACCTTGCCACAGATAGCACAATGACGCCAACCAGTTTCATCCCCATGGAATGCATCACAGAATGCTTGCTGCTCATAAGCAGACCTAGCATGAAGCAAAAGCTCAATGTCATTTAGCATATAGTTCAACTGCCACCAAATTTCACTTCAATTCCAGAGCTATCTTGCATATGTAATTCAGAGCCTTATAACCTTAATGATAATGAAATACCTAGTCCTCCTGCTACTGTTCAAATCACATAGTATATTGTGAGAGATGCAATTAGATCTTATCTCCCAGCTTAGTTTTGCCGGATAGATACCACCAACTCAGACTAAATAACACACAAGCCAAATCTCAAAGTAATTACCCGCAGTTGAAGGGAGCTCGTTTTGAGAGATGCAAACAACACGAATCATACAAACTTACACTTCAAATCTCAAAGTAACAAAAAAATTCATTACAGTACAAGAAACCACCAACTCTCATATCCAAAACAGGTCCACATAAATAAATTAAAACTGTGATTACCCGCAGTTGAAGGGAGCTCGTTTTGGTGAAACCTCGAGTGCATTGTTGATACTTGTTGAAGGGAGTATTAGAGGGAGCTCGGCGAAGGGAGATGAAGTCAGAGCTCGGGAAGACGGAGCTCGGCGACGAACGAATTGAAGACGAAGAGCAAAATGAAACCTCGCGCAGCTGTTTTTTTTTTAAGGGTTGAGCTTATAGAGGCGGGCCTAACACGCCCGCCTCTATAAGTATTATAGTAATGGTCTAATAGAGGCGGGCCTTACATGCCCGCCTCTATTGGACATACTTGTTGAGGCGGGCTTTAAGAGGCCCGCCTCAACAAGCTTTAATTGAGGCGGTCTACTTGTCCCGCCTCAATTAGTTAGCATTAGATGCGGGCCTTACCCTGGCCCGCCTCTAATACTTTAGTGGGAAATGTTTTTTCGGATACTTGTTGAGGCGTATATTAATTTTCCCGCCTCAAAAACCAAAAAAAGTGATTGCCGAAGTCGTTGTTGAGGCGTTTTGAACTATGTACGCCTCTAAAAGGGAGCCTCAAAAAGTGTTTTTTCCACTAGTGCATGCAACGTCCAGAACACCTAGTTGTGAGTTCATGCTGTATGCATTGATGTGCATAGATTAAGAGGGATAGTTCATAGGGAGCTCGTTTCCTCTATTATGATCTTGAGTAAGACCTTAGAGTCCAGAGTTATGGTTATGAGATCTATAAGTGGGTACGACCAGTGTAGAACCAATGGTTAAAGTTTGCTTTTAAGTGAGCAAAGTCGTAGGTATTATTTTGGAAAATCTAATCGAAGTTCGTTTTGAGGTTTCATAAGGAAACGATATGATTAAGTCTTGGATGGATAGTAGATTGTGTGAGGAAAATAAGGATCTTAAGTTAGAAATAAGTTATTGGAGACAATTAAACAAAATTTTGGGCTGTGAGTCAAGTAATAGACGTCTGAGCCAAATCTAATTGGGCCAAATTATTGAAATTGGTAAGTGGTACTTTCAGAGGAGAAAGAATTATGATACTTGGGAAATTACAAGGTTTGATATTGGGATTCGAGGTGAGTGAGTCATCTATAAGGCTTATGGACAACTCTTTTTGGAAGAAATTAAGTGTAAAGCTATCGTGTTGGGAGTAGGCCACTTAAATGTGGAGATTACAATTTAAGGATAGGTTATGTTGATGATTCCGATAAACTAAAGGATTTAATAAATAGATTTGTCATATGTGTGCTTAAGGAATATGGTAACAAATGTTATTCGTATATATCTATTAAAGGATTAGGACATAAGTGATTGACTTTGTTAATAATGAATCATTTAGCAATATGATACTTTGAGGAAAAATGAGTAAGATCTCATATAATTTGTTTGGGGAACATATGAATAAATGTTGTGATTATTCTTGGAGAAAGTTAAGGAATCTTAAAGGATTTAAATTAGAGATTGCTTAAAGGAATACGTTAAATTATTTGTGTAAGGAGTTAATGTGTGAACCTTGGGATTGTTTATATAAAGAAATTGGAAGAGAAATGTGTATTCTCATGCTTAAAATATAGCAAGTCTGTTGCAATAATTTGGAGGGTACTACCATAAGGTAATTATGACCTTGTGGATGTAGCCACGAGTTGCTACAGGTATAACATATGGAGATATGTGGGATAATGGTGTGATTAAGGAGACAGATCGATTCCTAGGAAAAATGTCATTTATGAAGAGATTAAGAATATTAAGTTCGGGAAATAAGGTTGGTAGTGGGACCGTTTCCTTTCGTTAGCAATGCTAGTTTCGGGGTCGAAACTATTTTAAGGGGGTAGTGATGTAACGCCTCATTTTTTTTGGATATTCGGCCAAGTTTCGGGGTCGAAACTTCTTGTAAGGGGGAAGTGATGTAATACCCCTCATTTTTGTAAGGGCATTTTGGGTAAATTTCCCAACTCTCGTACTGTAGTCGGATCATTTTCAGAGAAGTTCAGACATTCTGTAATACACTTGATCTCTGTAATAATTCCTTGAGTGGTATAAAATACATTCGACGTATTTTTGGGGCTTAGAATATTTGTTCGGATACAAATATAATTAACCTGGGGTTTCAAACCCATGCCCAACCTTTTCCCGGGCCAAAAGACGCGAAATGGCCTTCACGGTGAATTTTCCGCCATCGCGGAAAATCTCAGGCGCCGCACGACATACTTTTTCTTCTCTGCCGGACCTCGAAGGTCAGGTCGCCGTTCTTCGTCTACAGCCGTCCCATCTGGTCGGGGTGACACTCCTGCTTGTTTGGACTATAAAAGGAGGAAGATCTGGAGGGTTGAAGGGCACCCCAACCCGGAATCTCTTTCTCCCTCTCGATTCTCTTGCTCGCCGGAAGATTCAAGCCTCGCCGGATTTTTGAGGAGTCACCGGAGCTTCCGCCTTTGGTTGTAGCAGTCCCGGAGTTGTGCTTGGGAGGTGCAAGGCAGCCCTCGTCCGAGTTGTCGTCGCCGTCGTCGTGAGGAGTCGAAGCCTTCGCCGTTGGGGCCTCGTCGAGTCGTCGTCGGAGCTTGCAAGCCTCGCTGGAGTTCTTGGTCGCCGCCGTGTGCAGTCGGGAGGAGGGTGGTGCTGCGCATGTGTCCGGGAGCGAGAACCCGAGCTCCCCGCCATCGTCGTCGGTCTCCGCCATCGGGGACGAGCTCGGTGCCGCTCGCGTTTTGGCTTGGCTGTTCGCGGGAGGAAGAAGAAGGGGGGGGGGCTTGCCAGCTCTTGTTGGGCCGAGTGTAACACCCCCAAAACTTAACCCTTTTGGAAAGGTATTACCGCCAGTGACCCCAGTGTTCCTTACCGAGATCACCCAAGGCTTTACCGTTTAAATACAATTTATGAAATACAAATGATACATAATGATCAAAGCATTCAATTCCAAACATAACATTGTCAAGGAAACAAGAGTTACGGGATTACAACCCAATCCCGAATAGGCTAACACAGAGTTTAAACCAAATACAGCGGAAGTCTTAGAATGTACATTACAACCAAAGTCATTGTCCAAAAGATCTCAACCTGATTAACGAAATAACTCAAACGTTCGAAAACCACCGTCGACTCCATAGTCCTTCTATCCTTCTGAGCTACTTTCTAACTAATGTGCCGAATCGAACGGATGACACTAGCCCACATGCGGAGAACAAAGTTCATGGGTTAGTCTACTTGAATAGACTAGCAATGGTACAAAGCAGAATGGTTCGAAGCAGTCGTATTAGGTTAGACTCATCGCTTCTCGAATAACAACCGATGACGATAGTCAACCATCATACTCCTACTGGAATAAACAAGAGGTATGCACAAGAGAAGATTCTGGAAGACTGAATCTTCACAGAAATCGACTCGAAAGAAGACTCCAACGGAAATGAGTCTTTAAGGAATTATGACAAATCTGAAAAGTTTACAGAATCAAACAATAATGATTTAAAACTTGACTGAGATGCTTCGGTTCACGACCAACCTCACCGCATACAGCGAGTCCAGATTGGAAAGAGAACGTACTACGATCAAAGTCGAGACGAGTTTTCCTAGCTGCACTATAACTTAGCTGCACTACTCGCCGAGGGTTTATTAATTATGTGCATCGAGTAGCACTTATCTGATTTATATTACAAACCACACATCACATTATTAGACTTTTACATGTGTACCCCATCATTGGGACGACACATCTTAGTATACGTTTCGTCGAGAGTGACGTACACCGGAAGGTTTGTGACACCAGC
The DNA here is from genome assembly GCA_027886185.1 of Rheum nobile. NCBI lineage: Eukaryota > Viridiplantae > Streptophyta > Magnoliopsida > Caryophyllales > Polygonaceae > Rheum > Rheum nobile. Next base: position 1,469,362 of record WOAB01000789.1, on the reverse strand, counting down.
TAAGTGTCCTGTCTCTACACACTTGTGAAAGAGACTGATCATGATCTTAGAATAGTACCAGATAGGGATGAGCCACCCCGATACCAGGTTATAAAGAAACGACCGGACAAAGTCCGAGTACATTCCTAACTAACAGTGCTAACCACACAGATACAACACAATAACAGTTACATGATAAATCCACATAAAGGCCCGAAAGGCGATCACAGATAATAGCGTTGTTCTAACAGATATACAACCTATTATATGATTTTCAAAATGGTTTATAAATCACTTTCAGATGAACACAGTAATAATCGTTCCAAATTAATTAATCAATTGAAATAACTGATAATCAATGTAAATATGGAAACGATGAGCAAGAGCGAACCGCCACTTGCCTTAATCCGCAGAATAGAAACAAGCCTAACGACAACGACGGGATTCCGGGCTCGACACGGGTATAGCTCCGATAGCACAACGAACTTCGAGTCGACCCATAAAAGGAACCCTAAGTTAGATCTGACATAACAACAGTACGAATCTAAAAACGGCGAAAGAAATCGAAAGGAAAGACGCCACGACGACAACCAACCAAGCCAAAGCCACGAAGGCATTTTGGGCACTGGCGGCGGTCACTGTTCTTGGCGGCGGTCGCCACAGTTCATCACGGCGGGCGCCGTAAAGAACACGGCGGTCGCCGTGAAGAACTCCGACAACAGAACGAGAGAAAAACTCACCCAAATGATGCGCGTTTCGACCCCCTTTTTGCCTTGCCTGGGTTCCAACCTCCAAAGGCAACCAAAAGGCTTCACAAGGGCTTCTGGAAACACCACAAAACGACACCGGCAAAAGCTTTAGAATTCCGGCGAGGGCACAAACTCCGGCGAGGCGAAAATTTGGCAAAGATTCGGTGCTGGGATGGCTCAAAATCCTTCCCCCAACACCTCCTTTTATAGCCAAAGCGATGGGAGCATCATCATCACCCTAGACGAGGCCGAGCAGGGCTAGATCGGCGCGGCCAGAGCTCACCGGCGACCATTGGTTAATGACTGCTGGGTAATCACGGCGGGCGCTGCAACTTTGCCTACGGCGGGCCGCGGCGGGTGCCGTAATTATGGCGGTCGCCGTTCCTAGCCCTGGCGAGCCCAGAGTAGGAGACGATGGCCTGACACTTCAGGCCCAGCGATGGCGGGCATCGTTACTGTACGGCGGTCGCCGTTTTTGCCTTTTCCCGCCCATTCAGCTCTTGAACGAGCAAGACATTAACCCGGGATAAAAATTATCGTATGCGAACGCGTATAAACATCTGAAGCACGTCGTCTATATTTTATTTCACTGAGAAAAATATTACAGATACAGAGCACATTACAGAATGTCTCAAGCTACCTGAATTAAATCCGACGTACTAAACGGGTACTCGGGAAAATTCCAAAATTTCCAAAATAACCTTACAAAAATACGGGGTATCACATCCCCCCCCCCCCTTAAAAGAAGTTTCGACCCCGAAACTCAGGCCGAAAATAACTCGGGAAAACGCCTGAGCATATCTGACTCGGTTTCCCACGTATCCCAAGTAACTTCTTCGGTCCCTGACTTGGACCACAACACTCGTACCAACGGCACGATATTGTTGCGCAAACGCTTCTCCCGATGCTCCAAAATGTGCACGGGCAACTCTTCATAAGTACCATTAGCTTGAATCTCGATGTCCTCATAGCTAAGCACATGAGACTCATCTGGCACATACTTTCTGAGTAAAGATACGTGGAACACGTTATGCACCAGGTGAGCCGATGGCGGCAACGCCAAGCGGTACGCTAAGGTTCCCACCCTATCTAGAATCTTGAACGGTCCCACGTAGCGAGGGTTAAGCTTCCCACGCTTACCAAACCTGAAAACTCCTTTGGAAGGCGACACCTTGACGAAGACCTTGTCGCTAACCTTGAACTCGACATTCCTACGCTTCTTATTTGCGTAACATTTCTGTCGACTCTGAGCAGTCAGCATTCTCTGCCTGATCAAAGCAATATCTGCAGCTGTCCTCTCGACCAACTCTGGTCCAAGCAGAATCTTATCGGCGTTATCGTCCCAACAAATCGGAGATCCATGGCAATGCCTTCCCACTTCCACTCTGGCACATGGAGAGGTAGCAACTCACCACCTGGCCTGCGATGCTCAATCTTGACCTTCTGACAAGTCAAGCACCTAGCCACGAAGTCCGCTACATCCCACTTCATGTTTGGCCACCAAAACTTCTTCCTCAGATCCTTGTACATCTTGCTGGAGCCTGGATGCACAGAATAGGCTGAAGAATGAGCTTCCTTCATCACCAACTGACGAAGACCTTCCGTGTCGGGCACACAGATTATGTCCTGAAACCACAGCGATCCATCATCCTGAATCACGAAACTGGGAGCTTTCCCATCCATCACCTCACTGCATAACTTCACCAAGATGATGTCATCGACTTGCTTTTCCTTGATCTGATCTAGCAGTGTAGCCTGAATTTCCAGCATACTCAGGAAACATCTACGCTGATCATACAGGATTTCAATGTCGCACGACTCTTGGTTTAGCTTGGTCTGAGCAGTAAGTAGAGCAACTACAGTCTCGTGAGTTGTCTTCCGGCTCAGTGCATCGGCTACTACATTAGCCTTGCCCGGATGATACAGCAACTCCATGTCGTAGTCCTTGAGCAACTCTAGCCAGTGGCGTTGTCTCATATTTAGCTCCTTTTGAGTAAATATATACTTGATACTTTTGTGGTTAGTGAAGACTTGGCATCTTATACCGTAGAGGTAATGTCTCCAAATCTTTAGCGCAAAGACAACCGCTGCTAGTTCAAGATCATGTGTCGGATAGTTTTCTTCGTAAGTCTTGAGCTGTCTGGATGCATAAGCAATGACTTCGCCCCTCTGCATCAAAACACAACCAAGACCACACTTTGAAGCATCACTATAGACCACATAATCGTCATTCCCCTCTGGGAGTGCTAACACGGGTGCCGAGGTCAGCCGTCGTTTCAACTCCTGGAAACTGGCCTCGCACTTGTCATTCCAGACAAACTTCTTGTGGACCTTGCGGAGTAGATTGGTCATAGGTAGAGCGATCTTTGAAAATCCTTCTACGAACCTTCTATAATACCCGGCAAGCCCAAGAAAACTGCGCACCTCCTTCACGTTCTGGGGCTGTGTCCAATTAGCCACCGCTTCAATCTTTTGGGGATCAACCATAACCCCATTCTCATTGATCACGTGGCCTAAGAAAGCCACCTCTTTCATCCAGAATTCACACTTGGACAGTTTAGCATAAAGCTGATGTTGTCTAAGGATTGACAAAGCAATCCGCAGATGTTCCTCGTGGACTTCTTCACTCGGAGAGTAGATCAGAATGTCGTCTATGAAGACCACTACGAACTTGTCCAAGTACTGGTGAAGAAATTGATTCATCAGGTCCATAAAGACAGCTGGAGCATTTGTAAGCCCAAAAGGCATCACTATGAACTCGTAATGACCATATCTGGTCCTGAACGCAGTTCTAGGAATGTCCTGCTCACGAATTATGAGCTGGTGATAACCCGATCTCAGGTCGATCTTGGAGAAAACCTTTGCTCCCTGCAACTGGTCCAACAAGTCATCAATCCTAGGCAGAGGATACTTGTTCTTGATCGTCACCTTGTTCAACTCTCGGTAGTCGATACAAAGTCGGAACGATCCGTCCTTCTTTTTGACGAACAATACCGGAGCACCCTACGGCGATGCACTCGGCCTGACATAACCTTTGTCAAGAAGATCTTCAAGTTGATTCTTCAATTCTTGCATCTCAGCTGGAGCCATCCGATACGGTGATTTGGAAATCGGCGCCGTACCAGGCTCAAGATCAATTGAAAACTCTACGTCACGGTTCGGGGGTAATCCCGGAATTTCTTCCGGAAAGACATCCGAAAACTCCCTAACCACAGGAATATCAAGAACCCCAGGTCCATCCTTCGCGGGCGAATCCAAGTAGCAAAGGTACCCGACACATCCTTGTCGTAGTAGCTTAAACGCAGCCATCGCATTGATCAGCTTGCCGTTATCAGCGTCATTCCGACCTTTGAACTTGCACACGAACTGGCCCCCAAATGACACCGTCACCGTTCTTGAACTGAAGTCGGTTACCGCCTTGTGACGCGTCAGCCAATCCATACCGAGGATAATGTCGTATGGAGCCATGGCTATACAGATCAGATATGCCTCGAACTCCTTACCCTGAATGGTAATCAGAAAGTCGGACAGATGCTTGGTTCTCACCAAACTTTCTCCATTAGGATGACTAATAACGAAAGGGTCGCACGAATCGTTGCACACTAAGTCTAACTTGCTAACACAACTATCCAAAATAAAGGAATGCGTAGCACCAGAATCAAACAGAATGCACACTGAAGTAGAGTGAAGGTATAAAGTACCTTGAGCAATCGGAGCGTTGGGTCCATCTGCTTCACGCATCTCGTACAAGCGTTGGCCCTGACTTCCAGAAACAGCTGGGACATTTCCCCTGTTCTGAGCAGTCGTCTGCACTGACGGGCTAAGAGTCTCGGCAGGCTTGAACCTAGGTCGGTTGCTCTGATGAACTGACCCTTGCTGTGACTCTACTCCCTTCTGCTTCCCCTGCTTGCAGAACTTCTGCAGATGACCATCACGTCCACACCCAAAGCACGACCTCTTCTCCTTCTGACACTCATTGCTCGTGTGCCCTGTAGTACCACAGTTATAACACTAAACTGAACTTCGGGTATGCCCTGACTGCTGAGTCGATCCTCCTTGCGTCATCTCCATCTTAGCCCGGCCGGACTTGGCAAAGTTAGACGGTGGCGCAGGGCGCTTAAAGCCACGTCCCTGGTTCTGGTTCTGCATCGACTTCTGTCGGTTGCGCCTCTTGGTCGACTCCTCTAGAGTTATCTCCAGCTTATAGGCACAATCCACATACTGCTCCAAGGTAGAGCATGTGTGGTGCATCATTAACGGCTTGATATCCGGGCTCATCCACTCGTGGAAGTACCAGATCTTTTGGGCCTCGCTGGTAATCTCGGCAGGGGCATACTGTAAAAGATGATTGAACTTAGATGCCAACTCGGTCATTTTCAGACCATCCGTATTTGGGTACAAGAACTCTTTATGCTTCTCCTCTCTCATAGCACGAGAGAAAAAGCAATCAACCATCTTGGTCTTGAACATCGACCAAGTCAACACTGGGCTCTCAGCCAAACCTGTGTTCTCCCACCACTCGCTAGCCTCCTCCTTCAGCTGAAGAGAAGCGATATGGACCTTCTCGGCCTCAGTACACTCCACGTTCCGAAATAGCCTCTCCATATGGGAGAACCAATGAGTCACTGCTACTGGCTCCCCTTTCCCGTTATAGCAATCAGGCCTCATGGAAGTGATGGTCTTAAGAGCGCGACCATAGCTGTCTCTAGCCCTGACGGCATTCTCCTGAACCACAGGGTTTCCAGGCTCCACAACATCAGGAACCGCTGGGTGAGTAGGCACTTCTTGCGCTTGAGGCGCACTAGGTCTCAATACATCTGCAATTGCCTACCTCACAATCCCGCGAATCGCCTCAATAGCTGCGGCATCAAACAGTGCCGGTGCTTGGGTCTGATCCTGACCTTCACGCCTATGTTGGATGCGAGACTCTGACTCGTGCTCATCCTGAACACCTCTTCCTGCTGGCCTGGGATCTTGGCTAGTCCCAGCACCGACTCGAGTCGAATTCCTCGTGCTTCTTGGGTTCACCATCTGTTTACCGATCCAATTCCAAGCATTCAATACATTAATATTATGCAATATACTTATGCAATATACCAACGTAAATAAATTACTCAGAATAGATCAACTTGGCATTTTATAGATGAACCTTCAAACTTTTACACAAGCAACACATGAGTCAAATCTTCGAGCATCAAAACAGAACTTGCTCGAAAATCTAGAAAATCCACAGACACTAGCCGAAACACTAGCAAAAGAAGCTACGACACTAGGCAACGCCAAACCACACTAAGGCGTTCCAAGACGTCTCATGTACGACCGGCTATCCATGCAAGGTCTCTTCGGGCTTGGCTCACCATCCTGCTCTGGTGATGAGCTTCGCACCCTGCTTGGTCCTGGGTCACACGGCTCTGGTGACTCAGTTCCAATCTCAGCTGCGGAAAAGAAAGGATCGTCTATAAGAGGTCCTCCAATTCCAGCTCTCCTCTGAGCGCTAGCGATCGCCTGATCCATCTGCTGCTGCTCCATATGAGAGTTCATTTCGCTCTGGCGAAGGATCTCTCTCAACTCAGCCTCTGATCTCCTCCTAATACCGTGCTCAGTGAACAGTGCCTCCCAATCAACATCAGTCATGCGTGCATAAGCCGACACTGGTGCTAGTTCTGGACTGGGGGGAATAAACTGCACCCTCGGCTCCTGACTGTCCACTAGCAAGTGCCTCAAGTTGTCTGGCTCCTGGCTCTGTTCTTCCAGGTCCATCTCGGTGTCCTCCTCTGGATCATCCTCTATGGGATCCTCATCCTCGGGATCATCCTCAATCATATCCTCGTCCTCGACAGGATCTATCTCAAGCATCTCCTCTTCCTCCTCCTCGTACTCGATCTCCTCTTTAATTGGTCCCAGTAGAAAGTCGTCTTGGTAAACCCCTTGTTCATACCTTGACAACTCATCTACCTGCTCCTCTTCCTGTACTTCCTCCACCCTTGGTCGTGGCACAGGTGCAGGTTCAGGGACCATAGCATCCCTAGCTACAAGGACAACCGACTCGGGGAGAACGTGCTTGACGTCTTCGGGTGGGCTACTCGGGCCTCCAACCTCGAAACATCGCTGAGGCAACGGAAAATCTAGCCTCGGCTGGTCCGACTTGGCGTCTTCCGACCCCCTACCAACAGAAAAGCAGACACCCATCCTACCGAACAATAAGGAAGGAATTAATCCTTCTAGACATAGAAGAAAACTTACTACATCAGACTATAAAGAACACACGACTATGAACGGTGTTTTTAAAATTCTTTTCACTTTGAAAATTCAGATCCCTTTAAAAGCATTTTCAAAAATGGATAAATGATATAAAAATCCCAAACCCGTTTTAAAACCTTTGGCTCTGATACCACAACTGTAACACCCCCAAAACTTAACCCTTTTGGAAAGGTATTACCGCCAGTGGCCCCAGTGTTCCTTACCGAGATCACCCAAGGCTTTACCGTTTAAATACAATTTATGAAATACAAATGATACATAATGATCAAAGCATTCAATTCCAAACATAACATTGTCAAGGAAACAAGAGTTACGGGATTACAACCCAATCCCGAATAGGCTAACACAGAGTTTAAACCAAATACAGCGGAAGTCTTAGAATGTACATTACAACCAAAGTCATTGTCCAAAAGATCTCAACCTGATTAACGAAATAACTCAAACGTTCAAAAACCACCGTCGACTCCATAGTCCTTCTATCCTTCTGAGCTACTTTCTAACTGATGTGCCGAATCGAACGGATGACACTAGCCCACATGCGGAGAACAAAGTTCATGGGTTAGTCTACTTGAATAGACTAGCAATGGTACAAAGCAGAATGGTTCGAAGCAGTCGTATTAGGTTAGACTCATCGCTTCTCGAATAACAACCGATGACGATAGTCAACCATCATACTCCTACTGGAATAAACAAGAGGTATGCACAAGAGAAGATTCTGGAAGACTGAATCTTCACAGAAATCGACTCGAAACAAGACTCCAACGGAAATGAGTCTTTAAGGAATTATGACAAATCTGAAAAGTTTACAGAATCAAACAACAATGATTTAAAACTTGACTGAGATGCTTCGGTTCACGACCAACCTCACCGCATACAGCGAGTCCAGATTGGAAAGAGAATGTACTATGATCAAAGTCGAGACGAGTTTTCCTAGCTGCACTATAACTTAGCTGCACTACTCGCCGAGGGTTTATTAATTATGTGCATCGAGTAGCACTTATCTGATTTATATTACAAACCACACATCACATTATTAGACTTTTACATGTGTACCCCATCATTGGGACGACACATCTTAGTATACGTTTCGTCGAGAGTGACGTACACCGGAAGGTTTGTGACACCAGCTAAGTGTCCTGTCTCTACACACTTGTGAAAGAGACTGATCATGATCTTAGAATAGTACCAGATGGGGATGAGCCACCCCGATACCAGGTTATAAAGAAACGACCAGACGAAGTCCGAGTACATTCCTAACTAACAGTGCTAACCACACAGATACAGCACAATAACAGTTACATGATAAATCCACATAAAGGCCCGAAAGGCGATCAGAGATAATAGCGTTGTTCTAACAGATATACAACCTATTATATGATTTTCAAAATGGTTTATAAATCACTTTCAGATGAACACAGTAATAATCGTTCCAAATTAATTAATCAATTGAAATAACTGATAATCAATGTAAATATGGAAACGATGAGCAAGAGCGAACCGCCACTTGCCTTAATCCGCAGAATAGAAACAAGCCTAACGACAACGACGGGATTCTGGGCTCGACACGGGTATAGCTCCGACAGCACAACGACCTTCGAGTCGACCCATAAAAGGAACCCTAAGTTAGATCCGACATAACAACAGTACGAATCTAAAAACGGCGAAAGAAATCGAAAGGAAAGACGCCACGACGACAACCAACCAAGCCAAAGCCACGAAGGCATTCTGGGCACTGGCGGCGGTCACTGTTCTTGGCGGCGGTCGCCGCAGTTCATCACGGCGGGCGCCGTAAAGAACACGGCGGTCGCCGTGAAGAACTCCGACAACAGAACGAGAGAAAAACTCACCCAAATGATGCGCGTTTCGACCCCCTTTTTGCCTTGCCTGGGTTCCAACCTCCAAAGGCAACCAAAAGGCTTCACAAGGGCTTCTGGAAACACCAAAAAACGACACCGGCGAAAGCTTCAGAATTCCGGCGAGGGCACAAACTCCGGCGAGGCGAAAATTTGGCAAAGATTCGGTGCTGGGATGGCTCAAAATCCTTCCCCCAACACCTCCTTTTATAGCCAAAGCGATGGGAGCATCATCATCACCCTAGACGAGGCCGAGCAGGGCTAGATCGGCGCGGCCAGAGCTCACCGGCGACCATTGGTTAATGACTGCTGGGTAATCACGGCGGGCGCTGCAACTTTGCCTACGGTGGGCCGCGGCGGGTGCCGTAATTACGGCGGTCGCCGTTCCTAGCCCTGGCGAGCCTAGAGTAGGAGACGATGGCCTGACACTTCAGGCCCAGCGATGGCGGGCGTCGTTACTATACGGCGGTCGCCGTTTTTGCCTTTTCCCGCCCATTCAGCTCTTGAACGAGCAAGACATTAACCCGGGATAAAAATTATCGTACGCGAACGCGTATAAACATCTGAAGCACGTCGTCTATATTTTATTTCACTGAGAAAAATATTACAGATACAGAGCACATTACAGAATGTCTCAAACTACCTGAATTAAATCCGACGTACTAAACGGGTACTCGGGAAAATTCCAAAATTTCCAAAATAACCTTACAAAAATACGGGGTATCACATCCCCCCCCCCCCCCCCCCCTTAAAAGAAGTTTCGACCCCGAAACTCAGGCCGAAAATAACTCGGGAAAACGCCTGAGCATATCTGACTCGGTTTCCCACGTATCCCAAGTAACTTCTTCGGTCCCTGACTTGGACCACAACACTCGTACCAATGGCACGATATTGTTGCGCAAATGCTTCTCCCGATGCTCCAAAATGTGCACGGGCAACTCTTCATAAGTACCATTAGCTTGAATCTCGATGTCCTCATAGCTAAGCACATGAGACTCATCTGGCACATACTTTCTGAGTAAAGATACGTGGAACACGTTATGCACCAGGTGAGCTGATGGCGGCAACGCCAAGCGGTACGCTAAGGTTCCCACCCTATCCAGAATCTTGAACGGTCCCACGTAGCGAGGGTTAAGCTTCCCACGCTTACCAAACCTGAAAACTCCTTTGGAAGGCGACACCTTGACGAAGACCTTGTCGCCAACCTTGAACTCGACATTCCTACGCTTCTTATTTGCGTAAGATTTCTGTCGACTCTGAGCAGTCAGCATTCTCTGCCTGATCAAAGCAATATCCGCAGCTGTCCTCTCGACCAACTCTGGTCCAAGCAGAATCTTATCGGCGTTATCGTCCCAACAAATCGGAGATCCATGGCAATGCCTTCCCACTTCCACTCTGGCACAGGGAGAGGTAGCAACTCACCACCTGGCCTGCGATGCTCAATCTTGACCTTCTGACAAGTCAAGCACCTAGCCACGAAGTCCGCTACATCCCACTTCATGTTTGGCCACCAAAACTTCTTCCTCAGATCCTTGTACATCTTGCTGGAGCCTGGATGCACAGAATAGGCTGAAGAATGAGCTTCCTTCATCACCAACTGACGAAGACCTTCCGTGTCGGGCACACAGATTATGTCCTGAAACCACAGCGATCCATCATCCTGAATCACGAAACTGGGAGCTTTTCCATCCATCACCTCACTGCATAACTTCACCAAGATGATGTCATCGACTTGCTTTTCCTTGATCTGATCTAGCAGTGTAGCCTGAATTTCCAGCATACTCAGGAAACATCTACGTTGATCATACAGGACTTCAATGTCGCACGACTCTTGGTTTAGCTTGGTCTGAGCAGTAAGTAGAGCAACTACAGTCTCGTGAGTTGTCTTCCGGCTCAGTGCATCGGCTACTACATTAGCCTTGCCCGGATGATACAGCAACTCCATGTCGTAGTCCTTGAGCAACTCTAGCCAGCGGCGTTGTCTCATATTTAGCTCTTTTTGAGTAAATATATACTTGAGACTTTTGTGATCAGTGAAGACTTGGCATCTTATACCGTAGAGGTAATGTCTCCAAATCTTTAGCGCAAAGACAACCGCTGCTAGTTCAAGATCATGTGTCGGATAGTTTTCTTCGTAAGTCTTGAGCTGTCTGGATGCATAAGCAATGACTTCGCCCCTCTGCATCAAAACACAACCAAGACCACACTTTGAAGCATCACTATAGACCACATAATCGTCATTCCCCTCTAGGAGTGCTAACACGGGTGCCGAGGTCAGCCGTCGTTTCAACTCCTGGAAACTGGCCTCGCACTTGTCATTCCAGACAAACTTCTTGTGGACCTTGCGGAGTAGATTGGTCATAGGTAGAGCGATCTTTGAAAATCCTTCTACGAACCTTCTATAATACCCGGCAAGCCCAAGAAAACTGCGTACCTCCTTCACGTTCTGGGGCTGTGTCCAATTAGCCACCGCTTCAATCTTTTGGGGATCAACCATAACCCCATTCTCATTGATCACGTGGCCTAAGAAAGCCACCTCTTTCATCCAGAATTCACACTTGGACAGTTTAGCATAAAGCTGATGTTGTCTAAGGATTGACAAAGCAATCCGCAGATGTTCCTCGTGGACTTCTTCACTCGGAGAGTAGATCAGAATGTCGTCTATGAAGACCACTACGAACTTGTCCAAGTACTGGTGAAAACATTGATTCATCAGGTCCATAAAGACAGCTGGAGCATTTGTAAGCCCAAAAGGCATCACTATGAACTCGTAATGACCATATCTGGTCTTGAACGCAGTTCTAGGAATGTCCAGCTCACGAATTATGAGCTAGTGATAACCCGATCTCAGGTCGATCTTGGAGAAAACCTTTGCTCCCTGCAACTGGTCCAACAAGTCATCAATCCTAGGCAGAGGATACTTGTTCTTGATCGTCACCTTGTTCAACTCTCGGTAGTCGATACAAAGTCGGAACGATCCGTCCTTCTTTTTGACGAACAATACCGGAGCACCCTACGGCGATGCACTCGGCATGACATAACCTTTGTCAAGAAGATCTTCAAGTTGATTCTTCAATTCTTGCATCTCAGCTGGAGCCATCCGATACGGTGATTTGGAAATCGGCGTCGTACCAGGCTCAAGATCAATTGAAAACTCTACGTCACAGTTCGGGGGTAATCCCGGAATTTCTTCCGGAAAGACATCCGAAAACTCCCTAACCACAGGAATATCAAGAACCCCAGGTCCATCCTTCGCGGGCGAATCCAAGTAGCAAAGGTACCCGACACATCCTTTTCGTAGTAGCTTAAACGCAGCCATCGCATTGATCAGCTTGCCGTTATCAGCGTCATTCCGACCTTTGAACTTGCACACGAACTGGCCCCCAAATGACACCGTCACCGTTCTTGAACTGAAGTCGATCACCGCCTTGTGACGCATCAGCCAATCCATACCGAGGATAATGTCGTATGGAGCCATGGCTATACAGATCAGATCTGCCTCGAACTCCTTACCCTGAATGGTAATCGGAAAGTCGGACAGATGCTTGGTTCTCACCAAACGTTCTCCATTAGGAAGACTAATAACAAAAGGGTCGCACGAATCGTTGCACACTAAGTCTAACTTGCTAACACAGCTATCCAAAATAAAGGAATGCGTAGCACCAGAAGCAAACAGAATGCGCACTGAAGTAGAGTGAAGGTATAAAGTACCTTGCGCAATCGGAGCGTTGGGTCCATCTGCTTCACGCATCTCGTACAAGCGTTGGCCCTGACTTTCAGAAACAGCTGGGGCATTTCCCATGTTCTGAGCAGTCGTCTGCACTGACGGGCTAAGAGTCTCGGCAGGCTTGAACCTAGGTCTGTTGCTCTGATGAACTGACCCTTGCTGTGACTCTACTCCCTTCTGCTTCCCCTGCTTGTAGAACTTCTGCAGATGACCATCACGTCCACACCCAAAGCACGACCTCTTCTCCTTCTGACACTCATTGCTCTTGTGCCCTGCAGTACCACAGTTATAACACTGTACTGAACTTCGGGTCTGCCCTGACTGCTGAGTCGATCCTCCTTGCGTCATCTCCATCTTAGCCCAGCCGGACTTGGCAAAGTTAGACGGTGGCGCAGGGCGCTTAAAGCCACCTCCCTGGTTCTGGTTCTGCATCGACTTCTGTCGGTTGCGCCTCTTGGTCGACTCCTCTAGAGTTATCTCCAGCTTATAGGCACAATCCACATACTGCTCCAAGGTAGAGCATGTGTGGTGCACCATTAACGGCTTGATATCCGGGCTCATCCACTCGTGGAAGTACCAGATCTTTTGGGCCTCGCTGGTAATCTTGGCAGGGGCGTACTGTAAAAGATGATTGAACTTAGATGCCAACTCGGTCATTTTCAGACCATCCGTATTTGGGTACAAGAACTCTTTATGCTTCTCCTCTCTCATAGCACGAGAGAAAAAGCAATCAACCATCTTGGTCTTGAACATCGACCAAGTCAACACTGGGCTCTCAGCCAAACCTGTGTTCTCCCACCACTCGCTAGCCTCCTCCTTCAGCTGAAGAGAAGCGATATGGACCTTCTCGGCCTCAGTACACTCCACGTTCCGAAATAGCCTCTCCATATGGGAGAACCAATGAGTCACTGCTACTGGCTCCCCTTTCCCGTTATAGCAATCAGGCCTCATGGAAGTGATGGTCTTAAGAGCGCGACCATAGCTGTCTCTAGCCCTGACGGCATTCTCCTGAACCACAGGGTTTCCAGGCTCCACAACATCAGGAACCGCTGGGTGAGTAGGCACTTCTTGCGCTTGAGGCGCACTAGGTCTCAATACATCTGCAATTGCCTGCCTCACAATCCCGCGAATCGCCTGAATAGTTGCGGCATCAAACAGTGCCGGTGCTTGGGTCTGATCCTGACCTTCACGCCTATGCTGGATGCGAGACTCTGACTCGTGCTCATCCTGAACACCTCTTCCTGCTGGCCTGGGATCTTGGCTAGTCCCAGCACCGACTCGAGTCGAATTCCTCGTGCTTCTTGGGTTCACCATCTGTTTACCGATCCAATTCCAAGCATTCAATACATTAATATTATGCAATATACTTATGCAATATACCAACGTAAATAAATTACTCAGAATAGATCAACTTGGCATTTTATAGATGAACCTTCGAACTTTTACACAAGCAACACATGAGTCAAATCTTCGAGCATCAAAACAGAACTTGCTCGAAAATCTAGAAAATCCACAGACACTAGCCGAAACACTGAAACAAAACACAAACACAAACACAACTGAAACACTAGCAAAAGAAGCTACGACACTAGGCAACTCCAAACCACACTAAGGCGTTCTAAGACGTCTCATGTACGACCGGCTATCCATGCAAGGTCTCTTCGGGCTTGGCTCACCATCCTGCTCTGATGATGAGCTTCGCACCCTGCTTGGTCCTGGGTCACACGGCTCTGGTGACTCAGTTCCAATCTCAGCTGCGGAAAAGAAAGGATCGTCTATAAGAGGTCCTTCAATTCCAGCTCTCCTCTGAGCGCTAGCAATCGCCTGATCCATCTGCTGCTGCTCCATATGAGAGTTCATTTCGCTCTGGCGAAGGATCTCTCTCAACTCAGCCTCTGATCTCCTCCTAATACCGTGCTCAGTGAACAGTGCCTCCCAATCAACACCAGTCATGCGTGCATAAGCCGACACTGGTGCTAGTTCTGGACTGGGGGGAATAAACTGCACCCTCGGCTCCTGACTGTCCACTAGCAAGTGCCTCAAGTTGTCTAGCTCCTGGCTCTGTTCTTCCAGGTCCATCTCGGTGTCCTCCTCTGGATCATCCTCTATGGGATCCTCATCCTCGGGATCATCCTCAATCATATCCTCGTCCTCGACAGGATCTATCTCAAGCATCTCCTCTTCCTCCTCCTCGTACTCGATCTCCTCTTTAATTGGTCCCAGTAGAAAGTCGTCTTGGTAAACCCCTTGTTCATACCTTGACAACTCATCTACCTGCTCCTCTTCCTGTACTTCCTGCACCCTTGGTGGCGGCACAGGTGCAGGCTCAGGGACCATAGCATCCCTAGCTACAAGGACAACCGACTCGGGGAGAACGTGCTTGACGTCTTCGGGTGGGCTACTCGGGCCTCCAACCTCGAAACATCGCTGAGGCAACGGAAAATCTAGTCTCGGCTGGTCCGACTTGGCGTCTTCCGACCCCTTACCAACAGAAAAGCAGACACCCATCCTACCGAACAATAAGGAAGGAATTAATCCTTCTAGACATAGAAGCAAACTTACTACATCAGACTATAAAGAAGACACGACTATGAACGGTGTTTTTAAAATTCTTTTCACTTTGAAAATTCAGAGTCCTTTAAAAGCATTTTCAAAAATGGATAAATGATATAAAAATCCCAAACCCGTTTTAAAACCTTTGGCTCTGATACCACAACTGTAACACCCCCAAAACTTAACCCTTTTGGAAAGGTATTACCGCCAGTGACCCCAGTGTTCCTTACCGAGATCACCCAAGGCTTTACCGTTTAAATATAATTTATGAAATACAAATGATACATAATGATCAAAGCATTCAATTCCAAACATAACATTGTCAAGGAAACAAGAGTTACGGGATTACAACCCAATCCCGAATAGGCTAACACAGAGTTTAAACCAAATACAGCGGAAGTCTTAGAATGTACATTACAACCAAAGTCATTGTCCAAAAGATCTCAACCTGATTAACGAAATAACTCAAACGTTCGAAAACCACCGTCGACTCCATAGTCCTTCTATCCTTCTGAGCTACTTTCTAACTGATGTGCCGAATCGAATGGATGACACCAGCCCACATGCAGAGAACAAAGTTCGTGGGTTAGTCTACTTGAATACACTAGCAATGGTACAAAGCAGAATTGTTCGAAGCAATCGTATTAGGTTAGACTCATCGCTTCTCGAATAACAACCGATGACGATAGTCAACCATCATTCTCCTACTGGAATAAACAAGAGGTATGCACAAGAGAAGATTCTGGAAGACTGAATCTTCACAGAAATCGACTCGAAAGAAGACTCCAACAGAAATGAGTCTTTAAGGAATTATGACAAATCTGGAAAGTTTACAGAATCAAACAACAATGATTTAAAAGTTGACTGAGATGCTTCGGTTCACGACCAACCTCACCGCATACAGCGAGTCCATATTGGAAAGAGAACGTACTATGATCAAAGTCGAGACGAGTTTTCCTAGCTGCACTATAACTTAACTGCACTACTCGCCGAGGGTTTATTAATTATGTGCGTCGAGTAGCACTTATCTGATTTATATTACAAACCACACATCACATTATTAGACTTTTACATGTGTACCCCATCATTGGGACGACACATCTTAGTATACGTTTCGTCGAGAGTGACGTACACCGGAAGGTTTGTGACACCAGCTAAGTGTCCTGTCTCTACACACTTGTGAAAGAGACCGATCATGATCTTAGAATAGTACCAGATGGGGAAGAGCCACCTCGATACCAGGTTATAAAGAAACGACCGGACGAAGTCCGAGTACATTCCTAACTAACAGTGCTAACCACACAGATACAACACAATAACAATTACAGGATAAATCCACATAAAGGCCCGAAAGGCGATCACAGATAATAGCGTTGTTCTAACAGATATACAACCTATTATATGATTTTCAAAACAGTTTATAAATCACTTCCAGATGAACACAGTAATAATCATTCCAAATTAATTAATCAATTGAAATAACTAATAATCAATGTAAATATGGAAACGATGAGCAAGAGCGAACCACCACTTGCCTTAATCCGCAGAATAGAAACAAGCCTAACGACAACGACGGGATTCCGGGCTCGACACGGGTATAGCTCCGACAGCACAACGACCTTCGAGTCGACCCATAAAAGGAACCCTAAGTTAGATCCGACATAACAACAGTACGAATCTAAAAACGGCAAAAGAAATCGAAAGGAAAGACGCCACGACGACAACCAACCAAGCCAAAGCCACGAAGGCATTCTGGGCACTGGCGGCGGTCGCTGTTCTTGGCGGCGGTCGCTGCAGTTCATCACGGCGGGCGCCGTAAAGAACACGACGGTCGCCGTGAAGAACTTCGACGACAGAACGAGAGAAAAACTCACTCAAATGATGCGCGTTTCGACCCCCTTTTTTCCTTGCCTGGGTTCCAACCTCCAAAGGCAACCAAAAGGCTTCACAAGGGCTTCTGGAAACACCACCAAAACGACACCGGCGAAAGCTTCAGAATTCCGGCGAGGGCACAAACTCCGGCGAGGCGAAAATTTGGCAGAGATTCGGTGCTGGGATGGCTCAAAATCCTTCCCCCAACACCTCCTTTTATAGCCAAAGCGATGGGAGTATCATCATCACCCTAGACGAGGCCGAGCAGGGCTAGATCGGCGCGGCCAGAGCTCGCCGGCGACCATCGGTTAATGACTGCTGGGTAATCACGGCGGGCGCTGCAACTTTGCCTACGGCAGGCCGTGGGGGGCGCCGTAATTACGGCGGTCCCCGTTCCTAGCCCTGGCGAGCCCAGAGTAGGAGACGACGGCTTGACACTTCGGACCCAGCGACGGCGGGCGCTGTTACTGTACGACGGTCGCCATTTTTGCCTTTTCCCGCCCATTCAGCTCTTGAACAAGCAAGACATTAACCCGGGATAAAATTAGCGTACGCGAACGCGTATAAACATCCGAAGCACGTCGTCTGTATTTTATTTCACTGAGAAAAATATTACAGATACAGAGCACATTACAGAATGTCTTAAGCTACCTGAATTAAATCCGACGTACTAAACGGGTACTCGGGAAAATTCCAAAATTCCCAAAATAACCTTACAAAAATACGGGGTATCACACCGAGAAGCCCATTAGTCATTTCTATCCAGATTTAACCCCGAGTTCGATCGAGCGGTATAATTTTGACCCACTTTTATCCGTATCTCTCTTTAAGAAAAATTCAATTGACATTTTTATGATTTATAAATCATAAAAATTTATTGAATTTAAGTATTTGAGTTCGTCAAAATAAATTAATTGATATTAATTATTTTGTCGGTTTATACCGTTATCTGTCGAATCGCGCGTGGACTCGTAGCCTGGCTAGAACTATCGAAAGCATAGGCCATACTCCCGGAAATGCGATCATCAGTAGTCGTCTCGTCTAGACTAAGGCAAGTGGCGGTTCGCTCTTGTTTAATCATTCCATGTTCCGTTGATTATCAATTAATCCTGATTGTTAATTAAATTGGAGTGAACTGTTATTACGTTTGGGAACAGATTATATAATAATGTGATTAAAATGTGATATTATAGTAGGTTGTATATATTGCTAGAAACAACGCTATTATACCTGTTTATGACCGTAATGGTTTTGTTGTGGATTTAAATGTGAACTTTAATGCTAGAATAGCACGAGTATTGGTAGGAACATTATTCCTTGTAAGGATAGTCGTTTATTTATAATTCTCTTCTGGTAATGACCCATTGCTTCTTATCCATCTATAAGGATCTGAAGTGTTAAGCACCTTGCTAGTGCAATTTGGGTGGACGTAATGTTACCCTGTGTATTAAACGTTCGTAGTTACTCGAAATCATAAAGGTTCGTAGTTACTCGAAATAATATTAAAAGCTTTAACAGTAATATTCGTTTTGTAATTAAATAAGATAAGTGCGGTTAGGCACATAATTAATGAACCTTGGGCAAGAAGTACAACGTGGAAACTCGTCTGGGCTTCGATTAAAGTAAGTCCTCCTTCCAAATCTGAATTCGCATTACGCGGTGAGGTTGGTCGTGGACCCAAATGATCAAGTCATTTTTAAAACGCTTGTATGAAATTATAATGTTCCCAAACATTCGTCATAATGTCCCGTAAGACTCAATTCCTTTGGAGTCTTATTTTCAGTGCATATCTTAATAATAAATCATTTCGTGAAAGTACCGGGTTATATATCATTCCTTCGGTTATTATTCGAGGAACAATGATAGTAAACGGTTACAATCACTAGAACCATTCTGTTTTCACCCTTGCATAGTCTTTCATTAGACTAACCAACCGGGTTTTATTCCTTGCATGGTTGGCTGGTGTCATCCGTTCTATACGGCACATCAGTGGTTGGTTTCCGAAGTCAAAATAACCAGTTGAAGAAGTAGAGGCTTGCAGTTGCAGATTTAAGTGTCGGTATTTCAAGATCGTTAAGTATTACTTTAATATGTATTATTATAACCTAGTCAGGTATTAGGTTTATTCTTAAAGTCTTCTGCTGTATTATCACTTTGTTGTAAAATCATCTCCTCGTTTGACGAGAGATCTTTTAATAAAAGGTTGAGTTTCATATGTAAATGTCTTTCGCTGTTTAATCTTTCATTTAATATATATATACGTATTTAAGTTTAATTGTTTCGATTAAAGCATGGGGTGACTTTAGACGGTAATGTCTGAGGTCACTAGCGTGTGGCACTACCGGTATAAATCGGGGGTGTTATAATTATGGTATCAGAGCCAGGTTTTAAAATTTTTGGCCTATTGTTAGGTTTGAGAATTTTTTTAAAAAAGTAATAATAATTTCGAACCTATTTTCGACCTATTTCCTAATAAAAAGAGTTTTGAGGATTTAACTGTTGGATTTAAAAGTTTTATCTACTCCTTGGAATTCAAAATAATGTTTTAGCTATTAGAACTTTGAAAGCTATTCATAATTGGTTTATAAAATGTCATGTTATAAGCGATTAAATTGAGTTTATGATTGTAACTTTAAAAGTGCAAATTTTTTGTAAAGAGTTTTGTGATAATCGTATCACAAGTTTGCAAAACTAAACTGTATAAATAATTATTTATATAGGGTTTAAAGGTATAAAGTATAAAGTTTGAAAGCATCAGTTTAAGTATATAAAGTTTGAAGGTATAAAGTTTAAAAATATAAAGTTTATTAATAAGTGGTTTCAAACTTCTGCAAGCTTCAAGTGTTACTTATTCCTTAGATCCATTCTTAGGGATAGTGTCTCTTCTTAGGTTTAATGTCATTTAAATGTTGACATTTCTCCTAGAATAGCCATTCTCAAGTAAAGAGAAGAAGATCATTTCTGTGGTTAACAGTGGAGGGATAGTCAGACTAATATAAAGTTATTAGTTTGGACCCTTATAATCTGTATCATAACGTATTTGACTAAAGTGTCATTATCAAGTTGGAAAAGTTCTAAATTAACGGTATGACTCACCAACGGATGGTAAACACAAGAAACACAGCCCGTGCTGGTGCAGAATCGAGTAATAACCCAAGGTTGAATCTGAGGAACCCTAATCGAGTAGTTGTATTTCTGTTAAGCCTTTTCTTTTTTTTCTTTTTTGTGTGAATGGTAAATTCGATTAAGTAAGACCCTACAAAGAGGGTGACAAAGCACAAACAGCAATCACGGCATAGGGGGACAAGCACGCAGGCCTTCCAAAACTATGCAAAACCAAACGTAGAAGGAGAAGCATGCAAGCCATCCAAACTACGCAATAAACAAAACACGCTACAAAGTCTCAACCATACATGGGGGAAATCTATCATGAAGTAAACGAAAAACATGCGTAATAATCAAGCAAGCCACAACCTCCTTAGGGACACGATTAGCATCAAACACACAAGCATTTCGGGCATGCTAAATGTAATAGACCGTCGCCGAGAGAGCAAACACACGAGCCCGGGCAAGGCACCCACAGCCACGGGCATACCTCTGAAGCCAACGCAAGGCACGCCGCACCGAAGACACCTCGGCGGGAATCATGAAACGAACCCGAACCTCACGCCAAATGTCACTAGAGAAAGGGCAAGAGAAGAACAAGTGATCA
This sequence comes from Rheum nobile, assembly GCA_027886185.1. NCBI lineage: Eukaryota > Viridiplantae > Streptophyta > Magnoliopsida > Caryophyllales > Polygonaceae > Rheum > Rheum nobile. The sequence goes on along the minus strand of WOAB01000789.1, from coordinate 1,448,656 downwards.
TGGGACTCCAACTCCGCCCCACATAAGCGACACCCCGGCTCAACATCAAGGAACAAGAGCCTATCATACGTGGAAAGCTTACCGAGGTTAGCAAGCCAAAGAATGAACATGTGCTTAGGAGTATTATGAGCCGGCCACACCTCCTTGGCCCAATTCACAACCGGTCTCCTATCCCGAATAGACTCATAAGCCATAGCCACTTTGAAATGCCCCAACTTGCACCAATCCTCGAGAGTCTCCTCGGTGCTCAACTCCCTACCATCAAGCTCATCAATCAAGTCCCTAGCATGGAGAATGCCCTTAATCAAAGGCGAATCCCGCTTGTGAGGCATCCACACAAGAGGTTCAACCACACCAAGATACCGGTGGTGAACCCACCTCACCCAAAGGCTCTCACGCCGGCTCAAGATATGCCAAAAGTGCTTAAGTATAAAGCAATTGTTCCAAGCAACAAGGTCCAAGAGCCCAAGACCCCCTTCTTCTCTCGGGACACAAATATCCACCCAACGAACACGAGGCCGCTTCCAAAGGAAACCCCGACAAATGCCAATCAAACTGTTAAGGACGCCAAAGGGCATTGGCAAGATGGAAAGCCAAAACCCTTCGCACCCTTGGAGCACCGACGCAATCAACTCTCTTCTCCCGGCAAAGGAGATGCTCTTCTTAGCCCAAGCATTGAGGTACCCACTAATCTTATCAAGGAGAGGTTTGTAGTCCATAACCCGGAGGCCGTGAGGGCTAATAGGAATGCCCAAGTACCGGAAAGGGAACACACCAACCTTGAACCCGGAGGAAGCGAGAATGGGCCCTCTCTCAAAGTCCGGGATCGAGGCAAGAAAAATGGAAGACTTCTCCACATTAACACATAAGCCGGACATAAGCTTAAATTGCTCCAAACATTTCATGAGCACACCAACCGAGCCCAAATCCCCACGGCAAAAGAGCACAACATCATCGGCAAAGATCAAGTGGGAGATCCTCAAACTTTCACAATGTTGGTGGAAGTGGAAGGCGCTCCGGGCGGTCTCCTTTTTGAGGAGGCGAGAAAGAAGTTCCATGCAAACCACAAAAAGGAGAGGAGAGAGAGGGTCACCTTGCCTAAGGCCCCGCTTGCCCGGGAAGAAGCCGTGAATACCTTTGTTGATCTTGATAGAATAAGAAGCCGAGCAAACACACTCCATGATCCAAGCCACAAATTTAGGAGGGAAGCCAAGGAGAACAAGCGCAAACCAAAGGAAATCCCAAGAAACCGTGTCATAAGCCTTGGCAAGATCCACATTCAAGAAGCAACGCCGGGTCTCTCTCTTAACATTGTACTTTCTCAAGAGCTCTTGGACCAAAAAAATGTTATCCGACATCAACCGGCCCTCCACAAAAGCACTTTGAGCCGGATCAATGAGGGAGCCAAGAAACTTTCCAAGCCGGAGAGTCATGATCTTGGATATGAGCTTGTATATCACATTGCAACAAGATATGGGCCGGTAATGCACCACCCGGTCCGGAGAGTCCACTTTGGGGATGAGGGAAACAATAGAATGATTGAATTGCCGAAGAAGTTTACCATTGACAAAGAACTCCTTAACCGCCGCACACACCTCGGGCCCGGTAATGTCCCAAGAAGCCTTGAAGAATTTGGCGGTGAAGCCATCGGGACCGGGCGACTTGTCATCACCCAAGGACCAAAGAGCCTCCTTGATCTCCTTAATAGACACCAGGGCCTCAAGCAAAGCACCCTCCTCCACGGACAATCTAGGGCCACAAGCAAAGACACTCGGCATTGGCAAGGCCACCGGGACCTCCGAGCCAAATAAACCCTTGAAGAAGGCCACAAACTCCCTCTCCACCTCCTCCATGGACGAAGAACGGCTCCCATCATTTTTGGTGATGAAAGGAATGTGATTCCGGCGCCCATTAGCTCTCATCAAAGAGTGAAAATACTTGGAACACCGGTCACTCTTGAGGACATACTTGGCTTTAGCTTGTTGCCCAAGGAAACTAGCCTCCGCATCATTCAATCTCGAAGCCTTGATTTTGGAAGCCTCCACCAACCGCCTAGCATCCGGGGAACCCGGATTCAACCGAAACTCCTCGAGGGCACGAGAGAAGTCGAGGTTGGCCTCGGACGCCCTAGAGGAGATGTGGCTAAACTCCAACTTGTTGAGGTTCTTCAAGGGGCTCTTCAAGCCAAGGAGGAGTTTGGCAAGCCGGAATTGGTAGGAGCCAAGGTGATGAGACTCCCACCCTTCCCGGATAACCTCCTTGAACTTCGGATGGTCGGCCCACATGTTGAAAAACTTGAAGTACTTCTTGCCATTCCCGGAGACCCTACGCAAGGACACAATGCCCGGCTTGTGGTCCGAGAGATGCCACATATCCGGAAAATTAGAATGACAATAAAATTAAGAATTTAGCCAAGAAGAATTTACCAAGACACGGTCAATTTTGCTCCACACGGTGTTGTTAGTCCAAGTGAAAGGGTTGCCACTAGAGCTTGGGGAATCCACAAGCCCAAGGCGGCGACAAGCATCAACCATGTCTTTGCTCTCATACATGGAAACCGGGGCCCCATTGAACCTCTCCTCCTCGGCCATAACGCAATTAAAATCACCCATCACAAGCCAAGGTAACTCATGAGCCACAAGAAGCTCATCCACATGGCCCCAAATAGCCCGGCGAGCCACCACACTATGAAGGCCGTACACAAAACACACACCAAACTTCTCCCCGGTAGTCTTGCACGTAAGAAGGCAACCAATATGTTGGGTAGACATGCCAACAATCACAACATCATAACAACTAGGATCCCACATGACAAGAATGCGCCCACGAGAATCAAGATGGAAATTTGAAGAAAACTCCCAACCCGGGGCCACAAGGCGCACTAACTTAGCAATATCAAAACCACCACACTTAGTCTAAAAAATTCCACAAATCTTTACCTCAAAATCGCGGAGCACACCGAGCAAGCCATTTTGCTTCCGGGCTTGGCCAAGCCCTTGAATATTCCATGCGAGGACCTTCATGAGGACACCTTGTTTTTGTGTCCCCGGGTTCTCCTAGAGCTTTGGAGAGGAGCCGAATCCTTAGGCCATTTTGGGGCAGCCGGGAGGCCGATCACCAAGGGTCTAGAATCCGCCAACTTAGCTTTCTTCTTTTGTGATCTAGACATAACCATCTCAAAGGGGGTTTCCTCCTCCTCCATACGGTTTCCACAACTTTCATCCCCGGATTGTTTGGAGATCTCAACCTCCCCATCCTCCAAACTAGCATTGTCCTCGCCCAAGTACTCATCCGAACTAGAGACCTCTTCTTCAACATCGGCAATCTCTTCATCACTAGAGGCCACAAGTGATTCACTTTCATTTTCACTTGAAGACACATTCTCATCAACGGCATCCGATGCCTTAGAAGCCGAATCACCCATCACATGAGCCTTCTCCTTAAGCTCCGGAGCCTTGGCATCCGAGGCGCCCACGATACCGGCCGACACTTCCCCTTTCCGATCTAAGCTCTTAGAAGCCTTGAGGTTTTTCTTGGTTTTGACACCCACGGCAACCTTTTTCTCCTTGAACGAGCAACCTTCATCATCATGACCAAAGGAGCAACACCCTTTGCAATACAAAGGCTCATTCTCAACAAGAAAAGAGCAATTGAGGGAAACCCCATCATCAAATTCTAACCTCACTTCTCTAGTGATTGGCGCGGCGAAGTTTAATTCCACCAACACCCGAGCGTACGAGCCACGCTTTCTTGAATCGGTGACGGGGTCCATGAAGAGAGGCTTGCCAACATGGGAAGCAATTCGGCCAAGGACCTCCGGGGTCCAATAGGTCTTGGAGAGACCAAAAATGCGGACCCAAAGAGGTATGGTTGCAATGTCCCTTCGGTTGAAGGCGAACTTGTCCGGGATGTGCTTGAGAATCATTGGTTTCCCATGGATGAAGTAAGGTCCTCCTTTGAGCACTTGGTTTTGCTCCTCCTCGGATTCGAATTGGAAGATGAGCCACCCCTCTTCCACACGGTACCTCGCCTTGACACCCCATGATTTCATCATGTCATTGATCAAGAAATGGCCCGGGTGAAAGCCAACATATTGGCCGAGGAGAGACCACCCCCACACGGTTTGCATTGGAAGGCCCTCGGCGACCTTGATGGAAACATGGTCCGACGATGGCGGGGTGAAGGAGAGATTGCCACCAAGGCCGGAGTTCATGAAAATCTTCTTGGATCCGGAGGCCCAAGCATTTGGCCTAGCAACGCCGGCATTTGGCCGGACGACGGCGGCCGGGGCCTTGGCCGCGGCGGCAAACGACAAAGGCGCGGCGGCGGCACTAGAGCCAACATGGCCGGTAGCATTCAAGGTGGGCTTCAAAAATAGAATGGAGCCGTTAGGAGAGCCTTGGAACACGGCGCCATTCAAGGAAGCAAAGGCCACGCCCGCCTCGGAATCACGCCCGCCATTAATGCCAACGGGCACATTACAACCGGCCACCTCGGAACTTCCCACACCATTAATGTGCGCCTGCCCATCCACACCAGCCAAGGGACCACTTGCCGGCAAACCTCCAACCCTAGCTGCCGGGAGCGGTGGCGCAAGGTCGGACGTCGCCGGAAACACCACACCATCGTCGGAATCGCCTTCGGAGAAGACATCTCCTTCATTGCCCACAACTTCTTCAAAACCAAGGCCAATGAGATCACCAAGCTCCACCGGTTGCTTGCTCAAACCTTCCACCAAGGCAGCCAAAGGAGCGGCCTTCATCTTCTTCTTGGCACCACCTTTGCCGGCAAGAGCACCGAGCTTGACAACCTCCACCGAATCGATTCTATACTTGCTTGGATCTTGAGGACCATGAGAGGGGGACTTCTTCTTCTTCCCCATGGGGACACCGGAGCCCAATGGGAGACAAAACGCCGGGAGCCAAAGCGGGAGAAAGAAACCAAAGGGAAAAGGCGCCGAGACCCAAGGCGGCGAGAGAATACCTTAGCGCCGGAGCACTAAACCACCGGGCAAAAGGATGAAAGAGGAGGGCTCCGGTTCGATGGTGGCTCGAGAGGATACCACCATGAACAATGGACAAGGGACTCGTGAGGAGAACCCTTGCCGGAGCAAGCCGGAGGAGATAAAGAGAGGCCGCCGGAAATCGCCCACAAATCGCCAAGAAAAGAGAGCGTTTCGGCACTACTGTTAAGCCTTTTCTTAAGAACAAGGAGCGACGACTTGTGTCGATAATCTCCATAGTTTCGTAATCTGTTTGTTCGACTTTCTGTCAGTTGCCTTAATGTAATGTTTCGAGTAAATAAAGAAGTGTTTCCTCGTTTCGGAAATTACTAAATTCGCTATTGTTACAAATCGTTCATACGAAACCCCGTAAGTGTCGGAAACAGTATATGTCATGTGTGGATAAAGACTGTCGGACTTATAGAGAAGGGTAACATATGAAACCTAGATGTTCGTTCCCTATATGGTTAACCACAGGGTCGACTCTATTGCCTAAATCTAAATCCATTCCTAAAATTCTTCTTCATTCCTAGAGTTATGTCGCATCAGTATGGCATTAATTGCTTTCTTAGCTAAAGTTGGCGAGCGTTATCTCATACGCTGAGTTCTTCTGAAATTTCTTAAGGTGTAGGAATGAATGTGTGGAGTTAATGCTCTAGGAGATTAAGAGTTATCTCTCATATATGTACCGTGGACATTGGTTTTGATACAAGCGTATAGGGGTGGACTCATGCAACGTACGTCCAGAACACCTAGTTGTGAGTTCATGCTGTATGCATTGATGTGCATAGATTAAGAGGGATAGTTCATAGGGAGCTCGTTTCCTCTATTACGATCTTGAGTAAGACCTTAGAGTCCAGAGTTATGGTTATGAGATCTATAAGTGGGTACGACCAGTGTAGAACCAATGGTTAAAGTTTGCTTTTAAGTGAGCAAAGTCGTAGGTATTATTTTGGAAAATCTAATCGAAGTTCGTTTTGAGGTTTCATAAGGAAACGATATGATTAAGTCTTGGATGGATAGTAGATTGTGTGAGGAAAATAAGGATCTTAAGTTAGAAATAAGTTATTGGACACAATTAAACAAAATTTTGGGTTGTGAGTCAAGTAATAGACGTCTGAGCCAAATCTAATTGGGCCAAATGATTGAAATTGGTAAGTGGTACTTTCAGAGGAGAAAGAATTATGATACTTGGGAAATTACAAGGTTTGATATTGGGATTCGAGGTGAGTGAGTCATCTATAAGGCTTATGGACAACTCTTTTTGGAAGAAATTAAGTGTAAAGCTATCGTGTTGGGAGTAGGCCACTTAAATGTGGAGATTACAATTTAAGGATAGGTTATGTTGATGATTTCGATAAACTAAAGGATTTAGTAAATAGATTTGTCATATGTGTGCTTAAGGAATATGGTAACAAATGTTACTCGTATATATCTATTAAAGAATTAGGACATAAGTGATTGACTTTGTTAATAATGAATCATTTAGCAATATGATACTTTGAGGAAAAAGGAGTAAGATCTCATATAATTTGTTTGGGGAACATATGAATAAATGTTGTGATTATTCTTGGAGAAAGTTAAGGAATCTTAAAGGATTTAAGTTAGAGATTGCTTAAAGGAATACGTTAAATTATTTTTGTAAGGAGTTAATTTGTGAACCTTGGGATTGTTTATATAAGGAAATTGGAAGAGAAATGTGTATTCTCATGTTTAAAATATAGCAAGTCTGTTGTAATAATTTGGAGGGTACTACCATAAGGTAATTATGACCTTGTGGATGTAGCCACGAGTTGCTACAGGTATAACATATGGAGATATGTGGGATACTGGTGTGATTAAGGAGACAGATCGATTCCTAGGAAAAATGTCATTTACGAAGAGATTAAGAATATTAAGTTCAGGAAATAAGGTTGGTAGTGGGACCGTTTCCTTTCGTTAGCAATGCTAGTTTCGGGGTCGAAACTATTTTAAGGGGCTAGTGATGTAACGCCTCATTTTTTTTTTGGATATTCGGCCAAGTTTCGGGGTCGAAACTTCTTTTAAGGGGGAAGTGATGTAATACCCCTCATTTTTGTAAGGGCATTTTGGTAAATTTCCCAACTCTCGTACTGTAGTCGGATCATTTTCAGAGAAGTTCAGACATTCTGTAATACGCTTGATCTCTGTAATAATTCCTTGAGTGGTATAAAATACATTCGACGTATTTTTGGGGCTTAGAATATTTGTTCGGATACAAATATAATTAACACGGGGTTTAAAACCAATGCCCAACCTTTTCCCGGGCAAAAAGATGCGAAATGGCCTTCACGGTGAATTTTCCGCCATCGCGGAAAATCTCAGGCGCCGCACGACAGACTTTTTCTTCTATGCCGGACCGCGAAGGTCGGGTCACCGTTCTTCGTCTACAGCCGTCCCATCTGGTCGGGGTGACACTCCTGCTTGTTTGGACTATAAAAGGAGGAAGATCTGGAGGGTTGAAGGGCACCCCAACCCGGAATCTCTCTCTCCCTATCGATTCTCTTGCTCACCGGAAGATTCAAGCCTCGCCGGATTTTTGAGGAGTCGCCGGAGCATCCGCCTTTGGTTGTAGCAGTCCCGGAGTTGTGCTTGGGAGGTGCAAGGCAGCCCTCGTCCGAGCTGTCGTCTCCGTAGTCGTGAGGAGTCGAAGCCTTCACCGTTGGGGCCTTGTCGAGTCATCGCCGGAGCTTGCAAGCCTCGCCGGAGTTCTTGGTCGCCGCCATGTGCAGCCGGGAGGAGGGTGGTGCTGCGCAGGTGTCCGAGAGCGAGAACCCGAGCTCCTTGCCGTCGTCGCCGGTCTCCGCCATCGGGGTCGAGCTCGGTGCCGCTCGCGTTTTGGCTTGGCTGTTCGTGGGAGGAAGAAGAAGCCCCCCCCCCCCTTGCCAGCTCTTGGTGGGCCGAGAAGCCCATTAGTCATTTCTGTCCAGATTTAACCCCGAGTTCGATCGAGCGGTATAATTTCGACCCACTTTTATATGTATCTCTCTTTAAGAAAAATTCAATTAACATTTTTATGATTTATAAATCATAAAAATTTATTGAATTTAAGTATTTCAGTTCGTCAAAATAAATTAATTGATATTAATTATTTTGTCGGTTTATACCGTTATCTGTCGGATCACACGTGGACTCGTAGCCTAGCTAGAGTTATCGGAAGCATAGGACATACTTCCGGAAAGGAGATCATCAGTAGTCGTCTCGTCTAGACTAGGGCAAGTGGCGGTTCGCTCTTGCTTAATCATTCCATGTTCCGTTGATTATCAATTAATCCTGATTGTTAATTAAATTGGAGTGAACTGTTATTACGTTTGGGAACAGATTATATAATAATGTGATTAAAATGTGATATTATAGTAGGTTGTATATATTGCTAGAAACAACGCTATTATACCTGTTTATGACCGTAATGGTTTTGTTGTGGATTTAAATGTGAACTTTAATGCTAGAATAGCACGAGTATTCGTAGGAACATTATTCCTTGTAAGGATAGTCGTTTATTTATAATTCTCTTCTGGTAATGACCCATTGCTTCTTATCCATCTATAAGGATCTGAAGTGTTAAGCACCTTGCTAGTGCAATTTGGGTGGACGTAATGTCACCCTGTGTATTAAACGTTCGTAGTTACTCGAAATTATAAAGGTTCGTAGTTACTCGAAATAATATTAAAAGCTTTAACAGTAATATTCATTTTGTAATTAAATAAGATAAGTGCGGTTAGGCACATAATTAATGAACCTTGGGCAAGAAGTACAACGTGGAAACTCGTCTGGGCTTCGATTAAAGTAAGTCCTCCTTCCAAATCTGAATTCGCATTACGCGGTGAGGTTGGTCGTGGACCCAAATGATCAAGTCGTTTTTAAAACGCTTGTATGAAATTATAATGTTCCCAAACATTCGTCATAATGTCCCATAAGACTCAATTCCTTTGGAGTCTTCTTTTGAGTGCATATCTTAATAATGAATCATTTCGTGAAAGTACCGGGTTATATATCGTTCCTTCGGTTATTATTCGAGGAACAATGATAGTAAACGGTTACAATCACTAGAACCATTTTATTTTCACCCTTGCATAGTCTTTCATTAGACTAACCAACGGGGTTTTATTCCTTGCATGGTTTACTGGTGTCATCCGTTCTATACGGCACATCAGTGGTTGGTTTCCGAAGTCAAAGTAACCAGTTGAAGAAGAAGAGGCTTGTAGTTGCAGATTTAAGTGTCGGTATTTCAAGATCGTTAAGTATTACTTTAATATGTATTTTTATAACCTAGTCAGGTATTAGGTTTATTCTTAAAGTCTTCCGTTGTATTATCACTCTATTGTAAAATCATCTCCTCGTTTGACGAGAGATCTTTTAATAAAAGGTTGAGTTTCATATGTAAATGTCTTTCGCTGTTTAATCTTTCATTTAATATATTTACGTATTTAAGTTTAATTGTTTCGATTAAAGCCTGGGTGACTTTAGACGGTAATGTCCGAGGTCACTGGCGTGTGGCACTACCGGTATAAATCGGGGGTGTTACAGTCTATTTGTTGCACAACCAAGTGTTGTCCTCGTGCGCCCTTGCTTACAAGAGACATGGCGTATCTTCACTTGAAGAAGGAGAGCTTGTTCCTGCTGCAATTGCCATGGAAACAAACATTGGAGGATAAGGAGTTGCCTGACTGTGTTACCCACCTCTCAAAGGCTAAGACACTACCACACGGCTCACGCACCGAAGGCTAGGAAATGCAAGCTTGATCCTGGTGCAACAATTCATGGCATGGAGTGAAGAGGATAAGGGCCTATGATTATCATCTCCATGTGCCCAACGAGATTATAATTTATGCACTCATGGCTTCAATTTCTCACTACTACAAAAAAGCTCTAATAACTCATAACAAAATATTTCGGGCGTGCAAAGGGCGTGTTATAAAACTATTACAAAATGGGTATTATATGTTATAACATGGGCGTATAGTAATCCGGGTTAAAGCAACGAATGAAACTACTAAATAATTCAGAGGTGATAATATACGGGTTATTTCTGTGAATCTAATATTCCATGAATTTTTGAATCGGGTTATTTGTGGGTCTAAACGAAATTTTGTATCTGCAACCCAGATTATATCAAATGCTCGTCTTGAGTTTTCAATTAGACCTAACCGAGCCTTGCCCCCACCTTTGTCTCCTGTTACAACTTGCATGCCGCCCTCCTCGATCTTAAGCTCGTCCGCTTCGCCCTTCTCTTCTCTGACCAGGCTCGTTCGCTTCGGCCTTCTCCTCTTTAGACTCGCTCCCTTCTCAGCCTTTTGCTCGACCTTCTCCTCTGTTCGTCAAAGTCCAAGCGGTACGACTCACTTCAGTCTTAGCCTCTGCCTACTTGCCGCCCGATGACTCCGTCAAACTCCAACAGGTTAGTCCTTGCTCCTTCTATATATACACCCCTCAAACTTATCCATAATGTTGTTGATTCTCAGTAAATGTTCATGAGATTATTTTTAGTTTTTGTAATTTATAGGATTTGACTCCTAGATTGGTGGTTACATGGCTTGTGCACACAAATAAAACTATATATTGTCATTAGGTATTAAATATGGTTTTACGCTAAATAAAATAATCTAATCATTTTGTAGACCTACTTGCTCTTACTCCTTTCCATTTGAATCCCTTCAAAGTGCATAATATTTCTACACGTTTTGCTCACATCTTAATTTTGCAATGCCAATTTGTTAACCAATACTAAGTCAAATGGAAATAGCAAATTTTTTTCTTATCCAATCTCCAAATCAGATGCAATTTCTATGCAATATCTTAACAATTTCTAAGTCCAAGAATAGAACTTTGAGATATCAGTTGAGTTTGAATTCATTAATTTCAACTGTCGTGCCCTCCAATTACTTCCTTGTACCTACTTTGTGATAAAATTATAACTTGTAACTTCCACTCAGATTAAAACTTCCTTATTCAAATAAAGGGTTCTCATAACGATTAATAGTACTCATTTCAAGTATTAGGAAATTAAGTAAGGTGTGTGTATATATATACACACAAAATATTGATGCCAACATCTACAAGCACTTGCAAAAAAAATATGAAGTACTTGCAAACAATTTATAATTTATAGAGAAAACACTTTGTCCTCATATATAGATATTGGAGCACGCGATCTAATAAATCTTTTAATCAATTTATAGAGAAAACACTTTGTCCTCAGATAAAGCTTGAGGAGGATACGAAGCCATCCCGGGAGAGGAGGTCAGCGTCCTCGATTGCTCAGAAAGAGAGAGACGGGGGTGACAAGTCAACTTCTAGAAGAAGGGGCAGGGATGGAGTTGCCAAGGAGAGAGGTCTTCTCCCTGGGGCAGCCCATCACACAGTCCATACCGTCTTCAAAATTCCTATTTATAAGATCTTGCCGCAGATTAAGGATAAGGGGTTCTTTAGCTGGCCCTCCAAGCAGCAAAGCGATCCGCAGAGTAGAGATCAAAGCAAGTACTGCGCGTTTCATCGAGAGAAGGGCCACCTAACAGGTGATTGCATTTCCTTAAAGAAGGCATTGGAGAGATGGGTTGTGCAGGGGCACTTGCCTGAGTTCGTCGGGCAGGGCGTTGAGCCAGATATCAGGCCGGTTCAAAGGGGCACTGAAGAAACACTCGAGCAAGAGGCTAAGGAGCCTCAAAGGCAGGTCATTCATGTCATATAGGCTTGTTCGAGGCAAGACAACGCAGGAAGGCATGACTACAGGAAGAAGTGTCACTCCTTAGAGGTCTTGAAAGCTGAAGTAGGGCCTCCCGAGAAGCAGCGGGTCATGCCATCTGAGCTCCTTACTTTCTCTGACGAAGACTTGGTCGGCCTGCAGCACCCACACAACGACCCTCTAATTCTTACAGTGGGAATCGGATCTTGTGATGTGAGGAGGATTCTGGTGGATTCAGGAAGCTCAGTTGACATTATGTGCTTTGAGACTTTCAAGAAGTTGGGGAGATCTCAGAATAATCTAATCCCAGTGTCTACGCAGTTAACCGGTCTTGGGGCGTTTCCTGTATGGCCTTTGGGAATGCTAAGGGAGACTGTTTCTTTGGGAGGCAAGTCAGTGACTACCGAGTTCTTGGTGGTTAACATCCCCTCGTCCTACAACGCAATTCTTGGAAGACCATGGCTTCATCTAATGGGAGCGGTTCATTCGAGCTCCATCAACTAACCGTCTTTCCGCATGAGGGAGGAGTCACACGTGTCCAGGGTGATCAAAGGGCAGCTCGTCAGTGCCTCAAGATCGAAGGGCGCGTCAAGGAGGTGCACATGGTGCACGCAGCCCCTCAAGTGCTCGATGACGTGGGATCCGAACCGGCTGAAAAGTCGGTTAAAGAGCTGCAAAAAGTCCTTGTAAGTCCTTCTGAACCTGAAAAATATTTTTTAGTTGGAGCTAACGTTGTAGGTGATGAGCTGGAGTCCTTAACGGGACTCTTGAGGCGAAATAGAGAGGTGTTTGCTTGGACGCCATATGAGATGGCGGGTTTGAGCCCGGATATTGCATGTCATGCTTTGAGTGTAAATCCGGATGTGCGTCCAGTTGTGCAATGAGCAAGACGTTCGTCCACCGAGCATACTGAGGCAGTGCTGAAAGAGTTGGCTAAACTGTAAGAGGCTGGAGCGGTCCGAGAAGTCATGTACCCGACGTGGATTACAAATCCGGTTGTGGTAAAAAAGAAGAATGGGGAATGGCGAGTTTGTGTTGATTTCACCAATCTCAATAGAGCGTGTCCTAAGGATTTCTTCCCCCTACCAAAGATTGACCAGTTAGTAGATTCGACAGCGAGGCACGCCCGTATGAGCTTCCTTGATGCTTACAGAGGATACCACCAGATACCATTGGCGTTAGAAGATCAAGAGAAAATGGCGTTCATGACCCCGAGAGGCATTTTCTACTACTCTGTAATGCCTTTCGGTTTGAAGAATGCAGGAGCAACGTTTTAGAGAATGATTGTGAGCCTGTTCTCAGAGTTGATTGGTAATACCGTTGAGTTCTATATTGATGATATGGTCGTCAAGAGCAGGCTGCAAGACTCACACTTGGGGGATCTGCAAAGCATCTTCGACATCTTAAGACGTTCGAAATTACGCCTGAATCCGCTGAAGTGTGCCTTTGGAGTCGGCTTTGGCAAATTTTTGGGGCATTTGGTCACCAGAAGGGGAATTGAAGCGAGTCCAGATCAAATTCGGGCTATTCAGTCTATTAAAAGCCCAGAAACTGTAAAGGATGTGCAAAAGCTTACAGGGATGGCAGCTGCGCTTAACCGTTTCATCAGCAGGTCTTCTGATAAGTGTGGCGCGTTCTTCAGGTAACTGAAGAGCGATCGTTTGTTTCATTGGGATGCAGATTGTGAGCGTGCTTTGGCGAATCTGAAAAAATATTTGCAAGAGCCGCCTATTTTATCTGTGCCAGGCCATGGAGAGAAGATGACTTTGTATTTGGCCGTTTCAGTGCGATCCATAAGTGATGTGTTAGTCAGAGAGGAAGACAAGAGGCAGCGACCCGTTTACTATGTTAGCAAAACGCTGCTTGATGCTGAAAGCAGATACACACCGATGGAGAAACTGTTATTGGCACTAGTCGTAGCAGCCCGGAAACTCAATCATTATTTCCAGGCTCATCCGATAGAGGTTATGACAGCCTTCCCGCTTAAGGCTCTCTTGGCTAGCTCAGACTTGTCAGGCCGTGTCGCTAAGTGGGTGGTCGAGCTGGGGCAATATGAGATCAATTTCGTACCAAGGACAACCATCAAGGGACAGATACTTGCATATTTCATCGCTGAATTTGTTGGCAGGACTTGCAGGACGAGCGTCAGGTATGGTGACGGAGGCTAAAGTCGTATGCCCAATCAAAGTAAAATCCTTAATAACCTAAACTAGTAGAATAGGCAAGCAAGGGTCGAATCCCACAGGGAGGAGTTGTCTTTCTTTATGTAAGGTTGCATGCAAAAGTAACAAAGGGGGGGGGGGGGGTTGGTTGGTTGTTCGTAAACAAGTAAATAAAGGAAACAAAAGCAAAGGTTTGTAATCAAATTGGGAAAAAAACACTTAGCCAAACAAATATCCACCTTTAGTTTGGTTGATTGATCATTGATTATTCCCAGTCCTCAATCCTTATAAATGTCCTAATCCCTGTTCTGAAATAGTTATCAGTTCAACTAGTCCTGATAACCCTAACTATTAAACAATCAAGATTAATCTAACAACAACAGTAGGCTCAAGAATAGATAGGCTCATGCAATACTTAACAACTCATCAGTACTCGACATGCAATCAATTCTCTTCACAATAAACATTCACAACTCGTTCCAGTAAATCGTGTTTGCTACTCTGAATTAGGTATGAACAATATTAATCTCAACAAGTTGACCAGATTAAGGTAACTAGCACTATAGATAATATCAATCTCAACTAGTTTGTCAGGCTAGGGAAACTAATATTAATAATACTAATTATTGGGCCCAACATTCTCTAGAAGGATCAAAACCAACGGATTGCGCCGGAATCCGAGCAAGGTCGAAGGCCAAGAGAGAGCGGAAGGAAACGTCGGACGCTCCATAGACGCGAAGGATCCGACCAGTCCCGAAGATCTCGCCCAGGGCATTAAATGCTCGATCGATGACAATGGCTATGGCATTAAACACGAAGATTATGCTAGCAATCAAGGGCAAATCCCGAAGATCTCACTCGGAATTAATAGGAGATATTGCAAAAAGATGAATAACGGACACAAGATGACAATTACCATATATAGATCACGACGAGGCAAGGAAGAAGGGACACGTCTACATCCAGTATCCATTGGATTACTTTGAAAAGAACTCACGAGTACACCCGCTCTAGCGCAGTCTCCTCGGAATCTTGCTCGATCGTTATCGGTTGTATCACAGAAACACTTGTCGGACAGGATCCGATCCTTTGTTCTCTAAGGATAAGTTGTACTTCGACCTGATTCAATCATCAATAGATCTATCAATTTCCTCGCTATTTCGTATCTTTTCTTTGCTTGTTGATTGTCTGTTTTGGTTTGGATTGATTTTCTATTATCCGGTCGACTCGTTACCCCGTCTAAGGCGATTTAGGTCATCTGATCTTTTCGCCCCAAAACAATTTGGCGCCCACCGTGGGGCAACTTGCCGATCACCATCTCGGAACCTTCCAACCATGACTATCAACCCACCTACCGGTACCGAGGAGCCACGCCTCGAAGACAACACCCAAGCTCAACGAAACACAACCGAAAATCCTACCCCAACCCAATTCCAAGAGCTTGCCCAAAAAATGACAGCCCTACAAGAGGAACTTGCCCAGCAACGCCAAAAGACCAAATCCTTGGCTGCTTTATCCACCCAATCCGAGGCCGAAATTGTACAACTAACCCATGAAAATGAGTCTCTTAAGTCGCAGGTACAATCAATGGCTTTCGGATCCAGGCGGATGCCCGCCCACAGCAACATCTAGACGCATCTTGACATGAATAGCGTCGAACTGACCCCTCCAAGCGTACGGCGTCCCGGACATGCTGAGGGTACATCTCGAACTCCTCTGGTCAATCCATTTTTAACTAACAATGTTACTTTCTTCACACCGATCGGGTCAGCAGAGACTCGAATCGATGATCCACAGGCTACCAATCCCCCCGACATCATGACCCTCGTCCAACAAACGCTCAGTCAGCACATGAAGGCACTTGATGATCGCATCGCTAGAATTCCTGGAGTTCCACATCCGATCGATAAAGAAGCGTCAGGCGGATTCGAGGAATCTCCATTTATCGGAGACATCGCCAGAGTCGAAATCCCAAAGAAGTTCCACCTTCCCAGCATGGCGACATTCGACGGCACCAACGATCCAGATGATCACATTTCTCTCTATAAACAAAAATTAATGACTGCATCTATTCCAAGGGAGAGCCGTGAGGCTGTCATGTGCAAAAGCTTTGGCACGACCCTCGCGGGTCCCGCACTAACTTGGTTTATGCGTTTACCTCAGGGAATGATCGCCTCGTTCGCGGATCTGGTCAATTCCTTCAAAATCCAATTCGCCGGCAGTCGGAGGCTCGAAAGGCAGTCGAGTGATCTCTATCGAATCACCCAAAGGTATAATGAACCTCTCCGAAACTATCTAAACAGGTACAATAAGGACAAAGTCGTGATCCCCCATTGCGACGTCACCACCTCCATCGAAGCCTTCCGACAAGGTCTGATCAAGGACAATAATCTTTACAACGAGATCACCAAGTACCCGTGTAGAAGTTTCGAGGATGTCCAAGCCAAAGCCATGGCCGAGGTACGTTTGGAAGAAGATCGTGAATCACGAAAAGCATCCCACGAACCTGATCAATCCGATCGCAAATCCTCCTCCGACAACCGTCGAGACAGACGTCATCACCCCTACCCTCGTAATCAAAATGAACAAAATCAGGTAAACTCTTTCCAAGACAGGTCCCAAGACTGGAGAGATGGTCCAACGTTGCCTCCCAGGGTCCAATCTTACAACTTCAGTGTTTCCGTGTCGGAGCTCGTCAAGAGTTTCGACAAATATGGAAAAGAGGTAAGATGGCCCCGAAAGAGCGATTGACCAGACATCAAAAAGGACATGAGCAGATGGTGCGAATTCCACGGTCACTCGACGGATGAGTGCATCGCCTTGCGTAAAGAGGTCGCCAAGTTACTCGCACAGCGGCTCTTGAGCGACATAATCTCAGAACGAGCCAAGGCAACCATGGAGCGACGAGATCAGGTAAAACAAGATAAACCCCCATCTTCTGTCCATACAAAAATTGTCAATACCATTTTAGGGGGATCAGACGTATGTGGGAACACATACTCCGCAACCAAATGACATGCAAAAGAAAGCAAAGGCAATAAACCTGAAACGCCGGAGTTCAGACAAACCAAGGTCTCCGACCTCCCGACAGTCACGTTCGACGAGTCCGATGCCGACGGGTCGGAAAACTATCACGACGGTTTGGTAATCTCTTTATCTATCGGGAACTGTTTGATACGTAGAGTACTAATCGATACAGGAAGTTTGACCTATCTCTTGACCTTCGACGCCCTCAAAGGGATGAGTCTGAGTGAAGATGACCTGATCAAGAAATCAACTCCACTAGTCGGATTTAGTGGCGAAGTTAAACACACTATCGGCGAAATCGTTCTCGCAACCTACGCCGGAGGAGTCAATCAACAGGTGAAATTTCTAGTCCAAGAATGCCCATCTCCCTATAATTGCATTCTTGGAAGGCCATGGATACATGCTATGAAGGCGGTACCTTCGACGTACCATCAAATTATCAAGTTCCCTACCAAGTGGGGAGTCCAAGAAATCAAGGGAGACCAGAGGGCGGCCAGGGAATGCTACGCCGCCTCCATGAGAAGCGTTGTCAAGCATAAGGTCGCATAGCAATCACAGATCGGTGAAGGACCTAATCGATACGTCGAACCCGAAATGGAAAAACTTGACGAGATCGTACTAGATCCTTCAAAGCCAAACCAAACAGTAAGGGTCGGGTCGGACCTGGACGACTCGACGAGACAACAAATTCTTGATTTTCTCAGATCCAATACTAATTGTTTTGCATGGTCACATGAAGACATGGTCGGTATATCTCCAAACATTATTACCCATAAATTGAACGTAGATCCATCTCACCCCCTATAAAGCAAAAGCACAGGAAATTCACCCCAGAGCGAAACAAGATTGTCGACGACGAAGTCAAGAGCTTGTTGGAAACATGAAAAATAAGGGAAGTCAACTATCCCGAGTGGCTAGCCAACGTGGTCGTAGTCCAAAAGAAAAATGGCAAGTGGAAAGTCTGCATCGACTTCACCGACATCAACAAAGCTTGCCCTAAAGATTCATTCCCACTCTCTTACATCGACGCCATGGTCGACGCGACGGCAGGACACGAAATGTTAACCTTCATGGACGCGTTCAGTGGCTATAATCAAATCCTCATGGAACCAGAAGACCAAGAGAAAATGACATTCATCACAAGCCAATGTATCTATTGTTACAAAGTAATGCCCTTCGGACTAAAAAATGCAGGGGCTACTTACCAACGACTGGTCAATAAGATGTTCAAAGATCAGATTGGGGACACCATTGAGGTCTACATCGACGACATGTTAGTCAAATCGAAGCAAAAGAAAGACCACATTGAACACTTGAGAGAAGCATTCGAGGTACTTAAACGCTATAACATGAAATTAAATCCCACTAAATGTTCTTTCGGAGTCTCTTCAGGGAAATTTTTGGGATACATGGTGACACAAAGAGGAGTAGAAGCCAGCCCAGAATAGGTCAAGGCCCTCATCAATCTCCGATCCCCTCGATGCGTCAAGGACGTGTAAAAGTTGATAGGTCGGATAGCAGCTCTGAACAGATTCATCTCAAAGTCATCCGACAAATGTAAACTCTTTCGCGACGCTCTCAAGAAAAACAAATCTGTCCAATGGACGGAAGAGCACGAAGTTGCCTTTCAGGACCTAAAGAATCACCTTGCCAGTCCCATGTTGCTAACCAAACCAAAAGACGACGAGTCATTATTGTTGTACCTAGCAGTATCGGAGTCCGCCATGAGCGCAGTACTGGTCAGAGAAAAAGACGGTAAGCAATCGCCAATCTACTATGGCAGTCGAACGTTACTATCGACATAAACAAGGTACTCATCGTTAGAAAAACTCGTACTATCACTGGTAATGGCGTCGAATAAACTCAAACCATATTTCGAATCCCATACTTTAATTATCCGCACTAATCATCCCATGAGAGCAACCATGAGGAAACCTGAGTTCACAGGACGGATGGAAACCTGAGTTCACAGGACGGATGGCCAAGTGGGCCATACATCTCAGCGGCTATGACATCGAATACGAGCCCAGAACAGCGATCAAGTCGCAAGCCCTGACTGACTTTGTGGTAGACTTCAGCCCGACCCTAGAACAAGAAGCCGCCAAAGAAATGACACAGTTACTCGTAACAGAGGAAACGGGTAAGTGGGAGCTCCACACCGATGGTGCGTCGAACGCTAGAGGATCAGGGCTAGGGGTCGTGCTGAAATTGCCACAAGGGGACAAGATAGCCCAGGCCGTAAGATACAATTGGGACGCGACCAACAACGAAGCTGAATACGAAGCACTCATTTTCGGGCTCATCTTGGCGCGCGACCTAGGGGTCCGAGAGATCGAAGTCATTTGCGATTCCCTCCTAGTCATAAATCAAATACAAGGGTCGTACAACGCAAAGGATGACAGAATGATAGCTTACCTGGACGTGGCCAAGAAGTTGATCGACCAATTCCAAACATTCGACATCAGGCAGGTGCCCAGGGATCTCAACTCTCAAGCTGACGCACTAGCCAATCTAGAGTCCGTCTTGGACCCAAAGGAATTTCCAAATATCCCACTGGCACACGTCATGACACCAACTGTTCCAAAAACATCTAAGGAGTCGGTCGCACCATTGGAGGAACTTGTCGCGATGGAGATAGGCGATCGGCCGGAAGAAGACATTGTCAACAATCATGATGACTGGACGTTACCTTACATCAAATGGCTAAAAGACGGCATCCTACCCAACGACAAAACAGAGGAAAAAAGGCTAAAGGTGCAAGCACTTTCTTTCGATATTATAAATAACATCTTGTACAAAAGATCTGTCACAGGGATACTCCTACGATGCCTCAAGACTCCATAAGTCGGACGTATCTTACAATCGTTACATGAAGGAGAATGTAGGAACCACACCGGCGGGCGAAGCCTCTTGGGAAAAGCCTTGTGAAACGGATACTACTGGCCCACGATGAATAGAGACGCAATGGAGTACACCAAGAAGTGCGATGCCTACCAACGACACGCACCCGTTCCTCACCAACCCTCAGAACTACTACATCCGACTCTAGCGCCGTGGCCCTTCATGAGATGGGGGATGGACATCGTCGGAAAACTCTCACCTGCGTCGGGTCAACGAGTCTTCTTCCTTGCCATGACGGACTACTTTTCTAAATGGATCGAAGTTGAAGCCTACCGAGAGGTAAAAGACCAACACGTCATTTCATTCATTAAACGCAATATCTTGTGCAGATTTGGCGTCCCATCAGAAATCGTGTGCGACAATGGCTCCCAATTCATCAGTCATAAGACTCGAGCCTTTTGCAACCAATGGAACATCAAATTGGTCACCTCCAGCGCTCGGTATCCACAATCTAACGGACAAGCCGAGTCTAGCAACAAAATCATCATCAACAACCTCAAGAAATGCCTCACAGGGGCTAAAGGAAAATGGGCAGACGAGCTCCCGTTCATTCTCTGGTCCGACAGGACCACTCCAAAGAACGCGACCGGACAGTCACCATTCTCACTCATCTACAGAAGCGAAGCAGTCATCCCCGCTGAGCTATTGGTTCCAACAGCTTGTTACAGCCTTCAGACGAACGAACAGAACGACGTCGAACTAGCACACAACTTGGACACATCGGATGAGACTAGAGAAAAAGCCAGGATTAGAATGGTCAAGTTCTAGCAACAGGTCGCAAGAAGCTACAACAAGAACGTCCAAGCCAAGGTCTTTACAGTTGGAGATTGGGTCCTTAGGAAGACATTCCAGAACACCAAGAATCCGACTGACGGAAAGCTCGCACCTCAGTGGAAAGGACCCTACCTAATCAAAGAAGTAGTCGGACAAGGAGCATATCAATTGGAAGACAAAGACGGACGACCAATCCCGAGAAGTTGGAACGCAACACACCTAAAGTTATACCACTTCTAAGCTATTAAGGTAAGGCGCTAAACGTCCTTTCACCTATCGTACATTACTTGTTGTCACAAGCATAACTCTATTTCCTGAAACTGAGCATTTACATCTAGTAAGGACATTTTCCTTGCAAACCTAAGTACAGGACGACATCAACATACACACTGGATCCAGTCACAAACAAAAGCGCTTACACTACATTTACACGATCAATCGGAACACGGGGAGATGAACAACACAGGCACGTCGGCACACCGCATGCCTTACACAATACATAAGGTTAAGACACCTTAGTACATTTACGCGATAGAAACATATTGCTTTTCCTCCTCGGCTTAAAGTCATGACTAAACATAAACACATACATTTGCAGGCCTCCTTCTTCACATACATACGTCAAGCCCTACTCGACGGAGAACACGGGCAAACCCGACATACAAATCAAAAGCATCAGCAACAAACTTCTCTAAAAAAGTCTGACGAAGCGTACGAACACACAAATGTACGATCCTTTGTAAAACATATTACATTAAATAAAAGCCTAAGCATTTTTTACAAATATGCGACCCGCGTTGGTGGACGGGTCGCCAAAACACATTGTTCGCCTACACACATGTAGGACTTCAAATCATCCACAAAACACATTCTGTGACCCGCGATGGTGGACGGGTCGCCAAAACAGAAAACATCCTACCCACACACATGTGGGACCACAAGTCAAATACGAAAAACAGTCAAGGGTTTGCAACATCACGTTCGGCAGGGGCCAAGTCGGGAGAAGGTTGGGGCTCAATCCGCACGTTGTCACCAAGGAAGGCCTCGTCCTCACCGGCGCTTCCGTCCAAGGATTCCTCTCCGACGCCGGCCAGACGGAAAAGCTTCAAACCTGGATTCCCCTTCGGACACATGGAATCCATGGTCTCCTTCTCCGCCTTCAAATCCAGGTACCCTGCTTGCCCTCTTCGAACTCCTTGATCATCTCAATACGCGACTTTAATGCATAAAAAGCGCCTACGTCGCCCGCAATCCGACCATCCTCGATCCTAGTCTGTTTCACCTTCTCCTCGACACCCGACTGACTCTCGCTAAGCTCCTTCTGACAAACGTCCAAGTCATCTTGGCAAT
This sequence comes from Rheum nobile, assembly GCA_027886185.1. Taxonomy (NCBI): domain Eukaryota; kingdom Viridiplantae; phylum Streptophyta; class Magnoliopsida; order Caryophyllales; family Polygonaceae; genus Rheum; species Rheum nobile. Next base: position 1,426,740 of record WOAB01000789.1, on the reverse strand, counting down.
TCTTCAACTCCCTGGCAAAGCGGCGTTCGACGTCCCTACAACGGCTCTCAGCTCCCTCCAACTTGGTCTTCAAAGATGCCAGGTCAGACTCTGACCTAGCAGCCCTGTCCTCGGCCTTAGCAACCATTTCCTTGACACCAGAATACGCCCCCAAGAGATACTGAAAAGTCTGGAAAAAGACAAAACCAATCAAGGTTTCACCCGACTACGAGAAAGAAAACAAACAAACTTGAGATAGTCAAGATGACTTACCTTTCACGCAGAGCACCCCGCTTCACCAATACAGTCCAAAAGAGAGACGTCATCAACTTCAGACTTCAGAGTCGGGTCCTGAGCATGAAAGAGATCGGCAATCGATTGACCGACCGCGTCAATCTTCTCGACTCCACGAGCAGCCGTCCCCTTTTTCTTTGGAGTGTTCACCACCTTCATATCACCAGAAGAGGCTCATGCCTTCCTTTTCGAGCCAACTTTGGCCGAGAGAGACGACTCCACCGACGTCGATTTACTCGACAAGGCCCTAGCCGCCAGCCTTTGCTCTATAAGCCCTTTCCCGGACACTCCCTTCAAATGGGCACTCGACCGACCAGCCGAAGATGCTGACACGACAAGACAAAACATAAAACACGAGCATACGAAAGAAAAAGAAATACACAAGGCGAATGAAAAACTCACACTTGACCTGAAAAGACGAAACATTCGACATGACGTCCTGAGTGGTGGGGGAAGTCGACAACAAGTTGACGTTCATAAACTTCCGCTCCGACGCAGGGATACTAGGGATGATCTTCGACAGGCCCTCTGACTGAGTATCTACCTCCAACTCTTCAGCCTCAGGGACTACAAAAAAGAAGAGTTAAGCAAGGAGTTAAAACACATAAGACATGCAAAGAGAGGTCGAATACATACTCTCAACTCGCCACTCCGACAACAAAAACGAATAGTCACCCCCTTCTCTAGAGACGAACGCTCGACGAAGAAGAACTTCGACCCCCATCCACGGTCGTTTACATCTAAATTAAACACCAAGGGCTTCCGACCCGGACGAATACGCAACTGGACGCGAGAAGAACTCTTCGACCCCAGGGAGTAGTTGTACCACAGGGCGTCAAAGTTAAAACCGGCCCGGGACTAGACATTCAACAAGTCTAAAACCCTAAGGATCCGCCACGCCTGCGGCATAACCTAACACGGCGCAAGCGCCAGGGTCGCTAAAAAATCCCTAACGAGGGGAGAAATGGAAACGTGTGGCCAATCCTAAACGGGTAAGCATAAAAACAAACCCATCCCTCATAGCGAGCGTCGGCCCTTTCGTTCGGATGCGGCAGCCTCGCGACCTTCTCAGGAGGAAAGCCTCTGACTTGGAGGATCTGCTCCAACTCCGCCTCTGACAAAGTCCCCGTCAGAGCGTCTGCCTCCTTCAGAAGGAAAAGGGGGGGACCTCATTCTTGCTCGAGTTCGAGCGAGTAACAGATGATTCAGAAGACTCTCTGGAAACCATTTCCAAAATAGAAAGAGGGGGAAATCGAAAAGCAATTTTTTGAGACCTAGAGAAACCTACCAGGTGAAGAAACAAAGGAAGAAGATGAAGCCAAATCGTCAGAAGGCTGATTCAAATTTATGGAGGGAGTCGACAGGTTGCAGAAACATCCCATCGTGCCACGGGATTATCGCCACGTAGCCCTTGCATGTCGCGCCAAAGATCGGAAGGTGGAGATCGTGTGAAGGGAAGTTGTTTGGACTCCATCTCGCAGCTGCCTTGAGCCCAAAACAACTTGGGGCTATTGTTGGGCCCAACAGTCTCCAGAAGGATCGAAACCAACGGATTGGGCTGAAATCCGAGCAAGGTCGAAGGCCAAGAGAGACCGGAAGGAAACGTCGGACGCTCCACAGACGCGAAGGATTCGACCAGTCCTGAAGATCTCGCCTAGGGCATTAAATGCTCGATCGATGGCAACGGCTATGGCATTAAACATGAAGATTATGCTAGCAATCAAGGGCAAATCCCGAAGATCTCGCCCGGAATTAATAGGAGATATTGCAAAAAGATGAATAACGGACACAAGATGACAATTACCATATATAGATCACGACGAGGCAAGGAAGAAGGGACACGTCTGCATCCAGTATCCATTGGATTACTTTGAAAAGAACTCACGAGTACACCCGCTCTAGCGCAGTCTCCTCGGAATCTTGCTCGATCGTTACCGGTTGTATCATAAAAACACCTGTCGGACAGGATCCGATCCTTTGTTCTCTAAGGATAAGTTGTACTTCGACCTGATTCAATCATCAATAGATCTATCAATTTCCTCGCTATTTCGTATCTTTTCTTTGCTTGTTGATTGTCTGTTTTGGTTTGGATTGATTTTCTATTATCCGGTCGACTTGTTACCCCATCTAAGGCGATTTAGGTCGTCCGATCTTTTCGCCCCAAAACACTAATCACAACAATTGATGAACTAGATCAACCAATAGAATTCAAAACCCTAATCCTACAATATGAATAATATTAATAAAACTAGGTAGCTAATCTAGAGAAATCAATATAACTTAATGAGATGAAGCATAAGAGAATCAATAACATTCAAAGATAGAGTAAATGAATAATCTCATAATCAAATTCAAACCAAGGCTTTAATTGTCGGACTAAGCAAATGGTGCTTAGTTCTTCATAGTCTTGAAACAAAAACTCAAAGGAAAAATTGAACGTAGAATGAAAACTGAAATCAAAGGTTGCTATGGAAATTAGGTTAAATAACCTAAAAACCAAACCTAATGCTAAAAAGATAACAAGTCTAATCTTAGAAGGAAATAAAATAAACGGAATGAAAGAAAAGGGAATAAATAAAATAAATAAAATCTTCGGAAAAACTCTTCGAACGCGCTGATGCAGATTTCCGCGACTGTGGAAGAATTTCCGCGATCGCGGAAAATACCCTGATGCTCTCGAATTAACCGCGACCAGAAGCCTTGCTCTTCCGCGACCATCCGCGCCCATAGCGGCACTTCCGCGATCGCGGATCTTCATAGACCCGCTTGGTTCTACTTCTTCGTCTTCTTGGGTGGCTTTCTTCTCTCTTCAATATATCTTCATTTAAGCTTCTCCAAACCACCATATTTGCACATCTACTCCTCAACTCCATTCTCTGCAATTGTGCTCTAATCATCTCCAAATGGTACCCAAAACTCCGATAACAACCCCTAGTTACACCCTACAAAGTAGCGCTGATCAAATTCCCCCATGCTTAAACCTTGCTTGTCCTCGAGTAAGCTAAAATAAACCTACTCCTCCAATCAAATCCCCAAGGTCTCAGGAAGCATAGAGAAATCATCTCCACCAAGAATTGCACCTAACACGAAACTCCAAGGCACCAACACAATAAGCTCAACACAACAGAACACATAACACAACACCAACCAACCTAAAAGGAAGGCAGAGTACTTCCCCCAAGCTTATCTCGAACACCATAGAGTGAATAATAATCTAATCCTAATCTCCATCTATCTTCTTATGCCTCCTAGAGTGACCTACCCGAATCCTCCTTATATCACCTCTTCTTATGTCACCACGCCAGGTAAAATGATGATTCCTAATAATCACTCTTCTTCTTTTCACTCATTTTGCCAAGGCGCTCTTCTGGGTTTTCACCAAGCCACTCATTTCATTTTTCAATAGATGAGCTCACATAAAACTCACATCACTCTTGACCAATTATTACCCCAGCCTAATGCTGGTCCAAGCCACCTGCTTATTACCTAAGTCACCCTTTCGGGTTTTCGACTTATCCCAGGATTTCTATTTTTGCCTTTTTCAAATTTTTGGCTTTTTCATTTTTTTTTTTTTTTCTCCTCAACGACTAGCAAGTATAGAACACTCCCCCATGCTTAAACATTGCATTGTCCTCAATGTAATGAAAGACAAAAAAGATGAAGCACAGGGAAAGGCAGAAAAGTTACTCACAACCGTCGCCGAGTTGGCTTGGACTTGGAAAGTTGTTGTTGGCGGTATATCAATAAAAGCACATGTCTCTGGTGTCGTGCCGGTCTTCAAACTCAATCAAACTCCACCGTGCAACCAAATAGATCCACTGTAAGGTGTAGTGGTACATCAAAGAATCGGGGCTGCACGGCCTTCAACGAACACATAATGGAGCCTAGATGTAAACGGGGTGTGGGCTCTGGTGTTCCTCCTCATCAGTTGTCGAATGTCGGGCCATCATCGGTGCCAAATACAATTATGGGGTGAATGTCTCCTCCTTGGCAGCATGATGCGCACCATCGCTCAATGTAAAATCGGACAGCTAGCCTTCGGTAAAACTTCTTTTTTTTTCAATTTTTTTTTTCGAGCAGGGATGAGGAGACTTAAAGTAACTTTTCCGCGCCCGCGGAAAAGACTCTGGTGCGTAGTTCACCGTCTTCAAATTTTCTTCGGGTCTCCTACCTGCAGGTTAGTCTAATGCAAAAACAAAAGCAAGAACAAAAACAAAGTAACACAAAAATAACTAAAAACATGGAATGAAAAGACAAGGAAAGAACTACATACCTCGGGTTGCCTCCCGGACAACGCCTTAGTTATTGTCGTGGCTCGACTTGGTACTCTCTCACTCAACTTGAGTTGCTCACATCAATTGAGAACTTGGGGTTTCCATCCGGAGGGTGTCGCTTTGAATCATCTATGCTGAATCCGACCCTCACCCCCATCAAATTCCATTGTGAGCGAACCGCTGCTCACATCAATCTTTGTTCCTACCGTGTTCATAAACGGCCTTCCTAGCATCATTGGGGCTGCATCCTTATCCTGCCCCGTATCCATCACAAAGAAGTCCGCAGGGAATATCAATTTGTCAACTTCTACCAGCACGTCCTGCACCACTCCCTTGGGATAAACATAGGAATTGTCCGCCAGCTGGATCACAATTCATGTCTTCTCTAATGGTCCGACCTCCAGAGACTCGTACAGCGAGAGAGGCAACACATTAATGGAGGCACCCAAGTCAAGCATGGCCTTATCGAACAAGGTGCCCCCAATCTTGCAGGGAATAGTGAACATGCCCGGATCACTTGCCTTCTTAGGTAACCGCTTTTGCAGCATGACGGACACGTTCTCACTGACCTGGACCTTATTTTTCTCTTTCGCAATCTTCTTCCTCTTTATCTTGCATATCTCTTTCAAGAATTTGGCATAACGAGGAATACTTTGAACAAGTTTAAGCAAAGGAATATTTACCTCGCAGTTGCTGAAGGTCTCAAATAATTCCTTGTCATTCGCCGGCCTTCTAGTGTCCTTTAGAGCTTCGGGAAAGGGTGCAGGAGGCTTCAATGTGCTGAGCGGAGGGAAGTTGGGTCGCACATATCCATTGTGGGCATCTTCGAGAGGAACTGGAACTCCAGAGGCGTTGCCGCGATCGCGGATATGTATCCACGGTCCCAGATTGTCTTCAAACAACTCCTCGTCTCCAGTGAGTTTTCCGCGATCGCGGAATTCCGTCCGCGGTCGCGGATTACTCTCGAATGGGTCCTCTTCAGGGCAGATTTTTCCGCGATCGCGAAATTCCATCCGCGGTCGCGAAAGAGCGTCGATTTCCTCCTCCTCGTCAGTAGCCAATCCGCGATCGCGACCTTCTGTTCCGTGGTCGCGGATGTCTCTCTGTTGTGCTCGACTGGCCTCTAGTTGGGTTCCACTCCTTAGCGTCATGGCACATACATTCTCCCTCGGGTTAAATACCGTTTGAGATGGTAGTTTTCCCGAGTCCCGGGCTTCTAGTCTGCTCACTGCGATGGAGATCTGCCCCACTTGCTGCTCCAAGTTCTGAATACTTGACCGCATCTCTTGATTCTGCTGGACCATAGTATTGCCCAACATTGCTACAGTCTGGTTGAGGGCCTCATGTTGCTTGATCAATGCCTGAATTGATTAGGACGTAGTGTTTGCCACCGTTGTTAGTGTTTTTATCATGTCTTCATGGTTTGACACGCTCTGAGCAAGGGATGAACTTGAGCTTTGGCCTTGGGGTCTTTGGTCATATGGAGCTCGCAATTGTTGTTGTTGACCCCCAGGCTGTTGAAATTTATGCGGGCGCGGTAGGAATTGTGGTGGCCTTTGTTGATACTCTTGATTCTCCTGGCCTTGAGGAGTACTTTGCTGATTCCCGTATCTCAGATTGGGGTGATCTCTCCACCCTGGATTGTACGTGTTGGAGTACGGGTCATATTTTGGCCTTGAAGGGCCATATCCTCCAATAGCATTCACCTCAGTAGTGGTTCCTGCAGCGTGGGACATGCATCGGTTGGATGCATCGTGTCATAGCATATCCCACATGATTTGACTTGCTGCTGGCCACCCTTCATCATGTATCTCCTCATCATCTCTTTCATCTCAGCCAACTCAGAAGCTAGTGTGGAATTTGGCTGGGAGTCTGCAGCCTTGACTGATTGGGCGCTCGCCCTCTTACTAAACTGTCTTGATCCCTCAGATAGCTCAAAGAATACCTCAAAAGCTGAAACAGGCGTCTTGTTCAAAATATTTTCTCCATAGGCTGCATTCACCATTCGACGCTCCTCGTCAAGAAGTCCTCCGTACAAATAGAGTACGAGGTCTTGCTCTGAATACCCATGGTAGGGGCAACTAGAAGTCAGCCTCTTGAACCTCTCATAGTACTCGTACAACGACTCAGCAACCTGCTGTTCGATGTTACTGATGCTTCTCTTCAGACTGTTGAGCTTGGTCACAGGAAAGTACTTCTCCAGGAAGGCCTTCTTCATCTTGGCCCACGTATCAATGCTCCCTGGGGTCAAGTAGTAGAACCAGTCATTGGCCGAATCCTTCAGAGAGAAAGGAAAGACCCTCAGCTTGATCTGGTCCTCAATCACTCCTCTTGGTTTCATGCTGGTGCAGACGGCATGGAACTCCGACAGATGCTTATTGGGGTCTTCTCCACTCATCCCATGGAAGTGGGGGAGTAAGTGGATCAACCCTGACTTGAGCTCGAAGTTGATGCCATCGGCCAGCTCAAGAAACTGCACAGCTAACGGTTGCTGTTGCAGGTTAGGGGCAGTCAGCTGCCTCAACGTGGGTGCTTCCTCGGCCATCTCAAAAGTTGGATTATCAAAGGCCAAAGATCTGTTTACTCTACGGTTCAGGGAGAGTGTTCTCTCAATTTCCGTATCGAAAGCTAAAAGTGGAGAGTCAGTAGCACGGGTGTGGACCATAAGATAGGTCCACACAAAAAAATGGCACACAAACACACACAAAGAAAAATCAAAACTTGCCTCCCCGGCAACGACGCCAATTTGACGGAGGCTAAAGTCGTATGCCCAATAAAAGTAAAATCCTTAATAACCTAAACTAGTAGAATATGCAAGTAAGGGTCGAATCCCACAGGGAGGAGTTGTCTTTCTTTATGTAAGGTTGCATGCAAAAGTAACAAGGGGGGGGGGGGGTTTGGTTGGTTGTTCGTAAACAAGTAAACAAAGGAAACAAAAGCAAAGGTTTGTAATCAAATTAGGAAAAAACACTTAGCCAAACAAATATCCACCTTTAGTTTGGTTGATTGATCATTGATTATTCCTAGTCCTCAATCCTTATAAATGTCCTAATCCCTGTTCTGAAATAGTTACCAGTCCAACTAGTTCTGATAACCCTAACTATTAAACAATCAAGAAACTATCAAGATAAATCTAACAACAGTAGTAGGCTCAGGAATAGATAGGCTCATGCAATACTTAACAACTCGTCAGTACTCGACATGCAATCAATTCTCTTCACAATAAACATTCACAACTCGTTCCAGTAAATCGTGTTTGCTACTCTGAATTAGGTATGAACAATATTAATCTCAACAAGTTGACCAAATTAAGGTAACTAGCACTATAGATAATATCAATCTCAACTAGTTTGTCAGGATATGGAAACTAATATTAATAATACTAATCACAACAATTGATGAACTAGATCAACCAATAGAATTCAAAACCCTAATCCTGCAATATGAATAATATCAATAAAACTAGGTAGCTAATCTAGAGAAATCAATATAACTCAATGGGATGAAGCATAAGAGAATCAATAACATTCAAAGATAGAGTAAAGGAATAATCTCACAATCAAATTCAAACCAAGGCTTCAATTGTCGGACTAAGCAAAGGGTGCTTAGTTCTTCATAGTCTTGAAACAAAAACTCAAAGAAAAAATTGAACGTAGAATGAAAACTGAAATCAAAGGCTGCTATGAAAATTAGGTTAAATAACCTAAAAACCAAACCTAATGCTAAAAAGATAACAAGTCTAATCTTAGAAGGAAATAAAATAAACGGAATGAAAGAAAAGGGAATAAATAAAATCTTTGGAAAAACTCTTCGGACGCGCTGATGCAGATTTCCACGACCGCGGAAGAATTTCCGCAATCGCGGAAAATACCCTGATGCTCTCGAATTAACCGCGACCAGAAGCCTTGCTCTTCCGCGACCATCCACGCCCGCGACGGCACTTCCGCGATCGCGGATCTTCATAGACCCGCTTGGTTCTACTTCTTCGTCTTCTTGGGTGGCTTCCTTCTCTCTTCAATATATCTTCATTTAAGCTTCTCCAAACCACCATATTGGCACATCTACTCCTCAACTTCATTCTCCGCAATTGTGCTCTAATCATCTCCAAATGGTACCCAAAACTCCGATAATAACCCCTAGTTACACCCTACAAAGTAGCGTTGATCATATGGCAAGTCAAGGTTGACAAGCAAGGAACCTGGGAGCTACAGGTGGACGATTCTAAGAATTGAAAAGGAGTAGGGGCAGGCCTAGTCCTCATATCTCCAACTAGGGAAACCATTAGAATTGCGGTAAAGCTGGGTTTTGAAGCAACCAATAATGAAGCCGAGTACGAGGCTCTAATTCTCGGACTCATAGCTGCAAGAAACCAGGGGGCAAAGACTGTGATTGTATATTCCGACTTGCAGCTGATTGTGAACCAGGTGACGGGTGAGTATGGTGCTAAATCGGCCCGCATTCTTGCTTATCTAGAAAGGGCCCAAAGCATTCTTGCTGATTTTGTAGAGTTTCAGGTCCTGCAGATTCCATGCGAGCAGAATGAGGTGGCTGATGCACTGGCTACCCTAGCATCCTCGAGTTCGTCTAGAGCGCAGTCGACGATTCATATTGAGATTCTAGAGTCCTCTAGCATCAAAGGGGAGGAGGTGTGTCCGGTTGATTCCGAGCCAAGTTGGACGAATCCAATTTTTTACTATTTAGTGCATGATAAACTTCCAGATGATAAGAAAGAGGCTCGCCTGATTCGTTTGAGAGCGGCTCGTTTCTGGATCTCACCACAGGGGGTATTGTACCGGAAATCGTTTACAAGTCCATATCTCAGATGCGTCCCGCCATCGAGAGTAGAGGACACTTTGTTTGAAATGCATGAGGGCGTGTGCGGGGTACACATAGCCGGGAGAAGCCTGGCTTTCAGAGCACAGACTCAGGGATACTGGTGGCCCTATATGCAGAAAGATGTTGAATGTTATGTCAGAAAATGTGAGAAGTGCCAGAAATTTGCTAAGATCACACACCAACCAGCGGTGGATCTTCACCCGCTTATGCGCCCTTGGCCATTCGCACAATGGGGACTTGATCTCGTTGGGCCTTTTTCTAAGGCTACGGGAAAGGTATGCTTCCTGGTCACGGCCACTGATTACTTCACCAAGTGGGTGGAGGCGAAGCCTTTAGCAAGGATAAGAGACACAGACATAGAGAAGTTCATTTGGGAGTCAATTATAACTTGCTTTGGCATTCCTCATGCTTTGATTTCTGACAATGGGACACAATTTAGTAGTGCTTCGTTTAAAGCTTTTTGTGCAGGTTATGGCATCAAAAAATTCTACTCATCTGTAGCTTACCCGCAGGCAAATGGTCAAGTTGAGGCGACCAATAAGGCCATACTGGATGGGATCAAGAAGAGACTTGACCAGGCTAAGACTCGATGGGTGGAGGAGCTCCCTGCAGTGCTCTGGGCGCATAGGACGACCCCGAGACGCTCGACAAGAGAGACACCATTCGCTTTGGCTTATGGCACTGAAGCGGTCATACCCCTTGACATCGGACTCCCAAGAGTTCGGGCTGATGCGTTTGAGCAAGGAGGTAATGACCAGGCTTTGGGAGTTCAATTGGACTTCCTGCAGGAAAGAAGAGACGCGTCTTCCATCAGGATGGCAGCGTATCAACAAGAGCTAATCAAGGCACATGGCAGGAAAGTCAAGCCGCGCGCCTTTGGAGTGGAAGACTTTGTGCTTCGCAAGGTTCTCACTAACACCAAGGAACCAGCGGACGAAAAGCTAGGTTCGAATTGGGAAGGACCCTATCGGGTCATAGCAAGCTCCGACAGCGGTTCATACAAGCTAGAGGACTTGAGTGTGAAGGTGATTCCGCGCACTTGGAACGCCTCCAACTTGAGGAAGTTTTACATTTGAACTTGAACAAGGTAGGGGTACTCTTTTTCCTCTTCATATGGTTTTGTCCCATGAGGTTTCCCTATGAAGAGGTTTTAATGAGGCCCCCGAGGGTTTGTCCCTGAACTTGTAAGACACTTTTCGGTTTACCTTGATTGGAACTCAATGCAATTTTGTTTTCTTTGCAATTGTTACGCATTCTTGGCTTCAGATTAGCACAGGAACAAGTAGATTGACAGGAAATAGCGGGCCGACACGGGTGCAAATATTATGCATTTCAGCATCGAGCTCGACTTTATGAGCATGGCTTGCCATCTAGCGCCGTTGCGGGCATCTTATGTAGGCGACTCAGCGACGAGCGAAACCCGCTGGCCGTAGGTCAAGCGGAGAGAGCCGTCGAAGTGCTAAGTATGAGCGACTTGAATCGATGAGCAACCTTACAGGCGGGACTTGCCAGATGACGCTGTCACGGGCACCGATCGACGGTGACTCAGTAACGAGCACACTTAACACGTCATCAAGAGTAAAAGAGGTGTGAAAGACGCCGAGGGAGCCAAGTTTGAGCCCCGGGGCAAGTAAATCGCGAGCACAAAGGATAGACGTGACCGCACGACCGTGTAGAACAATGCACAGGCAGGCCTGCGGTCGCGGCGTCCAAACCGCGGTCGCGGTTTGGTCATACGGCGAAGCTGAAGTGATCGCACGGCCGTGCGCTTTTTTCGCACCGGCGGTGCGGTAACCGCACGGCCGTGTATTTTTCCGCACGGATTGTGTGTTGCTTGCGGCATTTCGACCAAATTTTGATTTCGAAGGAAAATAATAACGCACGGCCGTGCGTTTTTTCGCACGGGCCGTGCGGTGCTTGCGGCAATTCAACCCAATTTTGATTTCGAAAGAAAATAAAAACGCATGGCCGTGCGTTTTTTCGCACGGGCCGTGCGTTCCTTCCGAGACTTCATTTTCGGAAAAAAATCACCGCCTGCACGACCGTGCATTTTTTCGCACAAGCCATGCGGTTTGCGGGTTTTCTCCAATACCGGGTTTTTTAATATAATATAGCTTATTAAAGGAGGAGTTTCCATAAAAGATAAGGTATTTAAGTCTTTTATCTTCTTTTCTCTCTCCATTCAATTCATTCTATTCTACGCTTAGGTTTTGAGCCTCCATTTCTCCAGACCTTTGAGAGCTTTCTGAGAGGGATTCCTGACTTGAGCGTCAGAGGGGCTTTAGACGGGACCACCCCCTCCCGTTCACGTTTGTTCGTGATTACAGATCTAGAGTTGAAGACTTCTCGCGTTCTTGAAGGCGGAATTCAATCGTTCCTAATCAATTTCCTAACGATACAGATTCCTGCATCGACATATAATTTCCAAACTAATAAGTAATTCCATTCATAGGCACTCACACTTCCAACTTTGTATCAAGAACACGAGATTACAAGCCATAGTTTCGATCCTGAGAAAAAAATTACAAGCCAATCCTCCACAGATAAAAAACATTAAAAAGTGCGGTCTTTCCTCCATAGATTAATGGAAGTTCACAAGAATAAAAGCAGGCTTCATTCCACAACTCAGCTAACAATCCTCCACTAGGATTGTGAAAAGAATTTTGGTTCCTGATTCTGAAGATTAATTCTCAAGTTTTCCAAAAGGATCATGAAGATATATGCTTACTACCGTAAAGCAGTCTTGCTGTTACATGAACATGTATGAGGTGGTTGTATAAGTTTGTCCTACGATAAAGTTGATGTCGACGACGAGAGTCCGTAACTCCGATGATCCTACACTTCCTTCGATTTCGTTTCCGATATCATGCGAAAATAGAAAGAAAGTCAAATGCGGGGCTTTGTCTTGTATTTCACCTTCAAAGCTCAAATGAGTATTCAATCTTGTGAACGAAGGGGTTAGGGTTTCTGAAATCAATGAGAACAAATAGTTAGAGTTACCTTAAGATCATAAATACATTTTCCATCTTAATGTACTTTTGCTAATTAGGCCTACCTCAATTAATAAAATATTTGGTTGATTTATCAAGCATATATATAAAAATAAAAGACGTTATTTTTTGCTTCCTCATTCTCCCCTTGGGTCCCTAAGCTCGATAGAGGCTAATGGACCCGAAAGTCCGTTTCGACCCGATAGTTTGCTATTCGACCTGATCGAATTTCACTCATTTGCCCAATACTCTATAGTCCAAGTCCTTCGGGTGCCTAGCTTGATGCACGGCTTGTGCACTACACTGTGCGGAGAATGGCTTAAAGAATGCTTCGCACGGTCCGTGCACTTTATGTTTTCTTCAAGGGTCTTTATCGTAGTAATTTAACCATGACAACAAGATTACTATAAAAAAACGGAATTGTTGTAATTGTGTCCGTAGGGGAAATCCCGTTTTGTACTAGTCCGCTTTCTTCAAGGGTCTTTACAAAATCGAATGCACGGTCCATACGTTTCATTGCATAAGGTAGTGCACGACATGTGCGTCTTTTCACACGGTTCGTGCGTGGCGGTGATTTCCCAACGTGTTTTACAGAGGGTAGTGCACTGTCCGTATGTCTGAGTGCACGGTCATGTGCTCCTTTTTCCTACATGGACTCTAACTCGCCTGAGAGTTAATTTCCCTCTTGCTCTAGAGCTGATAAGTCGTATTCTTGGGATCCTGAGGCTCATTGATATTGTGTACCCTCATGGCCCTAAGGTTTATCGGCAACTAGTGCCCTTATGACCCGAAGGCATACCGACAGCTAGTGGCCCCGAAGGCGTACCGATAGCTAGTGCCCTTGTGTAGGGGTGGACGCAGGATTTTAATTAGTCTAGTGGGGGCTAAAATTTTCAAGAGTAAAAGTGTACAATCTACCTTACACAAAACTGTAATTTCAAAGTCTACCGTCTATCTTACACAAATAACCCCAATTTCAAACAACAAACCCTATTTTCATTGATGAATTTCAACAAATTTGTATAAAAAAATGATTTCAAAATTTGCAAATCCATAAACCCTAAATTCTAAAAAATTCAACACAAATAAGGATAGATATAGAAAAAATATTGCATTTTTGTTGAATAATTTGTGCGCAAATTTGGATATAATTGTGTTTTTTAGTGTTTTTGAGGACTATGTATAATAAATCCTATATAAAATTATTTTGAAAAAAAACTAAAAAATATATAGATTATTTTGAAAACTTTTGAAGAAAAAAATTAAGAGAAAATTTTATTTTTTTTAAAAACAATTTTTTTTTAATTTTTTTTTTAAATCCCAATGGGGTTGTAGCCCCCACTGGACTCCGCCTAGGTCCGCCCTTGCCCTTGTGGCCGAAAGGCGTATTGGCAGCTTGTGCCCTTGTGACCCAAATGCGTACCGACAGCTAGTGCTCTTGTGGCCCGAAGGTGTAACGACAACTTGTGCCCTTGTGGCCCGAAGGCGTACAGACAACATGTGTTCTTGTGGCCCGAAGGCGTATTGGCAGCTAGTTCCCTTGTGGCCCGAAGGCGTACCGACACCTAGTATCCTTGTGACCCGAAAGCGTATCGCAACTTATGCCCTTGTAGCCCGAAGGCGTACCGACAACTTGTGCCCTTGTGGCTTGAAGGCTTACCGACAGCTTGTGCCCTTGCTTTATCGTTCAACACTGTGAATTGTAAGAATTGACAACTCAAACGATAAAGTCACTAGCACTTGATTTCAGTGCGGACTACATAAGGATAAAGATAAATGTTAAGGGTTGTCTTTTCTATACTCGGGTGAGAGAGATGTACCATCGACTTTCTGTTGCTCCAGACTACTTGGCCTTACAGTTAGGTGTGTTTTTGCATCAGGAGCATTAGAGTGTCGCAAGTACGATTGGGCTTTACAACTAACTCGTCTAATAACTCCCTTGCAAAGATATCTAAATTTGAAATAAAATGAATAAGCAACAAGAGAGATGGTTTTCAATGTCCACTCGTTTGATGAGGTGCCCCCTGCACTTGATGCTCGCAAATTAGGTGTGTCTGCATATAACATGTCATTCCAAATCCTATCAGACAATAAAATATAATTTTCAAGAAAGGATTTTGTCCTTGATGAGGGCTTGGCCTTGTGTCTCCAATTGTTGTCAACCCGTCTAGAAACAATCGTGATTGAACTTGTTTGGTCAAGAGTCATCTAGTTTGCGAGATTCAACTAGGTTTAGAAAATTAAACCATTAAAAAATGGATTATTTGGAACAAGTAATTATGACATCTTATGTTAAGCATGGCGACAATAATTGTTCAATTGCTATACAAAGCATGTCCTACTAGCCGTTTTCAAGGGGATAAAATTCGAAAGAAAGTCACATCCAGTCTAATACTAAACTAATGAAAATTGAGATCATGACCAAAATCATAATTTTTCTAATTCCAATATAAGTAAAACTGATTTATAAAGGATCTTTGGAGGCATTTGGCACGGGCACGCATTGTATATGCGTGCCTATGCCACACCTCTACTAGTATAAAAAGTAGTATTAATCACACTTTTTTTATCTCGTTTTAACTGAATCAGGAAAACAAAGATATCCGATCCGCAATTATTAATAAAAGCGCGTCCGTGGGTGCGTTTCTTCACTTATTTAAAGTCGGACTGCGGCATATTAAAATTGAGAACGTGATAAATTGATTTTTTTATTTTTTCATTTATTTTTATCTCGGACCACGGTTAAAGCTAAACCGGGGTTATTTTTAAATTATTCCATAAAAATGGTCCGCGGTCGCAACTTTAAACCAAAATGTGGACGGTTTTTTTTTTTTTTTTAAAAGGGCAAACAAGCTATTCCTTTGTCTCATTCCTCAAACTACATCGTTGAAACTTTAAAATAAAAATAACTCCATCTTTGAAAACCCTATTGGTGTGTCGTAGCCAGAACGCCCAATTTCTTCTCGTCGTTGGTGTTGGTCCGTACTCCCGTCCATACTCATTACCCTGGTAGTTACGTTCGGTCATCTCTACTCCATCTATGGTCATCAATTGCTATGGTACCCTCTTGTGCATTTGATTTTATTCAATCTTGTTTCTGAATTTTGTATCGCGTTGCTCCTTAAATTTTTTGGTGCCTGATGGTTATTTTCCATTGTATCCTATCTTGACTGGCTTTCCCAAGATTCATGAATTGGTTCTGGAGCCTTTAAGAGAGAAACAATACTATGCGGTTTGTGCATCCTTCAACTGTGCATAATCTAATGCTTATCATAACTTCAAATTTCGAGGAAGTGGTTGATTTGTTTGTGCTAGGATGGATAGGGCAGATAAGAGAAGCCTTCAATATAATGTCATTAGTGAAGAGTCCAATGGGATAAATGGTTGGATTCAGGCTGATTGTTGTGTTTCCCATGCCAAAACTAACGGGGAACATGTGTAAGACACTCCTTTCTCTTTGTTAGAGTTAAAAGTTGTAATTGCGAACCTCAATTAGATGTGCCTTTGTTTCTGGCTATATTCCCTTGTCATGAAGCTTGTTTACCTTGTTTTTTTTGTCATGATGGGTATTGACAATGACAAATTAAGGGGAGGGTGGAAAAAAGTGTAAGCATGTTGTAAGTTACGAGTGTTATATTGGTGATATACTGGTGAGTTAGTTACAAGTTAAGTATAAAACGGTGCTGACCCTAACCTATAAAATTTCAAGTTCGGTTAGGTTGGGTGGGTTTTTGACTGTTCAAATCTAAGCAGTGAAAAAAAAGGCGAAAGGCAAACAAGTTAGAGGCTTAGCTGTTACAATATAAAAGTCATCTCCTTCCTTTTATGTTAAAAATAAAACATAAAAAAATGCCTCAACCCAAAGGTGAGCGCCTTTTGCCTTCTTGCCTGCTCGCGTAGGCAAGAGAGGCGCTCGCGTTTGGGGAAACGCTTGCCTTGACCTAGGAAAGGCATTTTAGTCACCGCCCCAATGCGTAGGCGAGAGGCGAGCGCCTAGGCGTCGCCTTTTTATTCACTGAATCTAAGTCACATTGTTTTGAATTCTAGGATTAAAGATACCTATACATTTAATAACACATTGACAATTCGTTTGCAGATCCGGAGGAAGATGAAGAGAGCCCAAGAAGAAATGAGGAATCAAGGTGTTTCGTCACTGACAAACTTCATGTCTGGCGCTGGAAGGAGTTAGAGATACGAAGTACTAGTAATATTCTAAAAGAAATGAGGGATCAAGGTGCTGGTTGGAGCAAGGTTTGAATATCCTCGTGTTATTAATGCATGTCTTGCTGTATAATCATGCCTGATTTTATATCCGAGCAAACCATTTTTTGCATTTGCTACGGGTTTAGACTTTGTTATCCTCATTGCTTGTACTAGGGAAACCATATCTTTTTACGTTTGATTTATCTGAAATGTCTTTCTCGATGAAAGAACATTTAAATGCTCTCTTTTGTTCTTACTTCTTGATGTTTCTTATTAACTTTCACAATGTCTAAAGATTTGACGTATAATAACCAATAACGGGGTTGATATTTATACCCGCAATTTTTTCTGATAATTATGTCCTTTATATGTACGAATGATTTTTTTATTTATAGTATTATCCTTTCTTTAGTTTCTGTGCAACTACACTCCCCCGAACTTCCCTGGGTTGATGTTGCAGAAGTTTTTCTGTGGCTCATAGTTGTTGGTATCATCTTAGGTGCATCTTATTGGTCTGCATGGACTGTCAGGGAAGCAACCATTGAGATGGATAAGCAATTGAAGGTGATTTTGATCTTTGAATTGCTTAGAAGCTTGAAATATACTTTACACCTGAAACGACCAACTTCTTAATTAGTCCTTATATAGCATTCAAATGTCTCTTTCATCTGATCTGATATATGGCAATGACTTTCTTGTAGGATGCATCAGATGAATTCATTGCAACCAGAGTACTATTCCAAATGGTTTTGTGGATGTCAATACCACATCAGCAATTCTTTTTTGTTGTGGTTGCTTCATGTTTCTTGCTTATGCTACACAAGTTTAAGTCGGTGTGGTTTTTTGACATTCTGTTGGTTCTCTTTTGCATTGGTGGTGTTGAGGTGAGTTGCTTTGTATTTGGTAGATAGAGACTTCTTGCAGTTATGTTGTTGTGACAATGAAAAATGTTTTTTCCAGAGTGAGAAAATGTACTGATATATCAGCATGGCTCTTCAATTTGTTAAGTTCTATTAATGACAAATTAAAAACATAATCTTCATCTGAAAGGAAAAAAAATTAAATGTCAAGAGAAAGGAGGCAGAGTAGAAAGGTGAAAAGGGAAAATGAGGTGCGTCTACCACGTCTTGGACTCTTGGGTCTTAGGTAAGTTGGAAGGGGGGAATGAATAGATATAATATGGTACAATGATTGCACCTCTTAGATGAGTAGAAGGGTGATAAATGTTAGATGAATACTTTCTTAGTGCACTTCCCTAAGCATTGATTTATATTTTCTTCAACGTTTGCTACAGAACAATTTGGAAGATATTTACAGCCTTATATGATTCTTGAAGGTTGAGCCATGGTGCAACTGGACTTGGTATGAAAAAATCAGATATTTTTATCATCTTGTTGCTATTCTCACTTCAATTAGTATTGTTTGGATTCTGCAAAATATCTAGTGCATAATGTGATTTTCTATTTATCTGTCGATGTCTAGTTGGCGAGATCAGATCCAAAGACTGTATGAGTCTGGTGATCCTCAAGGTCTCTCATGGGTTAAGGAAATGGTAAAGTCATTAATGTTCAGGAAAACAAAAGAGACAAAAGACAAGGACGGAAGGTGAATATCTTGTTTCCCTGTTGTTAAGTGTCTTAGCTTTTTAATTAAACTATATATAAGAGAATGATGTTTTGTGTTTGTGCAGACTTATACTTGAATCACCTCCTAATGTCATTCAGACCATTCTTTGTGAACAATCCGAAGCTGAAAAGGACTTCTACATGG
The DNA here is from genome assembly GCA_027886185.1 of Rheum nobile. Classification (NCBI taxonomy): domain Eukaryota; kingdom Viridiplantae; phylum Streptophyta; class Magnoliopsida; order Caryophyllales; family Polygonaceae; genus Rheum; species Rheum nobile. The sequence goes on along the minus strand of WOAB01000789.1, from coordinate 1,408,394 downwards.
CACTTTTCAAGACATCCAAAGTAAGTAAACCATTGTTGTGGCATATGCTTCATAATTCAATCTAATGGAGAAAACTTAGTTGCAAAACTTCTGGTTCTTCGTCATGTTGACCAAGTATAGAACATCATTCAGAATTAAATTATAATGATGAATAGAAATGTAAGCTAATAGTGTATGCATGAACAGGTTCAATTCAATCAGTTTGTTGCTCAAGGAAGAGTCCTCCACAACTATGCTAATATCTTGGAGCTCCTACTTCGGCTGAGATAGTGTTGTAATCACCCATTTCTCATTATAAGGTAAATGCTCAATGAACATAACTTTTGGAAAATGGTATTATGACTGCTACATTCTAGACCTCCTAATTTGTTTTTTCTTGCCTTTTACCGCAAAATTTGCAGTCGTGCAGATTCAGAGCGATATGATGATCTAAACAAGCTTAATAGAAGGTTTACTGAACTAACAGAATTCTGAGTATCTGTTGCTTGGTGTCTCCCGATGACCATGTGTTGACAACATGTGCCCATAGAATTTATAGAGAATGTCCCGAACTGATTCAAGGTGAAATCGTCAGTTTCTTTATTACCCTTAGAGTTTAAACAAAGAGTTGAACTTATTTAAAATATTCTGTTAAGTGATGCTATCATAGATTTTTTAAATAATATTTGGATATATTCATGTATTTCAGTCAGTTTAGTGTACTGCAAATGCCTTGTATGTCATATATAATGGGCGGTAGATCATGATTTTGGTATATTTTTTAAAAAAAAATGAAAGCATACAGTGGTTATTTCACAAAACCGCTGTCCAATTTCATTTTTTTAAGATAAACTCAACTGGACCATAGTTCTTTAAAATAAATGGGGTCCGAATTTACCGCGGAATAAACAAAGAATCGTGGTCCGACTTTTACCGCGGTTACACTTATACGCGGTCCGGCACATTTACCGTGCCGAGAACAACCACGTTTTATAAACCGTAGTCTTCTTCTTAGAAAAACCGCGATCTTTTTTGGACCGTTGGAATTGTACCGTTGGAGGCATGTGTTTGGGACGTGTGCCAGACATTTCCAATGGTACAATTCAGTTGCCTATTTATGCTCGTTTTCACTATCCAAATTTCACACATCCAAATCCTCTTAAAAAGTGCATTTGGGAAAAATGTCAACTATTGATGGAGAATCGGTACAAGGAAAAGATGCTCAATATGTTGAACGGCAAGAGCATGTTCTACTTCAAATTATAGTTCATTATGAAATGCTTAAGTTTATTTAGAGTTAGAGCTGTTAAAATTTGACCGAACTCGAAATACCGACCGAAATCGATCGAAATTTTTAAGTTGAAACCCGAATAATTAAACCCGAAATCCGATTTAACCCGAATCCGTTAAACCCAGATATTTTCGGATTCGGATCAATTGACCCACCGGGTCACAAAAATTAACATCAGATGTTTATTTGAATATTGGGCTGGGCGGGGAAACATTACCAAATCCCGGCTAGGCGGGGAAATATTGGGTTGGACTGAAGTAAGAAAACCCTAATTGCGGGTCCATTCCCGATCTCCCTCCCTCTCACCCACTCGCATCCCAATCTAGCACCAAACTCGAACCCACACTCGACGACCACACCATCACCTACCAGAACCACCGCTCGGCGACCACACCACCACCAAGCACGCATCTCCTCGCTTCGCACGACCCACTCCGCCCGCGCTCAGATCTGTTCATGGCACAACCCACCGCATAGCATCTCCCTCATCCTCACCACCGACGACCACATCACACCGAGCCGCATACCCTCTGTTCGTGAGCCTCTATACCAGCACCACCCATGCCCAGACCCGCCGCCGCTGCTGCACCTCATCCTCAGCGACCAACCGCACCCAAACTCTCTGATAACAACCTCGACTTATCTGTGCAAGTGCGTGCTCTTCCTCTCATGCATTGTAGAAGAGGTCTTCTAATTCTTCTCCAACATATTGTGGGAGCATAATAGCAAGAATCTGAATATCTATATCATCATCCTCTTCACAAATCATCTTGATCTTGATTTGGTCTTCAGATTATAGCTTAGTTGTATGCTTAGATGATGAAGTGTCTTTTTTTTACTTGGAGGTGCTACCTTATTCTCCCTCTAGCCCCTCACCCTAAACCCAAATAAAACAAACAAACTAGAAAAGAAGCGTGCAATACATGATTACTTGATATTAATTTCATTCTGTTTCACTTTATAAATGTATGCTTCTGTACTTGAATGCTTGATCGGTTCTATATTTAACATTTGTTTGGGTCCTTGGTTGCCTTTCTTACCCATGTGTATCGATTCATAATATACACTCTTTGTGTTTTCACATGTCTAAATTGCAGCTTTAACATGGAATATTGATGACTTGATGCCTCCAACTGAAAAACTTATTTTCAGTTTCCAATCGAAAGAAGAGCTTCAGAGATGGCATCTCTATTCAGATTCTGAGTTGGGAGGTATGCCATTATTCAGTAAGGCTGTATTTAGTTGATTTTTATGAAGAGTTTAGGAGTTGAATAAATATACAATTTCATTTGTTACTCTTACAGCTGCATTAATTTTCATAGCTAGCTTCTTGCTATGCCAGTAATTCGGTCTTGTCCTTTTTAGTAGCTGATGTTGGTCGACTTTGAAAGCAGTGTGTGAAGAGCTCTGTTATTTAAGGGCCTGGACTGTTTTCTGTTGAATTGGTTACCCCCTAGTCTGTGGCCTTACTTAGGTCAGTATAATGTTTAATATGCCAACTTTATCCAATTATAAGAGCTTCTTGCTGCAAAGGTTGTTCGATCATACTTTGTTCTTTTTAGTAGATGATTTAAGATGTTACTTTTAATATATGATGTTGGTTAATTAGAATTTATGGTTGGATGATGTTGGTTTAGTTCTGTAAGACATGTAATTACATAAATAAAAAATGTAAAAAAACTAAAAAAATGAATAAAAAGATAACAGAAAGCTTGACGTTAAAGAACCTGGTGGTTAACCCGAACCACCCGCTAACCTGTAATGACCCGACCGACTTGACCTGTAACCCAAAATGACCGAACATGTACTAACCCGAACCTGAAATGACCGAATCCGAACCCGACCTGACCGATCTGATTGACAACTCTATTTAGAGTAGTATGAAGACATTGTGTCTTTATACGTTGTGAAGAAGGTCGAGACTTAGTGTGGCTATTATAAATTAAATGATGTGATATAGTTTTTTTGGAATGATAACTAGTAAATTTTGTTTCGAAAATATGTTTAATTAAACCGATTTGTCTGTTACGTACAAAAATATTTTAAAAAAATTCTAGACTTAGTATATCTATGATAAATTAACGTAGGTGATATAGTTTATTCGGCGAATGATATATGTAGTACATTTCATTTTCAGAGTGCGATTCCGGTACATACTATTCACTAGGTGAAAAATGCGGATTTAATACAGCCCTTAGATGAGATAGATGAGTTGCTAAGATTAAAACAAAAAATATATTAAAGTATTGATAAAGGGAGACGCGTGCCACTTGAATTTTTTTTCATAGGCACCGTCCCGTACTTAAGCACAAAACCCTACCCTCCCATAATACAAAAAATAACCCCACCCCTATTCTGATTTTCAAAGACACGTTCCTCTAATAACCTACCTCTCGATTCGCCTTTGAAATCTCCATCTCCATCTCTAATCTCTTTCATTTGAAATCACCACAAAAATCAGTAAATCTACCTTGAATCTCCATCCATCTCCAATCTCCCGTTCTTCCTCTTAAAAATTGCTTGAAGATTTGACGAGTTGAAGAAAATGAAGAAGCGAAATGGTGAGCGAAGAAAACACTTTGAAAGGGGAAGCAAAACAAGGTAAATTTTTACTTCACTCCTAAATTTTAGTTAATGTTCGTCTACTAATGCGATTTAAGGTGTATGTGTTCATATTAGGGTTCATGTGTTCAGATTTAGGGTTCATGTGTCCAAATTTAGGGTTCATGTGTCATGATGCTCAAGTTTATGTGAATCAAGATTTCTAGGATTCATATGTTGAAACACGCTGAATGAGTCGAGTAGACATTGAAATTTTGTGTTTGCCTCTTGGAATTATGGTACTCTGAAATTTTATGTTTGTCTCTTCCGTAGATTTGATTTTAGAAAGTTAGTGCATAGCTAAGTGTATTAAAGTGCATGTCTTATTAGTAAAAGTGCATAATTAGTTACTTTTAATGCATATCATTGTCATTGATATGCATTAAAAAGTGCATATCAGGGTGGTAAAAGTGCACAAATAAGTGCCTAAATAGTGCATATCTTATTGGAAGAAGTGCATCACTAAATGTATAAATACTACATCACTAGATGTATAAAAGTGTATCACTAAATGTATAAAAGTGCATGTCTTGTTAGTAAAAGTGCATAATTAAGTATTTTTAGTGCATGTCTGTCATTTAAAGTGTATCAGTGAGTTAATAAGAAATTGCATGTCTTGTTTGTAAAATTGCATAACTAAGTACTTAATAATGTACATTTATTAGTAAAAAGGGCATTAGTGGGCATTACTTAATGTTTCTATTCATGTTTGAGTTATGTACTATCAATAAAGTGTTTAGGCCAAATATTCGATATTGTCATAGCCTATTAGCTCAAATGGTAGAGCACTGTGTTGATACACATTGATGTGGGTTCGAATCCCTCATAGGCTATAAATCATGCTTATGGTAACTCATTGTATTAAAGTGCATGTCTTGTATGTAATAGTACATAACTAATTACCTCAAGTGCATAAATAAGCTCTTAAAACTTCAGTGCAACTCAATGCAACATTGCTGAGTTTATATGACATTTCATGTATATTCAATTCAATCACGTGGATTACTAAATCTTGGAGATTAAATGTAAATAGTAGACATAATACATCTCACTTTCTACTCTCATATTATATGGAGTTCTTTAATGCTCAATATTTTAAAAGAATACATTCAAATGCAAATTATAAATCGATCATAAGCTTGAGTATATATAATTACATGAACACAATACTTCCTATGATGACAATTTCATCTGACTGATTCTTGCCTTTGTCAAGCACCTAGCCCACCTTTCTTTGATGTTTTGTGTACAATCCAAATTTGTATAATTTGAATTCTCATGTAAAATCTCATTAACTTTTATTGGAAACTCAATTGATTATAGCTACCTTAAATATCATGTTAGTTAAAAGCATTTATGTGTTATTTTTTTACGATCCCTCTCCAATACTATGAAATGAGTGGTTGAGGAACAATAGAAGTTAGTTGGAGAAGTTGCTCCAGAGTGAAAAATAATTCGATCATTCCTTTACTACTTGTACATGACCCGTAATTTAACAATGTTTGTGCAAAATACGATTTTACTCTCGTAGCCTATGTAGGGTTCGAACCTACATCATGTGCATTAAACACATTGCTCTACCTTATTAAGCTAGTCGACTTTAAAGTGAGTTTTCAACTTTGAGCAAAAACAAACAAGAGACCAAGAATTAGCTTTATGCATGAAACAGAACACATGCGAGAAATGAACTGAACCATATTGTCCAACTAGCAATTTAAGGGTTTGACAATCTCAATTGATCAAGTAAAAAAAAAGACTAATATGTACATCTCATTGATAGAAAATATGTAATCCATAACTGTAACACCTCCAAAACTTATCCCTTTTGGAAAGGTATTACCGCCAGTGACCCTAGTGTTCCTTACCGAGATCACCCAAGGCTTTACCAATTAAACACAATTTATGAAATGCAATTGATACACAATGATCAAGCATTAACTTTCAAAACATAACATTGTCAAGGAAATAAGAGTTACGGGATTACAACCCAATCCCGAATAGGTCAAAACAGAGTTTAAACCAAACACAGCGGAAGACTAAGAAAGTATATTACAATCGGAGTTATTGTCCAAAGGATCATAACCTGATTAAAGAAATAATTAAAACATTCAAAAACCACCGCCGACTCCATAGTCCTTCTAATCTTCCGAGCTACTTCTTAACTTATGTGCCGAAGCGAACGGATGACACCAGCCAACCATGCAAGGGAGAATATTGGTTGGTTAGTCTAAATGAATAGACTAGCAAGGGAAAATAGCAGAATGGTTCGAAGTAGTTGTATTAGGTTAGACTCTTCGTCCCTCGAATAATAATCGAGTACGCTTGTCAACCACCATACTCCTACTGGAATAAACAAGAGGTATGCACAAGAGAAGATTCTGGAAAACTGAATCTTCACAGAAATCGACTCGAAAGAAGACTCCAACTGAAAAGAGTCTTTAAGGAAGTATGACAAATCTGGAATATTACAGAATCATACAACAATGATTTAAAACTGACTGAGATGCTTCGGTTCACGACCAACCTCATCGCCTACAGCGAATCCAGATTGGAAAGAGAACGTACTACATTCGAGTCAAGCCGAGTTTTCCTAGCTGCACTGAACTTAGCTGTACTACTCGCCCAAGGTGTATTAATTATGTGCGTCAAGGTAGCACTTATCTGATTTATGTTTCAAAAACACACATCACGTTATAGACTTTTACATGTGTACCCCACCAATGGGACGACACATCTTAGTATACGTTTCGTCGAGAGTGATGTATACCGAAAGGTTTGTGACACCAGCTAAGTGTCCTGTCTCTACACACATGTGTAAGAGACCGATCATGATCATAGAATAGTATCAGATGGGGACGAGCCATCCCGATACCAGATTATAAAGAAATGACTGGACAGAGTCCGAGTAACGTTCCTATCTAACAATGCTAACTAAACAGTTACAGCACCACAACATTTATAGGATAAATCCACATAAAGGCCCGAAAAGCGATCACAGATAATAGCGTTGTTCTAACAGATATACAACCTATTATATGATTTTCAAAACAGTTTATCAAAACCGTTTCCAGACAAACAGAATATTCATTCCAAATTAATTACTCAGATAAACTTCTGATAATTAATGTAAATATGGAACGAATGAGTAAGAGTGAACCGCCACTTGCCTTACTCCGCAGAATAGTCTAAAGGCGTCACTGGATTCCGGGCTTGACACGGTATAGTTCCGACAGCACAACAACCTTCGAGTCGACCCATAAAAGGAACCCTAAGTTAGATCCGACATAAACAGTACGAATCTAAACACGGCGAAAGAACACGAAAGGAAAGACGCCACGACGACAACCGACCAAGCCAAAGCCACGAAGGCGTTCTGGGCACTGGCGGCGGTCGCCGTTCTTGGCGGCGGTCGCCGTGAAGAACACGGCCGACTGAAACGAGAGAAAACTCACCCCAAAACACGAGCGGTTCGGCCTCCTTCGACTTGCTTTGGCTTCTAACCTCCAAGGCTAACCAAAAGCTTCACAAAGGCACTCTGGAAACACACCACGACACCTCCGGCGAGCACAAGAAAACCGACGAAAACACAACTCACTTTGAGGGAGAGTTTTGGCAGCGATTCGGGGTTGTAGATGACCCAAAACCCATGCCCAAGCTCGTCTATTTATAGGCAAACCCCAAGGAGTGATATGCAAACCCTCAGACGCGGCAAACGACGCAACGGCGCGCCTCGAACGACGCCGGCGACCGGCGGGCAATGCCCACTAGACAATCACGGCGGTCGCCGTAATTTTGCCTGCGGCGGGCACACGGCGGTCGCCGTAAATGCGGCGGTCTCCGTCGCTAGGCCTGTCGCGGCCAGCTAGAAGCTGACACGTTGACTTCTCGGGCCCAACCACGGCGGTCGCCGTTTCTGAACGGCGGTCGCCGTTTCTGAACGGCGGTCGCCGTTTCTGAACGGCGGTCGCCGTTTCTGAACGGCGGTCGCCGTTTCTGAACGGCGGTCGCCGTTTCTGAACGGCGGTCGCCGTTTCTGAACGGCGGTCGCCGTTTCTGAACGGCGGTCGCCGTTTCTGAACGGCGGTCGCCGTTTCTGAACGGCGGTCGCCGTTTCTGAACGGCGGTCGCCTCCCCCAATCAAGAACACCCAACCACTTGTAGAAGAATGTTCTTCCACGTTAGTGCATCCGAATACCCTTCTAGAGCCAAAGAAAATCCGACATATGACAAACCAAAATTCACGGTTCCCTTTAAGTACTTGAGCACCCACCTTATTGCTTGCCAATGGTGAGTACTAGGGTTACTAGTGTATCTATTCAACCTTCCTATCGCATAAGCGATATCCGGCCTTGTGCTCGTCATGGCATACAGTAAGCAACCAATCACTTATGAGTACTCAAGTTGTGATACCGCTTGACCCATATTGGGCATAGGCTTCACACTCGGATCCATGGGAGTGCTCACTGGAGAACAAGTTTCACAATTGAACATCTTAAGCACTTTCTCAAAGTAATTAGATTGTGTTAAAGACATTCCCTTGTTCTCACGTTTGATTCTAATGCTAAGGATCACATCCGCCTTCTTGTAATTGTTGAAATTACTTACGAGGAACTTCTTGCTAGAAGCGTCCTCCGCCATGTATTTTGATTCCAACGCATCCCATAACTCTTTTGAGGACTCGACATTTTGGTAGACATCGAAAAGCAAATCCGACATACCGTTTAGAATATGACCACAACATATGTAATCGTCGTCTTCCCACTTGTTGCGCCTCCTCGTCTCCTCCAAGGGTTCGTTCTCTGGATTCTCCAGCACGGGGGGCATTGGCGTGCTCAGATTGTACACCACCTTGAGCGTCGTGAGGAGGAAATGCATCTTCTTTTGCCATCTTCGGAACTACATGCCCTTGAACTTCTCCAACTTCCCAAACTTGGAAGTCATCTCGCGCACTGATGCAGCCGTCATTGATCAACTATGAAGATATTGGTATTGAATGTTGTAGAAGGGAGTAACATCGATCAATCTTTAGTTCACTTGGATTGCGAATGAATCGTGCAAGAGCACTTTCCAAAACCAATATTCCGACCCTACACTTAAGCCTTCGGGTTACATGAAATTTGATTCGGGATAATTAAGACTAATGCAGCCTCTAATGATCAAGGCAAAATCAATAGAGAAACACTTGGAGTTTTCGGTTTTTGTTATGATCCACACAAAAGTATATTATTTTAGGGTAGGCCAAAACTTGATCCAACCAAACCTTTATATAGGGCATAGGATAGTTAATCAGTTACAAGTCGGTTGGAATGAGATAAGGCAGTTAAAAGTGGTTAAAAAGCCCGCCAACCACTTAACCGCGCAAAGTGCACGGACCGTGCACTTAATTCGAGAGCAATTCACACAATGCACAACATAGTGCACAGACCGTGCACTTTAACTGAGAACATGGCCCTTTGTGCACGGACCGTGCACCTTTCCTGGGCCCCGAATTCACCTTCTCGATGTCCGCCTCTCAAATCCCGGTATCCTACCTATAGGACCCGACACGTTCCGCAACATCATCGTAACTCCGAGTTCGAATTCATGCATAAGAGTATGCACTCCGCACCCCCGAAACTCGTCCTGCGCCGACGAACTCTTAAGTTTTGAGCGAATCCCGATCACACCAAATGACCGATGACACTAAAATCACCACACAGAATAATTTCAATTATATTTAGGTTATTTCAAGTCTTTCTAGTGACTTGTGTATCTATTTATTTTATTTTCTTTGAGAAAACTTGCATTACAAGTTGATTTTGTGTTGAATAATCTATGAATGCTGGTTTTAATGCTTCATTGGGGCAGCGAGCAACCCACAATGATTTCACCTCACTTGTACGACCTTCCCACATGGATACTTTCGCCCCTCAATAACACGCTCTCTCCATCACTTGATCTTCTTCTTCCTCCTCTGATATTCGTCAATGTCGGATACCTGCACAGTAGAGTCCTCCACCGTGGAGGGGAGCGACGGAGTGAGCCTAAGATCACGAGTGTTCAGACCTACCGGAGAGATCCAAGACAACACCCTCGCCATTGTCCTGGTTCACCCTTACTCCATCCTCGGCGGTTGCCAGGGCCTTTTGAGGGGAATTGCAGCTGGTCTCGCCAGCCGTGGCTACGTCGCCGTCACCTTCGACATGAGAGGTGTCGGCAGGTCAACCGGAAGGGCTTCTCTCACCGGCTTTGCTGAGGTCAAAGATGTCATTTCCATTTCCAATTGGGTATCTCAAACCCTCTCTCTCCCCCGGATTCTGCTCCTCGGATCTTCTGCTGGTATGATGTCTTGCCTCCGAATTCTTGCTTAGTCTGTCTATCTGTGTGGGCAAGACTTAAATTGTATTGATTCGATTGCCTGGCTATAATGCAGTGACTCGATTGCTTAACTTTGTGAGAATTGAGAATTTGGATCTGGTAATTGTGCATTTGATCCTGCACTTTATTATGCTTATGAAAAAAATTAAGGCGTTGATGACCGAATGATAAAGTCTAGACTGTTTATCGTCTGTCTGTTTCGATTCTTCCATTTTGTGTCCTCCAAAATCCTCTGTTGAGTTGAAGCTAATGTTTTCTCCCCTTCTTCTGGGTAACCTCTATAGCTTATGGTCTACTAGCGACATGCTCATGCTTATTTGCTTGCTAGATCATGATTGAAATTGTTAATGTGTAATTAATGATTGTGATACCTGCTCATTCAATATAGTGATTGAGGGGAACCCTGACTTACATATTCACTAACATTGAGTGCTGGATTCCATTTGTAAGGTGAAAGTGGACTAGAGTACTTAGATTGCTGAATGGATCAACTCATCTTCTGGAATGAGTTTTTTCTCCTTCTTTTTGGGTCAACTGAAGAGCATCTTTCTTATATTGTTAACACCGCGGAATCTTGATTATAATTTCATCATGTAACAGGTTAAATGCCATCTTGAATCTAGAATTATTTGGATTCTGAATGAAGGAGTTCACCTGGTTTTTCTGCTTAGGTTTTCAGATTGATAATTCAAATCACCTTGCTGTCAAATAAGACATGTTTGGCTATACCATTCATGTCTCTTTTTCAGATCTACTATCTCTTGATCTGGAGAGTGATTAATCAGAAAAGTTCTGCATGGAGCCAACAATTGATTTTTCGTCTTCTGTATTATTGTAACAGGTGCACCGATAGCAGGGTCTGCGGTTGACCAGATTGAGCAAGTGATAGGCTACGTAAGCATCGGCTACCCTTTCGGCTTAACAGCCTCCATTCTTTTTGGGAGGCATCACAAGGCAATCTTAAAAACACCCAAGCCAAAACTTTTCATCATGGGAACAAGAGACGGATTCACAAGCGTAAAACAGTTGAAAGGCAAGCTGAACTCAGCATCAGGCAGGGTGGAAACTCATCTCATTGAAGGAGCTACCCACTTCCAGATGGAAGGCCCTGCATTTGATGCTCAAATGGTGGATCTTATTGTTGGATTCATCCAATCATTGTAATACTAAACGACCAACATTTAGAAGGTAACTGATCTGCGATCAACTGGTGATGTGTTGTGTACTTGTATGCATTGTTGTAGGTGTTGTTAATTTGACTTACTGTCTTGTATTAAGCTATTTAATGTTGTTCTTCTTACAGAATTTAATGTCTTCAAAATGATTGAAATTAGCAATATAGCCATTTTGAATACACCAACAGCAAATGTTATATGAATAAGAAATCAAAATTTTAGTTTTACCCAAAGAAAAAACAGAGAAAGGAACTTTTTCTGCTTCTACTTTAGATTCCATCATTTTAATGGTTCAATCTAGAGACTATGATTCTGCTTCCTAGCATAATCAAGGGATGAACTTTATAATTCTCAGCTAACTAGCAACCTAGGACTTCTAAAACTACTTGAAAATGTTTTTTTTTAGCATCATATCTGATTGTCATTATGCTGCCTATAGCCTATCAGATGCAACCCTTCTTTATCTAGCAATCTTTTCAGCAATGGGGCCCTTCATTCCCCTTCCTTATTCACTCATTTCAGTGAGTGCAAGCAAGAAAATCGTTTCATTCATATGCAAAGGGACTTTAATAGATTAGACATAATACAGGAGGCAGTAAATCGTTTCATTCAAGTCAATTTAGAATCAACATGGAACTAGGCAATATAGACTCCACCTGTTGCTGCTTGCTTGTTGGAATTGGAGTTTATATAACATGAGCAATGGGACTAATTTGGATTATATGATCAGTCACATGACATTTGATTCCTTCACTAATGTTAGTCAAATTGAAACCTCACATGCCTTAAATGGTCAAACTTTGGTAGTCATGTATAGTATACTATAGTAACTAAAAAATACAATGTTTTTTGTAGCATTCGGAACAACAGCTATCATGTTACTTTTCTGTAGCAGTCTGATTTGAGTCCTTGGGATTTCAATCTTCTCCGTCTCTGTGTGGCCGGGTTGTCAGTCTGCAATACTAATAGCTCCACACCTGAATGATTGAGTCTTGGATCATAAATCTCAGCTCTTGAGCAAAAGAAACTTCACATCCTCTCAGATCTGCTAAAGGCCTCTAGTTTTCTTCCTCTAGTTTTCCTACCCATGAAACCCATTAAATTGGGTCAGATCTTGGCTATCTTGTTTGCCTTGATCTTCATTCATTATCTGATTTTGTGTCCATTTCCGGGTCTTCATCAGGTTTCCACTGCAGGAAAACCCCGACCCAGAAAGTTGCTGGTCTCGAACCCCATCACTTCAAACTTGCCAGGCTCAAATGGCGGAGACTGGAAGGCGGAGAAGTTGATGAAGACGAGTTTGCGAGAAGCGCCACATAGTGGCTCCAACCCTTCACATAACGACTTACCTGGTCACTGGTAGCAGTGGATCTGTGAAAGCAAGAAGAATTATGCCAATTTTTGTTCTTAGCCATCAGATACATAGGAAAGTTATCCTGTACAGTGAATTCAGATCTTATCTATTCACCAAGTTTATGAGTATGTATCCAAGGAACTTGCTTCCTTGATTAAACCAGTAGGTCTTGTTTGGATAACTGTTTTAGCTGAAGGAATGCAAAGTTTATTAGTTGCTTTTGTTCTTGTTGTTGCAGTAACTGTTGGTTATGTAAGCTTCTGCTAAATTACAGAAGGTTGGTGGCTGGTTTTACTTTCAAGGTTGTTCAACTTTGAACTAGAATTCTAGTTGTATAACCATTTTTATTTTCTTTTTCCTACTGCTAGTGCTACCCAAATCATGTGACATTGTACCACAAAATGTGGAAGCTTGTTTGTATAACTTGTAAACATATTGGACTATAAAAAAATCAAGAACTCCAAGTTTTAGCTTATCTGTTCAGAACAAGTATCATTTTATTTAAACTTTAAACTGATTATATTGCATTCATAATTGAAGGGAAGCGGTGAAAACCAAGCTATCCTGTAGAGTTAGCATCTAAGTCGCTTTGGCCGAGTGGTTAAGGCGTGTGCCTGCTAAGTACATGGGGTTTCCCCGCGAGAGTTCGAATCTCTCAGGCGACGATTCTTTTTCCCTATAATGTTCCATTTCGTCTGAGGATGCATTTCATTCAAACGCATTCCTGGTGGATTCAATCTAACCATGGGGTCGGTGTAGTACTACGGTAAGATTACGATTCTGTCCCCTTGTCATGTGAAAATCTGAGTCCACTGTACTTAAATTTAACCACCGAAAGAAGCAGCTTCAAGGCTTTCTTCAATGGCTTCAGGCTTTTTGAGCGAAGATCTAGATATCAAAACACGCGATTTCAACTTACAGAGTGCAAATGGTTTCTATATATATGTTAATTCACAAGTTTGAATGTACGTGTGCCTTGCTACATTAAGCACATACACTCTATTTTCTTCTTTTTTCATGCTTACTCTTTTTTTCTTTTCTTTTTTCTACTCAGATTAACTAGTAATGAAGCTTCAGAAAGTGATGGGATAAGCGGAGTCATAAATTTGTTGGGGGGATTTTAGTTTAATTTTTTCCGATTGAATCATTAACATTTTCAATAACATTTTTATACTAATGAGATGTTGGAAATAGAACATCAGGAAACCAAAAAAGCAGAAATTACAGAGCCGTAGTTGAACTATTACACTTGAGCGAAAAACAGCCTAAATCCGGGTGCAAGTTGACCAAGTCTACTCACTCCAGGGTTTACTCTGCTCTCCCCTGAATCGTACACTCGATCCAGAAGAGTTGGAACTCTCAAATTAGTTTGTGGGAGAAAGATTGAAAAAACTCATCAAGAAGAAGAAGAAGCTCTTGCACGATGATAAAACTCAAGTGTTGAACTCCTCTTTTTAAAGGGAAAACAATATAGTTAATGAGGAGAGATTCAAGCCCATTCAAGCCCAAGCAATAGCTCTCCAACAGCACACACATCTTCAACGTTTCAATTAGGTGAGAAAATTCAGTCTTTGACTATTTCTTTTAGCAACAAATTAGGTTTTAAATAAATACAGATTAATTGTAATTATCATATTTAAAATAAAAAAAGAATAACAAAATATATCATACTTGCTACAAGATAAACATTAAGGCTTAATTGTGAAACAGATCCAACAATCCCCCACATGTGTTAAAATAAAAACAATTACAGTAAATAAGCATGCTGATGTCTTTTGGACTTGAATCAACAAATCAAAACAATTTGAGAGTCCCACGAACTAAAACAGTGCAATTCAAGGCCTAGTACTTAACCCTACATCATAAATGTCCTAGTGAGTTTGCCCTTAACTCATCTAGTCAAGCAGCCTATACCTTGACAATTGTTTAGGTGACTCATCAAGTGACTGTTGTCTCACACCCCCATACAGGAATGAGTTCATTAAGAGATCATATATCTCAACCTTCCAACTGACAACATTAAAGGGCCTTAATGACATCATGTTACCGATCGTTCCTTCGTTTGACCACATTGAACCAAGAACTCATACTATTGTTTAAATTCTTGGTTGGGTATCAAGAACGAACTAACCCGAAAAAGGCTTTAGTCCCATTTCCTTTACCGTGTCCAGGACCATTCGTCCACATAGTCCTTTCATCAAGGGGTCGGCCAGGTTCCACCCTAATCTTACAAACTCCAAAGATAACACACCACTTTCAATCAAACTGCGTATCACTTTATATCACATACGTATATGCCTTTTCTTTCCATTATATATTGCGTTCATTCTCAACCAATCAGCTTCTTGACCTACCAACTCAACAACAATCAACTCAGATTCCATGGTGGAACGAGCAACACAAGTCTGTTTAGCAAACTTCCATGCTACTGCTCCACCACCCAAAGTGAATAAAAAAATCACTAGTAGAATTGACTTCATCATTGACTGCCACCCAATTAGCATCACAATATGCTTCAAGTACTGATACGCTCTACTTTGTAGTGCATAACTAGGGGTTGTTATCGTTATTTTGGGTGTCATTTGGAGTGATTTAGAGGAGATTTTAGAAGATTGGAGTCAGTTGAAGATATGGCGAATTGGTGGTCTCAAGTGCGTAAATGAAGAGTAATGGAAGATGGAAGAGACCAAAAATGAAGACCGAAGGAAGAACGAAGAGAAGAAGCCATATGGAGCCAATGAAGGAGCTACCGTGACCAGCCGCGAAGACAAACGAAGACCGCGGCGACAGGCGACACGCGGAGCCATGAATGTCACTACCGCGACCGCGGCGAAAGCATCCGCGCCCGCGGAAAAATCCAGAGTTGCCAGTTCGAGGACAAGAAAGTATTTTCCGCGACCGCGGAAATCATGCCGCGGCCGCGGAAGCATGCGCCAGCGGAGCTGTTGTCATTTCCGAACTTTTATTTTTATTTCCTTTTTCGTTAAGTATTTTTATTTCCGTTTTTATTTCTTGATGGAAGATATTGTTAATTATCTTGACTTCAGTTTTCTAGGGTTCTTAACCTAGTTTCCCCTAGCCACTTTTCATAATCGAATTTCTTATCATTCAGTATTGTTTTCCTTTGAACTATGAAGAACTAAGCATTTTTGCTTAGTCCGACGATTGAAGCCTTCATTTGATATACGGTTGTGAGATTCTATTTCTATTTCTTTTCCTTTGAATGTATTGATTCTCTTGTTCTTCATCCCATTGATTATTATTCATTTCGCTTGTTGGACGCAACTAGTTGTTATTGATAATTGTCTATTGCTAGGGTTTGGTAATTACTGTTTGAGTTACCTAATTCATGAGTAGCAACTGCAATACTCTAAGAACTGTTTGTGACTAGTTTATTGTAGGGAGAATTAATTGCGTGCAATAGTAGGACTGTTTGCTACTCTTGCATGTATCTATCTAAATTCTTGTGCTCATTGCTGCTATTGAATTGACGCATGAGATTTTCATAGTTATTTAATAGTTAGTATTTTCAGGGTCTGTTTGTCCTGTTTATAACTTATGAAAAGGAATAGGAACATTCATCGAAAGAAATTAGAGAGAATCTAGGATCAACTAATCTCATGAATGGTGGATATTTGTCTGGCTAAGTACTTTTTCCAAATTGATTACATCTTTGCTTTGTTTTACTTTACTTTGAAACAAATCAACCAAAACCCCCCTTGTTACCTTTGACATACAATTGTGCACTGAGAAAGATTACTTCATCCTTGTGGGATTCGACCCTTGCTTGCCTTTGCTACTTGTTTAGGTTTATTTAGGATTATTTTGATTAGGCGTTTCGCAACGCCTATCAAATTGGCGCCGTTGCCGGGGAGGCAAGTTTTAATTTTTCTTTGTGTTTGTTTGTGTGTCAACTTTTGTGTGGACCTCACTTACGGTCCACACCTGTGCTACTAATCCGTCTACTTTAGTATTTTGATCCAACAGAGAAGTGCGTGAGACCTTCTGAGATGGCTGACCAACAGCGTACCTTGAGACAGTTGACCGCACCCAACTGGGCGCAGCAAGAGTTTGCTGTGCAGTTCCCCACTTTGGATGAAGGAGTGAACTTTGAATTGAAATCTGGGTTGATTCATTTGCTCCCACAATTCCATGGTCTGAATGGAGATGATCCTAACAAGCATCTCGCTGAATTTCATTCCGTGTGCGTAAGCATGAAACCTGCTAGAGTCACTGAGGAGCATATAAAGTTGAGGGCTTTTCCTTTCTCTTTGAAGGATGCGGCCAAGGATTGGTTCTATTATTTGGTTCCGGGCAGTATTGATACGTGGGAAAAGATGAAACATGCTTTCTTGGAAAAATACTTTCCTGCTACGAAGTTGAACAGCCTGAAGAAGAGAATCAGTAATATTGAACAACTGGCTGGGGAAACTTTGTACGAATATTATGAGAACTTCAGGAGGTTGATATCTAGCTGTCCATATCATGGTTATTCTGACCAAGATCTTATTCTCTATCTCTATGGTGGGCTTCTGGACGATGACCGCAGACTGGTGAACGCAGCCTCTGGCGGTAGTATTCTGAACAAGACGCCAGCTGCAGCATTCGAGTTATTTTGTGAGCTTTTTGAAAGCTCACGACAATTCAGTAGAAGGGCAAATCCCAGTGCTGTAAGACCAGTTAAAGCTTGCAGATTCTGTCATGATCCGCTGCATCCCACCGATGACTGCCCAAAACTTGGAGACCCCAAAGTTGAAGTGAACGATGTTAGAGGTGTTGGTCCGCAGAGACAGAGATATGAGCCATATTCAAACAGCTACAACTCAAGGTGGAGGGATCACAATAACCCAAAATACGGAAATCAACAATATCCTCAACATGGCCATGATAACCAGGAATTCAATCCATACCAACAATAGTTCAATCCGTATGGAAATCAGCCACAGTACGGGCAACCATATGCACATGGATTCCAAGGCCAAAACGCAAGCTTGCCCATGCCCAGTGCAGAGATACTCAACACTTTGATGCAGAGCATGGCAACTATGGCTAACAATGTGACCTCGATGGGAGACAAAATTAAACAAGTCGCTCAAGCGTTGAGCAAGTTGGAATCCGGACAACTACCACGTCCTACGGTAGAGAACCCACGAGAGACGGTATGTGCGATGACACTGAGGAGTGGTATACAGTTGGGAATCTCACCCTTGACAAAGGAAGGTGATCAAGTGAACGAAAATATAACAGGAGATGGAGCTATAGTAGCCAAAGACGCCACAGAAGAGGTTCCGCGACCAGGCGCAGACATCCGCGACCGCGGCGTCATACCTGAAGGCGGTGATTTTCCCGAAGAAAATCCGCGACCGCGGAGTGAAATCCGAGACCGCGGAAAAAGCCAAGAAAAAGAGAGTCAGGTCGAGAGATTTCCGCGACTGCGGAATGAAATCCGCGACCGCGGAAATTCTCATGATGCATCCGAGAGCTCTAACGCAAATCTGCGACCGCGGTCGCCACTCCGCGATCGCGGATCACCTGCCCCTTACGTGGATGACTATGTTAGGCCAACCCTTCCACCACTCAGCTCGTTGAAGCCGCCCGCACCATTCCCAGAAGCGCTGAGGGACACCAGAAGACCAGAGAATGACAAGGAGATCTTCGAAACATTCAGTAAATGCGAGGTAAACATTCCCTTACTCAAGCTTGTCAAGAGTATCCCTCGCTATGCTAAATTTCTGAAAGAACTGTGCACCATTAAAAGAAATCAGAAATTGAAGAGGAAGCAAAAGATTAAGGTGAGCGAACAAGTGTTTGATTTTTTTCAAATGCGCATGCCTAAAAAGTGTGGTGACCCAGGCATGTTTAGTATTCCATGTGTGATAGGTGACACCAAGTTTGAGAAAGCCATGCTAGATCTAGGTGCATCTATAAATATCTTGCCTTATTCGTTGTACGAGTCATTAGGATTAGGACCATTGCATGAAATAGGAATAGTGGTCCAATTGGCTGATAGATCTAATGTGTACCCGAAAGGGGTAGTTGAAGATGTCCTGGTAATGGTTGACAACTTGATTTTTCCCACTGATTTCTTTGTGCTGGATATGGACCACAATAAAAATGTAGCCCCTATACTATTAGGTAGGCCTTTTATGAAAACATCCCAGACAAAGATTGATGTAAGTAGTGGAACCCTTACTATGGAGTTTGATGGGGAGAAAGTGGAATACAACATTTATGATGCTATGAAACACCCCGTTGATGATCATTCTCTATGTGCTATTGATGTGATTGATCCTATCGTGCAAGATGTCTTTGATACTACTTGTTCTGATAGGTTGCAATCTGCTATTGAGAATACTGTTGAAGAACCACCTAAGTATTATGCTTTAGACACTGACTTGCAGGAAACGGTGGCTCACTTAGCACACGGTACAAGCCCTTTCCATTCGTTGGGCAATGGCCCCATCCCACTAACAGTGCCAAGCGAGAAGCTTTTACCTTCTGTTGTGCAGGCACCAGAGATAGAACTCAAGCCACTACCGGATCACCTCAAGTATGCTTTCCTGGGAAAGGAGGACACACTACCGGTCATTATCTCCAATAAGCTTTCCAAGAATCAAGAAGAGAAATTGGTGGCAGTGCTTAAGGAACACAAGACTACATTGGGATAGACCATCGCAGACATAAAGGGAATCAGTCCCTCTACCTGCATGCACAAAATTCTACTGGAGGACGATGCTAAGCCATCGAGACAGCCACAGAGAAGACTCAATCCACCAATGATGGAGGTGATGAAAAAGGAGGTGCTGAAACTCCTACAGGCTGTAATGATTTTTCCCATCTCCGACAATAAATGGGTGAGCCCGACACAAGTTGTCCCAAAGAAGGGAGGAATCACAGTTGTAGAGAACCAACAAGGAGAGTTGGTCCCCACCCGAGTGCAATCCGGATATAGAGTATGCATTGATTACCGTAAGCTGAATGCGGTAACTCGGAAAGACCATTTTCCTCTACCCTTTATTGATCAAATGCTCGAGCGACTGGCTGGTCGCCCCTATTACTGCTTCTTGGATGGATACTCAGGGTATTTTCAGATAGCCATTGCACCAGAGGATCAAGAAAAGACGACATTTACATGCCCTTTTTGGTACTTTTGCATATCGCAGGATGCCATTCGGGTTGTGTAACGCACCCGGAACATTCCAAAGGTGTATGGTAAGCATTTTTTCTGAGTATGTGGAGCAGTTTATTGAGGTTTTTATGGATGATTTCACAGTTTATGGTGATAATTTTGATGCATGCTTAGACCACTTATCACTTGTGCTTCAAAAATGTGTAGATACCAACTTGGTTCTTAATTCTGAAAAATGTCATTTCATGGTTGAGCAAGGCATTGTGTTAGGTCATATAGTGTCTGCTAGGGGTATTGAGGTCGATAAGGCAAAGATTGATGTAATTCAGTCTCTGCCTTATCCTACTAGTGCACCGATTAATCAAGCACCGGATTGGTCTAAGCCCTTCGAGATTATGTGCGATGCTAGTGATTATGTTGTGGGTGCGGTCCTTGGAAAAAAAGAAGCACGAGCATCTCATGTGATTCATTATGCCTCTATGACTCTGAATGGAGCACAATGGAACTACTCCACCACGGAAAAAGAATTACTAGTTGTCGTGTTTGCCGTGGAAAAATTCATACAATATTTGTTGGGTACCAAGGTGATCATCTACACGGATCATGCGGCTCTTCGGTATCTTTTGACGAAGAAAGAGGCAAAACCAAGATTGATTCGATGGATACTGCTTTTGAGTGAGTTTGATGTGGAGATCCGAGACAAAAAAGGAGCTGAGAACTTAGTGGCTGATCATTTGAGCAGGCTCCTCCATGAAGAGGATGGATCGAAGAAGGAGACGCAAATTCAGGGGGATTTCCCAGACGAAATGCTATGGAATATCACGCCAACGAATTTTCCGTGACCGCGGAAAATTCTGCAAACTGCCTCGAACAGCTCCAGATGATGAACATTTTCCGCGACCGCGGAAATACTTCCGCGACCGCGGAAAATGCCCTGACGCGTCTGTGTGTTACGTAAACTTCCTCGAAGATTTTCTGCGATCGCAGATTGAGACCCGCGACCGCAGAACCACCTCTGAATCTTCCTCAAGGCCGTGTTCTGAAGAGCGACTCCTTGGACTCCGCACACTCCAGCCATGGTACACTAACATGGTGAATTTTCTCGTTCGAGATGAGTTCCCACCCAATTTTTCTAAAGCACAAAAGGATAAGTTACGGCATGAGTCTCGATTCTATGTGTGGGACGACCCCTATCTTTGGAGGCACTGTGTTGACCAGGTAATCCGTCGATGTCTCCCGGATAATGAGGTACAATCTGTATTAGCTTTTTGTCATTCTCATGCATGTGGGGGTCACTTTGGGGCAAACAAAACTGCCAGGAAGGTGTTGGACACCGGATTTTATTGGCCGCACATCTTTCGGGATGCACACACCTTCTGTAAATCCCGTGATCAATGCTAGAGAGTTGGGAATATATCTCAGAGGAATGAGATGCCACAATCATAATTAATCTTTTGCGAGATTTTTGATGTTTGGGGCATTGACTTTATGGGACCATTTCCTAATTCCTTTGGGAATTTCTATATTTTGCTTGCGGTGGACTACGTTTCCAAGTGGATGGAAGCAAAGGCCACCAAGACTGATGACTCTAAAGTGGTGGCAGATTTTCTGAAGAAACGCATTTTCTCTAGATTTGGATTTCCCAAGGCTTTGATAAGTGACAGGGGAACCCACTTCGGCAATAGGACCGTGAGCGCTCTCTTGAAGAAATACCATGTCACGCAGAAAGTTTCCACGGCCTACCATCCACAGACCAATGGGCAAGCTGAAGTGTCCAATAGAAAGATCAAAACTATACTTGAGAAGACGGTGGCCCCGAATAGAAAGGATTGGAGTTTGAGACTTGATGATGCACTCTAGGCTTATCGTACTGCCTATAAAACACCCATTGGAATGTCGCCTTATAGATTGGTGTTTGGGAAAGCTTGTCACCTCCCAGTGGAGCTTGAGCACAAGGCATTTTGGGCTATAAAGACTTGCAACATGCAAATTGATGAAGTTGGGGAATTATGCAAGCTACAGTTGCAAGAATTAGAGGAACTGCGACTTGAAGCTTATGATAATGCAGTCGCATACAAGGAAAAGACAAAGGCTTGGCACGACAAGAACATTCTGAGAAAGGGTTTTAAACCAAGAGACAAAGTCCTACTATTTATGTCTCGCCTTCGTCTCTTCCCGGGAAAACTCTGATCCCGTTGGGGTGGGCCCTATGTTGTTGCTCGCGTCTTCTCCCACGGCGCAGTGGAGTTATATGATACTGACGGGCAGTCAGTGTTCAAGGTGAATGGTCAAAGGTTGAAACCCTACCATGAAGGTTTTGACAACAGCGTCATAGAAGAGACAGACCTTTAAGACCCCGAAGTTGACAAGTGATCGCCTTAGATGAGTCGAGCCATGACGTTAAATAAGGCGCTACTCGGGAGGCAACCCGAGGTATGTATTTCTTTCCAGTTTTTCCTTTCCTTGTTTGTTTTCATTATTAGTGTGTTATTTTTGTTTTTGTTTTTTTGCGTTTAGACTAACCTGCAGGGAGGAGGCCGGAACCATATTGAAGAAGGTGTTGCCCACACCAATGTAAGTCCTCCTATTGCCCTGCCCCAAAAAAAAAATCCGAAAAAACCTTAAACGAATTTAAATAAAATAAAATAAAAAGAGCTCTATCGAAGGCCAGCTGTCCAAATACCCCATGGAGAGGAGGTGCGCATCATGTTGCCAAGGAGGAGACATTAGCCCCACACATTTTTTGGCAACAATGATGGCCCTACAGTTGACAGCTGAGGAGGAGGAACACCAGGGCCCACACCACGATTACATCTGGGCCTATTTTTTGTGTTCGTTGAAGGCCATGCAACCCCGATTTCCTTGATGACCACCACACATTATAGTGGTTCCCTTTGGTTGCACGGTAGAGATGAGTTGAAGACTGCCGCAACACCAGAGACCTGAGCGTTCATTGCTTTACCGCCAGCAGCAACTTCAGTGTCCAAGCTAACTCGGCGACGTTTGTGAGTTATTTTTTTGCTCTTCCATGTGATTCTATTATTTTTGTCTTTCATTACATTGAGGACAATGCAATGTTTAAGCATGGGGGAGGATTCTCTACTTGCTACGTTGTTGAGGAGAAAGGAAAAAGAAAAAAGCTAAAATTGAAAAAAGGCAAAAATAAAAATCCTAGGATAAGTCAAAAACCCGAAAGGGCGGCTTATGCAATAAGTAGGTGGCTTGGACCAACATTAGGCTGGGGTAATAATTGGTCAAGAGTGATGTGAGTTATATGTGAGCCCATGTATTGAAAAATGAAATGAGTGGCTTGGTGAAAACCCGAAAGGGCGCCTTGGCAAAATGAGTGAAAAGAAGAAGAGTGATTTTTAGGAATCCTCATTTTACATGGCGTGGAGACATAAGTGTTGGAGTTATAAGGAGGATTCGGGTAGGTCACTCTAGAGCGATAAGGAGTTAGATGGAGGCTAGGACTAGATGATCACATTACCCTATTATGGTGTCCGGGATAAGCTTGGGGGAAGTTTCCTGCTTCCCTTAGAGCTTGATTGTATGTTATGCTTATTGTGTTGGCACCTGGTAGTTCATTGTTTAGGTGCAATCCTTAGTTGAGAGAGTTTCGCTGTGCTTCCTGAGGCCTTGGGTATTTCATTTGGAGGAGTAGGTTTATTTTAACTTACTCGAGGACGAGCAAGGTCTAAGCATGGGGGAATTTGATACGCTCTACTTTATAGTGCGTAACTAGGGGTTGTTATCGTTATTTTGGGTGTCATTTGGAGTGATTTAGAGGAGATTTTAGAAGATTGGAGTCACTTGAAGATATGGCGAATTGGTGGTCTCAAGTGCGTAAATGAAGAGTTATGGAAGATGGAAGAGACCAAAAGTGAAGACCGAAGGAAGAACGAAGAGAAGAAGCCATATGGAGCCAATGAAGGAGCTACCGCGACCAGCCGCGAAGACAAACGAAGACCGCGGCGACACGCGACACGCGGAGCCATGAATGTCACTGCCGCGACCGCGGCGAAAGCATTCGCGCCCACGGAAAAATCCAGAGTTGCCAGTTCGAGGACAAGAAAGTATTTTCCGTGACCGCGGAAATCATGCCGCGGCCGCGGAAGCATGCGCCAGCGGAGGTGTTGTTATTTCCGAACTTTTATTTTTATTTCCTTTTTCGTTAAGTATTTTTATTTCCGTTTTTATTTCTTGATGGAAGATATTGTTAATTATCTTGACTTTAGTTTTCTAGGGTTCTTAACCTAGTTTCCCTAGCCACTTTTCATAATCGAATTTCTTATCATTCAGTATTGTTTTCCTTTGAACTATGAAGAACTAAGCATTTTTGCTTAGTCCGACGATTGAAGCCTTCATTTGATATACGGTTGTGAGATTCTATTTCTATTTCTTTTCCTTTGAATGTATTGATTCTCTTGTTCTTCATCCCATTGATTATTATTCATTTCGCTTGTTGGACGCAACTAGTTGTTATTGATAATTGTCTATTGCTAGGGTTTGGTAATTACTGTTTGAGTTACCTAATTCATGAGTAGCAACTGCAATACTCTAAGAACTGTTTGTGACTAGTTTATTGTAGGGAGAATTAATTGCATGCAATAGTAGGACTGTTTGCTACTCTTGCATGTATCTATCTAAATTCTTGTGCTCATTGCTGCTATTGAATTGACGCGTGAGATTTTCATAGTTATTTAATAGTTAGTATTTTCAGGGTCTGTTTGTCCTGTTTATAACTTATGAAAAGGAATAGGAACATTCATCGAAAGAAATTAGAGAGAATCTAGGATCAACTAATCTCATGAATGGTGGATATTTGTCTGGCTAAGTACTTTTTCCAAATTGATTACATCTTTGCTTTGTTTTACTTTACTTTGAAACAAATCAACCAAAACCCCCCTTGTTACCTTTGACATACAATTGTGCACTGAGAAAGATTACTTCATCCTTGTGGGATTCGACCCTTGCTTGCCTTTGCTACTTGTTTAGGTTTGTTTAGGATTATTTTGATTAGGCGTTTCGCAACGCCTATCAAATTGGCGCCGTTGCCGGGGAGGCAAGTTTTAATTTTTCTTTGTGTTTGTTTGTGTGTCAACTTTTGTGTGGACCTCACTTACGGTCCACACCTGTGCTACTAATCCG
Organism: Rheum nobile; assembly: GCA_027886185.1. Classification (NCBI taxonomy): domain Eukaryota; kingdom Viridiplantae; phylum Streptophyta; class Magnoliopsida; order Caryophyllales; family Polygonaceae; genus Rheum; species Rheum nobile. The sequence continues at coordinate 1,383,357 of WOAB01000789.1, read as the reverse complement.
TCTACTTTAGTATTTTGATCCAACAGAGAAGTGCGTGAGACCTTCTGAGATGGCTGACCAACAGCGTACCTTGAGACAGTTGACCGCACCCAACTGGGCGCAGCAAGAGTTTGCTGTGCAGTTCCCCACTTTGGATGAAGGAGTGAACTTTGAATTGAAATCTGGGTTGATTCATTTGCTCCCACAATTCCATGGTCTGAATGGAGATGATCCTAACAAGCATCTCGCTGAATTTCATTCCGTGTGCGTAAGCATGAAACCTGCTAGAGTCACTGAGGAGCATATAAAGTTGAGGGCTTTTCCTTTCTCTTTGAAGGATGCGGCCAAGGATTGGTTCTATTATTTGGTTCCGGGCAGTATTGATACGTGGGAAAAGATGAAACATGCTTTCTTGGAAAAATACTTTCCTGCTACGAAGTTGAACATTCTGAAGAAGAGAATCAGTAATATTGAACAACTGGCTGGGGAAACTTTGTACGAATATTATGAGAACTTCAGGAGGTTGATATCTAGTTGTCCATATCATGGTTATTCTGACCAAGATCTTATTCTCTATCTCTATGGTGGGCTTCTGGACGATGACCGCAGACTGGTGAACGCAGCCTCTGGCGGTAGTATTCTGAACAAGACGCCAGCTGCAGCATTCGAGTTATTTTGTGAGCTTTTTGAAAGCTCACGACAATTCAGTAGAAGGGCAAATCCCAGTGCTGTAAGACCAGTTAAAGCTTGCAGATTCTGTCATGATCCGCGGCATCCCACCGATGACTGCCCAAAACTTGGAGACCCCAAAGTTGAAGTGAACGCTGTTAGAGGTGTTGGTCCGCAGAGACAGAGATATGAGCCATATTCAAACACCTACAACTCAAGGTGGAGGGATCACAATAACCCAAAATACGGAAATCAACAATATCCTCAACATGGCCATGATAACCAGGAATTCAATCCATACCAACAATAGTTCAATCCGTATGGAAATCAGCCACAGTACGGGCAACCATATGCACATGGATTCCAAGGCCAAAACGCAAGCTTGCCCATGCCCAGTGCAGAGATACTCAACACTTTGATGCAGAGCATGGCAACTATGGCTAACAATGTGACCTCGATGGGAGACAAAATTAAACAAGTCGCTCAAGCGTTGAGCAAGTTGGAATCCGGACAACTACCACGTCCTACGGTAGAGAACCCACGAGAGACGGTATGTGCGATGACACTGAGGAGTGGTATACAGTTGGGAATCTCACCCTTGACAAAGGAAGGTGATCAAGTGAACGAAAATATAACAGGAGATGGAGCTATAGTAGCCAAAGACGCCACAGAAGAGGTTCCGCGACCAGGCGCAGACATCCGCGACCGCGGCGTCATACCTGAAGGCGGTGATTTTCCCGAAGAAAATCCGCGACCGCGGAGTGAAATCCGAGACCGCGGAAAAAGCCAAGAAAAAGAGAGTCAGGTCGAGAGATTTCCGCGACTGCGGAATGAAATCCGCGACCGCGGAAATTCTCATGATGCATCCGAGAGCTCTAACGCAAATCTGCGACCGCGGTCGCCACTCCGCGATCGCGGATCACCTGCCCCTTACGTGGATGACTATGTTAGGCCAACCCTTCCACCACTCAGCTCGTTGAAGCCGCCCGCACCATTCCCAGAAGCGCTGAGGGACACCAGAAGACCAGAGAATGACAAGGAGATCTTCGAAACATTCAGTAAATGCGAGGTAAACATTCCCTTACTCAAGCTTGTCAAGAGTATCCCTCGCTATGCTAAATTTCTGAAAGAACTGTGCACCATTAAAAGAAATCAGAAATTGAAGGGGAAGCAAAAGATTAAGGTGAGCGAACAAGTGTTTGATTTTTTTCAAATGCGCATGCCTAAAAAGTGTGGTGACCCAGGCATGTTTAGTATTCCATGTGTGATAGGTGACACCAAGTTTGAGAAAGCCATGCTAGATCTAGGTGCATCTATAAATATCTTGCCTTATTCGTTGTACGAGTCATTAGGATTAGGACCATTGCATGAAATAGGAATAGTGGTCCAATTGGCTGATAGATCTAATGTGTACCCGAAAGGGGTAGTTGAAGATGTCCTGGTAATGGTTGACAACTTGATTTTTCCCACTGATTTCTTTGTGCTGGATATGGACCACAATAAAAATGTAGCCCCTATACTATTAGGTAGGCCTTTTATGAAAACATCCCAGACAAAGATTGATGTAAGTAGTGGAACCCTTACTATGGAGTTTGATGGGGAGAAAGTGGAATACAACATTTATGATGCTATGAAACACCCCGTTGATGATCATTCTCTATGTGCTATTGATGTGATTGATCCTATCGTGCAAGATGTCTTTGATACTACTTGTTCTGATAGGTTGCAATCTGCTATTGAGAATACTGTTGAAGAACCACCTAAGTATTATGCTTTAGACACTGACTTGCAGGAAACGGTGGCTCACTTAGCACACGGTACAAGCCCTTTCCATTCGTTGGGCAATGGCCCCATCCCACTAACAGTGCCAAGCGAGAAGCTTTTACCTTCTGTTGTGCAGGCACCAGAGATAGAACTCAAGCCACTACCGGATCACCTCAAGTATGCTTTCCTGGGAAAGGAGGACACACTACCGGTCATTATCTCCAATAAGCTTTCCAAGAATCAAGAAGAGAAATTGGTGGCAGTGCTTAAGGAACACAAGACTACATTGGGATAGACCATCGCAGACATAAAGGGAATCAGTCCCTCTACCTGCATGCACAAAATTCTACTGGAGGACGATGCTAAGCCATCGAGACAGCCACAGAGAAGACTCAATCCACCAATGATGGAGGTGATGAAAAAGGAGGTGCTGAAACTCCTACAGGCTGTAATGATTTTTCCCATCTCCGACAATAAATGGGTGAGCCCGACACAAGTTGTCCCAAAGAAGGGAGGAATCACAGTTGTAGAGAACCAACAAGGAGAGTTGGTCCCCACCCGAGTGCAATCCGGATATAGAGTATGCATTGATTACCGTAAGCTGAATGCGGTAACTCGGAAAGACCATTTTCCTCTACCCTTTATTGATCAAATGCTCGAGCGACTGGCTGGTCGCCCCTATTACTGCTTCTTGGATGGATACTCAGGGTATTTTCAGATAGCCATTGCACCAGAGGATCAAGAAAAGATGACATTTACATGCCCTTTTTGGTACTTTTGCATATCGCATGATGCCATTCGGGTTGTGTAACGCACCCGGAACATTCCAAAGGTGTATGGTAAGCATTTTTTCTGAGTATGTGGAGCAGTTTATTGAGGTTTTTATGGATGATTTCACAGTTTATGGTGATAATTTTGATGCATGCTTAGACCACTTATCACTTGTGCTTCAAAAATGTGTAGATACCAACTTGGTTCTTAATTCTGAAAAATGTCATTTCATGGTTGAGCAAGGCATTGTGTTAGGTCATATAGTGTCTGCTAGGGGTATTGAGGTCGATAAGGCAAAGATTGATGTAATTCAGTCTCTGCCTTATCCTACTAGTGCACCGATTAATCAAGCACCGGATTGGTCTAAGCCCTTCGAGATTATGTGCGATGCTAGTGATTATGTTGTGGGTGCGGTCCTTGGAAAAAAAGAAGCACGAGCATCTCATGTGATTCATTATGCCTCTATGACTCTGAATGGAGCACAATGGAACTACTCCACCACGGAAAAAGAATTACTAGTTGTCGTGTTTGCCGTGGAAAAATTCAGACAATATTTGTTGGGTACCAAGGTGATCATCTACACGGATCATGCGGCTCTTCGGTATCTTTTGACGAAGAAAGAGGCAAAACCAAGATTGATTCGATGGATACTGCTTTTGAGTGAGTTTGATGTGGAGATCCGAGACAAAAAAGGAGCTGAGAACTTAGTGGCTGATCATTTGAGCAGGCTCCTCCATGAAGAGGATGGATCGAAGAAGGAGACGCAAATTCAGGGGGATTTCCCAGACGAAATGCTATGGAATATCACGCCAACGAATTTTCCGTGACCGCGGAAAATTCTGCAAACTGCCTCGAACAGCTCCAGATGATGAACATTTTCCGCGACCGCGGAAAATGCCCTGACGCGTCTGTTTGTTACGTAAACTTCCTCGAAGATTTTCTGCGATCGCAGATTGAGACCCGCGACCGCAGAACCACCTCTGAATCTTCCTCAAGGCCGTGTTCTGAAGAGCGACTCCTTGGACTCCGCACACTCCAGCCATGGTACACTAACATGGTGAATTTTCTCGTTCGAGATGAGTTCCCACCCAATTTTTCTAAAGCACAAAAGGATAAGTTACGGCATGAGTCTCGATTCTATGTGTGGGACGACCCCTATCTTTGGAGGCACTGTGTTGACCAGGTAATCCGTCGATGTCTCCCGGATAATGAGGTACAATCTGTATTAGCTTTTTGTCATTCTCATGCATGTGGGGGTCACTTTGGGGCAAACAAAACTGCCAGGAAGGTGTTGGACACCGGATTTTATTGGCCGCACATCTTTCGGGATGCACACACCTTCTGTAAATCCTGTGATCAATGCTAGAGAGTTGGGAATATATCTCAGAGGAATGAGATGCCACAATCATAATTAATCTTTTGCGAGATTTTTGATGTTTGGGGCATTGACTTTATGGGACCATTTCCTAATTCCTTTGGGAATTTCTATATTTTGCTTGCGGTGGACTACGTTTCCAAGTGGGTGGAAGCAAAGGCCACCAAGACTGATGACTCTAAAGTGGTGGCAGATTTTCTGAAGAAACGCATTTTCTCTAGATTTGGATTTCCCAAGGCTTTGATAAGTGACAGGGGAACCCACTTCGGCAATAGGACCGTGAGCGCTCTCTTGAAGAAATACCATGTCACGCAGAAAGTTTCCACGGCCTACCATCCACAGACCAATGGGCAAGCTGAAGTGTCCAATAGAAAGATCAAAACTATACTTGAGAAGACGGTGGCCCCGAATAGAAAGGATTGGAGTTTGAGACTTGATGATGCACTCTAGGCTTATCGTACTGCCTATAAAACACCCATTGGAATGTCGCCTTATAGATTGGTGTTTGGGAAAGCTTGTCACCTCCCAGTGGAGCTTGAGCACAAGGCATTTTGGGCTATAAAGACTTGCAACATGCAAATTGATGAAGTTGGGGAATTATGCAAGCTACAGTTGCAAGAATTAGAGGAACTGCGACTTGAAGCTTATGATAATGCAGTCGCATACAAGGAAAAGACAAAGGCTTGGCACGACAAGAACATTCTGAGAAAGGGTTTTAAACCAAGAGACAAAGTCCTACTATTTATGTCTCGCCTTCGTCTCTTCCCGGGAAAACTCTGATCCCGTTGGGGTGGGCCCTATGTTGTTGCTCGCGTCTTCTCCCACGGCGCAGTGGAGTTATATGATACTGACGGGCAGTCAGTGTTCAAGGTGAATGGTCAAAGGTTGAAACCCTACCATGAAGGTTTTGACAACAACGTCATAGAAGAGACAGACCTTTAAGACCCCGAAGTTGACAAGTGATCGCCTTAGATGAGTCGAGCCATGACGTTAAATAAGGCGCTACTCGGGAGGCAACCCGAGGTATGTATTTCTTTCCAGTTTTTCCTTTCCTTGTTTGTTTTCATTATTAGTGTGTTATTTTTGTTTTTGTTTTTTTGCGTTTAGACTAACCTGCAGGGAGGAGGCCGGAACCATATTGAAGAAGGTGTTGCCCACACCAATGTAAGTCCTCCTATTGCCCTGCCCCAAAAAAAAAATCCGAAAAAACCTTAAACGAATTTAAATAAAATAAAATAAAAAGAGCTCTATCGAAGGCCAGCTGTCCAAATACCCCATGGAGAGGAGGTGCGCATCATGTTGCCAAGGAGGAGACATTAGCCCCACACATTTTTTGGCAACAATGATGGCCCTACAGTTGACAGCTGAGGAGGAGGAACACCAGGGCCCACACCACGATTACATCTGGGCCTATTTTTTGTGTTCGTTGAAGGCCATGCAACCCCGATTTCCTTGATGACCACCACACATTATAGTGGTTCCCTTTGGTTGCACGGTAGAGATGAGTTGAAGACTGCCGCAACACCAGAGACCTGAGCGTTCATTGCTTTACCGCCAGCAACAACTTCAGTGTCCAAGCTAACTCGGCGACGTTTGTGAGTTATTTTTTTGCTCTTCCATGTGATTCTATTATTTTTGTCTTTCATTACATTGAGGACAATGCAATGTTTAAGCATGGGGGAGGATTCTCTACTTGCTACGTTGTTGAGGAGAAAGGAAAAAGAAAAAAGCTAAAATTGAAAAAAGGCAAAAATAAAAATCCTAGGATAAGTCAAAAACCCGAAAGGGCGGCTTATGCAATAAGTAGGTGGCTTGGACCAACATTAGGCTGGGGTAATAATTGGTCAAGAGTGATGTGAGTTATATGTGAGCCCATGTATTGAAAAATGAAATGAGTGGCTTGGTGAAAACCCGAAAGGGCGCCTTGGCAAAATGAGTGAAAAGAAGAAGAGTGATTTTTAGGAATCCTCATTTTACATGGCGTGGAGACATAAGTGTTGGAGTTATAAGGAGGATTCGGGTAGGTCACTCTAGAGCGATAAGGAGTTAGATGGAGGCTAGGACTAGATGATCACATTACCCTATTATGGTGTCCGGGATAAGCTTGGGGGAAGTTTCCTGCTTCCCTTAGAGCTTGATTGTATGTTATGCTTATTGTGTTGGCACCTGGTAGTTCATTGTTTAGGTGCAATCCTTAGTTGAGAGAGTTTCGCTGTGCTTCCTGAGGCCTTGGGTATTTCATTTGGAGGAGTAGGTTTATTTTAACTTACTCGAGGACGAGCAAGGTCTAAGCATGGGGGAATTTGATACGCTCTACTTTATAGTGCGTAACTAGGGGTTGTTATCGTTATTTTGGGTGTCATTTGGAGTGATTTAGAGGAGATTTTAGAAGATTGGAGTCACTTGAAGATATGGCGAATTGGTGGTCTCAAGTGCGTAAATGAAGAGTTATGGAAGATGGAAGAGACCAAAAGTGAAGACCGAAGGAAGAACGAAGAGAAGAAGCCATATGGAGCCAATGAAGGAGCTACCGCGACCAGCCGCGAAGACAAACGAAGACCGCGGCGACACGCGACACGCGGAGCCATGAATGTCACTGCCGCGACCGCGGCGAAAGCATTCGCGCCCACGGAAAAATCCAGAGTTGCCAGTTCGAGGACAAGAAAGTATTTTCCGTGACCGCGGAAATCATGCCGCGGCCGCGGAAGCATGCGCCAGCGGAGGTGTTGTTATTTCCGAACTTTTATTTTTATTTCCTTTTTCGTTAAGTATTTTTATTTCCGTTTTTATTTCTTGATGGAAGATATTGTTAATTATCTTGACTTTAGTTTTCTAGGGTTCTTAACCTAGTTTCCCTAGCCACTTTTCATAATCGAATTTCTTATCATTCAGTATTGTTTTCCTTTGAACTATGAAGAACTAAGCATTTTTGCTTAGTCCGACGATTGAAGCCTTCATTTGATATACGGTTGTGAGATTCTATTTCTATTTCTTTTCCTTTGAATGTATTGATTCTCTTGTTCTTCATCCCATTGATTATTATTGATTTCGCTTGTTGGACGCAACTAGTTGTTATTGATAATTGTCTATTGCTAGGGTTTGGTAATTACTGTTTGAGTTACCTAATTCATGAGTAGCAACTGCAATACTCTAAGAACTGTTTGGGACTAGTTTATTGTAGGGAGAATTAATTGCATGCAATAGTATGACTGTTTGCTACTCTTGCATGTATCTATCTAAATTCATATGCTCATTGCTGCTATTGAATTGACGCGTGAGGTTTTCATAGTTATTTAATAGTTAGTATTCTCAAGGTCTGTTTGTCATGTTTATAACTTATGAAAATGAATAGGAACATTCATCGGAAGGAATTAGAGAGAATCTAGGATCAACTAATCTCATGAATGGTGAATATTTGTCTGGCTAAGTACTTTTTCCAAATTGATTACATCTTTGCTTTGTTTTACTTTACTTTGTTATTTACTTTGAAACAAATCAACCAAAACCCCCCTTGTTACCTTTGACATACAATTGTGCACTGAGAAAGATTACTTCCTCCTTGTGGGATTCGACCCTTGCTTGCCTTTACTACTTGTTTAGGTTTGTTTAGGATTATTTTGATTAGGCGTCTCGACAACGCCTATCAAGTACACATGGAGAACCAGAAAAACATAAATTCCAATGAACATTTCCTTTCAAGTATCGCAATAAACAAACCAGAGATAACCAATGATCAAAATTGGGATTATGAGTATATCTACTCAGTCTACTCACGACATAGGCAATATCAGGTCTTGTACAATTCATCAAGTACATTACACTACCCATCACCTTAGCATAATGAGACTGATTCACACTATCTCATCTATTCTTACACAAATGCAAAGATGAGTCATATGGTGATTTAACACTAGATTCATCCCAATATCCAAATTTCTTAAGAATCTTTTCTATATACTGAGATTGATTCAAATCAAAGCTAGAACCAAATTTTCTAATTTTTATTCCAAGAATGACATCAACCTCATCTAGATCCTTCATATCAATTTAGAACTCAGAAATGTATTTTTTTCCATAAACAATATCAAGAAAAGTACCAAGAATAAACATGTCATCTACATATAAACAGATAATGTTATATCCATTATCATATACCTTAGAATATACACATGTATCTCCAAACTTAGAAACAAAGCCATTTTCATGTAAGGTATCATCAAATTTCGCAAACCATTTCTTAGGAGCTTGTTTAAGACCATACAGGGATTTAAACAATTTGTATACTTTTATTTCGTTCAGGTTGCATCATGTAAATTTCTTCATGCAAATCACCAGTTAAAAATGTTATTTTCACATCCATTTGATGCATAGCTAATTTAAGAATAGAAGCAAGTGCAAGCAATATCCATGTTTTTGAGAAAATCCTTGTGCCACCCGCCTTGCTTTAAATTTGTCTATAAAACCATCAGCTTTGAGCTTTTTCTTTAGGATCCACTTGCATCTGATTGTTTTGCAGCCTTAAGGCAAATCAACAAGCTCCCAAGTATGGTTAGACATAATGGAATCAATCTTATTATTAATAGCTTCTTTCCAAAAAAACAACATCTATAGATTTCATAACTTTAGAAAAAGTTTTAGGATCTTCTTCAATTAAAAAAGCATGCATGAACTCTTGACTAATCTCATCATATTCAACAAGAAATACGGTAATAGAATCAGGGCCGAAATCAGTCTTGGTTCTTATTCTCTTACTTCTACGAGGTTCATCATGATTTACATCAAGAGTCCATTTGCTTAATGCATTACTAGAAGAAGTAGATTCAGTTTTTCTATTAAAAGGAAACACATTCTAAAAAAATTCAACATCTCTAGATTCAATCATGCTATCAAATTGCAAAGAATCAGATTTAAATGTCAAACATCGATAAGCAGCACTGTTATGAGCATAACCAACAAACACAACATCCACAGTCTTAGGTCCAATGTTAGTTGATAACGCATATTTTATACATATTTTATGAGTCTAGTTGTATATTAATTTAGATCATTTTCATGCATATTTCATATATTTTATAGTTAGTTTTGTATTATTTTGTATTCGGAATCTACACTCGTATTTTATATATTTCAAGCTTTATATGACTACTTTGGAGGAGATTTGGAGCTACAAGAAATACCATTACGTAGCTTTAGGCTGAAGACAATTACTCACGTGCTGCAAGCAGATTTAAATTGATTTCTTCATGTTGAGCTAGCCCATTTGAAGAAAGGAGGGGGCTGAAGACAACCTCCCGTGTTGGAGTTCTTGGGAGATAATTGGCACCTTGGAATCCTATTGATGGGCCGGCCCATTACTTGGGTGGGGCAGCCACACTCTAGTTAAGGAGGGTTTTTGGCCCATTAACCCTTTAAGAGTTTTCAATTAATAAAACTATTTCCTATTAGTTTTTATGTATTTTTTTTACTCTTACTAACTTATTTTATTATTATTTTTCATCCATCTTCTTTGTTTTTTCTCTCTCTAAAATATTATTTTTTGGGATTTAGGGTTTAGAGTTTAGGGTGTAGGATTTATGATTTAGGGTTTAGAGGGAGTTAGTTTCCTAAATGATTAATTTATTAATAAAAACGTAACACATAGGTTATTTACCCAACTCATCCCTAGGAGATTTGTTACGTTGTTTTGGCTGGGAATATATTAGGTGGAGTTCTAGTTTGACTTGCACTTTTTCTTTTCATCTAGGTTTTAGTTTTAGTTTCAACCTTTTGTTTTCTTTTAGCTTTTTCAGCCGTACGTAGAGGAGAATTTAAAGGGGGATATTGGCATTTGCACAATTTGAAGATTGGTAATATTGTTTTAGGCTTTGTCAACTTGGATTATTTTTTATATTGACTAAGTTTTTTTTATCTTCGGTATTTATTGAATAATTCATATATGTTGTTGGCTAGTTTAAATCTATTGAATATGTCTTTTATTATGCTTGACTAAATTCCTAGTTCTAAGGTTGAGGTGATCCCGACAATGTGTATGTAATTAGAATTATATCTTTGTCTGAATTGAAATAATATTTGATTCATTTTTAGATGCTTAATGCCCATAGTAGCTTATGCGAATTAGATCCTATTAGGGTTTGAGACTGAAAGATGATAACGTTAATAGTTAGTCAGATGGGGTTTGAGACTGAAAGGTAATAACTTCTATTGGAATTCTAGGAATTGAACCTGAGTGCTATTTGTGTGACATGCGACAACAACTTAATTACTCTTGAGGATTAATAGGCTATCATAGATGTTCTAGGTTTGAGTTGGATTAGCGAAGCGCGACAGCGAATGTTATTTCAGTTTATCCCTAGACTCTAAGTGCGTTAAAGGGTTTGGATGAGATTAGCTCCACGCGACAACGATTGTTGGTTTAGTCCAAACACATTTACTATCGTCTGAATGGAGTTAGTAGATTAGCTTAGATAGCTTACCTTCAAATAATTTGGACTAGATTCAAGTGAAGTGTAATTTTATTTACAAAGGCATTGTTGCGGTGATCCTTAACCTTATACACATTTATCTCATTGATTTTATCATTTTTATATATTTTTATGAGTTAGCTTAGTTTTAGTTCTCACAAATTTCATATCTTTCCGACCTAGTTCATTAATAGTGTTTCAACTGATATTACATTGGTCTCTGTGGGATCGACACTTGACTACTATAACTGATCGCGTACACTTGCGGGTAGGTTTTAGCCACATCATTAGTCCTTTTAAAAGCAGTCAAACCTACTTTAGCAAGACAACCCCACACTCTCAAGTAGCTCAAGTTAGGAGAATAACCTTTCCAAAGTTCATATGGGGTGACTGGAATACCCTTATGTGATACTCTATTCAAGATATAACATGTTTAAAGAATGGCTCCCCCCCCCCCATTTGGTCAGGTAAGCCCAAACTAAGAAGCATAGCATTCATCATCTCTTTCAGAGTACGATTTTTCCTTTCAGCAATACCGTTCTGCTGAGGAATATAGGGTGCCATTTTCTCATGTATGATTTCTTCTCTTATACACAAAGATTTTAGAATTTTAGATTCATATTCTCCTCCCTTATCTGATCTTAGCCTCTTAATTTTCTTGTCATGTTGATTTCAACTTCAGCCTTAAATTGCATAAACATTTCAGTGGCCTCATCCTTTGATCTTAAAAGGTATACCCTTGTATATTTAGAGAAGTCATTTACAAAGGTCACATAATAGTGTTTGCCACCTCTACTAACAACACTTCTAAAATAAGCCAAATCAGAGTGAATAAGCTCAAGTAATTCTGATTTTCTATTAACAAGATAAGAAAAAGGTTTTCTAGCATGCTTTGCTTCTACGCAGATTTCACACTTAGAAACATCCTTTTCTAAGTTATCAGGAATCAAATTAGCATGTCTCAATCGTTTGATAGAATTGACATTCAAATATCCTAATCTACCATGCCATTTATCCAAAGCACACACAATATAAGTAGAAGCATCAACATTTATTTCATTCATAATGTCAAGAACAAAAAGGTTCCCAGTACAAAAGGCCTTAGTTATATATGCCCCATTCTTAGTAATAACTAATTTTCCAGCATCAAAGGTTTGCTTAAATCCAACATTCATCAGCAAGGCACTAGAAATTAAATTCCTACGCATATTTGAAACAAACAAAACCTTAGTCAAAGTTAAAACTCTTCCAGAAGACAATTTCAAGGCAACATCACCAATTCCAGCAACTTGCAGGGCTCTAGCATCTCCTAAGTACACATTATCATGTGGAGATTCATTGAGAGTTTTAAACAGAGACTTTTGGTTGTAGATGTGGCGTGTAGAACCATAATCAACTATCCACTCCACCACATCAATCGCAACGTTTACCTTAGCTGTAACCGCAATTAGATCTTCAGTAAGATTGCTTTGGGATTTGTTTATTTTCTTTGGCTGAGGGGGCAAATGACAATCTTGCTTCTTGTGGCCAATCTTGTTACCATTCCAGCGTTTCAACTTCTTCTTGAACTCAACAAATGGCCTTGGAGCATCATTCTTTCCCTTGTTTTTGGAAGCTTGTGACCTATTCTTACCACTAGCAGAACTTTCCACCACATTAGCATTATTTGGTAATGAATGAGAGGCATGAGAATTACCAATATACTTTTTGTTTGCATCCTCGATCATGATGTCAGCAATCAACTCATCAAGGGACATCTTCTTTTTATCATGATTCAGCTTGGAACGAAAATCATTACATGAAGGAGGCAATTTGTCGATGAGCACAAATGTAGCCAAGTGCTCATCCAAAGGAATACCTTCAGCCTCGATCTTAGAAACATTTGCTTCATACTCATGGAGTTGATCCAGGAAAGGCTGGTCGTCCTTCATCTGGAAGAAGGTCCATCTGGAGGTGACATATTGCTTCTTGCCTACATCTTCAGCCGCGTACCTCTTCTTCAAATTGATCCATATCTCTTTTGCTGAGTCGTAATTGACATAGATGTCAAACAACTTCTCAGAATGGTGCCTGATGATGTGACCACGACATGTGCGGTTGTGATCTTCAAAGGTACCTTCGGGTTTGGGTTTTCCCGAAGGCATAGAACCATCACTATGAAAGCCCAGCAAGGAGGCAATATGTTTGCCTTTGTCGAAAGTAGGAGAAGGCGTAATCGGTGTAAGAGGAGCATCCTTTGCAACATCGATCTGGGAAGCCTCAGATGGCTTGCCTTAAAATAGAACGTAGTGTAAACCAAGCTACTGGAAGAAGAACAACAATTCCTCCGACCAACATCGGTAGTTGGGGCCGGTCAGAGGTTAGAGCTTTGACAAATTCGACACTGCAGGGTTCTTCGGCATTATGACTTTCAACAAATATATTTTCGCTCAAGTTGTTGGAAATAGAACATCAAGAAACCAAAACACTAGAAATTGCAGAGTCGTAGTTGAACTACTACACTTGAGCGAAAAACAGCCTAAATGTAACACCCCCAAAACTTAACCATTTTGGAAAGGTATTACCGCCAGTGACTCTAGTGTTCCTTACCGAGATCACCCAAGGCTTTACCGTTTAAATACAATTCATGAAATATAATGATACAAAATGATAACCTTATTTATATAAAACCTGAGTCCCGGGATTACATCCCAATCCCGAATAGGACAAACATAGAGTTTAAATAAATTACAATGGAAGTCTTAAACAAAGTACAGCGGAAGTCTTATAAAAGATATTACAAACAAGGATCTTGACCACAATGGTCATCTCCCAAGAATCTCAACCTGATTAAAAGAAATTATTAACAACGTCGAAAAACCACCGTCGACTCCATAGTCCTTCTAGTCTTTTCATCTACACTCTATCTGATGTGCCGAATCGAATGGATGACACCAGCCCACATGCAGAGAACAAAGTTCGTGGGTTAGTCTACTTGAATAGACTAGCAAGGGTAAAAAGCAGAATGGTTCGAAGCAGTCGTATTAGGTTAGACTCATCGCTTCTCGAATAATAATCGATGACGATAGTCAACCATCATACTCCTACTGGAATAAATAAGAGGTCTGCACAAGAGAAGATTCTGGAAGACTGAATCTTCGCATAAATCGACTCGAAAATAGACTCCAAGAGATTGAGTCTTTAAGGAAATATGACAAATCTGGAATGTTTAACAGAATTACACAACAATGATTAAAAGCTGATTGAGATGCTTCGGTTCACGACCAACCTCACTGTTTACAGCGAATCTAGATTGGAAAGAGAACGTACTACATTCAAGTCTGGATCTTACAGAACCACATAACGATGATTTAAAAACTGACTAAGATGTTTCGGTTCACGACCAACCTCATCGCTTACAGCGAATCCAGATTGGAAAGAGAACGTACTCTGATCAAAAGTCGAGACGAGCTTTCCTAGCTGCACTATTTACTTAGCTGCACTACTCGCCAAAGGTTTTTTTTTTTTTTGATAAGGTAAGAATTAGACTAGTTGTCAAGTAAACTTGACACTTAGCCTATAGCATCCTTGCGGATGAGAGCCTTAAGCTCGTAGTTGGTCAAGATATCGTTCGGAGACAAATTGTGGCCAAGTTTGGCGATAAGATCAGCCACCGCATTCGTTTCGCGAAAAATATGGGAAATCTGCACTGCCTGAAAGCAGTTTAATAAACATAGGATATCAGAGATGAGAATCTCGATTTCCCATGGGCAGTGCCAGATTTTGTTGATAACGTTCACAATTGTAAGATTGTCAGTTTCTATTAATATCTGGTCATATTTCAGTTCTTTGGCCTTAATGAGGGCATTTCGGAGTGCTAGAGCTTCAGTTCTGAGGGGAGTCGAAACACCACATTTCTCTGCCTGGATTAAAGTTGGATTTCCTTGGTTATTTCTGCAGATTATACCAATAGCGGATTCACCACTTGCCTTGGTAGAACCATCAACATTAATTTTGATTATTTTATCCGGGGGTTTTTTCCACTTGTGTTTTCGATGTTTTCTCGTATTTGTCTTGTTTCGCGATGTGGGGTTTTGCTCGTACGTACAATCAGGGTTCCATTTCTTTGTTTTGTTCCATTCACGTATCAGGTTTTGAATGTAGATGGGCAGGTCTTTTATGGTGTTCCTATCAGGATTGTCATTTGGGAAGGTTTTCTGGTTTCTAGAGAACCAGATTCCCCACCAAGTTATAACTAGTTCTGAAAGTTCAATGGGAGAAAGTTTGAGTTTTATTTCTTCAAAAATTTCTCCGATTCGTTTGTCCATGGTCGTAATTGTTCTCAGATAGAGGCTGGTCTTTCTGTTAATCTTGGTAATTGTTTCTAAGGTATGGTTGCAGTTGAAGAGGAGATGAATCGTGTCCTCCATCGGGTGGGGACAGGAGATACATCCTGGGGGGACAGAAATCCCTTTCTCTTGTAGTCGCGTTTTTGTTGGTAAACCGTTCCTTAAAATTTTCCACAGAAAATTTTTAACTTTCGGGTATGTGCACTCGGGCACATATCTTATTTAATTATAAAACACACATTACTAAAGTATATTAATATTATTAAGCGCGGCACAAAGTTTAAATCACAGGGTAACAATTATGTCGACCCAAATTAAAACAACACACAAACACACACACACGCACACACGAGGCTTAATATTATTCCGAGAACAACGGAAGTTATTGTTACACAGGGTGATCTTATGTTCACCCAGATTGCACTTCCACAGCGCTTACACTTTAATTTACAGGGTGACAGTTACGTCCACCCCAATTGCACTAGCTAGGTGCTTAATACACAGGACTGCTATTAAGCTCATCCACTGGCGCTAGCAAGGCGCTTAAACACTTCAGATCCTTACAGGTGGATAAGAAGCATAGGTCATGACCCTTAAATTATTATTCAGAAATTATCCCGAGGAATATTACGATTTAAAGAAACGATAAATCCTTACTTGGATCAGCGTTCCTACGAACATTAAGTTATAAAGAAACGACTAATCCTTACTTGGATTAACGTTCCCACAAACACTCGTGTTAACTAAATAGTCTAACACAACAATTATTCACATTAAAGCCGTCCAGGCAATCAACTTAAACATAGAGATAATAGAAACAACTAATCCTTACTTGGATTAGTTTTCCTATTAACCCACATGCTATTCTAGCATTAAGATTAATTTCACAACAATACCATCACGGTAATTATCACATATGATAGCGTTGTTCTAACAGATATACAACCTATTATAACATTACTTTAATCACGTTTATTTATGAAATTAGTTCCCAAACAAAACAACAGTTCTGGATAAATCCACATAAATGCCCGGAAGGCGATCATAAATAATAGCGTCGTTCTAACAGATATACAACCTATTATATGATTTTCCAAAACAGTTTATAAAATCAATTCCAGACAAACACAGTAATCATTCCAAATTAATTATTCAGATAAACAGCTGATAATTAATGTAAATATGGAACGATGAGCAAGAGTGAACCGCCACTTGCCTTAGTCTGCAGATCTGGAACAAAGCAGAGACAACGGGATTCCGGGCTTGACACAGGTATAGCTCCGACAGCACAACGACTTTCGAGTCGACCCATAAGGAAACCCCAAGTTAGATTCGACATAAACTAGTACGAATCTAAGGAAAGACGAAAGGAACCGAAAGAAACGACGC
The DNA here is from genome assembly GCA_027886185.1 of Rheum nobile. Lineage (NCBI taxonomy): Eukaryota > Viridiplantae > Streptophyta > Magnoliopsida > Caryophyllales > Polygonaceae > Rheum > Rheum nobile. The sequence continues at coordinate 1,366,621 of WOAB01000789.1, read as the reverse complement.
CACGACGACAACCCACCAAGCCAAAGCCACGAAGGCATTCTGGGCACTGGCGGCGGTCGCCGTCCTTGGCGGCGGTCGCCGCATTCATCACGGCGGGCGTCGTAAAGAACATGGCGGTCGCCGTGAAGAACTCCGACGACAGAACGAGAGAAAAACTCACCCAAATGATGCGCGTTTTGACCCCTTTTTGCCTTGCCTGGGTTCCAACCTCCAAAGGCAACCAAAAGGCTTCACAAGGGCTTCTGGAAACACCACCAAACGACACCGGCGAAAGCTTTAGAAATCCGGCGAGGGCACCAAACTCCGGCGAGAGAGATTTTGAGATTTGAGCTTCTGATTTTGTGTGAAATCCGATCCCCAAGCCTCTCCTTTTATAGCCAGATCACAAGGGAGCATAAAGATGGCCTAAATGGAGGCGTGGCGGGGCTAGTTCGGCGTCGTCAGATGCTCGCCGGCGACCATCGGGCAAAGACCTCCGGACAACAATGACGGCGGGCACCGTCATAAATGCGGCGGGCGCCGTCATCAATATGGCGGGCGCCGCCATAGGCCTGGCGTCCCTCAGCTAGGAGAAGACTCGGCTGCTCCTCGAGCCTTGCGACGGCGGGCGCCGCCATACCCACAGCGGGCGCCGCCACCCTGGCTTCGCCTTCATTGGCCTTGGACGAAATCAACATTAACCCGAGATCAAAATTAATCGTACACGAACGAGTAATTAACATCCAAAGCACGTCGTCTGTATAATTCTTCACTGAGAAAAATATTACAGATACAGAGCACATTACAGAATGTCTCAAACCTTCAGAATTAAATCCGACGTACTAAACGGGTGCTCGGGAAAAATCCAAAAATTCACATATTAACTTTATAAAAATTACGGAGTATCACACTAAACTCGGGTGCAAGTTGACCAAGGCTGCTCACTCCAGGGTATACTCTGCTCTCCCCTGAATCGTGCACTCGATCTAGAAGAGTTGGAACTCTCAAATCAGTTTGTGGGAGAAAGATTGAAAAAACTCATCAGGAAGAAGAAGCTCATGTACGATGATAAAACTCAAGTGTTGAACTCCTCTTTTTAAAGGGAAAACAAGATAGTTAATCATGAGAGATTCAAGCCCAGGCAATAGCTCTCCAACAACACCCACCTCTTCAACGTTTCAATTAGGTGAGAAAATTCAGCCTTTGACTATTTCTTTTAGTAGCAAATTAGGTTTTAATAAAATACAGATTAAATGAATTATCATAATTTAAAATAATAAAAGGATAACAGAATATATCATACATGCTAAAAGATAAACATTAAGGCTTAATTGTGAAAAGATCCAACATGAGAATCACATGATGATTGAAAACTATTAATACCTTTTTGTACAGCTTAAACTGGTAAATATATAGATGTTTTTTTTGTTATTCTTTCATTATTTTATACAAATTCCAACACAAGAACTACTAAACCAAGATATTTTTCTTGTTATTCTTTCATTATTTTATAATTATTTTACATATATAAAAAATACAAGGAGATAAATCTGACGAAATCCAAAGGGTTCGTTGGAGGGGAGCGGGGCTGCAACCCCCCTTGGCTCCGGCTATGGTTAAGGGTTTCCAAGCATTAAACTTATTTTTTCCTCCTCTATGGATTTTCAGAGCATCTTTAGCACAACAAAGTATAAATTATCAATTTTATTAGGTTGTTATGGTTTTACACTGTAAAAATCACAAGGCACACCGCATTTGTTATTTTTGTATGCTCCACCACATATAATATATAAAATTTCAAATATTCCGTCTTACACACTATCTGATAGCGTGTAACTATCTGATAGCGTATAAGATTAGGGTAGAATATTTTTACACGCTAATAAAATCGGTTTCTTTCCTAATATTTTTACACGTTACTTATAACACATAATCGGGATAAACAAAAACAATACGCCTATTAATTTTCACGACTCAACTATCAAACGCATTTTATTAGAAACCTTATCAAGTTTTCGGTCAATCCCCCCAAGGGCTCCAAATCAACGTGTCCTCTATAAAACATGAAACCAAGAAAACATTTGTAGATGCAAAATCAGCTAAAAAAAAACATTTGTAGATGCAAAATCAGCTAGGAAATCAAGCACTTGATTCTTTGCTTAAAAGTATGATAAATATGATCTCTGTAGTGTAGTGTTCAACATAAATATTTAATGATTTTAAATCAAACCTTTATTAAAGGAAAATAAATCTAATTTCGAACATTATTCGTACTTAAAAGATTTCTATATTACTTTTCAAGTGTATAATGGACACGGTTCAATTTTTCTAGCTCACCTAATATGTTTTTCTTAAGAGAATGTTTCTATAAATTATAAAAAATTAGTCTTGATGTCCGTGTTACGCACAAATATAATTTTTTATATTAATTTTTATATAAAATGGATGTTATAACTCTTCGCAACTCTTATCCAATATTTATGATGATCGGATGAATACGTAATGCAATGATATTTTAAATTATCCCAAAGTATAGTGCAAATCACTTATTACATAATTGAGAATTGTTAGTGTCAGAAATTATTTTTTCATTTAATACAATTAATTTATTTTTAAAATGAAAATCTATCCATGTCTTCTCAACTATCAAAATGAATTTGCTTCTATAATGTCGTACATTTTTCAAGCTTTCAATTCCTTTGGAAAACTTTAGACATGCCAAACGGGTCAAACGGATCAAGTTCTAGTCTTTTAATCGACTTGAGTCGGGTTAAGTTTGAGTTGATTTATTTTGGTCTACGTATTTTAAAAAGCGCATTTTATATATATATTATTAATAATGTAATGTTATATATAACAATAAAAGTTTAAAATAAACTATAGAAAAAAATATTTAGCTCTTAATAAAAGATGGTATGACTATGATGATAAAATTAAGTGGTAATAGTTTTAAAATTTCTATTATTATAACATGATCTATTACAAAGAGTTGGTAAAATGTTAATCTTTTGAAAATCATAAAAAGGTATATAATTGTAATATTAGGACTTAACATCTTGTGTTCTAAGTGGATAAATTGTAAACATGAAAAACTTTTTGGTAGAATTTAAAGTATTTATTCTTTTATTGCAAGAATTTGAAGTAAATTTTAAAAAAATTATTATAAAAATACTATAGTTTTTTAGTTTGTCACATTAGGATTAAACTTTAATCATGTCTAATTTTGATTGATTGTTTTTTGAGAAAGAAAAATCAATTTGCAACTTATCTAGCTACCAACATAAGAAATGAGACGTACAAATGCAAATCCTTATATTCTTTTCTTTCTCATGTGTGGTGTATTTGTTCCTAATTCTAAAATCATTGTTCTTGATCGTTTCACTCTTCTTAAAGGTTGCTTGTTGAAAGGTTGAGTAATTTGGACCTTGTAGCTTGAGGAGGGTACTTATAGTTTGAGACATACACTATTTATGGTCATATAATATTTTAACGATCACCTCATTCTTTTATATGTAAATTAATTACATCTAAATTTAAACAATGTATTTTTATATTTTTTATGGTTGCAAGGCTATTTATCATATGTGAAAAAATGATTGGTCACAGATTAATCAAGACATGCTCTACCTCTACAAGAACAATGAAGACATATCTCGCTTAAACAATATAGCCACATTGATGTAGAAACACTAGCTAGTAGAGTAGTGCATTTTAAGGCAAAATTGCAAAAAATACTGGATTTGGATTTCAGAAGTGCATTTGCAAAAATACCGACATTTTGAAAAAATTGTAAAAATACCAATTTTGCTAGCAAAAATGTCAGATTTGTAAAATGTGAAAAAGATAAGTTCATATTTTTGTTTACTTTTTTTGGGGTGAAAATTCTACTTTTAATAAGGGCTAATTACACTTAACAATATTGATAGCATGTTTATGCTTCTCCACCGAAAAATGCAAAACCCTAGCTCGAGACCTCATCCAAATCGCTGACCCCAAATTCGATTCTTGACTACCCTCACTACAATTCTGATCAAGCTAAACCTCAAGCAAAGCTCAACCCTTGTACAACTTATCTGGAGGAGAAATCTCTGGCGTAGAAAACGGAATGGAATCTTCGCCATTTTCATCCTCTGTTCGATCGAGTTCGGAAAAGGCTTGTGGCTCATCCCGATTCTACCTCCCAAACAGAAGAATAAAAAAGAAACAAGAAGAGCGGCGCGAATGGAGAAGATGACAGCTTATATAAATACTGGTGCTTAGCTAATTTGTTCCTTCTTTTTCCCCTGAATCCAAGACAAGTACGAGTTGGCTTCCAATAAAAAATCTATTCCCTGATTTGGGCGAACTGCCCCTGGGAAGATCTATCCGTCATCGGCATCGTTGCAGGGGTGGTCGATGACATCAGCATGGTGTAGGTGGGGCAGAGGGGGTCGAAGAAGGCGATCCAGTGCGAGCTGCGGGACCGCATAGGGTCGGTGAAGAACACCTAGAAGATCACGGAGGCGATGAAGCTAGTGGCGGCAACGAAGGTGCGTCGGGCGCAGAAAGAGGTGGTGAACGGCATGCCCTTCTCGGAGACGCTGGTGGAGGTGTTGTACAACATCAACGAGCAGCTGCAGACGGAAGACGTGGATGCGCCCCTGACGAAGAACCGTCCGGTGAAGAAGGTGGCCCTGGTGGTGGTGACAGGGGACCGGGGCCTCTGCGGAGGCTTCAACAATATGATCATCAAGAAGGCGGAGCAGAGGATCTCGGAGCTCAAGGATCTGGAGATTCAGTTATGGTGGTCAGCGTGGGGAAGAGGGCAACTCCTACTTCCTCCGGAGGCCCTACACTCCCGTCGACAGGTTCCTCGAAGGCACCAATCTCCCCATGGCCAAGGAGGCCCAGGCGATTGCGGATGACGTCTTCTCCCTCTTGGTCAACGAGGAGGTGGACAAGGTGGAGCTGCTCTACACAAAGTTCGTGTCGCTGGTGAAGTCGGACCCCGTGATCCACACGTTGCTCCCGCTGTCCCCCAAGGGGAGATCTGTGACATCAATGGGGTGTGCGTGGACACCGCGGAGGACGAGTTCTTCAGGCTCATCACCAAGGAAGGGAAGCTGACGGTGGAGAGGGACACGGTGAGGACATCAACCCCCGATTTCTCGCCCATACTGGAGTTCTTGATGCTTTCAGTGATTTATTAGTAGAATTTATTTACTTATAATAAGAAAACAATAAAATCTAGTATAATACTGAGATGTATCATGATTATGGGCTCTAAAATGATGTTTAGATTTAATACTATACTTACAACTTTCTAAGTTATCAACATTTGAAACATCATTTCTATAAATTTATATTAAATGGTTTATTTGGTTTAAGACATATTTCTCTTATCAAAACTCGTAAATATTTTGAGTGATTATCAATTCAATGAGAATCACAACTAATAAATGCAAATTTAAGTATTTTTCATTACAGAACCAACCAACGTTCGTTTCAAATTTAAAGTTAATATAACAAAGTAATGACCTCACTACGTACAAATATGGCCTGATAAAGTTAATATTGCTCTGATGTTTGAAATCAGCTAACATTTCAAAATTTGTGATATAATAGAGCGTTGACCTGACTTCGTATAAAAGTGGCTTGATAAAGTACATAATACGCTGGAATTTAGCTTTTACTTTTTAAGAAATATACGACCTGAAATATTCATATTGGCTCTGAAATTTTATATATTGACCTGAAAATAGTCAGTCTGTATGAGTTTTGCTTCTCAATTTGGAAAGCAAGTACCATATTATAGTAAAGATTGTTTTCCTAGCTACTGAACTTGCCAACTTGGATATACCTATAATATGACATGATTAATTAGTCATCCAACTCTTTAGATTTAGGAAAATGATCATGTATTTGTATTTTTAACAAGTATCTTTGCTTGATCTTTTGTCTTGAAAAATTACTTAAAAGCCTATTAGGTCAAAAGGAAGAACAATGTGTTTGTTGCACATGATTTGGGTTCGAATCCCATATAGCTTGGTCAAAATTTCTTTAATCAATTTCCTCAAGTACCTTCTATGATCAAACAACTTTCTGAGCATTCTGTAATATCTTATTCTACGGTGTCCTATTTTACCAAAAAAAATTACAGACATGATATTTCAAATGTTATGAGGTTTCAAGTTTCAAAGCATTATGTACTTTATTAGGCCATATTTATACGAAGTCAGGTCAATGCTCTGTTATATCACAAAATTTACACAAATGAAGTTTCAAATGTTAGCCGATTTCCCATTTCAGAGCAACATTTAATTTGTCAGGCCACATTTGTATATAGTCAGGTCATTACTCTGTTATATTGACTTTAAATTTGAAACCAACGTTGGTTGATTTCGTAATGAAAAACACTTAAATTTGCATTTATTAGTTGTGATCCTCGTTGAATTGATATCGTTCAAAGCATTTTTATCTTGAAATTTGCAAGTAAATAAAATCAGAAATTGGAGAAAGACTTTGTGTTCTACATCAAGTCACTATTTTAGTTTAATGCATATACATTCTTATGTTATTGTTAATACTGTTGTCGCTTACATGGGCATGAAATTAAGACAATCTAATCAAATTTTGGCTATTATACTACTACAAAGATCTTTACAAAGTCCACCAGTTCAGCAAGGTTGAGATGTTCATCCTGTGCAAATCGGAGGAGAGCGATGTGTACCTTGAGGAGCTCATCAAAATTGAAGAAGACCTCTATTCATCTCTTGACCTTCATTTTAAGTACACACTAAATCTTCGCAGCGGAAGACCAGTGAAGCATATTCCTAGACCACAAAACCAACGGGCACGCAAAATCTTAAGGGGTTAATCGAGCTAACATTGGAGAGACTAGTTTCTACTTAGCATCAATCCGGAAGTCTGGAATTGCCTACTGTTTTAAGTGTTTCAAAATGTTAGAGCTTTATAATAGTGATTGCATTATCTATTGACTTTCCATCTTATTTTAGATCACATGCCATATCATGATTGAAATTGATTATGTACATGTATATTTCTCTTTTTCTGTTCAAGGTTTGTTGTTTTCAATCTCAAAGATTCTCTTTGATCCTATCAATCATGAACTAGAATTTACACATGAGCAATTTTTGTGGTTGCAATGTTAAGTTTAATAACGGCTGTTTGTTCTTACTTCTTAACATCATAATTTCTTCACTTTAGTTGTAATAAATTATGTTATAACATCAATGTCTAATTCTGTACTCAGGATTGATGTCCAAACGCAACCCTAGTAATTCAATGCTTCATAGAGATTGATATTCTCCTTCAAGCCTGCAAAATTAACCTCTGCAAAATTAACCTCAAAGAGACTCGTCAACAGGTGTAAAGATCTGCGAAGCAACAGATCAATAGGGCTTCTTGTTCATCGCCTGGATACATCACCACCAAGCCTTGTTCGACCCCAAGAAAAACACCTTTCGATTCATTAAATTCAAAATCTGACCACACCATCGTCTTGCTCAAGTTACTTAAACCCGACTCTTGAATCATTTGAAATCATCTCCGAACGACATTGAATCACCTCCGAATCGGCCCGCATTGTGCATAAAAAACAGGTAACTATGTCACTTTGAAGCTCTTTTCCAACGTCGGTGGAATATCCTAGACTCCGCGACCTGACCTGACTTCGTATAAAAGTGACCTGATAAAGTACATAATGCTCTGAAATCTTATATATTGACTTGAAAATAGTCGGTCGACTAGTAAACTGTATGCGATCTGAAAGATTGTTTTCCTAGTTACTGCACTTGCCAACTTGGATATACCCAAATGTCGACACCTAGCAGTTGATAAATGTGTTCAACGAGAACTTCACAATCTTCAATAAGTATGGTTTGGTTTACCAACTATAGCATGCATTTAAATTCTCAATTGGGTCCATTTCTGTATATTTTGAATTGGGTTGGGTGCAATACACAATTCTAAAACTATTTTTAGTTGTACTGTATAAGCTTCATGGTGTTTTTTTAGGAATACCATGTTCATCTCAAAGCTTCTCCAGGGAGACAAATCAAAAAGGTTTTAATCCTCAAAACTAAAAAGTTGTAGATAATTAGATTTCATAACTTCCTACACGAAATGCCAAACTATTTTTGAGCTTCTCTTAATAAAATCAGCAAGGTTGGCGCACAAGCCCTTATTCATTACAAGGGCCGTATCTGCACAAATTTAGGACTTCTTCAGCACAATCAAGTACTTAATCAATAGAAATAAGTACCTTATCAACTATTACCACATCGCGCCAGACCAACCTTTAGTCATCTTCATCACATTAACAAGATTGCCAGTGAAGGAGTAATTTCACCAGCGTTTCATTGAAACAATGTATCAAAAAGGAAACACAACCGAGCATCCAATTTCCAGCCCAAGATAATTAATGCAGACGAATATGCCAGAATACGACACATAAGTTACAAGCAACAAAAACATTTTATTTAGCTGAGTACTCCTGCTGTCATGTAGGATAGCACCATCCTCTACAATTCAACTCTTTCTGCCCATATGTTTCAATTCTTTCGACTCTTTAAGGCACAAAATTAGCCGCGAATCAGAGAGAAATAACTGCAAACCCCAAATATAAACTTTGAAATTGCTGTTCTACCCTCTTCCAGAAAGAAATGGGGTAACAAGTTTCAATCACCTGGTACAGCTTCACCAACTTATGACTTATCCTTCTCAAATGGAAGATTGCCCTGACAGATTGACACACTAAAAACAGAGCCTTCAAGCTCTGCTGATCCCGCACTTGACACCGCTCCAAGTACAATTCCTCAAGCATATGGAAAGAATTAAATGCTCATCTGCACCTGGACTGGAATCAATATCACCACATGCTTGAAGCTTTACAGTCTTCAAATTCTCACAAAATGAGAGGGCTGATAACCACCCACCCTCCATCCTATGGTTACAAATTGTTAGCTCCTCTAACATTTGACAGCACTGCCCAATAGCCTTAATCCCATCATAGCTACCCTCACAACCATTAAGCTCAAGCTTGAGTAATCTCCTACACCCTTGTGCTAAGAGTGTCAACCCAATATTGGAATCCATAGAACCATACAAGCCATTAACACAACCCACCAGTTTCAGGATCTGCAAGTTCTTAAACCCTGAAAGAGACCTAAGCAGCATATCATTGCAATAGTGTATCTCTAGAACAGCCCCGAGGAGGATCTTGCGAGGAAGATGGTCCCAGAACAGCCCCGATTTGTCGCTGATCTGGGCGAGGAGGAAGAAGCGAGAGGAGGAAGAATAGCGCCAGAAGGAGGAACAACAAGGAGGAAGACAAACGGAAGGAGGAAATGTCGGGGATAGGGCAATTGAGATTAATTAGGATGATATTAGATGAATTGAATTATTAAGATTAAGATTTTATTTTTAGAAATTTTAATAATTTATCTGATTTTTATATTATTAAAAGAAATAATTTTTCTAGTGTGTGTCCATGGACACACGCTAACAAGCTTAAATATGAAATTTATTTTTAAAATATTCTCTAATAGAGAATTGATAAACCCTTAGCAAACAAAATTAAACTAGTGACTAACTAAATAATTATCAAAAAAAAAATTCTTAAAGTGTGCCCATGGGCACACTAGAAAAAACCTAAAAGAAAATATAAATTTAATCTTCATTAATTGCAAGAATCCCCAAAAATGATAGTTTTACTATTATTTGAAAAGATCAGTATTTTTGCCAATAAACATTTTTTTCTGGTATTTGTGCAATTGCGCCGCACTTTTAATCTAGAATTGTGTGATTTTAGTACTTGGTTTCAACGAATACAAAACTTTGACATAATTTTTTTTCAACCAAGGCTAATCTCTTTAGAAAAAGTTCATGTGCGTATATGACTGCACTTTTCTCTTCAAAAAATAAATAAATGTCAAGACTACTATACATCTCTCTATCAAATAGTACGTATAAAAATAAAATCAAACACTAATAAAATATATATGATATTGATACAAATCTCTAGTAATAGATAAAGATAAATATGTATACATATAGGAGTCCTATGTAAGAATATACTTACATCAATGGAAAACTCTCTCCTCTATCTCTCTTCCTCGCCCCCTCCCCTAAATCAAAACCCTAATCTGCACCATCAGCTCCAATAACCTTACTCCCCTACAGATTGTGTTATGTCTCAATCAAAGCTGCTTCTAAGCAAAATCTACTACCTTTTTACTACCTACTCTCTCTGTTGGTTCTTTTTCCAGCTTTTAGGGGTTAGACGAAAGTACAACAAGGGGAAAAGCAAGCTGATGAAAGGGGAATGGGGTTTTCTGTACTCCAAAAGCAATCATCATATTTCCATTCATTTGGAGTGTAGCTGTGATTTTGATTCATGGTTTGGGAGAAGGCCCATACTCCTATCACTATCTCTGTGGGAGATAGGGTTCGATAGGGTTTGCGGTGACATTCCTGGAAACTATTCACCTCTTCGATTGGTGTGTGACTGGTCCTCTGGGATGAGTACCGATGGGAAGCTTCCTTGTCTCGTTGGGAGGAGAAGACTCTCTCTGGTTTATTGTTGGCGTCAGAGGGTTACTTCTTACCCTAAATTACGGTGTACTCGTTCCATCTCTTTCCTCTTCTGTTTGTTCATCTATTATCTTTGCTTATCTGCCTATAAATACTGCTTGCATTACTTGCTTTGTGTTATCCACTACGATTTCGCCATCAATACTCTCTTAAATTCCTCTACTGAACTGCTTGAGTGTGTGTGTTTTACTTGTGTATCGACTGCTTATTGTCCTTGCCTCATTACTGCTTGGTGCTTACCTTCATTCATTATGAGTAAAGGTACTGCATCTTACTCTACTGCTCTATGTTCTGATAGCAACAAAAATACAGCTTCACAAGCTGACCTTAACAGGCCCCCTGTTGTCAACAACACTAACAACAATCCTATGGGAGAGAGACACAATGCTGGTAACAAGGAAACTAATATTAACAAATGCAAATCTAAAATCTGCTATGAATCATATCTCTCTAAACTTGCTAAAGTTAGAGAAAGTGCAGCAAAAAAAGGAAAGAATCAGCCTTGATAGGGTTTGCGGTGATTTTAACTTTATGGAACATGAATGATCCACATCTTTGCCAGACTAGACCTTATATGTGTTGGTGTATCTGCTACCATGTGCCCTCTTTCATTCTCATGGATTTTTACACTCCCGATCATCACTATTTTAACAAGTTTCAATCCAGCAGCCATGTGCATTCGGTCCTTATACTCCTTTGGAGTTTAGGATGTATTATGAACTCTTATAAAACTCTAGTTCTCCCCTATTTCAATTTCCCACTTACATCCTATCCAAAAAAGAGGAAATCCCTTGTTGATGGTAGCTTAATTTACAAAGATAAGGACAATCAGTATGATAATACTAAAAATTTTAGCAAACAAAATAAGATCAACAAAAAAAATGACAAAATACTATAAAAAAGATCATTTTACAAACCAATCAAATTTTACTCATAACCAAATTTCTAATCTAGAAAAAGCAAGACTAACAATACTTGCGAAACATATATTTATTTTTTAATGAAGATAAGTATTTGGAACTATAGAGGTATCAGTCGTAATAACCTAGGGATTGATATTGAATCCTTTTGCAAAATTGAGAAAATTCAAATCATGGCCTTGGTTGAGACAAAAACCGAGAGAGAACCTAAACAATTTTTGTGGAAAAAAGCGGGATTTGATACTTTCCATTTTTACCAACATCTGGCTTCTCTGGTGGTATCTGCATCATGTGAAAATCCTATCAGTTGCAAAACAAAATATGCGAACTCACCCATTTGGACAAAATATTTATAGCAATTAAATACAAATTTATAGATAAAAACTATTGTATGATGCTAATCTTTGCATATGCACCACCAAAAGAAAATGAAAAAGATGAATTTTGGACTATCTTAACAAATTTTATTAACCAAACGCATTTACCTTGTGTTATTATTGGAGACCTTAATGAAATTAGTAATATCACCGATAAAAAAGGTGGGAACCATCCATTACCTTCTAAATTTGTAAGATTACAACAATTCAAGAATAACTGTGATTTACTAGAAATTCCTTCACAAGGAGGCGAATTCACTTGGAAGAAAATTTTTACGAAAATTAATAATATTTATGAAAAACTAGATCGTGTTCTTATTCATGATCAAATCCTTCAATGGTTCCCATGTATATTTACTAAAAATCATGCATTTACTTCCTCTGACCACTGTCCCATTTCACTAGAATTTGAAAACCCTAACCCATTTAAAGCACAACCTTTTAAATTTGAAAAAATGTGGACTTCAAGGAAAGACTTCGAAAATATAGTTAAACAAGCATGGAGACTAGAAACTCAAGGAACACATATGTACAATCTTGTTAAGAAAACCATGGCCTTTAAAATCAATGCTAAAAAATGGAATAAAATAACATTTGGTAATATTTTTAAACAACTCAAAGAAATTGAAGAGGATCTATCTAAAATACAAAGGGATATCCTTGCTAATCCTACTCCTTACCTTATATCCAAACGAACTAGACTTATTTGGATAAAAGATAATTTACTATCCTTTCAGAAAAAATACTAGAGTCAACGAGCCAAAACTAAACATATCAAACTAATTGATTCCAATATAAACTACTTTCATAGAATATCAAATGGTAGACGTAGTAGGAAAATTATCCGAGAAATCCGAACACAAGATGGAACGATTATCATCGGTCTTGAAAATATCAGAAATGAAATCAGAAACGAATTTGAAAAAAGATTCAAAAAAGGATCTATCAATCAAAATATTCTACATGACTATCTTGGGAATATACAGAATAAAATTTCGGATCAAGAAAATGAAGAACTCACCAAAAGTATTACAAATGAGGAAATTAAAAATGCCATCTTCAACATTGGAAGCAATAAATCTCCAGGACCTGATGGAATGTCTGCTTTATTTTACCAAAAATATTGGCATATGGTTGGACCAACGATTTTCAAAGCCATTAAAAGCTTTTTTCATTGTGGGAAAATTTTAAAATAAATTAATCATACATTTATCACACTAATTCCTAAATGTGACAACCCTAATTCTACAAATCATTACAGACCCATCAGTTTATGCTCCACCATCTATAAATCAATTTCTAAAATATTAACAGAAAGAATAAAACCAATCCTAAACAAACTAATCCACCCCTTACAAGGAGCTTTTGTCGCTAACCGTGCCATTCAAGATAATATTTTAATAGCTCAAGAGATTTTCCATTCTTTCCGAGCCAAAAAAGGAAAGGAATGATGGATCGCCATCAAACTTGATATGGAAAAAGAATATGATAAAATAGAATGGCACTTCATCCTATCGGTACTCAAAAAGTTTGGATTCTTTGACCTGTTTGTAGGTTGGATCAAAGAATGCATTGAAACCGAATCTTTCTCAGTTTTAGTTAATAATGGACCAACTGATATTTTCTTCCCTCAAAGAGGACTACGACAAGGCGATCCCTTATCCCCCTTTTTATTCATCCTCGGTGCTGAAGTTTTGACAAGGAAATTACAACAAGAAAGTAACCTTAATTGCAACCAAATTGGATTTCAAATTTCTAGAATGGGCACTAATATACCATTTCTAGCTTTTACTAATGATATCCTAATCTTTGCTAAAGCAAATCAAACCGCTTGTACCAAAGTTAAACAAATTATTGAAAACTATTGTGACATTTCAGGACAATGTGTTAATTACCATAAATCAGCCTTTTAAGTCACTAGTAACACGCCTAGCAATCTAAAAAATATTATACATTCTGTACTTAACATACCTAACACCACTTCACTCGAAAAATATTTGGGTTGCCCAATTATTAATGGTAAAGTTAATCGAGAAACATTTCAAAATACAGTGACTAATACTACCAACCAACTTTCCAAATGGAAAGCAAATTCCTTATCTCTTGAAGGTAGAGCAACTCTTATTAAATCAAATCTAGCTGCTAAACCAAATTATCTTATGCAATATTTTATGCTACCAACTCACATTCACAAGGAACTAGATAAAACAAATAGAAATTTCCTCTGGAACAAAGATTCAAGTTATAAACCTCTTATATGATGGGGTAAAATATGTAAAAATAAGGCCAATGGTGGTATTGGTATTAGGAAAACCCAAGATATGAATAAAGCATTACAGATGAAACTCATATGGAAAGTCTTTGCTAAACCTGATAATATCTGGGTTAAAGTTATCAATGAAAAATATCTAAAAAATATAAACATATTACTTTATGAAAAAGGGCAATCTCTCTTGGAAATGGTCACAATTACTAAAACTAAGATCTGAATTCAAAGATGGTCTTCAATGGCTGATAGGTGATGGAAAAGCTATTAACTTTTGGCAAGATAATTGGCTTAATGATATTCATCTACTAAATGAACGCTTACCAAACATTGTACCAAATCTGAACTCAACTGTTAGTGACTTCATTATAAATAAACAATGGGACCATAGTAAATTAATCAATAATCTTAATACCTCTACTACCAAGAAAATTATGGACATCCCAATACCGAATAATGATATTATTGATAGGCTATATTGGAAACCTAGTATTAACGGTTGGTTTTCCACAAAAACAACATTTGAAATGATAACCAAACAGCAAAATCATTCAACTAATGAATACTCTTGGTTATGGAAACTTGACATCTATCCAAAAGTCAAAAAAAAAATTTGGAAAATTTGTCATGACGGATTACCAACCAAACTTAGATTAACACAAAAACATGTAGTAGTTCCACTAGCATGTGACTGTTGTACAATCCTGTCGAAGATATTATTTATTTTCTATTCCAATGTCCTTTCACCCTCAAACACATCAAATTACAAAATAGTCATATTGAATCATTAATTACGAATATTAACATATGCAATAAAACACCCAAAGGTTTAATGAATGAAATCAATAATTCATTATCTAGGGATGAAATTATCTGTCTTGCCACTATCTGGTGGGGACTTTGGATTAATAGGAACCAAATTATTTTTAACTATTCTACAGCGGATAAAATAAAAAATCTTAAGAATTACATTCAAAATCTCATTTTAAACTGGAAGAAAACAAAAATCATTAATGATGAATATATTATTAACCCAAGGAAAAATAATGGAATAATTAGGAAAAAACGAAACTTAAAATGGACTAAACCTCAATCAAATTACTATAAAATTAATTTTGATGGATCTAAACTTAACACTGGAGAAGCCAGATTGGGATTCATTATTAGAAATGATAAAGCGGAAACCTTTTTAATGACTGAATACCTTTTTAATTGAAATTGAAGATAACCGTTGTGGCTATAATACCTTTTTAATGACTGAAGCATTGGCTCTCAGGCAAATCATTACTAAAGCTAAACAACTTAACATTTCTTTAATTGAAATTGAAGAAGACAACTTTTGCCTTATTAACTCTCTTAAAGGCATTTGAGCTTGTCCTTGGGAAATCGAAATGGTTGTCGCAGATATCCTCTTTGACCTCCATTCTTTCCAAGATGTCTGTATCAGACATATTTTTCGAGAGGTGAATCGTTCCGCTGATCATATTGCTAAACTCAGCTTTTCATCTCATATGTCTGATCTCACTCTTGATTCAGAACTTCGTGTTCTCATCCGGCAGGATACTCTAGGCTGACCTACGTTAAGACGTTAGACTAGCCTAATTCCTTTCCTCATCGAAAAGAAAGAAAGAATATACTTACATCGTTGGGGACAAATGTAGGTGGTTGTTAACTAACCTTGGTGGCAGCATGACAAGTGAATTCCAAAGTGCCAATTGATAAACGAAAATTCTTCGTCTAATTTTTGTTAAAAGAGCTTAATACACATTTTGGATAAACTCAAACTCAATTTTATAACAATATGAAAATTATTTAAATTATTTGAAAACAAATATTGATAGATGTTTTTTTATATGAGGAATTGTTAACCTTTGTATGGTCTTGGATTCTTGTATTCAAGATTTTTGTTTGGAGAAATCTGGGAAGTGCTTTGGGTTTGGTATTATGTTGTGGAAAGGTAAACCATCAATATTTATACTCAATCTAAAAGTTATTTTTTTGATTTGATAGTAATTTTGACGCACTGATGATTATTTGATGTAATTCAGAATCGTAAAGGGATTCATAAGAACCTTTTCTTAGTGATCAAATTAAAGAGCACCATTTTAGTTTGATGGCATAAATTGGGTTTTATAGGTTAAGAATTGGATTGACTAATTTGATGGGATTAAATTGGAATTTTAACGGACATTATTTATTTTGAAATTTTGAGAGCTTGATAAGAACCGTAAAAAATAAGTTATGAAATTTCATGTGAGATCAAAGTGGTTCAGTTTTTTTTAAATATTGGAATCAATGAAATTTGAAATCATAATCATACCATTTGTACAATCAATATTTCTACAAATGTTTAACTATTCAACCATGAAGTTGACCGTGATTTGAAATGTAGTGAAAAAGGGATAGATATTTTATTTTTAGTGAAAATAATTAATAGTTATCTCTGTTTTTAAATTAAGTTAATGAAAATGCTTGTAAGAGTAAAGTATTAAGTTTTTAAATAAGACATTATATTTTTTTATGATCAAATTAATGAACACCGTTTTATTGACAACATAAATTGATTTTAATAGGTTGATATTTGAATTGACTAATTTGATAACATTAAATTGAAATTTCAAGGACACTTTGTTTTTTGAAATTTTGGAGCTTGATAAGAACTGTTTTATGGTTCAATTGAGAGACATTTTTCTAGTTGTCTAAAATCATATTACACATAATGTTGGTTAAAAACTTATTATATTTATTTTTAAAAATGAATTAGGTAAAATAACAAATTATATATGAATAGAGATTATTATATTTAACATTTTTAATATATTAAATCCTAATTTGAATAATTATTATTTTTTGACCAAATCAGTATAACTTGTATACTAATTTGAATTTTTTATAAGTTGAAGGCAAAGTAAATGAAGTATTCAGTACCCAAAAACTAAATTTTATTTGTTTAGATATAAAAGATAAGAAAATAAAATAGGCTACTTCGTATTGCTTGTTTTACTTTTTTGCAATAATAAGTATAATCTATATATAATGTAAAATAGAGTCTTGAGCAATCAATGCCCATCTCATTTATTATAGAATTAGAATAACTTTGTTATTAAACTTTATTATGTATTTGCTTTGATTTTTTTAAATCTATCATATATGCAAATCAATCACTAATTGTATAATATATTATAAAAATATAAAAAACTTTTATTGTATAATATATTAAAAACTAATACATAATATATATATATTATATCTATATATTTATATATCTATGAATAAATAAAGTAGAGTCTAAAGTAATTAATTATCCATAATATTTGAGATGAACATGCACATGCAATTGCAAGTAAGACATTTTTTCTACATACATAATATTAAGGTCCAGTTTTTTCCCATCCCTATACATATATATATAGTATAACTCCTAACCATACAAATGATTTTCAATGTTGTTTTCGTTTGATTAATTAGCAGCCCAAGGGAAAAAGTTGTGTCATCAACAATTCAAAACTACATTATATTTACACGATTTCTATTTCACGCACCGGCAAATTTTTTATTTCACGCACTGGTTAATACGTGACGCCTGGTGTGATATGGCACGTGACGCCTGGGAGACGTTGGTCCATGACGTGTGGGTGTTGTTGGTGCGTGACGGCCGGGTGATGTTGGTCCGTGATGGACGATTTGGGAGGATGCGTGACGACCGGGTGATGTTGGTCCGTGACGGACGGTTTGGGCGGATGCGTGACAGATGGATCAAGCACCAGAAAATTGAATGTAACTTGTCCCCACCTAACTACATTAACTACCATCACATCTTTCCTTTCAACATTACGGCACATTAAACCCTAAACCACTCTTCCCTTTCTCTCCCACAAACTCTTCCCTTTCCCTCCCACAAAACAAAACTTCCATCTCCATCATCTTCCAAGAGTCAATCCATGGCAAATGAAGATGCTTTTTCCAACTTCAATGGTGGAAAAGATCTTGCATCCCAATACATTTACAATGAGGTATGTATTTTAAGCTTTTACATTACGTATTAGTAAAAGTTAAGATTTTTATGGTTTATTCTTGTGAATGTATGTGATTAAGTTGTTCTTATTCCAAAATAAACACTTTCTTAACATAATTTCAATAGTTGTGATTATATGTTCATAAAAATTTGATCTTTGATCAATGTGTACTAAAAAGTTATAGACTTTGTGTGAAAAAACTGCATGTTTGAGTATTGAGTGATGTTATGTTGTGCAAAACTGTCGCCTTTGTTCGATTCTGTTTTTGAATCAAAACTGTACGTGACGCATGGATTCTATTGGGGCGTGACGCATGGCTTCATTTGGGACGTGACGCCTGGAATGGTTTGGGGCGTGACGCTTGGGTGTTGTTCATGCGTGACAGATGGCCTTTGTTTGGGCGTCACGTATGATTTTGTTGGACATAACTAAATACTTTGCTAATTTGATGTTGTTACTTCAATAGGAGAATAAGTTAGTGTACAACAATTTTAACAATCTGTCCCTAAGTGATGAACCACCGTCCTTCTCACTTGGGTTGGATGGCGAACCTATGCCGCCTCAACTGCCTTGTTTGCCGGGAATAGAATGTTTTGCTCAAAGTGGAATTCCATCTGTAAGGTGGCAAGCTCCACCTAAGTTTGGGTTGCCGACGTTACACACACAGCCGAAATTATATTTTCCTACATCTGAAGAAGTAATTGTTTCAGAAGATTATTCTGAGAAGTTTAGCACAGGTGAAGTATTCTGCTCCAGAGATGATGCAATTAAAAGGGCTAGACAGATTGCCTTTGAAAATCACTTCTGCCTCACTATTGGTCAGGATAGAAACCTTGGTGGAGGAAGCCTTCGAAAGTCATAGTTGCTGTGTGAAAAAGCGGGGATTTACATTCCTAAAGATGAAAACAAAGTAAGGGAAAGAACAAGGAGAAAAAAATATAATTGTCCCTTCAGATTGTTGTGTCGAGAAAATCCTAGGGACTCATATACAATCAAGGTAGTTGTTGGTACCCACAACCATATCATTGGTGATGACTTGTACGGGCATGCAGTTGCTGGAAGGTTGACACCGGAGCAGAAGAAGTTGGTTAAGGTAATGACAGAAAATCATAGTAAGCCATCGAAGATTGCAACAACACTTAACCAGGACCCGAACAACTATACTAAAATGCATCAGATTTACAATGAAGTGTACAATGTTCGACATAGTGGGATGGAAGGAAGAACCGTGGTCCAAGAGTTCTTCCATAAGTGCAAGGAGAAAAACTACTTTGTGGAGCATAGGTCGGATCAAAAGACGAATAAGATCACCGACATTTTCTTTGCCAGTCCAGATTCCATGAAACTCCTAAAGGCATTTCCGTACGTCCTTTTACTAGACTCCACATACAGCACTAACAGGTTAGTGTAACACATCTACTTGCTACATCTATTTTAACGTGTGTTTATTCATTATGCATGACAAATATTCTTGTGCAGGTATGACTTGCCTTTTCTCGAAATAATAGGAGTCACGTCTACATGGAAGAGTTATAATGTGGCGGGGGCGTTTCTACAGCAAGAGAAAGAAGACAACTACGTGTGGGCCGCACAACAACTTTTTAAAATGTGCTCAAAGTGTCAAGTAACACCGACATGCCTAGTGACAGATCGTGAAAAGGCCTTGATGAATGCATTAGATAAACTCTTTCCAAGTGCCAAGTCAATCCTCTGTAGGCGCCATGTGAAGAAGAACATAGAGGACAATGCTAGAAAGGCAATGAAGGATAAAAGCTTGGGTGTAAGGTTTGCAAATGCATACTATAATTTATTCAAGCAAACAACTGTATCCG
Organism: Rheum nobile; assembly: GCA_027886185.1. NCBI lineage: Eukaryota > Viridiplantae > Streptophyta > Magnoliopsida > Caryophyllales > Polygonaceae > Rheum > Rheum nobile. The sequence goes on along the minus strand of WOAB01000789.1, from coordinate 1,346,638 downwards.
AGTACGAGAGGGAGTTGCGTAGAATTCAGTCGGAATGGAGAGTTTGGCCACATCTACTTCAGTATGTAAGAAACAACTGGCTCATCCCGTACAGGGAAAGACTTGTGTCAGCTTGGACAGATACTGTTTTCACGCTTGGAACGTCAACGACAAACAGGTTAGTGGCTACGTCTGAATCTGTATTGCAACTGTGTATGTTTTCACGCTTGGAACGTCAATGACATTGTTAGGACAACTGTGTATGTTTTTAGAAGTTAGGCCGCAAGCCGACTTGATAGTTATGGCAAATACTCAAGAAACTACAATTCCATAAAGAGTGCAACACTCCCTAAAACTCAACCAAAGTAGCAATATAGCAAACTCGAATGAACTTAATCTTCGTCTTCCTCCTCCTCAACATTGCCATGCTCGTAGGGTCTGAAATCCTGGATGCATTCTCGCACAGCTGTGCGCATGTTGTAAAATTGTTCTTCTTCCGCATTATAGAAAGGATTTAGACGATGCAATGCTTGTCCAATAACCTACAGAAATACGTATAAATTAAGAGTGACATTGATATAATTACTGTGTAAACAAATATCCAACACATTTTTTACCTGCACTGGATCTCTGATGCCAGCATCCTCAGGCCTCACACGTGGGTGTGTACGAGGTATGTACCACTCCATGTAGTCGACACTACACTCGTATCCTTGTAAAGCTGGAGGGCCCATCTGTCGGACCCAGATGGAGTGTTGACTTCTTGCATCCCAACTCCAGTTTGATGAGGGGTCATACTGCACTACATAACTCCTAAGTGTCGTAGCTCTGTGCGCTTTGATGGGCTCTATAACTGGCCGGGGAATCCCCTGTACCACTCCAAATTGCCTGAATACCCAATCCGGCATATAAGGCTCGGTAATTTTGAGAAAAGAGATGACCCCATGAAAAAAGGTAGGAGCCAAATTCGGCTGGTCGTAATTCACGTAGCCATAGGGCTGCCAGTCAACCTACACAAAAAATGGTGCAATTACACAATTATAATACATAAATATGAGAAATAAACTACGTGACGGATGATACTTACATGTCTATCTTGCATTAAATCCAACTCTTCCCTGTAGTTTCTTCTATGCCTACTAGGAGTTTGCACAGGGTGCCATCGGCTCGCATATGGCACATCGTCGTCGAAGGAGGGATTCGCTTGTGGGCGAAAGCTAGGAAAGTACTGATAGATCCAAGTCTGTACATAAGTGTACAACAACAAATATATCAACCTAGCTTATACAATAATTTGTAATTAAATTATATAAAAACAATATGCAACAAAATTCTTACCAGCAACAAGGTGTAGCAGGTGGACATCTGACGACATTCATGTCGTGAACACTCACCCAATGACCGATACATGAATGCCAATGCGCCAAAACCCCAAGAAAGATTGGAAGTATTACCAATGTTACTCACGAAGGTCACATAAGGAAAGGGCAGCATGTGTTGGGACTTGTCTGGAAAGAGGGTCGAGGCCATCAGGTACCACAAATAACCAGACACGATCTCCTCATCTTCTAGATCATGGGTCAAGCAGTGGGTTTTTAGAGCGTCTGCACTGACACCACTTCTAGCCATTTCTGGAGTCAAGGAAAAGAATTGTATTGCCTTCAGCGCTTGTTGATTGTACAACTCATTTTTTGCCTTGAAGCGATCCTCGAGAGGAAGTCCCATTCCTTTTCCTTCAATATGGAGGCCCGGAATCATATACACATCCAGGAGAGTGATTGTCATCTCTCCAAATGGCATATGAAATGAATTTGTTTCTGGCTGCCATCGCTCCAGAAATGCTGAAATCAACGACTGATCTACATAACTGTACAACAGGTCCTGCAAATGAGTTAAGTCGCTGCTTCTGGCATGATCGCACCATGCATACTCATCGTCAAGCTTCCATTTTCGTAGCTGCTCTTGTCTGAGCTGAAACGTGAGAGTTGGTCGCTCCTATAAAAAGAATATGTTAGATACATAAAAAAGTAATAGTTTAATAACAGACTCAAGTTTTGATAACTTACAATGCCCTGATAAATGAAATATGCAGTGTGGGCCGTGAAACTAAACAGCAGATCTGGGATCACCGGACCTCCCGGTACAGGTCCTACCAACTTCGGTTCGATAGCATTCCGACCTCTAACCCTAGGCCTTCTAATTTGTGTAGGTTCAGCCTGTTCATGCGCCTGTTCCTGCGCTGGTTCCTCGACATGAGGCTGTTGACCATGCCAATATGCTTGCCCACCCATACCTCCTGACTACATGGGCCAATCACTAGTCTGCTCAGCTGCATGAGGTACGTACCAAGCACTCTCCTGCTGAGCTGCAGGAAATACAGACCATGTCGGATCCTATAAAACAAATTATTAGTACACAGTATTAAAATAACCGACAGTTTAAGAATATGTATAGTTACTTACCACATTCGAGGTATTTTGGTATAAAGGTGGATCATCCATGTGCGTGTTGTCCAGTGCCGGGTCTTCATGCACAGATGATGCAGGAGGGTCACGGCTCGTACTCGGTCCTGCTTCGTCATTGTTTTTTGATTTCTTGGCCATCGGCCTCCTCCTTCGATATACGTTTCCTTGTTCCTGATCTTGCTCCTCATGTAGAGCGGTCCACCATCTGTGACGTGCAGATCTCGTTTGGTTGTCCATCTGAAATAGAAAAAAACAAAAATTTAAGGAGATCAACAACAATAACAACAACCAAAACAACAACAATAACAACACCCTAAACCAAAACAACAACAATATCAATAACAACAACATCAACTAATACAACAACAACAAACAAGACAACAAAAACAACAACTCTGGCAAGTCGTCCGTCACGCATAGGGTCACTTGGCCCGTGACGAACGACATCAACCCGAGCGTGACGGATGAGCTCTGGCCAGGCGTCACGGATGAGCTCAGGCCAGGCGTCACGACCCAGATCTAGATAACAACCCTCACAGATCCAGATCTGTGGCCATAGCAATTTTATAGATCGGTTTGTGCAGATCTAAATGTCCAAATCTAACCCTATACAAGTAATTACAAATTGAAAATTTTTCTAAATTCATCTAACAACTTCAATAATTTTAACATAATTGAATTAAGGTAAGATTAAGTTGAAATTTAACTAACCTTGATCGTGACGAGCCACTCCAGTCGAAACGTGACGGATCGTCCTTGGGAGCAAACTTGGGAACGAAAGCAAATGAGAGAATGAGAGTCGGGGGAGACGAAGCCGCTGCTTTATAGCAGCGACTTCGTCCGTGACGGGTGGTCCCGGTTTGGTCGTCACGGGTGGGATGCTTTGGCTCGTCATGGATGGGAGCATCTGACTCGTCACGGGTGGGAGAATCTGGCTCGTCACGGGTGGGATGCTTTGGGGCATCATGTATCAACCAATGCGTGAAAATTTTTTTTTACCCGTGCGTGAATTAGCAATGGCCTATATTTAAGCGAGTCGTTATCCCTTTTTGGCCTTTCTACATACCCAAATAAAAAAAAAAATTACAAATTTCCAGAGTATATATTTAGTGTGTTGTAAGAGAGTTTTTTTATGAAAAGGTGTTGCAAGAGAGTAAATGTGAAATAATCCACTATTAAAACTCGATGGTTCATTTTTCCTACATAAATACTCCGTATAATTTATGGAGACATTCATGTAATAAAACATAAACCATCCAAAAGGTTGTAAAACCGTTACACTCAAACCAGTCAAAAAGTCACTGAATGAATTTCAAAATCATTATAAATTATAAATGAGTATTATGCAAAAGTGTAACCGTTGCATGTTCCAATAAAAAAGTTAATTTTCTAAGCCTAAATTAAAACAATCATGCATTATAATTACAACTCCATATAAAGAGGTTGAAGTATGCAGCAATGCATAACAACCCACAAAAATCCATCGCATCTCACTCATTTGAAGCATGCAACATATGAACTCACCCATCACCAATCGAATCGCCACTCAATTTATGCTTTTCCAAGCTCCATATATTACGTACTTCGCAAAATCAAAAGCCAACAAAATCAATAAAATTCAATAGTGAGTTCCCTACCATGTAGTATCCTCATTGTAAGTATATTTACTTTAACATATTGTATATGCATAAATCTTATTGTGAATTTATCATGATACCAGGCCAACATGTGTAATTGATTAAAATATTTCAATTTACTAATTTTTTATAGGATACTTAGTTTCATATATGAGTTTTAAAATACCGAAGACAAGTAACAAATGAGATGGTTGAATAACCTAGCGAGAAAACATATTAAGAATCTTGATTTACAAAAGAATTAGAAGGTATCACTTCTTTAATTCTTCGCCTCTACCATAGCATCATAAAATTTGGCTCAGTCAATAAAATGAGAAATTTTCTAGCTGCATGGGTAAATTAAAATCAATTTGTTAGTTGTTCAATTTATCTTTTTAAACTGTTAACATTTCTCATAGTGTTGTATGTTAGTGTAACATTCCTTGAAGTCGTTATATATAATTGTAATAGCATTTTTTCCAAATATAATTTTCGTTGTGAAAATAAAATAAAATAATTGTGTAAAACTTAGTAGTTAGAGTGTCACATAAGGATCTATAGGTCATTGGTTCAATTTTCCTTGAGAGCTTTTTAGCTATTTTTCCCTTCTAATACATACACACTAATTAAAAGAGAATAATCTCTACATTAAACAAAATAATTTTGTAATTGTATGTTATGTACATATTATTTAAATGAAAGTAGTGGTGATGTAAATAGATTCTTACCATTTCAAAGTATTAATAAGAAGTTTGATCATCTAAAACTTATTACATGAAAATGTTGTACGAACCTCATATTGTGACTAAGATGTTATAAAACTTAATGTGTTATAGAATACATAAATTAAATCGTCGTGTGCACAAAATATTTTAAATTATTAATGAGTTGATTCTAAGTTTAAATCTCAAATAATTAACTTCAAAATATTATGAAATTAGTTTGCACCAGAAAAGAGATCCTACTTTCATATATTTTCATAGATATATCTCATGTTGAAAGAATTATTCTACACAATTCTACATTACGTAAACTAAAGGTAACATTTGTATTATGTTAGTTTAACGTATAACAAATACCATCTTAGATATCATTTTAAGTGACCAACTCAATTATAGTAGTATAAGGTTATGAATCCTCGCTAAATTAAGGTTATGAAAGATAAACAACTATTATAAATTTAAATGTCATTAAATGCACTGAGAAAATATTTCAAAGTGTTTAAAAGAAATAAGAATAATAGGACATCCAATATATATATATACATATACATGCACTTGGAAGACAATAAGGATTTTCAAGCAACTTTTACAAAGTAGCACTTGAAGTGAGATAATAGAAAGTTTCACTTCATCAGATTTTTAAATATTATGTGCATTATTTTTGAAGTTTAAATTCAGTATTTATTTACATTATTTGAACAAGTTTATAATATTTTTTTATCATATAAATGATTATTGATATATCTATTGGACTTAGGATTTTAGTGATATTGAATCCATGTAAACTTAAAAAGATCCAGGGGAGGAGCAAGAAAGCAAGAAAAAAATGTAGGAACATGACTTATGTTATTTTTTTAAGATGGTTCTGATAGATTGAATATTCATTTTTTTTAGATTGAATGTTCATTTTTTAAGGCATTTGGTATTTACAACATATCACCACATTTTCATAATAATTATCTTTACAATATACATGAAACCAATTTCTATTTAAATCTCTAAATAATTTAAAGGTCTTTCAAATGAACACATTGAATAGTGTTTTTACAAGATAAGATGTACTTACTAAGCTAAATGAATAAAATTTACTAAGAAAAGAAGACCCGTGCGTAGCACGGGCATAATCACTAGTTATATAGGTATAATTGTAAGCATATTTATTGAAGGCAACTAATATGGACAATAACTAAATCTTATAAATGTCCTAAATATCAAAAATTAAACTAAAATGATTCCAAAGAGACTTGAACCTAGTGACGGATCTAGGAATTCTTCATTGGGGGGTCACAAACTCGCTTAGTTGAATATCATGCGACATTAAACCGTATATTATGTCATGATAAGTAATATGTGATAACCTTCAAACAATAACATTTTTATGAAGGATATTTTTTATTATGTAAGTAGTATAATGTAATTCATAATTTTAAATCAAAACTATTTGAAAATAATTTTGGATATAATAGTAATGAAAAATACAAAGGTGAGCAAAATAATGTCATTTCTAATAAATTTCCCATAGTATAATTTGAGAATTTATTTAATGTTTACTTATGAGTTTTCAGAATTTTATAACCTATTTTGGGCAAAAATTAAAGATTAAAAACTATTGGATAAGAACCGTCTATCAAACTAAGGTGCATAATGAAATTGTTGAAAAAAGAAAATAAATTGAAAGCATTGTGAATAAGAGGATTCTATCCGTTGACGGTCAGCGTACCCCTCCAAGAGTACTCCCATATGAATTAGCATTTTATTTTTGAAACATGCAAATATTATGACCCTTTCAACCAGAAAGGCTATCCTAAATCATTCGAATGGATGATCTTTACAAAAAGAGTATCAAAATTATCAAAAGTAGAGTTCAAACTGATGAACTCATATCTACTGTGAAGAAGATGATCCGTAGTAGGGGAAGAACTAAAATGAGAAAGAAGACGTCTGAAGGCATGAAGAGCAGGAACATGAAGAGGATGAGTAGCAAGAAAATCCGCCGCACGATTAGCCTCCCTAAAGCAGTGTTGAACCTGAAAAGAAGTGAAAGAAGAAAGTAAAACAGTTATATCAGTAATAATGTTGTGAATTTCCCAGGGTACTTTCCAGATGGCCCTAATAGAATTAATGACTACAAGATTATCTCCTTCAATAACTAAATGTTGAACTTGGCGTTGAGCTGCATATTGAATACCGGAAAGTGGAGCTAGGGCCTCCGCTTTTAGAACTGAAGTAGAAGGGATCTGCTCACGATGGAAGGCGAGGACTTTACCATTGTGGTCCCGGAGAAGGTACCCCAAATGAGATGAATCATCATGTATTCTAGAACCATCGAAATTTAGTTTGATCCAATTCGTAGGAGGTTTCTTCCAAATTCGATTTGTGGAAAGTAAACGATTGTGTTTTATAGGTACAGAATGGACATATTATTGGAAATGTTCCAATCTTGTAAATGCAGAAAAAAAGCTTGTTGCACTGGACAAGTTTTCAAGGCAGGAATATGATCCTGAAAGATAAGATTATTCCGATGGTTCCAGAGAGACCACCAGAGAATAAGTAGAGGTATGATATGCGAATTAGAGTGTCTGAAGTACTCAAAGTTGAATATGAAGTCTTATGTGAACTGAAGAGAGAAGGAGACCTGCAACTTATTCTCAAGTTGAGAGATCATCTGTTGAGTGAAAGGGCAAAGAAAAAAAAAATGATTCAAATCTTCATTATTATGGGAGCAAAGACTACAAGAAGCTGGAACTCTAGAAAAGTGTCGATTAAGTCTTTCAGTAGTAGGTAAAGCATCAACCAAAGATTTCCAAAGGAAGTTCTTGATTTTTGGTGGAATTGGTAACTTCTAAAGCCAGGGTAGAGAAGTCAAAGTAGGTTGCGGAACATGAGAATTGAAAATTGCACGAGTTGATTTAACCGTGAAGTTACCGTCCGAATTCAATTTCCATATGACACGATCTTCCAAGGGGAAAGAAGGAATATGGATCTTAAGAATTTGGTCAATAAGAAACTGTGGTAGAATTGTTGAAGTTGAGGAACATTTCATTGCTTGGAAATTGTAATAAAAGAAGAAATTTGTATATTAACCGGAGTGGAATGATTATAGTAGGAGAGTAAAGTACCTTAAGGAAGCCAATTGTCAGTCCATAACTTGATAGTTTCGCCATTTCCAATTTCCCAGCAAATCCTGCTTCGAAACACATCACGAAGATGTAAAAGTCTCGAGAATTACCAAGACTGTTTAGGCTTAGTTTTATAAGAGAAAAGATCATTAGAACGAAAGTATTTTTCAAAAATAATGCGACGCCGTAAAGATTCCTTACAAGTCAATAGTTTCCATAGTAGTTTAAGTTGTAATGCTTTGTTCATATCAGAAGCTTTATACAAACCAAGACCACCAGCTGATTTTGGCTTACAGATACTGTCCCAGCTAATGAGAGGATGATAGTTAGCTTGAAATTTATTCCAAAAAATGTTTTTGTTCATTTTATTAATGTCAATACAAACAGATTGGGGAAGTAAGAAACTTTGCATAAGATAATTTACTTTGGAAGACAAACTGGCTTTCCATCTCGACAATTGTTTCCGAAGAGAAATCAGGGAATAATAAAAAAATTCTCGTTTAACTCGACCTCTTACTATTAGAATACCAAGATATTTCTCCATAGAAGTAGTAACCTGAATGTTAAGGATGGCCACAAGTGACTGTTGTTGGGATAAAGAAATGTTGGAGGAAGTTTGAAATGAACTTTTGTGGAAGTTGACAAACAGATCTGAAGTTGAACTGAAGTCTCGCAATATTTGTTGAATATATAACATATTTGTTTGTGTTGCGTTAGCAAAGATGAAAGTATCATCAACAAAAGTAAGGGAGGGGATACAAGTGCCATTACGAGTTAATTGAATACCAACCTTAGGATTGACAGTCTGTGACTGTATAGTAAGAGTTTTGGAGAGGAATTCCATGACAATGATGAAAATAAATGGAGCAATCGGGTCACCCTATCGGAGGCCACAAGTTGGATAAAAAAGAGGACCAAGTTCATTGTTAACAAGGACAGAAAATGAGGTAGATGTAATACAGGTCATAAGTAATTTAACCCATTGATGAGAAAAGCCGAATTTTAGGAGTATTGTCGTGATAAAATTCTAATTGAGTTTATCATAAGCTTTTTCCATGTTGAGTTTTAAGGCCATCCAACCTTTCTTACCTTTGGTTTTGTAATGAAATGAATGAAAAATTTCATGAGCAATAAGAATGTTCTCTTGAATAGAACGACCTTCAATAAAAGCCCTTTGAGAAGGACTAATAATCTTGGGTAATACAGACTTGAGTCTGTTAGCCATAATTTTAGTGATAATCTTATATGTCGTGCATATGAACTGGCATTTGTTATTGAAATCTATTAATAGTTATATATTATATATCTAAGCTTATTCAAGAGAACAAACATACATCTAAGCCTAGGGGAAGGGGGGTCATTGGACCCCAAGACCCCTTAATCTGCCTCTACTTGAACCCATGACCTCTAAATTTGTTAATAAGCACCATTACCACTAGGCTATATATTATTTTTTATTTATCTTATTTGTAATAAAAGTTTTACAAGATAAGATTGTTACACTATATCAAAAACCCCGGAAAAAATAGCATGGAACCTTGAAAAATGCTCCCTCTGAAAAACACAACCCTATAGACCCTTCCAACTGCCACCGCTCATAGTGGCTATCGACCCATTCTGTAACACCCCGGGCCAGAGGTGCTACAGTGCCATAGTCCCGAAGGACTATAAGGCGGGTGAAATAAAAATTTGCAAAACATATCCCATACATAATAGATACCAAAAGTAGCACAACGGAAAACCTGTCCAGAGTTTGAAACCACCAACAACTTAACATACTGAAGTACAACTATTTACAAACCAAAAACCAACAACCAAAAACAACAAATACAACCCATTCAAAGTCCGAAACCAAAACGACACGTGCAACAAGTCAAGGTCCAAACCAAAAGAGTAAAGCCTTCGACTCTAAACCGACGGTGATCAGGATCCTCCTTGCTGGCGCTAAATCTGCAAAGCCTGATTGACTGGGAGACCCGATACCCCAGCCAACCATGGCACGTAAACCGAGGTTGGTCAGTATTTTGAAAGACTATGGCAAGATTCCTCAAGCCAAAACAGTTCAAAACACATACATATATCACCAATCAACTCACAACAACGACAACACGCCACACAATATATAATATCATAACTATACTTAATCATATCAACCAACCAATGCCAACCACACGTCAAAACATATACACACACTATCACATACCATTCATTACACATCCTTATCCAACTCTTCACTATACTAACCTCAATCAATCCATCCTCAAACTCATCACAAGCATAAACGAATAAAATGATCCAATCCAACTTCACTGACACGTCCAATCCATCCTTCTCTCTATTACTAATACCTCAATCAACAACTCTATGCACATACACATCTCTTACTACTGACTTACAACCAAAGCTAACCAATTATACTGAACTCACTACTGCACTAACACAACAAAATCAATTAACCTTCACATCAACAAACACATAAGCATCAACGAGAATCATTACATAATACAATCATAACCAAAATAACGACCAATTCATACATTCAAACCCAACTCATGCATTTAATTTCAAACCATGTTAACCCACACCCTCAAGATGGGAAACCATCCTTCACACTCAATCCACACAACCGACCTTCATAATCCACTAGCTGTCACCAACAACCCCACCAACATAAATCCACATCACCATAGCTAAAATAGATAATATTTAACAAGTCAACTAGCCAACAATCAATATCCAACATAAAACCAATAACCAAACACACCGCCAATATCATCACACAACTACTTAATCAAGTACACAACTAATATTCATCACAAAACCACTTAATCAGGTATAAAACCAATATCAACACATAACCAACACACACAACCACCAACACCTCCAATCCAACCTCCGTCTCCACCACCAAATCACCGGGTGAGACAATCAACACACACAACCACCAACACCTCCAATCCAACCTCCGTCTCCACCACCACATCACCGGGTGAGACAATCAACACACACAACCACCAACACCTCCAATCCAACCTCCGTCTCCACCACCACATCACCGGGTGAGACAATCAACACTCACTTTCCGGATGGGACTTTCACCATCCAACCCTTGGTCCTTAACGACGTAGGCGTGCACCCTACGCGGTTTGGTGAGACTATCATCACCTGACCCTTGACTCTGAATTAACACTGGCCCTTAACAACATAGGCGACACTCGGTCCCTACGATGTTTGGTGAGGCTATCATCACCTGACCCTTGGACTCTCAATCAACAACAATCCAACCACCACACCGACAACCAATCAATTATTACACACGACCTCTATTAACACATTTCCACACATATATATATATATATATTCAATCAAGTAACTTTAAAATCAATAATCCAATCAAACCACATCAGTCCATCTACAACACGATACAATTACTAATGTACCCACACATTCACACACACACAATCCAACACACGCACACACACATTCAATCCAACACACACATACGATCCACACACACACACACACACACATTCAATCCAACACACACATACGATCCACACACACACACACACACACATTCAATCCAACACACCCACACGATCCAACACACACACACACGTGTCAACAGACACTATCAACAACAATCAATTACATTGAGTCACAATTGACTACTACGTCAACATTAATCAAACACGATACAAGACAAATCATATCACACGCACATACCCATATTCAACCAAGCAACGGTAAACTTAATTATGAAATAAACTGGGCATAAAACAATTTATAAAAATATAAATTTAGCAAGAATCCTCTTGCCTCAAGTCGAACCACAATGACCCCAGAGGTCTCCAAACCACTTGAACGAACCTGAGACAACAATCCGAGCAAAACCCTAGCGTTAAATTCATACCAAGCCACAACTAGAAAAACCCCCAAATTCAAACCCTAAATAATACCTTCACAAAATTCAGCAATCACACCCACAAAAATCAACCCAATGGCTCACGAAATTGCTCTTCCACTGCCCACAAAGGATAAATCAACATCAATTCGGACCACTATACAACATCAATTCGAACCACACAATATCAATTCGAACACATATAAAAATTCAGCCAAAATCGAATTAACCCTTAACTCATAAGTTACCTTGTCGACAACCCCAGCCACCACATGAACCAACTACACCGGATAACAGCTCAACAACAACAACACCAACAACACGGCGGCAACAACAATTCGGACCGCAGCAAACACACAATTTCGCTGCACAGTTCGCAGCTCACACTCAAAATTCAGCAAGAAAAATTCAGTCCAAACCGAACCCAAGCAAACCCAACAACACCTTACCTCTTCGTGTCCTCGCCGGAAGATCTTCTGACACCGGAGACGACGCAGTCCACAGCAGCTCGCACGACACCGCAACAACACGAACCAGCGAAGCAACTCGGACGCGGACAACAGCTGCACAGCTCGAGTCCACAGCAACGAACAACAGCTCGAACACGGAGGGAACGAAGGAGGAGAGGTCCGGTCGGGCTCGCCGGAGAAGGAGCTACTCGGCTGGGCACGAAGAGGGTCGGATTCGTCGGGGAAGAGGGCTGCTGAGCACAGGAAAATCGAGAGAGAGAGAGAGAGAGAGAGAGACAACCGAGAGAGTTAGGGATTTAATCCCCAAATTTTCCATTTTTCCCCCTTTTAACAAAACCCATAATTAATTTACCAAAATGCCATTACCCACTTATTTGGGGTATTTCACATTCAATGGTGTTGTATGCACAACCTTGACCCACCCCCAACCTCTCCCTCTCACCGCTTCCACACCGAACCTTTAGTTCGCGACCCTCCACCGTGAACCCACACCCATCGGACCCCAATCGCACCCACAAAAGAACAAGAGATGAATGGCGGTCCGCTTGCACCGTCGATGGCGTTAGGTTTCAGAGAAGCACAAAGGGATGCCTTAAAATCAAGACCTAAAAATCATAAATTTGGGAAGAACGAAGACGACGATGGTCATTTGGCTCTTCCAGCGGATCTGAAATCATGGACTCCTTAATTCCTTTTTAAAGGATCACATATTGCAAGATGCGATTTTGTGTGGGATTTGGTGTTCCTGTCTCCCACTCCATGCCTCAAAACATGTCTGGGGTCAAATCATCTAATTAGAATCAATGGCCTCCTTCGATTGCTCTCGGATGGATTAGTGTCATCAATTTGGGCCTTTCCTGTCCAAAACATGATGATTCATTACCCGTCGAAGTTGAATTATATTTGGCGATTCTGAGAAGTACCAGTTGCAATGTTTTTTGTTGTTGTTTTACTTTTTTGACCCCTTATAACCTAAACCCTAGCAATGGGAATGTGAGGCTTTGTTTAATCTGTAATACCTAGAAATTTTGAGATGTAGAATTTGACCCTTTATAATCCCATTTGGTTAAACTTGTATAATGTGTGGTAATTTTGAGTTTTCCGAGTTTATAGATTTCTCTTTGTATGTTTAAAGAGACCTATTGTATACCTTATAATAGTTTTATAACAGCCCAACTAACTTTATTACCCCTACCCTTATCTTTTTATTCTAGACTAGTGGTCATGCCCGTGCTACGCACGAGGCATATTGTGGTATATTATTATAACTTATTTCTATAAAATGAATTATAATTGATGCAATGTGTAAAATTTTTATAGCACATAAATATTCATAAATGTGAAGATCAACTCTTTTTCTCTATTTTTGTTGTAAATAGATTATTTGATCCTTTAACACATTACCAAAATACCTTATTGATGTTATCCTATCTCTTTTGTTATCAAGTTTGTCATACATGTGAGTATTAATTGTTCATACAAAACATTATTGTTTATCATTACGTCTAAAATCTTATAATTACCTTAATTAATTTCATTTTTATTTTACAGTAGTGGTGTGTCCAAAAAAGCTTAAAGTTATCCCATTGAATGAATTTTAATGCTAACAAAAGCACATTTTGGACCAAAATTTGTTATTATATTTACATCATCTATTAGTTAAATAAGATTTTTTTAACATAGCAAATAAAGTCAAAAGGTCTCAAGCTTATTTGAAATATAACCAATTTCTAATAGAAAATAGGTGATTCTTGATTTTCATTCCAATTTTCTAAACGTGAAAACATTTTACATGTACTCTTGAAGCATATATATCATCTTGAGTAATATTTTTCCAATTTTATAAACTATCAAATTAAGATTCAGAACAAATCAAGAGGTCTTAAGCTTATATGAATATATAACCTTTTCTAATAGCAAATATATGACTCTTGATTTGCATTATAATTCTCTTAACTTGAAAAATAATCATCAGACCAATTTAATTTATATGTTTTGATGCTAAGGAGCATATATATTATGTTGATTCATTTTTCAATTTTATGAACAATCCAATCTAGCCAATAATAATTCAAAGTTTTGGGTTAAAATCTACCATACATCTTACCTCTTGTATTTCTATTTCTAAAATATCTAGATTATTTATAGAAAATTTATTAATGTGTAAAATTATCATTTATATACTAATTTGATATTTTATAATATACATAATTCATTATATTAGCCAGATAAGTAGAATATCAACTGATGTTAATATTAAAATTTATTTGTTTAAATATAAGCAAATACATTAGAAATACTATTTGTTTAGACTAATTTGAGGTAATTTTGTAACTAATTGAAGGATCGACTTATAATTGTTGTAACATATTAATTAGAGCTATATCTCTAACCTAATAGAGTATTCTTGTATTCAACCCCCATAAAAATAACATTTTTGTACGAAATCTATTTACATCATTTCATTTTTTAATTTTTTTGATAAAAGAAAGCAATTAGGATGACTAAGTATATGCAAGGTTGGAAGTAGTTCATCCTAAGGTATTCTGATGGATGAGCCAAACAAAAAAACTGGTTCTCAGAGAATCTAACTACATGTACTACCCGACCCATTTTTACAAATTTTTCATCCATGCATTTTATTTCATATTTTAACCCTAACTTTTTATATTGCTTGATTTTTATTTGAATTTTCTATCACTAACATTGTGTTATATACATGCAACTTTGAGTGTATACTCATGAATCTATATTATTTCCATTGTACGTCAGTTACATTTGAATGTTTGTTGTAAGCACATTTTTATTTTAAAATTTGTTAGTATTGTATGGCAATAAGATCTTATATATTAAGCTAATTATTATACTTTTATATTGAAAAGTTAAAAAATCCTTAACTTGTGTTCAACATATGATAAAAGTGATGCTCATCTTTCTATATATAGAATTTTCTTGGTGTGATCAATTTGTGCATATAAATATCATGTGTATACTCGTGCATTCGTGTTGATTGTTATAATATAAACGAATCTTTTTTTATTTAACACAAACATAAATAGATGAAATATAATCATCATTATATGTATTAAATTTCTATAAAAAATTACATAAGAAAATTAAAAAGAGATGTGTGGGTGGTCGGTGGCAAATACATTTAATTTAGAGTTTAAAGTAAAATTATAAAAGATAGCACAGTTCAAAACTTTATAGGTTTATAAGGTAACAAATAGGTGCAATAATCTATAATAAGATTATTGTTTTATGAATATATTATACAGTAGGATAATTATTTTCATTTTGGCTCTTTGTTATAAAATGCATTTTAATTTGAAATTTATTAAGAACCGATACAAATAGAGTTGTCAATCGGGTCGGTCAAATCGGGTTCGGTTCGATTATTTCGGGTTCGGGTTAAGAACGGGTCGGGTCATTTCGGGTAACAGGTCAAGCCGGTCGGGTCATTATAGGTCAGCGGGCGGTTCGGCTTAACCAACGGGTCAAGAGCGTCATTTTTAAAATATTTTGTTCACTATTTAAATATTATTAATTAGTTAAAAACTAATTTAAATATGTCAAAATAAGTTGAAATGAATTAAAATAATATTAATATTATTAGTTATTTTAATGTAATTGATATTAGTAGACCAAAATCATATTTTATTTTTACTTTTACTTTTAATTTTATTAATTTATTAATTTCTACATTATAAAAAATTGTATAAGTACAACAATGTTATTTTTTTAGGCTATTAAACATATTATCATTACTTATATGTCATTTATCATGTATATTTTATGTTATATTTTATTTAATACTCCACATTTATTTGTTAATCGGGTCGGGTTCGGTCTCGGTAAATTCGGGTTCGGTAACTTCGAGTTATCAAAAAATTCGATCAGGTCGGGTCGGGTCCAAAAGCGGGTCGGTCAGGTCGGTAAAACGAGTTCGGTCACTTTTTGACAACTCTAGATACATAGCTATATGTTAATTTATCACATTTTTTGGTTTAGTCACTTATATAATCTATAATTCATATATCTAGTCAAAATATTATAGTTAACATAAATACCTCTTAAAATCATCAATCAGTTGATTTGTCATTTCTTCGTTTGTTTGTCTTCTTATTCTTTTTTTTTCCCATGCAGCCTAGACACAAATAGATAAAATATAACGTTTAAGAATAGAACAAAATTAAATCGTTAGAAAATTATCCGCCAACAATCGGTTGTTAGTGGCCTATGTAAAATAAACGCATTAGTGTACTTTAGTAGACCTGTAAATACAATAAATTTGCAATATAATAAATATATAGTTTAAGCTTATAACAAAAATAAAACTTAGACATATAGTGAATTTGAATGTAGTTTTTTTTTATGATGATCGATTGGTCAAGTAATGACTCTTCAGTAGACCTGCAAAAATATTTGGATACAAATTAACCAAATACGAAGAAATTAACAGATTTTACATTATTGTAAAAAAAAGGGTGAATCTATAAATAATTTTTTTGGTAAAGCTAGCAAGCACATATATTCAGAGGTACATATGTCAAAAACTACAATAATCGGAAACTATGATCTTTGTTTTTGGCATTTTAGCGAATGAAACAATTTCTATTGCAAACGATAAATATGATTGAATTGTGAACCCACTATAGACCTTGTTTACGTACATAACTAAGTTGTTATCATAAAGTCTACAATTACAATGTTTAAACGCTTTGCGTTACACTTTGAAAGGAAAAACGTCTTACTTGGAGTTTGAAAGACCCTTCATTATAGTAATAAAGTAATAATAAATTATGAACGACCATTTAAATGTTTTCATGTAACGGTTATTTTTTAATTGAATTTTAATTCAACATTTATCTTTATGTACAATTTCGTCATAACTTTTTTTAACAATCATACCTAATGGGATTTGAACCCAATATATTTTTATGGATAAAGGATAAGATAAGATAGGTTGTAGCTGTATTTTTTGGTACATAACACTAACTTACGATAAAATTGGAAAATATTTTAATTGTTTACATCATATATAGAGTAGAATGTATGAATAAATCGGAAAAACGAAAAAAGAAAAAGAAAAAAAGGAGTAGAATGTAGGTTTTATGGAGAAACAAACAATGTATTTTTATTATTGTTATTATTATTATTATTATTATTATTAGGTCTAATAGATGAGTTTGTTGGATTGTATTATTTATAAGTATTTCATATAAATCTATAGTACATTTGATAATATTGATATAGATGATAATAAAAAAAGGAAAACAATTTTCATTAATTAAGAGGATGGGCATTGATGGCCGAAATGTCTACTTTATATGTTTACTAGGAGATGTAGCCCGTGCTTCGTACGGGATAAAATATATTAGTATTTTGTTTTTTTTATAATATATAAACGATAATTTTGCATTGCTATGTATTAGTTTTTTATTTATAAGAGACCGTCTGTTTTTTTTTCCCTAAGACTTAGGGTCTATTTTATAACGATTTGTGTTTTGATAATTTAGTTTGTAATTGTGACTAATATTGAATAGAGTATTTGACTTTGTTTTTAAAAAATTGATTTGTCTTATATTGTTGGTTTTCTAATAATTTTGCTAAAGTATTTATGTTATGTACTTTAAATAAGAACTAATTTTTTGTTTTGTTGTATAATAGAAAACATTAGAGGTGAAAATTAAAAAGTATTAAAATTAAAATTAAAATTTGACCATAGTTTATTTTATGATAAAAAAATTTAATAAAATAAAGATAATAAGGTATAACTCTTACTTAATTATATAAAAAATGACCTTTATTTCTTTTGAATATAAACATTTCTTGATAAAACTATTACTTTATATTTAGGTATATATACAAATTCTTATTGTGATAACAATAATAATGAAAATGCATTAATTGTATTGTTTTTGAAGGGAAAAGAGAGAAGTTTATAAAATTGAAAATATTTATTGAGGCAAAAAATATAATTGTTTTTGTAGTATAGAAGATAAAATACTTAATTGTTTTAAATTATAAAATTATTATAGGAATATAAACATATATTGCTTCCAAGGTAGTTCCTTCTAGACTTTCAGTAATTAGAAAGTTATAACATATGTGTAGAGCTTGTCATGTCATCTGTATTGTCTTAAATATAATTTGGAATGTTTCTAAAATTTGTCTTTTAATATTTCATATGTATAGCAAACAATAATTATAGAATAATACAATATATAATTATTAATATTACATATATATTTGACGAATTTTCAAATGAAGCTAGTTGAGATTCTTTTTTTCGAAACATTATTTTTTTAGTGACCTAAGAACCTAGGTTGTACATGTAAGTTAGGTTAGATTAGATGGTCGGTTATACACGTGAGTAAGTTTTTTCATTATTTTTGTATAATATAATAATGTTTTACATATATTAATTTTAAGAGTAAATTTTATTGTGATGTATGTAGATGTGGATAAAATGTTGTATTTTATTTTAATTTATATTTGAGTATGTCATTATGTTTTGCAGAGGATAGATTAGGCGTGCTTGTAATAAAATTTCAGATTGAGACGCTTTGTCCTGCTATAGTAAAGGCTGGATTTATGTTTTGATAGGTCTGATTTATATTTGGAGGTCTATTCGGTGATTCTAGATGGAGAGCATATGGCAGAGGCATTTCATGCTTAGGTAAAACGAAATGTAATTTGGTTATACATAGTTCTTTATAGCTGAAGCACATGCTTTAAAAATACCATTTTTCCTCTTATTTAATACAGGGAGTATCTCTCATCATCTTCTGGAAGAATTATCTTGCAAATATTAGCTAGTTATGTAACCACTCAAATGCACCAAACTTTAGATTTTTTTTATTGATGTGGTGATACCCTAGATAGAGGTTGGTGAAGATGAAGATAACACTGAAGATACTCTTTCACATCTTAGGAAGAGTTCAACTGAATTGCCTTTTGGATTTACGTATTGTATATATAATAACTTTAAGATATTTCAGAGTTTCCATTAAAAACACATTTATCCGCCAGTAATGTTAAAATATGTATCGTACGTTTATTCTTGAAGACGTGTCTTCAAAGCGTTTAGGTTGTCAAAATGAACGTTATTGAATTTGTATGTGCATTTCAAATCCAGCTGCATTGTTTATATGAATTGCTTTCGGATGCAAGTAGATTTTTACTAATGGAGTCATTTAACTTGTGACAGTTTGGTCAATGGTGCTAAATTCGGGTTTAATAAGAGGATTTCAATTATTTTTTGAACTATTTAGGATTATAAGATCACGTGTTTATTTCCATTACCTAATTCACATATGATTTCTATGTTTCACTGCATACTCAAATCATATATGCCCATGCTAATTTAAATAGATTTTGTGGATTTAATACACATCAATCAAGTGAGCTTGGTTATTATTGTCATTGGAATTACACAAATGTATATTTGTATAAACCATAAATATTACTATCTTACAATGCAACCTTCAGAAAGTTTTTAATACATGAAGAACTCTAGAGAAGCTCTTACAATCAAAGCCATATATATTTATAACTCCAGGCCCTCATGATTTTTTTTTAAATATTCATAATGTGAACTCAACGTGACTACAAAACAATACAAACAAAACAATTACAAGTACAACAGAAATGTTTATTTTTTTATGCAGAAGTTCATTAAAAAAGTACAGTATTACTCTGACCCTCTTGCTCGAAATCTCTTTGAAAGTTCCTTAACAAAAGGCTTCTCCTTTATATCTTTCTCCATTTGAATGTGCCATTTCTTGGAGACTTGATCAACCTGCAATTACAAACACTCCAATCTTAGTGTAAAGGGAAATAAAAAATAAATCAAAATCACAAAAACAACAAAGAAGTAAAATTGCTTGCACATATCCATTTTCTTAGGGTGATCAATCGCTCCTTGAGACTATCCACTTTTGGCTGAGTCAATTCTTGTCCTTTAATTCTTATGTCCTCACTCTGCAATTAGTTGTCTTTGTGTTAATATAGTAATTACCAAGGTTGATGTGGAGGAAAATCAAAGTGCTTTTGTGAACAAAACCCTTCAGTCAATTAGTCAATTGCAGGTCAAGTCACAACATAACCAAATTTGGCAATCAGTTCTAAACTCAGTTAGCTATTGATGCTTAAGCTATCTACAAACGACATACTACACTCACTCGCCTAAGTACAGATGGACCATCTGCTAATTCATGTTGCAGAATTAACTAATTTTTCCTTGTTGCCATAAACAATATCATTTCTTAAGAGGCTACTTCGTATCGAGTATCAACAACACCCAGATATGTAGGATCCAAATTAAACAAACAATGGTAAAAATCAAAACAAGCTAGATCAAGGTAAAATATTGTAAGGAATATCAACCATGTCCATATACTTACACTATAAATTTGTAGGCTTGCTGCATCCAGTCCAAATGTCGGTGCATCACTACCAAATATGACTGCGGTGACACCAGCAAACGCCGTCCCAAACTGCAATAAGTATTCACATATTCCTAAACTTCTGAAGCAACAAGAGATTACAAAGCAAAATCCCAACAATCTCAATTATAAAAACAACAAATCTTAATAAACCAAAAAAATGCAATATGCAGAGTAATGACAGCTATATATATATAGGGGCACGCTCAGGTAAAACGACTCTTATGGTGAAACGAGTGTACAATTATAGAGCGTCGGATTGAGAGTATTGGATGGTTGGATTTGGAGAGTATAATAAGGGTGTATGGGGTGGTTTTCATGGGATAGAATATCCATACTGGTTTTCTAAAAATTAAAAACCTCTAAAATAGGCAGTTAGAAGGAGATTGGAGAGAGAAAACGTAGATCCTCCAAAATAGGCAGTTATTCACTACCATCTTCCACGCAAAGCTTCGGTCCAGAAATTTCTAAACCGTTCTGCATATCGACACAAAAAATATGCACATCGACACAAAAAAGATGAATATTGTTATATATAATTTGCATATATGTTAATCTTGTTCATGTTCCATCATATATAATGCATCGACTGAATTGAAATACAATGTGTTAATATCAAAGAACATTATCTGAATATCGTTCAAGTATTATTGAATAACTGTTATTCGTGATCATGGTCAATCGTATATATACTGATATTCAAAAACATTAAACAGATATGCACATTGTGGTAATTGATATTCCAATTTAAAACATACAAGTATATTCTGCATATCACTGTACAAAAAATGGATATCTGATCGGCACTATTTTGTAGTGCATTTCTAGGGGTTGTTACCAGGTTTGAGGTGCCATTTGGATGGATTTAGTGCACAACTGTGGATTATGGAGTTAGAGAGGAGAAGTGTGGATTTGGTGGTCTGGAGAAGCAAATTGAAGATATCCAGAGGAAGAGGAGTTGACCACTGAGGAAACGAAGAAGAACCAAGGAGAGAGTCCACACGAGAGTAGAAGAACAATGTGCTGAATTCAATGGATTCGTTCTCTTTACTCAGACGTCCAAATGGAGTGATTCCAATTCGAGGAGTTAGATCTTGAAGTCTACTACAAGTCCTTAAAATATGAGCGCAATCCGAGTTGGGAATCAAACGTTATGGCATATTTACGGAAGTGTCGCAGGAGTTGAACCGAAGAAATCTCAGCGGCGGCGGCCGCCAAGCTTACGGCGACCGCCGCCGCCGTCAGAAGTGACCCAGGCTTTTATTTCCTTATTTCGTTATTTTATTATTATTAAGTATTTTTATTATTTTGTTTTAATTTATCTTTAGAGATCTTATTATCTTTAGTATTTAATGGTAGAGGGAATGCTTGTTTACTCTCGAACCCTAATTTCATCTTTTCCCTTTCTACGTACTTTGTTATGAAGAACTAAGCCTCCCTGGCTTAGTCAGACGCTAAAGCTTTCGTTTTGATTCAGTTGTGAGATTCTCGTTCCTTATCTATTGCATGGATTTTATCTATTCTCTTGCTTGATTGCTTATGATTAATATTGATAATCTCTAGCCTGCACAACTAGGGTTTGTTTCTATTGATTGATTGCTAGATCTAGATTGTTACTGGTTGAGCATATCTATTTCAGAGTAGCAACTGCATCGTACTAGTATCTGGTTGTGCTAGTCTTATGCAGAATAGAACTGATTTACATTCTAGGCTAAAAGCTGGTTGTTTTATGCTAGAATTGTATCCAACTATATTCCTATCCGTAACGTTGCTGTTAAACTGAATCTTGATAGTTTCAGGGTTGTTTAATTAGTTAGTGCTAATAGTATCTGGTTGTGCTATTAGTTATATCTGAAAAGGAATTGGAATTTCCATTGCATGAGATATATTGAATGATTTTCTAAGATCAACTTGTCATACGAATAGTGGATGTTGTTTGACTGAGCTATTTTCCCCATCACTGATTTCACAACTTTTAGTTTGTTTGCCTTTGCATGCTTAGATTTACTGAAACATACAAAACCCCCCTTTGGTTACTTTGGATTGACATATAAATTGCATATAACGATAGACTCTGTCTCCCTGTGGACTCGACCTTTACTTACCTAGGACTACAGTTTAAGGTTTGTTTGGATATTTTGCATAGCAGTAATTAGCACGACAAATTCCTGTTATCAATATCCCATCCACACAAATGAATATCATATTTACGGCCAAGGAAATAATCCATAATTACAAATTGCATATCATACAAGTATATTCTGCATATCACTGTACAATAAATGCATATCCCATCCACATAATTGCATGGCCGGACTCAACAAGATCTTCCTTGGCCGCGCCCGCGGCTTCCTTTTCGCGCCTGCATCTTGTTCTTCTCAGCTTCTGACGAGAATATCACTCAGCGATATCTTCCTTGGTCGCGCCCGGGGCTCCCTTTCCGCGCCCGTGGCTTATTCTGCATATCAATGTATAGAAAATGCATAACTCATCCACACAAATGAATATCACAATCACAACCAATGAAATAAACTATCATAAAAAATTGCATATCATACAAATATATTCTGCATATCAATGTATGAAAAATGCATATCATATCCACACAAATGAATATCATATTCACGGCCCAAAAAATAATCTATAATTACAAATTGCATACAAGAATATTCTGCATATCACTGTATTAAAAATGCATATCCCTTCTATACAACTGAATATCACATTCACGGCCAAAAACATAATCCATAATCACATAATGCATATCATACAAGTTTGTTTGAATATCATACATAGACGATGAACCATGGCACAAAGACGATAAAATCAAACAACGATTTAATCATTGACTACAAACCTATATGAATTAGTGCAATTCCAAATTCAATATGCAAAAGCCACGAAAAATTTAATAATCCCACAACTTAATCCTATATAATCTAGCTGCAAAAACATCACAATTTCAATACAAAGGACAAAGCAGAGGAAGGGGGTTACGTACCTCCACTTACCGTCACAACGTCGGACTTATGTGGAGTGGATTGGAGTTGGGCGAGGGCGGTTCGGCTCAGTTCAGCAGTGGGGAGCGCAGATCTGGACAAGACTTCGAGTGGCAGACTAGGCCCGAAAGCTCGCGAAGAGAGACGGGCACAGAAGCGGCTGGTTCTGGGCGCGAGGTGGGTTCGGATTTGGGTTAGGTATGGATGTCCGCGAGGTCGATGGAGTCACCAAGGCGTGGCCATGGATTTGGGTGCGGCTCGGCGGCGAGGGGCGAAGGTGGTGTGGTATAGTGGGGAGAGGCGGCTTGGAGGGGAGACGCCGGCAGATCTGGGCTCGGCGAGGTGGTCACCGGTGTGGGGAACCTTGGGGGAAATCGACGACAACCGGCGTGAAGACGGCGACAACCCACGACAACCTTGGGGGAAGCCGCTTTAATGGAGGACGGACGAACTGAGAGAGAAAGAGGGAGATGGGTCTTCGAGAGAGAGAGAGATAGAGAAGAGAGAGAGAGAGAGAGAGAGAGAGAGAGAGAGAGAGAGAGAGAGAGAGAGAGAGAGAGAGAGAGAGAGAGAGAGAGACGGTTGTGGACTGTGGGGGTGAGCGTGAAGATGACGATGAGAGAGCCTATCGTCAACAATGGAGGATCGAAAGAAGGTGGAATGGAGAAAATGGAAATGGGGCAGTTGAATGGGAGTTAATTGTGGAAATAGGATATTTCATATCCCGTGAAATCAGGAAATAGGAAGCATTTGGTGCGGGTGATTCCACCTTTTAATTTTGTGTCCCTCCAAATTAGATCCCAACCCTTAATTCTAGTCTAATGCAACGCTCCTCATTAATTATTCACCCGTTTCACTATAGGAGGCTGTTTTACTAGAGCAAAGTCTATATATATATATATATATATATCGCAAGTGCGAGGTCAAACCTGCTGATCGGATAGTTGAAAGACGGATCGGGGATGTCGACAGTGAAGCTCCTGGTGGCATGTGCGCTGAACTCGCCGATGGAGAGGGTGATGCCGCCGGTGGCGGAGAACTCAATGGAGCGTTTCAGCTTGGTTGTCTTTCAGGTATTTGAGGATGTGTGTTTTGGTTGTCTTCTAGGTTTCTGCTCTGCTAATATCAGATTGAGCTATAACTAAGCTTATGCAAAGCAATCCAACATTGGAATTTTAGGGTTCTGGTATTAGAGTCCATATCATTCCGCAGCATAGTCCGTGATGTTAGGGACAGTTTCGGGAGCTTATCGAGGAGGAGCTTTGAAGTCAGGATTCCGAGTTTCCACAGGGAAAAATCCAATTGTTCGGTTCATGGATTACAGGAGCTACCTGTTTCAATCCAAATCGACAGTATATCTAGAATGCCAAGCACAAAGCATCTACTTCAAACTCAATACGAATTTAGCGTTTTATGGTACTCGGAAAAAGTTCTTTTTTCCTTCTTGAACTAACCTGGACAAAGCTCTTGTCTTTGGCACCTGAGACAATAGCATAGTTGTCGTAGTCGGTTGCAATGATGTCGTATGGTTCCTTGGGATAAAGGGCAAAGTGGGTAACCGAAGGTAGCACTTCTCTTTGATCATCTCTTGCCTTTCTAAATCAGTTTCTGTCTTCTCGGTGTCTTCTTTAGGGAGGCACTGAACGTTCCTCTTATGCCCATTACGTACCCATTAGGACCTCCATGAATGTTTCCTCTTATATAGGTGGAGATGATGGATGAGTAAATGATAATGTTAAATTCTGGGATGTTTAATTTTTAGCAGGTCATTTAGACTTTTCAATTGTCTTTTTCTGGAATTTGGATTGTTTTCTGGACATTTGTAATTATCGTGTAATTTATACTCCGTAACTCCTTAATTTTAAGCAAGCCTAAGGCTTTTCAGCTAGCTTGTGGGATTTGGACCATTTTTTGGGTTATTAAAATTGAGGATTTAGATAAGGATCATTCAATGCCAGCCAAGTGTAATTTCTTTGTAAATTAGAAAAATTGAGGATGAGGGCTGGATTTCTCCTACAAATGGGTTGCCTTACTCATCACAAATGCATTCATGCCATTAATACTACCAAAATGCTAACTTTTATATAGATTAGGAAGGATATACACATGTATTATAATCTATAAAATATGTAAGAATATTAATATTAATTTTTAGTATGTTTTCCAAAATTATATAATTCTTATTTTGTAGTTATAAATAATAGTTTACATATATTATATATATACGTATTACAACACATAATGTATATAGATTTTACTGGTGGACATTAATTATAGTGATGGGCATAAGACATAGATGAATACAAACAAAAAAATATTTATATTGTTTTAGGAAATACTCTCTTCTAATAAAAAAACATATATAATTGCTTTAGGGAATACTCTCTTCTATTAACAAAAAAGTCAAAATTGCTTTAGAGAATAGATATATAAAATTAAAATTCAAATATCTACAAATCATGTTCTTGTATATATATTTTTATATTTATGTTTTTTTTATAATTATAAGGAAAATATAAATGGTTGGTACATGGATCGGCCCAAAGTCTAATTGTTATGTTTATAGATATAAGTACAGACGTATAATACATCACGTTCTTGTAAGATTATACTTTTTTCCTATAAAAAACAGTTAATGAATCTTATATGTAAATAAGAGTATAGATTTGGGCCAAAGTGTGGTAGGATTAGTGTAAGTGAATAGGTAGATAGTAGGATTGGGCTCATATTTTGTAGATATATAACATTTAAAATAAAAATATTTACAAATCATGTTCTTGTATATATTTTTTTTATATTTATATTTTTTTATAATTATAAGGAAAATATAAATGGTTGGTATTTAGAGTTTTTTTTAAGCATAAGGTTGATTTTGTCTTAGTTTTGTATTTAAAAGTTAGCATTCAATGCTCTAGAATGCTAACTTTTAAATATATATATATATATGGATGTTTATAGATAGATAGATATAAAGATTTGAGTAATTAATTAATTAAAACAAAAAAAATAATGAAAGATAAAATAGTAAAACAAAGTTGTTAAAAAGGGGACTTGAACCCTAGACCTCTTGTATTATGAGAGTGTCTTTAACCATTAAGTTATATTAGAAAATTTAGTTTGTAATGAAAGATCAACAAAAAAGAGATAATTTTTCATATTTATTGAGCATTAATTTCTCTCCTCCCTTTTTCCAATTCATCTCCCCGTGAAAACAAAAACCCATTTTTCTTCCTTGCTCTTCCTCATCCATGGCTGCTCATGGTAGAGCTCAAAGGTCGATGCCGGTGCGGTATTGTGGGCAAGAAGAAGACAAGGAGGACATAACTAGTGGTGGTGTGGCGGAGGAAGGTGCGCAACAGCTGCTCCTCCATTTCTGATGCGAACGACCCTCGAAAACGCCGTTGTAAGATAGGATCTTTAACGTTGAACAAGACTTCCTTCGTCTCTTCTAACTTGCCAAATAGATGGCATCTTCTAAGGCTAAAGAGATAGCCTTTTCACGCAGGAAACTGGACCAAAGTGATGGTCTGTACACGTCCAAAGTGATGGAAAATCACGATCAAAGAGATGATCAAGACGTTCGCCAGAGGAACGCTGGAGTAATGCTCGAAGCGACGAGCTACGGGATAATTGAGATCCGGGGGATCGTAGGGGGTTGATGTTGGGATTCAAGGAAGGAGATAACTCAACTTAACAACTCAAATCAACATAATCTTATTAATTCCATAAGTAGTGTTTATATAACACAATTTCGTAGCCTATAGCATTGCAAAAGAAGAAAACTACCTAATGGGAATGATAAGGAAACTAGATAAAAGATAAGATCTTGCTAAAGAAGCAATTAGGAAACCAAACAATCTTGGATCATAATTCTTCTTATCTAATCCTAAAGAAATAATAAACTAAATAAAAATGATGGAAATAATAAAAATCAAACAAGGAAAAACGGATTAAACTATATCTAATAGAACCTAATTAAGGAAAGTGAATAATTCCCGTTAGAAATTGCACACTTCTCAGTAAAACTCGATTTTGACCATCTTCTTGTTGGAATCTTGATTCGATGTAAACTATGAAGTTGTAGATCTTTGAATCCGCTTTCCAACGCATCTTAAATCATCTCGAGATCAATTTGCTAGCCACAGTTATGGCCGTTTTACTGAAGACTATCCAGAACCAAACGAGAAGTACCAATTTCGAACTTGCACAATACTTCACCATTTGCTTGAGCCTCTTCCTTGGAGGCCTTTGATTAATTCTCTCATGCATGTTGCTATCAGTTTCCCTCTTCTTTTCACCTCCCTTTGGCTAATTCGAACTAGTGTTTAGGCGTTGGCGAGTGGAGGCATCAAAAAATGGTTGTGCTAGGCCAGATATGAGGTGGTGGCTCACCCTTGTGTCCTTCACTCCCCTCCTTCTAACCCATTTGTGATCCAAGGTTAGGAAACTTGTATACAAATCCCACTTTGAACTCGTTTTTCATGGATTCTATAGATAAGTTATGATTTGTGTATGGTTATATTGATTGGAAGGCTGTTGGAAATGTAGTGAGCATGATCCATGGAAGAAGATAGATTTGAGGGCATTTTCTGCATTTCTGAAAAATCTGGGCATATTGTGTAAATTCTGGAAAGTTAGGGTCACTGTTATAAGGTGACGAATTATTCTACGAGTATGAGGAATTTTACGGATTTCGATTTGGACGTATATGTGACAAGTTATGTGCATTTGTGAGTTTTTCGTGAAGGTTGGTAAAGCTGGACTATTTTGGTAATTACTGCAATGTTTGGGCTGAATGATTGAATACGGAAAGGGTGTGCTTGGCATCGAACTTCATTGAGGCAATTTATTTGTGAGCGTTTACGTGATATAGTCTATGTTTAGGGATCTTGATGTCGTATGAATATTGAATTGTTTGATCGTGTTTCAAGCATGGGTTTATCTATATTGAATTACTCATATTTATTGTATAGTCATGATGTGTTGATAAATGAATGATGAATGTTTGTGATTATAATAGTTTGTTATAAATGAGTGACGATATGTATGAATCTTGTTGGATGTTTTGGACTTACATGTTGTAGTTTAAATTAAGAGTCATGAACTGTGCATGGGTATTATATCTTGGTTTATGCATGAGCATTATATATAAAATTACATATGAATATCTAACCTTGGATTGTGCATATTTATCGAATCTTAGATTATGCTTGAGTATTGAGCTTTGAATTATGGATAAATGCTGAGATAGTTGGTCATGTCTTAAACATGTGCATATATACGCGTATTGAGTACTACATTGTCTTGATATGGTGTGATGTGTCGATAAATGGATGTTGGTTGTGTTAACATGAGATATGGATGAAGATATGATGATCATATGGACGAACATTGTTGTACGGTTGATTTGAAGTAAAATGATATGTTGACTCAAATGTTGTATGATATACATGTGGGTAAGGATGGTTTCGATCCCAAATGGTTTTAAATTGTTTTCTATTGACATCATCCTCGACAGAGGGCTCCATCCGAGTGGAGTGGTTCGATAGAGTAATCTACCATTTTAGGGGAGGTCGGGTCACCTAGCTAGTGACACCGTTTCCGACCCGTTGGTAGAGGTGATAATACCCGCTATACGGGTTTAGAAGGTACCTTCGTGTCCAAGACATGCTTGGACATGTTTTCAAAACGTTTTCGTACTTGGATTTGTAAATGAGTTTTGTTTAAAACAAAAATATACTCGAGTATATAGATTTTGAATGATTTCATAAAAGTTTGGAACTTGTGGATTGATTAGAAATTGAGTGAAGTTCATGTGATCTAGTGTTGGATTCTCTATAAGTATGATGTGTATTCTTGGAAGATCTGGTATTGTGACATCTAGAGTTGATAATACACTCTTGTTGTGACTATTCTAGCTGTAACTTTTCCTGCATATCTATATGTATGTGAAGTAACACTCTCTTGCATGTCATGATTGTTTGTAACTTTCTTGTCATGATTCACTGGCATTAATCTCGCATATCTATAGAGAATACTTTATCAATGTATCATATCTAGTTGTAGTGTTTCTTGCATAATTGTATGTGTGTGTATAATACATTCTTGTTATAACATGTTCATCTGTGCCTTTGCATGTGTATTTGTGATCCCTTGCTTGCACTATTGCAGGAATTAAGTTGCTTATATTATTTGCTAGTCTTGTTGGAGACTAACCCCCATTATCGTAGGGGCTGGCTATGTCTTATACATGCTCAAGTTCTCTTTCACTCAAGATCAGCGTAGACATCAAGCAAGGTGGACACGGTACTAGGGCTAGCTATATGGGTGATCTGGGGTCAACTCTATTTCAAACGTTTTAGAATTTTTGTTGCGATAAATGTCGTCCTTGTTGAACTGTTTTATACTCGAGATTTAAATTATCAGTTTTATTGTCCTAACCACTGTAGAGTTTTATTCTTATAAAGTTGTATTCATATGACCAAAACTTGGTTTATGATGGATTTAGAAATGGTGTTTTATGCATGACCATCACATCTATATTTTATATATCTGATTTACCTTCTATTGGTTACTATTTTAATATTTAATCCCCTAACACCTTGTGGATCCTTTGGGATTCATGTCACTATAGCACCTCGATTTGGGGCTGTTACAGAAGTGGTATCAAATCCTAGGTTTCGAATTAACTTGGGTTTGTTTGAACTAGTATCGTGTTCTACGCCGACACTTCCACTGATCCATGTAAGTATGTTGTGATTCTTATCATGTCATGAAGTTTGTGTTTTGCTTCTGAAGCAAAATTACATTTTTATTTATAATTGTATGTTTGGACTTGTCTCATAGTAATGTTTGATCTTTGGTAGTTTGAACTTGTGTTTTCAAAAGGTTTAAGCGTAAGAATGGTAGAATTTGAAATTTGTGTTTTGTAAGGATTGAATTTGATTTGTGCAGCACTTAGTTTTACTTAATTGAATAAAGTGGTGGAGAGATTGTAATTTACAAAGGTGGTACCTAAGATTTTCATATAAAGTTTTCGAGGTTTGAGGTTCAAGAAAACTTTCTACAAATACTTGGTCTTCTATTGATTATGAATGTGATGTTTCAAACTCACTGGTATATTTTATGGTTTTGAGCTTTGTATCTCGGATGATGTTCATGTTTTCATTATGTGTACAAATTGGAAAATGTTTATCAACTTAGAGTTTGCTATTTCTATTCGTTTATTCTTGCGTGTCAGAGTGACTCTGTTAGTTTGCATTCTCATTTAGGTAGTAATGTGGATGACATTTCGAAGAACCTTTTTGGCCGAAGCTATTCTTTAGGATCATTTGAAAAGTGTTGGCGATAAGTGAAGTCTTTGGGAAAAGGAGTGGATTGATTAGTGGATTATGCATATGATTTGTAATCATGACTATCTTAATAATGGTTGTATGAGATGTTCATGTATGAATTAGGTATAGAATGACATTGTGATTCCGAATATGATTTTTCGTGCGGAATTTTTTTGAAGTTGAGGATATCTTATAATATTTTATAGTTGTAGTTGGAGGTAATTTGATGGTCATAATATTAGGAAATTACCATAAGAATTGATGGTTTTGGATTATAGGCAAACAAATATGTGAGTGATCGTACCGTACTTTTATAAGACATTGGTCCTTTATTGTTATACGTGGGTTGATGAACTATTGTGCTATGATATTGGGTTTATGTTTCTTGGTGATGTAATGATTATCGAGTGTATGGAGCATTTTAGGTTTATTAGATAGTATAATACTACTTAAGATATAGAATACGAGCACCCTTGAGGTTAGATGCTTATTGGGAATATGTCGAATGGATGGCATAGTGATTCACAAAGTAAATGAGTATTAGTAAGAGATGCTTGTGAAAAAAACATAGGATGCGATGGAGACTGATGAAAACTTGATTCAGTGGTGAAGATCATTGTCTTGGATATATTTCACATACTATATGACGTTCACCCTTAGAGAAAGTCAATTAAACTTGCTTAAAATGGTATATGCCTATTAAGGAAAAATAGGTAACATTTACACGTTCTAAGGTAAAAACATGGAAAGAGTTAATGCCAAGGTATATCATTTTGGGACTTCTATTGATGTGAGTTATTCTTTTAACCTAATGATCTTGAGGGAGTTAGAACTATAAGTGGGAGTTTGAGTATATTAGTCATATACCTAGGTTAAGGTTATTGTAATGCAAGTCAATAATTTAATGTGAAGTTGAGGTTGTGACATTGGGAAGTGATATTGACAATTGGGTTCTTGAGAGTTGCACGTTCGGTGGTGAGTATCATCAAACATTAAGAAGAGTTACATTCATGTCATGATTTGAAATTAGACAACACTTTCGATTGCTAATATAGCCCCAGACTATACAAGTGGACTAGTACTAGTAAGTACGCGGATTGAGGAGAAACTTTACTTCTTTAGAGTTTGCTAGAAAATCTAATTGTATGGGTTAATAACTACTTGGGAACTATATCACATACTTTGTAATGTTCATTCCTTATGGGAGTTTGGTTGACTGGCAGATTATGACATATGCTTAGTAGGGTTACATAGGAAACCTTTGCGCATTTTAGGGATTGAATGAGTATGTTGAAAGATAATGCTAAGTGTCGTTGCTCAATGAGGCTTTTATTGTAATGAGAAATTCTTTCGATGTGATGATAGGAGAAACAATAATAATTTGGAGTTAAGAGCTTATGGTGTATCAAGTCACATGTATTTTGAAACTAAAGGTTGATTTTCTATTGTTAAGTTGGTCGTATTACTATCTTTCTAAGTTTTGAGTTTTGTGTTATTAGAATGAGTGAAAACGAATTCATGGGTTAAGGATTGTCTAAGGTAACTTGATTAAAAGGTTGTGTGCCTAGGGATCCATTTTTGTACCAAGATTCGAAATGCTTTTATATAATGACTTGCAATGAGTTTCTAGAGAATTATCATGTTTCTTTGAAACGATTTTCACGGTGGGTGTTATTTTATTCATCAAGTTTGGATTTTTTAAAGCATATGATCAAACTTGTCCAATATGGTTGATTTCGGTTTGTTCTTCATACAGTATTGGAGAGTAAATTTTCTATACTTATATTTCAAGATATGTGATATTAACTTACCTTGCTAGAAACATGTTTTATCGTGTTGTACTTTCATATCTTGAATTGAGTTAGCAACACTTGGGTGCACTAGACTCGTTCTCTTTTGGGCCTTAGTCTATTCCTGATATTTTGGTGTACCTAATTCAATATCAGAGGTTTTATTGATACAAGTTCTCTTCGTAAGGCATAACTTGGATAGTAAGACCTTAGTGTGTATTCTTTTATTCCCTTGAATGTGTATTCCTTTTCTTTTTATGTATGTGAATTTCTTTTAATTATTAAATTCCCTAATATTGAATTCTTGCTTGTCCTATTTGTTAGAGGATGTCATGATCATTAAATTGAGACACTTGCATATCCATTTTCGTTTGATAAGATGGATAATCATTGGTCTTAATCTGATTGTTGTTCGAACTATCATAGATAAACTTTCAAAGTGTAGATACCGTACGAATAATATTTAGAATATGAGGTTGTTGGGGAGTAAAGGGATTTTAGTTTGGAAAATATTCTGTTAATGGAGTGGCAGTGCCTGTGGTAAGAATAATGAGTTCGGGAGTAAGCATGCTGAACCATCACTTGACTATAGAAGAGTAGATGAACATGAGGTACTTAACACGTAGGGCCCGTTCGGTAAGTAGTAAGTAAAACCGAGTAGAAGTGGAAGAAAGTGGAAGTAGGAGTTGAAGTTAAAAAACGGTGTGTTCGATAAGTAATAATTACGAGAGTTAAAGTGGGGTATTTTTGGTGTGTAATTACCAAAAAGGGCATTATAATTTTTGGGTTTTACATGTCACATGCCTCTTTTGCACCCGCACGTGATGGTCGACTCTCTTGTTTGAGCTAGCTTCTTCCTTTCGAATATCACCAAATCAATTTTAGGGTTTAGCAGTAGTTTGGCAATTTCACTCCCGAATTCGAAGCCATCTCCCAGGTAATCATATGAATTCTCCCTTCTTTTCCAATCTCTCATGTTTGTAATCTCTTCATCTAGCTTGCGAACATCTCGTCTTCTTTGCGTTGAAAATCTGGACCGAATTGACCGTGTTCTTCGTGATGAATGAACTGTGGAGAGAAATTCAAAGTTGTATTGCTTCGTGATGAATGAATCTGGACCGAATTGACCGTGTTCTTTGAAAATGGAATGTTTGGTTTGTCTTTAGGGTTTGTTCGTTTGGAGAGCAAGATTTATTGCTTGAATTTTAGATGAAGGGCATATGAAGTTGTAGGTAAAGAAAAGGAATGCTTGGATTTTGTGTTTGACTTCTTAAATTCAGTTAAATTAACATATACAAACATATTGAGCTTACTTTACAGAGAAGACAAAGAGATAGAATTGTAGGGTAAAAAAAATAATAGAATGGTTGGTTTCGTGTTTGATTTTTTTCAATTGAAGACAAACATATTGAGCTTACTTTATTGTTTGAATTTGTTATGAAGGGCATATGAAGTGGTAGTGTTGCCTCTAGTGGTTTATTGCTCCCTGAAGCAAAATCGGGTTGTCGGTGTTTATAAAAGGTGTGCTTCCTCATCTTTTACCAATAATGTTGGCTTTTTATTTTAAATTAAGATTGTATTGAATATGTTTGGTGTTTGTATATGCCTTGAGTAATTGATGGTGTTAAATTGATATTATTATGTTAAATTGTGTTGAATGTGTATTGAATTTGTATATGACTTGAATGTGGATTGTAACCACAATTGAGGTTGTATGTCTTGTATGTCTTTAGTGTATGACTTGATTTGTTGTTAAATAGTTTAATGTTGAATGTTGATTGAAATTGTTATTGTGTTAAGGTGTATGTTAAGAGTGCCATGCATTTGTGTTTATGTTGAAATGGAATTCTGGTTTTGTGTTTAATTTAGTCCCTTAAAGAACATAGATGAAGGAGGATAAAGGTAAGACAAAAGCAAAAGAGAAGGCATTTGTTTTGTAACACCCCCAAATTTAACCCCATTTGAAAGCGTTACTGCCGATGACTCCGGACGTAAACCCCGAAGTCACCCCAGGCTTTTCCGACGTCATAACTGACTTAAAACACAGTTACAATACTAAAATCATAACTTTTATTAAACCACATGGTCGCGGAATTACACGATTCCTAAAACGACCCAATTAATCAGAAATACAACAGCGAAATACTTTTAAACAAAACGACAAAATAGCACAGCGGAAATCTTTAAAATACAACGACAAAACAACTTGTCAAAACACCGTTCATCCTCATAGTCGCTCTAGCCTCCTCGGATCTGCATGTGCCGAAACGGACGGACGACACCCCCAAGACGTTACAGAAATATAAAAATACAAGAGTTAGTCTAATGAATAGACTAAGCAAGGGCTTCACCAATAATTCACACAAACACATCCCAAGCAGTTCCACATATCACAAATCACATCACAATCTCAAGTCACATGATTACAGTATATCTCTTATATTAGCGTTGATTCTAACAGAATATACAACATAATATAATATCTGATTTTAATTATCTCAAATTAATTACAAACCACTTGCCTGGAAAGACGAACTTTTCCTAGCTGCACTAGAGCCTAGCTGCACTACTCGCCAAAGTTCATTAATTAGGTGCTTTCAGGCACTTATCTGAATTAAATGACCACACACACATATCACGTTATAAACTTTTAACTGGACCTCACAGGATCCAAACCTCTAACTATCGCATTGGGTCTTAATTGCCCTTATAAAGAATGAACCTCACAAAGTCCAAACTTTTACTATCGCATTGGGTCTTAATCGCCCTTATAAAGAATGAACCTCTCGGAGTCCAAACTTTCACTATCGCATTGGGTCTTAATCGCCCTTATAAAGAATGAACCTCACAAAGTCCAAACTTTCACTATCGCATTGGGTCTTAATCGCCCTTATAAAGAATGAACCTCTCGGAGTCCAAACTTTCACTATCGCATTGGGTCTTAATCGCCCTTATAAAGAATGAACCTCACAAAGTCCAAACTTTTACTATCGCATGGGTTTTAATTACCCTAAACAGTTATAAAGAAACGCCCATGGAACACACCGGATCCAGGCGCTCCTACGAATACTCGTGTTAACTAACAGTTAAACACGCAAACACATCACACAGAGAACCATCACGGCTCAACCTGAACAACTATCACCCTAGATTGAATAATCTAAGCCACACACAATAAATCATATCAAGGACCCTTACGGCCTTCACCTGCACAACAAATCTATCATATACTAGCGTCGGTTCTAGCAGAATATACAACCTAGTAATAATATCCGTTTTATTTCACATAACGTTATCAAATCAATTTCCAACATAATTAACAATCATCCAAAATTATTTAACAACAAAACTATTGATAAATAATCAAATATGGAATGATGAACAAGAGAGAACCGCCACTTGCCTTGGATCCGACAACTTCGAATCAAGCTGAGCAACGTCTAGTTCCGGGATCTAAAACTGGAGCAGATCTTGGATATTAAATCCCTAAGAAATGGCCCATAACAAGACCCTAAGTTAGATTCAATACACTTATATATGAATCTAAAAGAATACAAGAAGAAATCAAAGGAAACGAGCAAAGCCCAAAGCTAAACCACAAGACACACAACTCGGACGCAAATACCGCGATCGCGGTAAGTCGCGGCCAGTCGCGGTGGTTCGACAGTGGCAAAGCTTCGACAGCTTCCATGGAGAATTTCTTACCCAAACCGATTTGTTTGCCTTCGATTTCTCTATGGTTCGATCTCCTAACACCTCAAAGCTTCTCACAACACTCAAGAGCTCCTTCTAACACTCAAGAGCCTTCTCGAATCAAGCTCAAACGGCTCAAAAATGGAGGATTTCAGAGGAGAAAAACAGAAGAGAAAGGAGGAAGAAGAAGAGAAGAAGAAGGGAGCTTCAACGTCTGACTTCGACCCCTTTTATAGCCTCAATCCGAGCCACCACTTGGGGAACAAGGGGACAAAGGCGAAGGGCAAGTTGGCTGCCCACTTGGCCTGCCCAAAACTGAGCCAAAACAGAGCTACAGTAACCGCCACGCGAGGAAGACGACTCTGCCCAGATCTTGGCATTACCGCGATCGCGGCGAGTCGCGGTTAGTCGCGGCATCTCGCGTCAGGTCGCGTCAAGTCGCGGTTTAAAGGCCGACTTCGTTAACTCTTATCCGAACTTGGTTTGAATTAAATTTCTTAACTCCGGGTTAAATATATTCGTATATTAACGATACATTAACCCCAAAAATACCTCAACTGTATTATATAATGCTCGGAAAATTTTACAGAGCTCAGACCCCTTTTCAGAAGGTCCGAGACTCACTGAATTAAATCCGTCTAGCAAAACGGGCATAAGAAAAATTTGAAAATAATTCAAAATACCCTTAAAAATTACGGGGTGTTACATTACTACCCCCTTATTTTAAGTTTCGACCCCGAAACTTGCATCATTCAAGACCGACAACAATTAGGGAAAGTATCTAAGCATACCCGCCTCAGTCTCCCAAGTAACCTCTTCGGTTTCTAACTTGGAGCACAAAACTTGTACCAAAGGTACACCCTTACTGCACAACTGCTTGGCTTCAACCAAATATTTATATTAGCAAGAACATTTACAACAAAAGGTTTACAACCTTGCTGCATACTTAAACTTACTAACACAATTGTCCATAACAAAAGACTGGGTAACACCCAAATCTACAACCTACAACAAAAGTAGAAAGCTTTAAGCAAATGGAAAATCAGATCCATCCGTCTCACGCATTACGTAAAGACGTTGACCTTGACTTCCAGAAGCTACTGGGGCCTTCCCTTTATTCTGTGCAGTGGTCTGCATCGAAGGACTTGGAGCCTCAACCGGTTTATACTCAGGCCGATTGTTCTGATTAGCAGACCTTTGCTGCGACTCCGTTCCTTTCTGCTCTCCCTGACGACAAAACTTTTGCATGTGACCTTCCTTTCCACAACCAAAGCATAATCTCTTCTCACTCTGACAATCAAAATTCCTGTGCCCAAAAGCACCATAATTGAAACACTGATATGGTCTGTTGCTCCAATCGGAGCCCCTGGCAGAGCCAGAATGAGTTGTCTCGGTCTTAGCACGACCAGACTTCTCAAACTTAGTAGGCGATGCCGGTCGTTTGAACGAATCAGCTTGGCAATCCTGCTGCCCACCTTTTTCCTTAACCTGCTTCTTCCGCTTACGGGCAGACTCCTCCAGAGTTGCCTCCAACTTGTAGGCTGCATCCACGTACTGCTCCAGAGTAGAGCATGAGTGGTGCACCATCCATGGCTTAATATCTGGGCTCATCCATTCATGGAAGTACCAGATCTTCTGAGCCTCACTGATTATCTGCGGTTCTGCATACTGCAGCAAATGATTGAACTTAGTGGCGAGATCTGTCACCTTCAACCCTTCTGTCTTTGGATATAAAAACTCTTTGTGCTTCTCCTCCCTCATAGCTCGAGAGAAGAAACGGTCCGTCATCTTGGTCTTAAACATTGACCAGGTCAACACCGGGCTATCAGCTAAGCCGGTACTCTCCCACCATTCACTGGCTTCTTCCTTCAGCTGCAGAGAAGCTAGATGCACCTTCTCTGATTCCGTGCACTCAACATTACGGAATAACCGTTCCATATGTGAGAACCAATGAGCCACCCTGACTGGCTCTCCTTTTCCATCATAACTGTCGGGTCTCATGGAGTTAATAGCCTTCAGCGCTCGGCCATACTCTCCTCTATCCCTGATCACGCCTCCTTGTAGCACACGGTTCCCTTGTTCCTCAAATCTCGGAACTTCTGGAGGTGCTGGCACAGCTTGTGCCTGAGGTGCGATTGGTCGCATTATCTCAGTAATTGCTTGCAGGACAATCCCCCGGATCGCTACGACTGTGGCTGCATCGAGCACCACTGGAGCGTCGGCCTGATCTTGGCCATTGCCTCCTGGATTGTTGTTCTCAGACTCGTGTTCTTCCACAGGGTCTGCATCAATCCTTGCACCTGGTCTCGGGTCGTTGCTCGACCCAGCACCAGTGCGAATAATGTCCCTCGGGTTCACCATCTGATTACCGATCAAAGTCCAAGTACTTTATACATTAA
This sequence comes from Rheum nobile, assembly GCA_027886185.1. Classification (NCBI taxonomy): domain Eukaryota; kingdom Viridiplantae; phylum Streptophyta; class Magnoliopsida; order Caryophyllales; family Polygonaceae; genus Rheum; species Rheum nobile. The sequence continues at coordinate 1,307,698 of WOAB01000789.1, read as the reverse complement.
TATCTATCCATAATGTAATAAAAGTCAACTCAGAGCAGATCAACTTGGTAAACTTTCCTAGATGAACCCGAACTAGAATACTAGGTTCTACAACCTCAAATCCTGACAAGAGAACTGAAAACTCAAGTCTTAACTGGAGATGGCAAAACCACCTCAACTTCTTCTGAGTCCTTCTGATGAGAACTGCACCCTTAACCTTCGGGCGACGAAGAGAGAATCTTAGTCTTTCTAGACACAGAAGCAACTTCCGAATCAGACTCAAGAAGGCACGACTATGAACGGCTTTTTATTTGAAAAATTCAGAGCTCTTGGAAAACATTTTAGCTCTGGTACCATTTCTGTAACACCCCCAAATTTAACCCCATTTGAAAGCGTTACTGCCGATGACTCCGGACGTAAACCCCGAAGTCACCCCAGGCTTTTCCGACGTCATAACTGACTTAAAACACAGTTACAATACTAAAATCATAACTTTTATTAAACCACATGGTCGCGGAATTACACGATTCCTAAAACGACCCAATTAATCAGAAATACAACAGCGAAATACTTTTAAACAAAACGACAAAATAGCACAGCGGAAATCTTTAAAATACAACGACAAAACAACTTGTCAAACACCGTTCATCCTCATAGTCGCTCTAGCCTCCTCGGATCTGCATGTGCCGAAACGGACGGACGACACCCCCAAGACGTTACAGAAATATAAAAATACAAGAGTTAGTCTAATGAATAGACTAAGCAAGGGCTTCACCAATAATTCACACAAACACATCCCAAGCAGTTCCACATATCACAAATCACATCACAATCTCAAGTCACATGATTACAGTATATCTCTTATATTAGCGTTGATTCTAGCAGAATATACAACCTAATATAATATCTGATTTTAATTATCTCAAATTAATTAAAAACCACTTGCCTGGAAAGACGAGTTTTTCCTAGCTGCACTAGAGCCTAGCTGCACTACTCGCCAAAGTTCATTAATTAGGTGCTTTCAGGCACTTATCTGAATTAAATGACCACGCACACACACATATCACGTTATAAACTTTTAACTGGACCTCACAGGATCCAAACCTCTAACTATCGCATTGGGTCTTAATTGCCCTTATAAAGAATGGACCTCACAAAGTCCAAACTTTTACTATCGCTTTGGGTCTTAATCGCCCTTATAAAGAATGAACCTCTCGGAGTCCAAACTTTCACTATCGCATTGGGTCTTAATCGCCCTTATAAAGAATGAACCTCACAAAGTCCAAACTTTCACTATCGCATTGGGTCTTAATCGCCGTTATAAAGAATGAACCTCTCGGAGTCCAAACTTTCACTATCGCATTGGGTCTTAATCGCCCTTATAAAGAATGAACCTCACAAAGTCCAAACTTTTACTATCGCATGGGTTTTAATTACCCTAAACAGTTATAAAGAAACGCCCATGGAACACACCGGATCCAGGCGCTCCTACGAATACTCGTGCTAACTAACAGTTAAACACGCAAACACATCACACAGAGAACCATCACGGCTCAACCTGAACAACTATCACCCTAGATTGAATAATCTAAGCCACACACAATAAATCATATCAAGGACCCTTACGGCCTTCACCTGCATAACAAATCTATCATATACTAGCATCGGTTCTAGCAGAATATACAACCTAGTAATAATATCCGTTTTATTTCACATAACGTTATCAAATCAATTTCCAACATAATTAACAATCATCCCAAATTATTTAACAACAAAACTATTGATAAATAATCAAATATGGAATGATGAACAAGAGAGAACCGCCACTTGCCTTGGATCCGACAACTTCGAATCAAGCTGAGCAACGTCTAGTTCCGGGATCTAAAACTGGAGCAGATCTTGGATATTAAATCCCTAAGAAATGGCCCATAACAAGACCCTAAGTTAGATTCAATAAACTTATATATGAATATAAAAGAATACAAGAAGAAATCAAAGGAAACGAGCAAAGCCCAAAGCTAAACTACAAGACACACAACTCGGACGCAAATACAGTGATCGCGGTAAGTCGCGGCCAGTCGCGGTGGTTCGACAGTGGCAAAGCTTCGACAGCTTCCATGGAGAATTTCTTACCCAAACCGATTTGTTTGCCTTCGATATCTCTATGGTTCGATCTCCTAACACCTCAAAGCTTCTCACAACACTCAAGAGCTCCTTCTAACACTCAAGAGCCTTCTCGAATCAAGCTCAAACGGCTCGAAAATGGAGGATTTCAGAGGAGAAAAATAGAAGAGAAAGGAGGAAGAAGAAGAGAAGAAGAAGGGAGCTTCAACGTCTGACTTCGACCCCTTTTATAGCCTCAATCCGAGCCACCACTTGGGGAACAAGGGGACAAAGGCGAAGGGCAAGTTGGCTGCCCACTTGGCCTGCCCAAAACTGAGCCAAAACAGAGCTACAGTAACCGCCACGCGAGGAAGACGACTCTGCCCAGATCTTGGCATTACCGCGATCGCGGCGAGTCGCGGTTAGTCGCGGCATCTCGCGTCAAGTCGCGGTTTAAAGGCCGACTTCGTTAACTCTTATCCGAACTTGGTTTGAATTAAATTTCTTAACTCCGGGTTAAATATATTCGTATATTAACGATACATTAACCCCGAAAACACCTCAACTGTATTATATAATGCTCGGAAAATTTTACAGAGCTCAGACCCCTTTTCAGAAGGTCCGAGACTCACTGAATTAAATCTGTCTAGCAAAACGGGCATAAGAAAAATTTGAAAATAATTCAAAATACCCTTAAAAATTACAGGGTGTTACATGTTTGCACTGAAAATCTTGCATTGACATTGATGAGGGTATGCAAAGATTATCAAAGGAAACATGGCTACTATCAAACATTCACTTGGCCTGATGTTAATGAGGAATTTGAGAAGAGGACAGGCTTGAAGGTCTCAAAAAATACATGTAGGAACAAAATTGAGCATATGAAAAAGTTGTGGAAGCCATGGTGTGACCTAATGCGCAAGGTGATGGGTGGGATTTTGCGACTGTTTTGGTCACTGCTGATGATGAATGGTGGGAAAGACATAAGAAGATCTGTAGGCATAACAACTTATCTATGTATATGATTTGATATATATTAGTCAAGAGTCAATTAATACTTGGTATATGTCCTTCTGTTTGACAGAAAAATAATGACAAGTATAGCCAATTCAGAAAGAAAGGGGTTAACCCGGAGTTGAGTGATTTGTGGGATGACGTGTTTGGCCAAATTGTTGCAATGGGAAAGCATGTCATGTCATGTCACCAAGTATGGATCCTAATGTGCTTCCACTTTCCCTACCTAGAGTTGATGATAGTGTTTATCTGGGTTCACAAGAGGATAGTCTTGACCGTCAACTAGAGAAAGATGTTGAGGAGGAACAAGAAAGCCTTCGGTCGCTCACTGCTAGGGTAAGTGTGGAGCTGCCCCTTGATGAGTGCTTAGAACAAGTACACGAGGGAATTACTGCCACAAGATTTGGTCCATCAAATGTCAGGGGGGAGAACACCAGGCTTGCACTTACACCTACTGAGTCCATCAAAAAAAGAAGGAGAAGGCCAAGTCCTGCTTCAACGACATTCAACGAACACATGGTTGTTGTGGGTGATGCTAGTCAGAAAATGCTTACTGTAATGGAGAGTGATATTGGAAGTACCAATGATCTGGCAGGGGAAGTGAAAAAATATGGATATTCAGAATGTGTTGTTGTGCTGGAATCCTGGAACACCTTATAACTGATGGGCTTCTCCAAGAGAATTCAAAGTTGTATTGTTTTGCTGCCAGTCAACTTGCTCACGAACCAAGACGTGAGGTTTCCATGTCCCTCTCAAAAGATAGTAATAGGATTACAGGGCTACAGTACGAGTACGATCTTGCATACCAGTTATATCAATCGTAGATGGAGTGTGATGGGTTTGAGTGTCTGAGTACTGCTTGGGGGATTTATTTCCGGTTTTTATCTTCTAGGGTTATCACTAATGTTTGGTATTTGCTGTGTTTGGATAATAATGGGATTTATGTATGAACTTATTGCTTGGTATTTGATGTATTTCAGACTTTATTAGTTCTTCGTGTTAAGACTCTTATTATCTTTGTGTTTTCCTAGTGCAATGTTTCATTAATGAAGTGAGTGTTATATATGTTGTTATGTAGTTACATTATTAATATTTGTTATTGAAGATACTTATATTTTAAGTTTGTACTTTTCAGTTTATGTCTTGATCGAGTATAATCCGAAGACATGGATCAACCACTTTGCCCGAGACGAAAGATGTCTAGACGCGAGTTACAAAAGAAGTGGCTTCCTAGATGACAGGTGTGGTTGGAGATGTGTGCGCGTCTCTCAGCTACATACCATGCATGCTAGGTTTATTCACAAGGTTCCTTGTTATGATTCAGAGCTCACATGGTACATGTGAATGCGCCAACTGATGGACTCTACGTCGGATGTTAGATGTATCAATGCATTTCGGATGGAGAGGCATGTCCTCCAATATCTTTGCGATGAGCTAGAGACCAAGTACGGGCTAATACCTTAACGCCGTATGTCCGTTATGGAGAAGGTTGGGATTTTCCTTTACACAATTTCTGTTGGGTTGGCTAATAGAGATGTATGTGCGCGGTTTCATAGATCAGGTGACACCATTAGCCCTATGTTTCACCAGGTTCTAGATGCAATGGTTGGCAGGCACATGGGTTTTAACGGCTTCGTACGTAACCTTCTGAAATCTCGTGATGCAAATTTCACTAACATTGTAACACCCCCAAATTCTCCTTTGAAAGTATTACCGCCAGTGACCTCAGATTACACATCTGGGGTCACCCAATGCTAAATCATTTTATCATAACCATATAATAACACAAACTTTATTAAATATCAAATATTATTCAAACCAACGTCATGGTTTTACAACTGTTAACAACCAAATACAAACCAAATACAAAACGTATATTCACGTTAAAGCTTTTAACATATATCATCTCGACATGAGAGATATTTTGGGAATTAATCTCGATTGTTGGCACCAGCTGTGTGCACCTACCCTGAATAAGGGTACAGTCATGACCAAATAGTACTAGGGCAAAATCCCCCTAATACCAGTTATAAAGAAATGACTAGACCTCGCAAGGTACATAGCGTTTCTACGAATACTCGTTCTAACTACACATTAAGTTCACACATAAATCCACACCAATACCATCACGGTAATTAACATGCATAATAGCGTTGTTTCTAGCAATATATATACAACCTATTATAGAGTCATATTTTATCACATCATTTTATAAAATCTGTTCCCAAACGAAAACAACACTTCACTCCATTTTAATTAACAATCAAGTAATTGATAATTAAAGGAAATATGGAATGATAAGCAAGAGCGAACCGCCACTTGCCTTAATCTAGACGAATTGAAGATGTCGGGTTCCGGGATCTGGAAACTGGAATCTGAATACGGATTCCTACGACGACGTCGAGACAAAAGACGGAACCCTAAGTTAGATTCGATACGAACGAAACGAGGATACGAAATGAATAAACGATATGAATCGAAAGGAAACAAAGCCTAAGCCGTGACCGTGGTTGTCCAAGCCAAGACTGCACTCGCTAGGGCAAGCCACAGTCGCGGTTTGGACATCCGTGGTCGCGGAATTCTAGGCAGAGCCGCGGTCGCGGAATTCATCCCCGTGGTCGCGGTTCCCCCTTCCGACGACGGCTCCAACTCGGCTTCGAAGCTTACCGACGACGAAGGCGACAACTTCTTGACTCGGACAAAGGTTCACTACGACCACCACCACTTCAAGCTTCCAAGGACTCCCGGCGAACTCCAACAATTCTGGCGACGCTCCGATGAACACAAGAACTCTGGCGAAGGCACAAAACGAGAGAAAGAGAGGGATTTGAGGGCTGTGGATGAAGGTTGAAGCTGCCCCCGACCTCCTTTTATAGGGGAAGGAGAGCTCAACGCCGGGGCACTCCAACCGATCGGCCTCCCTCCATCGGCGAAACGCCGGCAAGCCAAACGTCGTAACGCGGGGAGAATTGAAGACGAAGACGAACTAGCGATCTGCGGTCGCGGAAACAGAGCTGCGATCGCGGATTGGCTCCTGGGTGAATTTGCGCCCACGGGTTCAATCCGCGGTCGCGGAAATGCCGCGATTGTGTTCCTTGGCCTATGGTCGCGGGTCTCGTTCGAGAACATGCCAAATTTAATTATTTTAGCACTCCCAAATACTTTATGACCCAAAACCTTATCAAACGTATAATATTTCGTTCAAGAGATTGTTACAGAGGTTACAGAAATTTCCCAGCATGTCTTTCCTACAAAACGACAGTTCGGGACTTTTAGGGGTAATTACAATACCTCCCCCTTAAAAAAAAGTTTCAACCCCGAAACTAGGCCAAAAACAGCTCGGGAAAATGACTAAGCATATCAGCCTCAGTCTCCCAAGTTACCTCCTCAGATCCAGACTTGGACCAGAGGATCCGTACTAATGGTACCACCTTATTCCTCAAGTGCTTCTCACGGCGTTCGAGAATACGCACAGGTCTCTCCTCATAGGTACCATTTGCCTGAATCTCGATGTCCTCATAACTCAGCACATGAGACACATCTGGCACGTACTTCCTTAGCAGAGACAAGTGGAACACGTTATGCACTGGATGCGCCAACGGCGGCAATGCTAAACGGTATGCTAGAGATCCCACTCTATCAAGGATCTCAAATGGTCCCACGTAACGAGGGTTGAGCTTCCCACGCTTGCCGAACCTGAACACGCCCTTGGATGGCGACACCCTGACAAACACCTTGTCACCAACCTCAAACTCGACATTCCCGCGCTTCAGATCTGCGTAAGACTTTTGTCGACTCTGAGTTGTAAGCATCCTCTGTCTGATCAAGGCAATGTCCGAGGCAATCCTTTCGACTAACTCTGGTCCGAGCATAATCTTGTCGGCATTCTCATCCCAACAAATTAGAGATCTGCACTTTCGACCGTATAAAGCCTCGAATGGAGCCATCTTGATGGTAGAATGCCAGCTATTGTTGTACGTGAATTCAATCAGACTTAAGTTGTTCTCCCAACTGGTCGGACGATCTAGTACGCAAGCTCTCAGCATATCTTCCAGAGTCTGGATGGTGCTCTCAGACTGTCCATCCGTCTGAGGATGAAATGCAGTACTAAACCTCAACTCAGTTCCCATGGCCTTGTGGAGTTCCTTCCAGAATCTCGACATAAATCGGCCGTCACGATCCGATACAATGGTTTTTGGCGTACCATGCAAACGGACAATCTCATGTAGGAAAACTTCTGATAGCCTCTGGGTTCCCCAAGTTAACTTGATGGCCACGAAATGAGCACTCTTCGTGAGCCTGTCAATGATCACCCATATGGCATCCTTCTGACACTGAGTCTTCGGCAACCCCATGACGAAGTCCATAACAATATCCTCTCACTTCCATTCTGGCACTGGGAGAGGTTGCAATTCACCACCTGGTCTGCGGTGTTCTATCTTGACCTTTTGACAAGTCAAGCATTTCGCCACAAATTCTGCTACGTCCCACTTCATGGTGGGCCACCATAATTTCTTTCTGAGGTCTTTGTACATCTTACTGGATCCTAGATGTACAAAATAAGCTGACGAATGGGCCTCCTTCATTACCAACTGGCGAAGGCCATCTATGTCAGGCACACAAATCCGGTTGGCTACCGCTTCAATCTTTTAAGGGTCGAACATAACCCCATCCTCATTGATCACATACCCTAAGAAAGCCACTTCTTTGATCCAGAAGTCACATTTAGACAACTTTGCATACAGCTGATTTTGTCTAAGGACTAACAAGGTGATTCGAAGATGCTCCTCGTGAGCCTCCTCGCTCGGGGAATAGATCAGAATATCGTCGATGAATACCACCATGAACTTGTCCAAATACTGGTGGAAACATCTATGCATCAGATCCATGAAGACTGCCGGAGCATTAGTAAGCCCAAATGGCATGACTACGAACTCGTAGTGCCCATACCTCGTCCGGGATGCAGTCCTCAAAATATCTTCCTCACGAATCCTGAGCTGATGGTAACCAGACCTCAGATCGATCTTGGAAAAGACTTTTGCTCCCTACAGTTGATCCAACAGATCATCTATCCTAGGCAACGGGTACTTATTCTTGATAGTGACCTTGTTCAACTCTCGATAGTCGATACAAAGTCAGAACGAACCATCCTTATTCTTGACAAACAAGACCGGAGCGCCCCAAGGCGATGCACTCAGCCTTATATATCCTTTATCAAGAAGGTCATCAAGTTGTTTCTTCACTCTTGCATCTCTGCTGGAGCCATCCGATACGGTGCTTTAGAAATCGGCACGGTTCCAGGTTCGAGATCAATAGTGAACTCCACGTCACGATTCGGGGGTAAATCGGGAATCTCCTCCGGAAAAAAATCCGGATACTCGCATATGACAAGAACATCCTGAACTGAAGTCTCATCCTTCTTGGGCTTATCTAGATAGCACAGGTACCCGACACAACCTTGTCTAAGTAGCTTACACGCAACCATCGCATTGATGAGCTTTCTATTATCAGCGTCATTACGACCCTTGAACTTGCACACAAACTGGCCCCCGGATGAAACTGTCATAGTCCTTGAGCTAAAATCGATTATCGCCCCATGACGCGTCAGCCAGTCCATCCCGAGAATAATGTCGTATGGAGCCATGGCTATACATATCAAGTCCGCTTCGAACCTCCGACCTTGAATAGTAATCGGAAATTCCGACAAACGCTTGGCTCCTACTAGTTGCTCACAATTGGGAAGATTCACCACAAATGGCTCACAAGTCTCATTGCACACTAAGCCTAGCTTACTCACACAGTTCTCCGAAATGAAAGAATGAGTGGCACCTGAGTCAAACAATATACACACAGAAGTAGAATGGACGTAAAAAGTACCTTGAGCAATTGGAGCATTTGGTCCATCAGCCTCACACATCTCATATAGCCGCTGACCTTGACCTCCAGAAGCAGTTGGGGCTTTCCCCTTATTCTGAGCAGCCGTCTGTGTTGAAGGACTAAGAGTCTCTACAGGCCTGAATCGGGGTCGGTTGTTGTGGCTAACTGACCCTTGCTGTGACTCGGCCCCCTTCTGCCTCTTTTGCAGACAAAATGTCTACAAGTGCTCCTCCTTACCGCACGTAAAACATGTCCTCTTGTCCTTCGGACACTCGTTGCTCTTATGCCCCGGCGTTCCACAGTTATAGCATTGAATCGGGTTCTTGCCCTGGCCCGAGCGTTGAGTAGGACTTGACTGTGTCACTTCAGTTCTAGCCCGGCCAGACTTGGCAAAATGCGACGGTGGCGCGGGTCGTTTAAACCCACTAGCCTGAGGCTGGCTCTGTGCCGGTCTCTGGCGATTGCGCTTCTTCGCCGACTCCTTCAGAGTCATTTCAAGCTTGTAAGCGACATCCACATACTACTCCAGAGTAGAGCAACCGTGGCGCACCATCAATGGCTTGATGTCTGGGTTCATCCACTCGTGGAAATGCCAAATCTTCTGCTCCTCACTGATACTTCCGAACCAGCGTATTACAACAGATGATTGAACTTTGCAGCTAGCTCAGTCACCTTCAACCCATACGTCTTAGGATAAATGAACTCCTTATGCTTCTCCTCCCTCATAGCACGGGAAAAGAAACGGTCAGTCATTTTCGTCTTAAACATACCCCAGTTCAACCCGGGATGATCAACTAAACTGTTGCTCTCCCAGCATTCGCTAGCCACATCCTTCAGTTGAAGGGAAGCAATGTGCACTTTCTCAGCCTCAGTGCAATCAACGTTCCTGAATAACCGCTCCATGTGCGAGAACCAATACGCCACTCTGACTGGTTCTCCAGTACCGTCATAGCTGTCAATGCTCATTGAGCTAATGGCCTTCAAAGCTCGACCATAGCTTCCTATGTTCCTGACGGCATCTACCTGAGGTACATGAACCGCTGGCTCGTCAAATTCAGGGATAACCTGAGGAACCGGAACACCTTGTGCTTGTGGTGCAACTGGCCGAATTATCTCGGTGACCGCTTGCATAACGATCCCCTGAATGGCCTCTATAGCCTCATCATCAAATACCACCTGAGGATTTGCCTGAACTTGGCCATTATCCATGGGGTTATTGTGAGAGACAGACTCGCTCTCTTCCCCTTGATTTGCGGCGCTTCTCAGATTCCTCCTGGGGCTGTTACTCGGCCCCGCACCAGCATGAATTGTGTTTCTTGTGTTCACCATCTGTTTACCGATCAATTTCCAAGTATTTCACAACATTAATATCACACTTTTAAACACACACAACACATGGAATTGATTCGGAATGGATCAAACTGGTAAACTTTATTGATGAAATGAACTGAAACCAAGTTGATAAGTTTTTACAATAGCCCTCTTAAACGAAAAAAAAAGTTTACTAGGAGGTTAAGGCTCTAACAAAACAACTATAAAAAAATCACTAAGGCATGCTACTGTCCTCCCTCAAGGTGCCATGAAGAGTTTCCTATACCCGTCGGACCTTTGACATCTTCTCTTTGGAGGTGAACCGTCCTCAGGTTTCGGTGTCGGCCTCCTCGACCTACTAGGACCCGGAGCACACGGTGAAATACCCGGTACATATATATATATATATATATATATATATATATATATATATATATTAAATGGTAAAATATTTCTAAGCCTATTTATACCATCAAAAGTCAGATTTTGGGGGAAAAAGGAAATAAGAAAAAGGGTAAAACCCTTGTCTTCTCCTTCGTGAGAACTTCACTGTGGAGCCTCGCCTTCCTACCTTCGGTTTCTCCCTCAGCTGCTCAGCCACTCCTTCCCGCCGGTAAGCCAGACCCCAAGTCGTTGCTGAGCCATTGCCTTCAAACCACTGCTGTTGATGTGCGATTCCAGCGACGAGGGAGTCACCCTGCTGTATTGTTCGTTGCTGTCCGCTGCTGCATTCTGTATCGATTCGAGCCGCGTCCAGCTGCCAAGGACGAGATCGCGGAGCTGCTGCGGCTGTGCTGCTGTTCGCTGCTGTTCGTGGAGCTGCTGCTGCGTGAGCCAAGCTGCTGTTGTGCGCTCGCTGTTGTGCGAACCTCGCTAAAGTCGGAGCTGCTGCTGCGGGACGGAGCCGCTGTTGGTGGCTGCTACTGTAATTCCGATGTTAAGGAGGCAGCCCCGGCGACTTCAAGCTGGTTGTCTATGAGGTAAGCTTGGGTTTTGTTCCCCGATCTGAATATTTTGGGTTTGCTGAGTTTCTATTGAATTTCTGTGGACAAATTTGCGGAATTTCTGGGGTATTGGACAACTATTTCAATGGTTTAACTGGTTTTGTTAATTTGTGCAGCCACGATTTGTTGTTGGAACTATGGGTTGATTTTGTGTGTGGTTTGCTGAGATTGGGAATTTGAGGTATGATGAAATTAGGGTTAAATTGGGGAATTATTAGTTGAGACTCGGTATGAGTAATTAACGCCAGGGATTTGCTCGGATTGATTTCGCAGGTTCGTCCGAGTTGGATTTGAGCTTCTGAGGTCATGGTTGTCGAGTTTGAGGCAAGATGATTCTTGTTAACCCTTCGTTTATTTTTATAAAATTACTTTTCTTCCTATCTTGATTCAGTAATTGATTTTATCCTTGTCTGATTATGTTAATTTGGATTATCGATTGTGGAGTTACTTGGTTGAATGTGTGTGTGTTAGTATTTGTCTCGTGTTGTGTTTGATTAAATCTTGACGTGGTAGTCAATTGTGACTAATAGTGATTAATTGTGATTGTTTGAAAGTGTGTGAATACGTGTGTGTGTGTATGCGTGTGTTAGTATTTGTCTCGTGTTGTGTTTGATTAAATGTTGATGTGGTAGTCAATTATGACTAATTGTGATTGATGTTGATTAAGTGATTGTTGTTGGTTGATGGTGGAGCCGGGGTGAGGGTGTGACCTCATCCGACCACGTGAGGGTATGACCCCGCGTTGGTAAAGGCTATGGTTGGATGGTGAAAGTCCCATCCGGAAGAGTGTTGATTCAGGGCCTCGGAGGGTGTGACCTCCGGTGGTCGGTAGGCCAGAGTGATGAAAGCCTCACTCAATCACGTAGGGGGAATGCCTATGGTGGTTAGGGCTAGGAACTCGGATGGTATGCGACCCATCCGCCTATCCGGATAGAGAGGAAGAATTGTCTCACCCGGTGATGTGGTGGTGAGACGGAGGATATATTATGTGTTAAATGTTGGTTGCGTACCTGATTAAGTGGTATTGACAGTTGTGTGTGTTAGACTGTGGGTGTTGACATGTGTGTGTGTGTGTGTGTGTGCAGTTGTGTGTGTTGACACTTGTGTGTGTTGGTAGTTGTGTGTTGGATTGTGTGTGTGGACATGTGTGTGTGTTGGCAGTTATGTGTTGGATTGTGTGTGTGGGTGGTTGTGTGCTCGGTTATGGGTTGTATGCTTGATTATTGGTTGTGTGCTTAGTTAATGGTTTTGTTTGCGGATATTGGTGGGGTGTTTGATTATTGGTTTTGTGTTAGACTTTAGTTGTCGGTTGGTTGCAGTTAGTAGTCGTTTGTTGATTGTTGTTAGTGGTGGTTGTGGGCTATTGTTGTCCATTGGTAGTGGTTGTTGGATCTTGGTGTGAATTGTTTGAGAAGGTTGGTTATGTTGATTGATTAGGAAGGTTGGTTTCCCATCTTGAGGGTATGGGTCAATATGGGTTGGGTTGAGGTGTATGGGTTGCGGCCCATATTAACGAACAAGCGGCACCGGAAGGATGGCTGGCCTGGGTCGTTATATTTGTATAAGGTAATGATTGTCTTGCTTATGCTTAAGTGGTTGTTGATGCGAAGATTAGTTGGATGTGTTAGTTCAGTAGTGAGTTTTGTAAGTGGTTAGTCGTGGTTATACGTGTTAGTAGTAATATATGTGTATAGGTTCGTAGGGTTGATAATTGAGGTATTAGTAATAGAGGGAAGTTGGATTGGATCTTTTTAGTCGTCTACTTGTGGTGAGATTGAGGCTGGTTTAAGTGATGTTAGTATATTGAAGAGTTGGTTCAGAGGGGTAATGAATGGTTATGTGATAGTGTGTGTTTATGTTTTGATGTGCGGTTGATAATGATATAATAATGATATATATATTTATATATGGTGTGGCATGTTGTTGTTTGGTATTATTTGATTGTTGTGATAATTCTCTGGTTTTAAACTGTTTTGGCTTGAGGAGTCTTGCCAGTCTTGATGGAAGACTGACCAACTTTGGTTTACGTGTCATGGTTGGCTGGGGTATCGGGTCCCCCAGTCAATCAGGCTTTGCAGGTTTGCAGCAACAAGCGGGTTCTGGATCACAGATGTGTCTTCACAGTTAAAAATTTAGTTTGCATCAGATTTGAAAATGTTGTATTCGCTTCCATTGTTTTGGATATAAATTGATGCATTAAACTGATGACAGGTTTAAGTGTTGTTTCAAACTTGAACAGGAATTTTCAGGTTGATACCTTTTGTGTATTTGGAATAGTTTTGGATTTCTTTCTTTTAAAACCGCCTTATAGTCCTTCGGGACTATGGCACTGTAGCACCTCTAGCCCGGGGTGTTACACACGGCTCCTCCCTAGGCATCGGAACACTTGGCCTCTCTCCAGGTATCGGTGGGTAGCAAAACTCCTCAAGGAACCCTGGGTGGAAATCCGCCGTGTTCACCATGTAATGAGGGTTGAGTAGCAGCTTGGCCTGCTTGATGTTCTCCTGGAGCTCGTGGATGTCATCCAACATACGAAAGAGACCGAGATCAGTCTCGCAAGTCCTCTCCTCCATATCGTACAAGGCTTCCGTCCACTCCTCCATGCGCTCTACTAGCACTCGGGGTCTAGGCCTGGCCTGTTGGGTTGGAACCTCCCTCGGAGCATCCATCGATTCCCACGGCCTTGCCCGCATACGAGCTCGCTCAGTCATCATCTCCACATGGTGACGAGCCTCGGCGGAAATAGGTTGCGGTTCCACCGGTGCATCCAGCGGCTCGTACTCCACCCTCTCATCACCGGGCACACCAAGTGCCTCCCATGCAGTAGGGGACAACGGCGCGTACTCCTGGAATGGGGGATTCTCCGGACTGGGGAAGATGAACTGCATCCCTGAATCCTCTGCATCTACGAGCAGGTGCTCCAGACCATCTGACTCATAGTAGTATCCCTCGAGGTCCTCTTCTGGATCCTCCTCCCCGTCTTCCTCGGGATCCTCCTCCTCATCTTCCTCCGGATCCTCCTCGGGATCCTCTAGCCGATCGGCTATCAGCACCAACGACTCCATGAGGACGGTCTTCTCCTCCTCAGGTGGGCTACTCGGCTCCCTAACCTGTGTACAACTCGGCGGGACATGATCAACAAGCTCGGCCTGAGGTGGCGAAGCTATCACGACGTCCTTCCTACCCCTAAGCTGAGACACGTAAGAGCCCATATCCTACGAGGGGACGAGAAGAGATTAGTCTTTCTAAATATAGAAGCAACTTTCTATATCAGAACGGAAAAGAAGGCACGACTTGATTGGCAGAGATTTCAAAAATATCACATTTTACTCAAAGTATAGTTTTGTTCAAAATTTTTAACTTTTGAAATTAACCACCAAATTTCTTAACACGAACGAGAAAACGGTTTATAAAATTTCATTTTAAGTGACACGATTTGAAAACCCAAACCCGTTTAAAACTTTTCTCTCTGTTACCAAATCTGTAACACCCCCAAATTCTCCTTTGAAAGTATTACCGCCAGTGACCTCAGATTACACATCTGGGGTCACCCAAGGCTAAATCATTTTATCATAACCATATAATAACACAAGCTTTATTAAATATCAAATATTGTTCAAATCAACGTCATGGTTTTACAACTATTAACAACCAAATACAAACCAAATACAGAATTGTTTAATACAACGGAAGTCTTTGAAAATTAATAAACGCCATGAAGGGGTTTCGATCTAAGCGATCTTACGCCTAGGATCTTCAACCTTGGAAAAACACTTAAACCATCATATGCCCTTATCCTCGTATTCTGGCCTTCACGGAAAGGGAAGTTTACCAGATGTGCCGTATGAGACGGATGACACCAGCCAACCATGCAAAGGAATAAAACCGGTTGGTTAGTCTACTGAAAGACTATGCAAGGATGCAAATAAAAAGGTTATAAGTAGTCGTATTAAGTTACACCCATCGCTTTTCGAATAATAGCCGATGACGACAGTGAACCTCAACACTTCTACAAAAACATAAGAAGAGGTATGATCAAGAGAAGACTCCAAGGAATTTGAGTCTTATAGGAAACGTATGAAGAGAAGACTCCAAAGAGATTGAGTCTTATGGGAACGTATGACAAGTGTTTGGGAACGTTACAGTTTTCACACAAGCTTTTAAAAATGACTTGATCATTTGGGTCCACGACCAACCTCACCGCGCAATGCGAATCCAGATTGGAAAGAAGACTTACTTTAACCGAAGTTCGGGCGGGTTCCAAGTTGTACTTCTCGCCAGAAGGTTCATTAATTATGTGCATAACCGCACTTATCTTATTTAATTACAAAACGTATATTCACGTTAAAGCTTTTAACATATATCATCTCGACACGAGACATATCTTGGGAATTAATCTCGATTGTTGGCACCAGCTGTGTGCACCTACCCTGAATAAGGGTACAGTCATGACCAAATAGTACTAGGGCAAAATCCTCCTAATACCAGTTATAAAGAAATGACTAGACCTCGCAAGGTACATAACGTTTGTTTTGGGGCGAAAAGATCGGACGACCTAAATCGCCTTAGACGGGGTAACGAGTCGATCGGGTAATAGAAATCAATCCAAACAAGTAGACAATCAACGAATAAAGAAGAGATGCAAAATAGTAAAGTAATTTTATTAGTATGTCGACGATAGAGTCGGATGTAAGTACAACTTATCCTTGGAGGATGAAAGATCGGATCTGGTCTGACCGGTGACTCGGGGGTTCGACCGGTGGAGATTTGAGTGATATTTCTAGTGGAGTAAGCTAGAGTGGGCGTGTTCTTGGGTTCTTCTCGGAGCAAGTGAGCAGATGTCTTGTGTAATTGTGTGTAGATGAGTGTAGATGAGCGTAGATGAGCATAGATGTGCCTTCGTTGTCCTCTTCGTGGTCTATATATGGTAAGCTTTAGCTTGTGATCGTCGCCTATTGATGACAATATCTCCCACTTAATTCCGGGAGTAATTGCTGGGATTTCTCCTTTAAATGCTCTTGATATCTCTTTAAATGCTCTTGATCTCTATATGGTAAGTCTTTAATCCATTTGACCGTTAACCTTTGATCACGTCCTTATCCTCAACGCTGGGAGTAATTGCAAAGATTTCGCCGCTAAATGCTGTTATTAAGGCGGTGTTGAATGTTGTGGTTGTTGGAGATCTCGGAATAATAAAGGAGAAATTCTCGCTGGTCCGTTGCGTCTAGGAATCAGGCGACAGTCGCATGGCTCACGTCTGACGGGTCTGATGCGTCCGACCGATTGCGTCAAACAGTTGATGCCCATTGGACGAATGGTCGATTTTCCGACCCCAACAATAGCCCCAAAATTAAACTGGGCCAGAGCGTCAAGTGATGGGACGGTTTGATTTTATAACTTCTCTTTCTTCTGGCATGATCTTGATTTTGTTGTAGGCGTTCTGGCGACGGGGCCGTCATGTATATTGCTTAAACTGAGAATCAACTCAATATAGCCAATAATCGTGTGAAGACGACTGAGAGCGTTTCTTGTGATGACGAAGGGTCAGGAGACCGCTCCTTGTTTGTCGTTTGTTTTGTTTTACAGGTGGTCTCGCCAGTCGCTTCCTGATCAAGTCGTGTGATGTTGGTCGTGTAAACCTATAATTGTTGTACGACGTTGGTCGTGTAGACTTGTTGTTGGTCGTATAGACCTGTCATCGGTCGTCTAGATCTGTAATTGTTTGCGACATTTGGTCGTGTAGACCTATCGTCATTTGTGCGACGTTGGTCGTGTAGACCTATAGTCGTTTGTGCGACGCTGGTCGTATAGACATGTCGTTGTGTGCGACATTGGTCGTATAGACCTGTAATTGTTTGTGACACATCGTGTAGTTCCAAGGAAGAGCATTGTAGTACTTGTATAAGACGTATACCTCAAGCGGGATAGGTCTTGAAAACATGTATCGTGTTTTTGTCCCTCTATTCCTTGTGTACCGATCGATCGCGTAAGGTATAAGCACTATGTGCGATTGTGTTTTGTGTGCGTTGATCAACTTGTTTTGTTAGTCGCGCCTTGGTAGTGACGCGAAATGTTTGGTCATGACGACCTGTAATGTAGCATACTTTGTCTATCCGGGGAAGAGTTGTATGTATGTGTAGGAAAAGACGAGTGCATTTGGACAGGACAAGTCTTGTAAGCAGTTCGTAGTATGCTGTTTCTCTTTGTTTTGCTTGTGTTTTATGCATTATCTGTCAGCGTCTCCGACTGGTCGAGTTGCAGGCGTCATAGGCGCTTTTTATGTGTTGAAGTCTCGTGTCGAGATGATGAAAAGAGTTTGAAGAGGGCAAGCAGGGAACCTGAGATTTGAAGGCGGGTAAGGAGACCATGGAGGTCTTGTTTCAGAAGGGGAATCCAAGCTCGGAGCTTTCCCATCTGGCCGACGTCGGAGAGGAATCTCTGGTCGAAAGTGCCAGTGAGGATGAGGTTTATTCTGGTGACATCGTACCGCTTGAGCCCCAGTCTTCTCCCGACTTAGCCCCTATTGCTGATGGCGTTTGTAAACCCTGATGCTTGATTGTTTTTTTTCATAATTTGTTTTGTCCAAACTCATCCTGCTACGTAGATAGTCGACGATTTGATGTGATGTGACGTTGCTTGTGTAAAAGCTTTTGTCTTTTGAAAGCGTTGAATTGAAGTTTTCAGCCATCGGGCGTTAACTCCGTAAAGGTATATTTGTATTGTACCACCGTTTGCGTAAAAGCTTTTATTTGGTGAGTCGTGTGTAAGTTGTAGCCGTGTGAGGCATTTAACTTTATAAATGTGTACTGCGCATGTTTGTGTATTTGTAGGTACCGTATGTAGGGTTTGTCACCCGTAATGTGTGTTTAGTCATGACGTTTGTGTAAACCGAGGAGGAAAGCAGTTTGTTTGCTGCGTAAATAAGGTGGGTTCCCTCGTGTAAGGTGGGCAATGTGTCGCTGAACCGTAAGTCATCTCCCCGTGTACCAATCGATCGTGTAGTATAAGCGCTTTTTGCGGATGACTGGATCCAGTATGTATGCAAATGTAATGTGACATGTCAAGTCAATTTGTTCGTAGTTGATTTGTGTGTCGGGTTTGCCCGTGTACTCCGTCGAGTAGGGCTTACCGTATGTATGTCGGGTTTGCCCGTGTACTCCGTCGAGTAGGGCTTACCGTATGTATGTCGGGTTTGCCCGCGTACTCCATCGAGTAGGGCTTACCGTATGTATGTCGGGTTTTCCCGCATACTCCGTCGAGTAGGGCTTACCGTATGTATGTCGGGTTTGCCCGTGTGCTCCGTCGAGTAGGGCTTACCGTATGTATGTAAAGAAAGACTAAGGTGTATATTGTATTGTACCACCGTTTGCGTAAAAGCTTTTGTTGGTGGATCGTTTGTAAGTTGTAGCCGTATGAGGCATTAACTTTGTAGATGTGTACTGCGCAGGTTTGTGTATTTGTAGGTACCGTATGTAGGGTTTGTCACCCGTAATGTATGTTTAGTCATGACGTTATGCCGGGGAGGTAAGCAATATGTAATAAGGTGTTTGTTCCTTATGTTTTATTGCGTGAATGTAATAAGGTGTATTAACCTTACGTAATGTGTAAGGCAGACGGTGTGTCAACGTGCCTGTGTTTGTTCATCTCTACCCGTGTTCCGATCGATCGTGTAATGTAATGTAGCGCTTTTTGCGGATGACTGGATCCAATGTGTATGTTAAGGGTCGTCACCCGTATGTATGTAAATATGATGCGACAATAAGCAAAGTATGACATGTGAATATATGTATTTGCTAATGCGACGATAAGCAGTGTATGACATATGAAGATATATAGTTGCGCATGCGACGATAAGCAATGTATGACATATGAAGATATGTAGTTGCGCATTCGACGATAAGCAATGTATGACATATGAAGATATGTTAGTGTCTTACCTTGTTGGTTCAGAAATGGTATAATTTCAGATGTGTTGCGTTCTTTGGAGTGGTCCCGTTGGATTAGAGAATGAACGGGAGTTCATCCGCCCATTTGCCTTTAGCCCCTGTGAGGCATTTCGTGAGGTTGTTGATGATGATCTTGTTGCCGGATTCGGCCTGTCCGTTGGATCATGGATACTACTGAGGTATGGAGGTGACCAACTTGATGTTCCATTGGTCGTAGAAGGCTTATGGGAGTATCCCTGTGACAAATCTTTTGTACAAGATGTTATCTACGATATCGAAAGAGAGTGCTTGTACCTTGAGCTTTTTTGCTTTTGTTTTGTCGTCGGGTAGGATGCCGTCTTTTAACCATCTGATGTAAGGCAGCATCCAGTTGTCATTGGTATCGACGATGTCTTCTTCTGGTCGGTCGCCTACTTCCATGGCGACGAGTTCTTCAAGTGGTATTGTCAACTCGACGGATGTCCTTAGGATGGCTGGCGTCATGATGTGGGCCAATGGTATGTGTGGAAATTCTTTCGGGTCTAGGACAAATCCTAGATTGGCGAGTGCGTCAGCTTGGGAGTTAAGATCCCTGGGCACCTGTCGGATGTTGAATGTCTGGAATTGTCCGATCAGTTTCTTGGCTACCTCCAGGTAGGCTATCATTCTGATGTCCTTTGCATTGTACGATCCTTGTATTTGGTTCATGACTAGCAGGGAGTCGCAAATGACTTCGATCTCTCGGACTCAGCTGGCGGCCTGAGTTATCTTGTTCCCTTGTGGCGATTTTAGCACGACCCTTAGCCCCGGTCCTCTGGCGTTTGACGCACCATCGGTGTGGAGTTCCCATATGCCTGTTTCTGTTGCGAGCAACTGTGTTGCTCTTTGTTCTTGGATGTGTAGTACGATGACTTTCGTAGATCGTGTTGCATCGACTAGCTTGATGGGGATGGCTCGGGCATCATTATTTGTGAACCTGCTTCATCTAAAAGAGTAGAAGCTAGAAAGGGTTGTGAGGATCCGGTTATCGGCTTTCTCATCGGTCTCTCCGTGTATACGTTAGTATGCATTAGTCAGAGTATATTCAGATCGAAGACGATGCAAGTATGGAGGAGATGATACACATGAATGAATAGAGGTGAAGAGTTTAGAAATGGTAAACGTTTTGATATGTTTGCGAGATATGGTTACTTACCTTTGGTATCGTACCTCACTTGATCTCACCCTTTTTCGGGGTTCGTAGATCCAGATTGATCAGTCGACGCCATTGTACCTTTGAGTTTGTAAGTCATACCTGGTTGCCAGAGATAAGGCTCGTGATGGGATAGAGTTTGCTTGCTCATTCACCCCTTTCCCCAATGAGGCATTTGTTGATGTTCTTGATGTTGATCCTGTTGCTGGATTGAGTTTTGAATCTAGTTTGACTAATGCGTTGGCTTGAGTCTTCGACTCAAGATTATGTTTGTTATCCTCTTGTCTCTAGAGGTGTGTGTTTCCTGCATTGGAATGAGGATTATGGTGAGGTAGTAATTGCTTTAATACCTTGTATGGATGACCTTCGGGCAGTTTAAGCCAAGAGATTAGAGTCTTGTAGTCCTGATTTGTCGTTGGTCGCTTTCAGCTATGACGGATGTCTTGAACTATCTTGTCTTCTTGTTTTATGACTCTTGGATCTTCATCTGCCATTTTTCATGTGTGAAGTTTGGCTTGCGTGGTCTTTTTCTATGTCGAAGCGATGTGACGCTTCAGATGTGAGACTTGTTTGAAGATATGCTTATCCTGTCACTTGATTTGTAGATTTTGGTTTCCTCATGATAGATTTCATGGGATGGTTAGTTCGCAAAATAATAGCATGTGATTCAAGATGTGACCTCAATCTAATTGAGGATACCTTCAATGTTTGATATTCTAAGTGACGGACTACGTAGTGTGTGTAGGTAGGGGTAATGCACTTACTTGGTGGTTTAGTAACTGTCATCCGACCCGTCGGTGGTTGATGTCTTCTAAGCATTTGTGTGACCTTGGAATGATGACCATTATGACTTGACCTAGGCTTACCTTGGTGTTGCCTTGAGTCGCCACGTATGCTGAGAGGTTTCGTCATCCATCATGCGTTTAGGTCTTGACCGTTGTCTCGTTCATGGGTCTTTGGAAGATTGCCCCTGGCGTATTTGTTAGTCCGAGTTATATGACTCTATAATAGTGCGTACCTTGTTTGCTTTTACAGTATGTCTGTCTAGATGGACTTGACCTGCTCGTTCCGTCGTATTGACACGAAGAGGTCGTCCAAGATGCAGAAAGTTGTGACATCAGTTGTGACTGAGGATCGAAGAATGAAATGAAAGAATAGATGCAAGCCCATCAGAGAGTGTTTCTCTAGCAAGTGATAAACATCTAACTCAGTAGCTAACTCTCTTGATTCAGGAAAGGCATATGAATGCATTGGATAACACGATGAGCATGAGATGTCAGACGTGGTTGCAAAAGACTACTTAGATGAGCCTTGGATCGGTCAATTTCATGATTAGGCATATCAAGGTGCAAGAATCGCAAAAAAGTGTATGACATGACACACATGTGCCAGTAGCTTAGATGTAATGCATGCGGATAGGTATGACATATATGCAAGAATACGAAGTAGTACATGACATATGCTTTTATATCGTATAATAGGTGTGGGAGAGCACTATATGGACACATGATGAATAAGAGATATGGAATAATGATCTTGCACTAGTATGCATGTATTTGACGATATATAAAACGTGTGGGTGCCCCGACAATCTGAATGCTACATGCTCAAATATAATAGTCGTGTCATTAAGAGTTGCGGGAAAAATGAATTCCATGAATAAGTACTATATTATTGGCGTATGTAAAAGTTATATATGCATGCACTAGACAGTATATACGACATACGCGGATTTGAACAATAATAGTGTAGCATAATCAAGCATAATAGAAGTGACATGTATGTAAACGTATTCGAGAAAAACGAATTATGATTGTACAAACAAGTCAAGTGAGCGTAATCATAAAGCAGGACTAGACAATAGTATTAATTGAAGGTGCATAGAAAGAGACTTATCTTTCAAGATGGATGAATGCGTCCTCCGATGGTCTGAATGTCGTCACCGTTTAGATATTTTGGAGTGAAAGGGTATCATGTGTGACCCTTTGGTTTACGAGTTTAGAGACGTTTTCCTCAGCGGTTTTCATTTGTCGGTGTTAGACAGCTAATGGGGTCTAGTCGAATCGTTAGATCTGTCGGATCGTTAGATCTGCCGGATCGTTAGATCTGTCGGATCGTTAGATCTGTCGGATTGTTAAATCTGGTCGGATCGTTAGATCTGTCGGATCGTTAGATCTGTCGGATCGTTAGATCTGTCGGATCGTTAGATCTGGTCGGATCGTTAGATCTGTCGGATCGTTAGATCTGTCGGATCGTTAGATCTGGTCGGATCGTTAGATTTGTTCATACTGTCCATGTCGAGGCGTGTTCGGACGCTGCCATGGATGGGCATGTTCTTGGACCCTGAGGCCATCGATTGTACCTGCGACTTAAGAGACTCATTTTCGCGGGTTAGTTGTGTGATCTCGGCCTCGGATAGGGCTTTGGTCTTTTGGCGTTGCTGGGCTAGTTCCTCTTGAAGGGTGGCCATTTTCTGGGAAAGTTCTTGGAACTGGGTTGGAGTAGGATTTTCGGTTGATAGTCATGGTTGGAAAGTTTTGGAAGGGTGATCGGCAAGTTGCCCCACGGTGGGCGCCAAATTGTTTTGGGGCGAAAAGATCGGACGACCTAAATCGCCTTAGACAGGGTAACGAGTCGATCGGGTAATAGAAATCAATCCAAACAAGTAGACAATCAACGAATAAAGAAGAGATGCAAAATAGTAAAGTAATTTTATTAATATGTCGACGATAGAGTCGGATGTAAGTACAACTTATCCTTGGAGGATGAAAGATCGGATTTGGTCTGACCGGTGACTCGGGGGTTCGACTGGTGGAGATTTGAGTGATATTTCTAGTGGAGTAAGCTAGAGTGGGCGTGTTCTTGGGTTCTTCTCGGAGCAAGTGAGCAGATGTCTTGTGTAATTGTGTGTAGATGAGTGTAGATGAGCGTAGATGTGCCTTCGTTGTCCTCTTCGTGGTCTATATATGGTAAGCTTTAGCTTGTGATTGTTGCCTATTGATGACAATATTTCCCACTTAATTCCGGGAGTAATTGCTGGGATTTCTCCTTTAAATGCTCTTGATATCTCTTTAAATGCTCTTGATCTCTATATGGTAAGTCTTTAATCCATTTGACCGTTAACCTTTGATCACGTCCTTATCCTCAACACTGGGAGTAATTGCA
Organism: Rheum nobile; assembly: GCA_027886185.1. NCBI lineage: Eukaryota > Viridiplantae > Streptophyta > Magnoliopsida > Caryophyllales > Polygonaceae > Rheum > Rheum nobile. The sequence goes on along the minus strand of WOAB01000789.1, from coordinate 1,284,128 downwards.
AAGATTTCGCCGCTAAATGATGTTATTAAGGCGGTGTTGAATGTTGTGGTTGTTGGAGATCTCGGAATAATAAAGGAGAAATTCTCGCTAGTCCATTGCGTCTAGGAATCAGGCGACGGTCGCATGGCTCACGTCTGACGGGTCTGATGCGTCCGACAGGTCTGATGCGTCCGACCGATTGCGTCAAACAGTTGATGCCCATTGGACGAATGGTCGATTTTCCGACCCCAACAACGTTCCTACGAATACTTGTTCTAACTACACATTAAGTTCACACATAAATCCACACCAATACCATCACGGTAATTAACATGCATAATAGCGTTGTTTCTAGCAATGTATATACAACCTATTATAGAGTCATATTTTATCACATCATTTTATAAAATCTGTTCCCAAACGAAAACAACACTTCACTCCATTTTAATTAACAATCAAGTAATTGATAATTAAAGGAAATATGGAATGATAAGCAAGAGCGAACCGCCACTTGCCTTAATCTAGACGAATTGAAGATGTCGGGTTCGGGGATCTGGAAACTGGAATATGAATACGGATTCCTACGACGACGTCGAGACAAAAGTCGGAACCCTAAGTTAGATTCGATACGAATGAAATGAGGATACGAAATGAATAAACTATATGAATCGAAAGGAAACAAAGCCTAAGCCGTGACCATGGTTGTCCAAGCCATGACTGCGCTCGCTAGGGCAAGCCGCGGTCACGGTTTGGACATCCGCGGTCGCGGAATTCTGGGCAGAGCCGCGGTCGCGGAATTCATCCACGCGGTTGCGGTTCCCCCTTTCGACAACGGCTCCAACTCGGCTTCGAAGCTTACCGACGACGAAGACGACAACTTCTTGACTCGGATGAAGGCTCACTACGACCACCACCACTTCAAGCTTCCAAGGACTCCCGGCGACCTTCAACAATTTCGGCGACGCTCCGACGAACACAAGAACTTCGGCGAAGGCACAAAATGAGAGAAAGAGAGGGATTTGAGGGCTGTCGATGAAGGTTGAAGCTGCCCCGACCTCCTTTTATAGGGGAAGGAGAGCTCAACGCCGGGGCACTCCAACCGATCGGCCTCCCTCCATCGGAGAAACGCCGGCAAGCCAAACGTCGTAACGCGGGGAGAATTGAAGACGAAGACGAACCAGCGATCCGCGGTCGCGAAAACAGAGCCGCGATTGTGGATTGGCTCTTGGGCGAATCCGTGCCCGCGGGTTCAATCCGCGGTCGCGGAAATGCCGCGATTGCGTTCCTTGGCCTTTGGTCGCGGGTCTCGTTCGAGAACATGCCAAATTTAATTATTTTAGCACTCCCAAATACTTTATGACCCAAAATCTTATCAAACGTATAATATTTCGTTCAAGAGATTATTACAGAGGTTACAGAAATTGCCCAGCATGTCTTTCCTACAAAACGACAGTTCGAGACTTTTAGGGGTTATTACAAACATTCCAGCAAAAGTGATGAGTGAGCCCCGATATAGTCTTTTTAAGGTATGGATTATTACTTATATTTTCAATTTATTGGCAAGTTGAACCAGCCAAGTCGTCTAATATTGTTACTGAATTCATTTAGGGTGCTATTGGATGTATTGATGGGGTTCACATTGGATGTTGTGTGCCTGGGGAAGAACAATTTCCTTATAGATGTCGTAGGGGGTATACTTCATTCAATGTAATAGCGGTGTGTGACTTTGATATGTACTTCACATTTGTATTAGTCGGGTGGGAAGGAAGCGCCCATGATACTCGGGTGTTGGACCATGCTTTGAGCTATCCTCATATGAATTTTCCCCGTCCTCCATCTGGTAAGACATGATCAATCATCATCTATCCTTACTTTAACATAACTTATATATTTGACATCATGCAGATTTTCCTTACATAATGACATATATGTATGAATGGGTTTGCATTTTATTAGCGTCTCTTTCCTATATAAAATGTATCGTTTTGTATGTTTAATTGTTCGTAGGTAGGTACTACTTAGTTGATAAGGGATATACAGACAGAAAAGGCTATATGGTGCCCTACTCAAAGGTAAAGTATCACCAATCTCAATTCATGCGAGAGGCTCCGAAAAATATTCGAGAAGGATTTAACCGAGTCCATTCTTCTTTAAGGACGACAATCGAACGGTGCTTTGGTATTTTGAAGAAGAGATGGAAGATATTAAAAGGCATGCCGTCATATGATATTCTTACGCAAATCGACTTCATTTGTGTGTGTTTTGCGCTGCACAACTTCATACTAGAACACAAGCTGAACGATTCAATCCTAGAAGAGGGTGACAATGATGATGAAGATGGAATGAAGTTTGACCCCAATGATGATAAAGGCGAGGACAATGATCCCAAAGGCTACATGAGTGGCATTCGAGATGCTATGGCTAAACAGATTTGGGATCACAAGAATATATATTTGGCTGGCCTGTAATTCATAGGAGTACAATCCCAAGTTTTTGGTAAACAAGTCTAATCTTAAAACATTACTTATAATTTGGTGGCTAGCTTCTGATGTAGGTGATTAGGCTCTTTGGCAGATTGATCATGAATGATTTTATATGGCGGGAAGCCTACGTCCTTTTCCATTTTGTACGGCGGTTAGGCTCTTATCCAGATTGATCATGGATGGTTTTGTTGGTGATTTTAGTGTCATCGGCGCATGACGAGTTTCAGACTCGTAGGTTCGGACTCGGAGTTTAGGTAGGGAACCTACGCCAGTCACTGTGTGCACCAAGGCCAAAAGTGGCCGCAGTAAAGGTGCACGGTCTAAGTGCACGGTCTGTGCATAATCGTGCACATTGACTGACGCCTCTCTGATGAAGTGCACGGTCTGTGCACATTAACTGGCACCTCTCTGATGAAGTTACAATTGATGGTTCAGACTTGATGGTTTGAAGTTACACTTGACTGACGCCCAGTAAGGTTCGGATTTGATGGTTTGAAGTTACACTTGATGGTTTTAATGGATGAAACAGATGTACGTTGTCAACACTTGATGGTTTTAATGGATGAAACATTAGTACTACACCTACAGTTTCAAGATGTGCATTCAACATTTCAACGTTGGATTCAATGGTTTTAATGGATATACGTTTAACTTATTAATGTTGCTTTGTGACCTTTCCACACACATGCAACACAAGAAGGTAAAACGAGAGCAACATTCACTACGAAACAATGTTTCAAACACTTCAACGAGATGATCATTTAGTACAAGCAAAGTACCATAAAACAAAGAAGCAAACTTGACCATGACATACCGACAATGACAAAGAAGCAAACAAAGAAGCAATTCACAAAACAAAAAATACAAAATAAAGCATACCTACAACGACAATGACATACCGACAAGCATCACACATGGTTCTCTGGGAAACTAATCTAGTCGGATGACTAATGGGTTCGGACGTACCCAAACTTGACCATTCCAGTGAAGGTGGGGCATGATCCGCACCACTGACAACCGCATTGTCATAGTTGAATACCAAGAAATCGATTTCATACATGCCAATCTCCGACCATTCGTATAATAGTTCCATACCACCATCTTTCACGATTCCATACGTCTATGTGTTGGCCAATCTCATAATTGAACACATCTCTATATAGAGGTATGGGGCGCAACAACCCAATGGGACATCTTCCGTAAGGTAACCGGAGCCGTCGTCATGCATCAATGTTTCATACTCGACCCGGTAAAATCCTACCATTGGTAAGACTAACGTTATCCTTGCGATGTGGTATGATTGTATGAACCTAGCAAGCCATGTTCCGCTCCAACGACCTCAACAAGTTCCTCTAAATGGTAATGTTTAGCCATTCCCGAAATCTAAAAACATACAATAATAAGACATGCAGAGAAATAAAAGTATATATTGTAGTGGAATAAAAACATACAAATACAGAAATCGATTTTATATATATTGACAAACCATACTTAAAGATTTCTAGATACATGATGTTTTTACTGGATTTGTGAAGTGTGTTTCTCGGCTCCTTTTGGCCCTTTGCTTAGCACTCCCAAATTAAGTGGGTGCAAATGTGTGAGTAGCTTGTCCACAACCATAACAATATATATACTCTCGGTCATGGTTATATGTAACTTGTTCCATTGTAGACAATCCTATACATTAGCTTCCATAGGTTTATTCACAAAAGTGGAGGTGAAGACAAGACATGGATTTAGCTTCCTTAGCAAAAGTTCACGTGAAACACAAAACCTATACACTAGCTTCCTTAGAAAAAGTTCACGTGAAACACAAAACCTATGCATGGAAGTAAAGAGACATGGTGTACCACAAAAGAAGCAAAAGAAGAAGCATCTTCTTGGAAGGGTACCACAATGTTAGTTTGTGACCATATCTAAGAACGTACACAAGCTAAAACAAAATGAGATGACCATTTACTACAAAAAATAGCTAAAAACGTACAAACGAGATGATCATTCACTATGATACAAACATACAAACGCACAATGAGATGATCAAGTACTTTACAAACACTTCAAGGATATGAGTACCACAAAAGAAAGTGGAAAGCACCACACCAACAACGACATACCGACAAGTACCACACATTGAGTTCCTAGTTAAAAATCCAACCATTACCATTACCATACCGATGAAGGTCCTCATGGAAACTAATCTAGTTGGATGATAGCGGATCTCGGACGTAGCCATACATGACCGTTCCAGTGAACGTGGAGCCTGATATGCTCATAACCGACAGTGATATTCTCGTAGTCGAATTCCCCAAAACTCACTTCATAAATGCCAAAGTCCGGGTGTCGTAGAACAGTTCCATACCACCATCCGTCACGATTCCATACGTCTATGTGTTGCCCTATCTCGTAATAGCTTAGAGTTCTATGAGGAGGTATGGGGCGCAACAACCCCCATGGGACTTGTTCTACAAGGGGACCCGAGCGGTCGTTAGCATCAATGTTTCGTATTCGACATGGTAGAATCCAATCAATGGTAAGACTAAGGATATCGTGGCGATGTGATATGAAGCGAGCAATCCATGTTCTGTTCCAATGACTTCAACTCATTCCCCAAAATGAAATTGTCTTGCCATTTATGAAATCTAAAAATATTACACAATAGTAAGACATGTTAAAAACATACAATAGTATATAAGACAATGTTATATATATTGACAAAACTTACTTATCTTACCGGATTTGTGAAGCTTTGTCACCTCCTTTTGCCTCTTTGCTTAGCAAATGCTATCCCAAGTGGATGCAATTGTGTGTGGGTTGTACTTTTAAATGGCAATGTCCACAACCCTACACACTATATACTCTCGGCCAAGACATTTGGTAACTTCTCCTATGCATGGGGTGAAGACAAAACATTTGCTAAAGGACAATCGAGTGGCTAGTCTAGCTTCCATAGTGCAGCAAAAGTGGAAGTGTAGACAAGACATTTGATGCCCAAAAGTTCACGTGAAGCACTAAAGGAGTGGTTGCACTTGGAAGTGAATAGGCATGCCAATGTCTTGTGAAGCACAAAAGAAGAAGATGCTTGGAAGGGGATGATGTTGGAAGGGGATGATGTTGGTGTTGGTGACTTGATAGGTGATTCATACCTATCAAGTCATGTGTTTGTATTTTAGCATGTAAAACATATATTCCATTTTTTATTTAGCTTATATTAGAATAATATAGTCAATTTACCTTATTTGTTAATAAGTTTTTGGTTCTTATGTTTGAAACACATAGCACCGAACGAGCATTTACCTTATTTAAACCTTAAACCCTAATACTTAACATGTGAATGATGCAATATTTTAAAAATGTGAATGATGCAACTTTGTTGGCTCATAAATTGGTGATTGTCTACAATGGAATAAGGTGCACATGAACTGAGACCAACTCAGTTTAGGCTCCCGGAATCGCCTTCTCGATGTTAAGGAACCAAGTCTAATGAATATGATACGATCATTTACCAACTTTGTTACTTATACAATACGAAGGATATATTAAAATAATATAGTCTAATATATATTTTGTTATTAAGATTTAGGTTAATTAAGTTTGAAACACATTTTGAGCACTTTTGATTAGTAATGAGTTTGTCCATCCGAATACACCTTCTCGATGTTAACAAACCAAGTTTCATGAATACGAGCATTTACCAACTTTGTTAGTTATACAAAACATATACGTTACACAATACGGCTAGTTCCATAACAAAGGATCTTTCATCCCTCAAAAGTTACACAACATGAGCTAAACAACATAAAGATAAACGAGTGATCAACATAAGCTAAACAACATAATTTAAGATAGAGAACATAATTTGGATAGAGAACATAAAAGGGCCGAGCAAACAACTCCTTATGCGTAGAAGAGCCGAGCCCAAAACTCCTTCATGGTGGGATTCATCATGTCTTTTTGTGTAGAAGAGCCGAGCACACAACTCCTTCATGGTGGGAGTTATCGACTTAACACGAAACGTGCGGAAACATTCGTCCACCTAAAAGAAATGCATTCACAGCTAAGAAATATTACCAAATGCATTTGTTAAGATCACAACAATAATCTCCGATCTAGATTAAAATTACTCACCCTCAACTTATTGTCCCACCAATCGTCATCTCGTAGTATAGCACCGGTTACGTTGTCGCACTCAACATCACCAGACCGTTCAAGTCTCTTTCGTAAATTCCATTTTTTCGTCAAAAGTTTGAACTTGTTCCTCAACACTCTAAAATTAGCATCTCGGCCCGTAGCATGCTTAAACTCATCATGTATGATATTCCATGTGAAACTCCCGTAGGCCCCATATCGTTCATTGTGTCGTATGCACACCTGGAGCAAAGCTTGACTGTCTTCATCATTCCATGGGAAAATAGTCATCCTCTTTGCTCATATGCGCAAACAACACTATTTCACATATACAAGAACTAGAGGTAGAAATCTTATGGATAAACACGTGATATTTTACTAGAAACTAGAGGTAGAAATCTTACATGACATTCTTCTACTAGTATGCTTGTATGTTGTAAAGTAGAGATGTCTTGTTGCCTTACTTGTGGGTTTGATGGAATACAAATGGATGAAAGGCCTTATATAGAGATGTGAGGCCAAGAGCTTTTGACATTTTGTACATAGGCTTTTTATTTTTTTGGTGAATATCTCTTTTCATATAAACTATAAAGTATATGTAAAGATGCTTACTATTATACCAATATTATAAAACAATCTTATATCACAACAAACCACACATATAAACACAAATTACAAGAACCATCAAAGTCATTGCAACCAACATACTTATAATGTCTCGACCATTAGTATAAAAGCCTCAAACATACATAAACATTACAATACATAGACCCGAACATACATCAACACTATAAAAGCTTTAAGGGAAATTCCTTGAGGTGTATAGTGTAGCAAAATGATCACCCAAATTGTTAACAAAGGTGATTCCATGAACGTTTCCCCTAGATCTAGATCAGCTACATAATGGCATAACGGATGATAACATACATAACAACCACTACGAGGAAAATAGTAACCACCAAAGCGTAATATAACCTAATCCTTGAAGCATCAGAGAGCTCCATGTTTGCAGCGAGGAGGGTGTCACGGTGTAACGCTAGCTGAACGTTTGATCAATCACATCACATGGATATAAAAAATTTACCCGCCACCACTGAAGCTCCTCTGGTATGCTGGCATTAGAGCTATTGGGATTGTAATCGGTGAATGTTTCTAGTACCTCTCTTGGGAGCCCAACATTAAACTCATCTTCATTTGCCAAATTATTCACTCCATTGTTAGCCATTGCTGCATAGAGAATAAGCTGGATGGGTAAGATATCAAGTGCCTGGGAGAACCTACTTGACAAACTAACCATTCATGACCCTAAAATGACAACAAAACTTGTTATAATTATCAGCGGGATAAAACACAAACACTCATAACCATCAAAGGAATATCTCCCAGTGGATAATTCAGAATTAGCACATTTTTAGTCATGTTTGGTTTTGGTAAAGATGAAGTGGCTAACAGTTATAGCATCACCGAAAATTCTTTGTTCAATCTTTATTGCTCCTCAAATCAACACATACAAAACACGAGCATTTCAACAATTTACAACCAACCAGGTAAAAAATGGCAAGCGTCTCAAGACCACCATTTGACAGATTCTCACTTCAAAACAAGACAAACATATACAAGCATTTCATCAAACACCTAAAGTGCACATGGGTTTCATGTATAAACGATTGGGTTAGTTAGGAAACATCCTAAACTCAACAAAACCCCCTAATTTTCAGAATACCCACAAAGGAAAGGAATTCAATCATCCTGGAACAACTTGGATCGACTTGATTTCGGAGATGGAAGAGCAAGTTTTCAAGCAAAATTACCTCGGATCGAATCGACTCGACTTCGGAGATGAAAGAGCAACTTGGATCGACTCGACCCACAAACTGAGATGGAAGAGCGAGTTTTCAATCAATAATCCTGGAACAACATATGAAAAATCGGAGGATATAGAAATTAGGGCTTGAAATGGGTCGAAATTGGGGTTAAAAGCAAGTTTTCAAGCAAAATACCTTGGATCGACTTGACTTCGGAGATGGAAGAGCATCTCGTCCCAAATAGAAAGGGAAGGGAGCTCCAGAGGCTGGATTGAAGGAGTGAATTGACAGGGGTAAAACCAAGATTTGCTTCAACTTCCACTCTGATCCTTGCTCACTGTGGGGGGGGAGGGGGGGAGGGTAAGGAAATGGCGATAAGGGAGATGAAATCCCCATTTCCTTCATCTTCCTTCCACTACCTCCAAACCACCCACCGAACGACCCTTTGCTGCGGTGAGGGAGATGAGGTGAGTGCTTCCACTCACAAACTGAGCTTGAAACCACCCACCGAACGGGCCCATAGTAAGCTCATATGAGAAGTGGTGGTTAGAGAGCATTAAATCTACGACGACACTATGATAATTCAGAATGAAGTGAAGTGATGGATAGAAGAAATAATGTGACCTTGTTCAGGACATGTGAGATTATTTGGAATTTGGGATCATTGTGAGAATATATCGAGAATTGCTTGAGATCTAGTTTCGAGGATGAAACTCTTCTTAAGGGAGGTAGTATGTAATACCTAGAAATTTTGAGATGTAAAAGTTGACCCTTTATAATCCCATTTGGTTAAACTTGTATAATGTGTGGTAGTTTTGAGTTTTCCAAGTTTATAGATTTATCTTTGTATGTTTAAAAGGACCTCTTGTATAACCTTATAATAGTTTTATAACAACCCAAATTACTTTATTACCCCTACCTTTATCTTCTTATTCTAGATTGGACAAAATAACTCTCACCCCACATTCTCTCTCTTCCCCTTTTTCAATTCATCTCCCCCGTGAAAACAAAAACCCAATTTTCTTCCTTGCTCTTCCTCCTCCATGGCTTCTCATGGTAGAGCTCAAAGGTCGATGCCGGTGTGGTATAGTGGGCAAGAAGAAGACAAGGAGGCCGGAACTGGTGGTGGTGTGGCGGCGGAAGACGCACAACATATGCTCCTCTGTTTCCCTCTTCTTTTCACCTCCCTTTGGCTGATTTGAACTAGTGCTTGGGCGTTGGCAAGTGGAGGCAGTTGAGAATGGTTGTGCTAGGCCAGATATGAGGTGGTGACTCACCCTTGTGTCCAATACTCCCCTTCTTCTAACCCATTTGTGATCTAAGGTTAGGAAACTTGTATACAATTCCCACTTTGAACTCGTTTTTAACGGATTATGTAGATAAGTTATGATTTGTGTATGGTTATATTGATTGGAATTTGGAAGGCTGATGGAAGTGTAGTGAGCAAGATCCATGGAAGAAGATAGATTTTTGGGCATTTTCTGCATTTCTATAAAATCTGGGCATATTGTGTAATTTCTGGAAAGTTAGGGTCACTGTTATAAGGTGAGGAATTATTCTACGAGTATGAGGAATTTTACGGATTTCGATATGGACGTATATGTAGGGATGCACAACCGGGTCGACCCAGACCGACCCGGACCGGAGTTCTCCGGTCCGGGTCGGACCGGTGGATCGGATTTTTATAAAAAAGTGACCCGTGGACCGGACCGGACCCGATCTATGCGGTCCGGTCTTTTTCTGGTCCGGTCCACAGCCTGGACCGGAAAGCCCGGATTGTCATTTTTGGAGGGAGATTGGAGGCCGGTCGGACCGTCGGACTGAGAAGGTAGATTGGAGGCCGCCGACGAGGCTGCGAGAATGGAGGGAGATTGGAGGCCGGTCGGACCGTCGGACTGAGAAGGTAGAACGGAGGGAGATTGGAGGCCGACGACGAGGCTGCGCCGCTCCGGGAATGTAAGGAGAACCGGAGAGGAAGCCGGAGAGGAAGCGACGACGAGGTTGCGCCGACTCGCCGGAGAGGAAGCGACGACGAGGTTGCGCCGACTCGCCGGAGAGTGGAGGGAGATCGCGCTGTTTGAGAATTAAGAGAGGTCGAGAGTTCGAGTTCGAGTTCTGTTTCACTGTTTGAGAATTCAGAATTGAGAGAGGTCGAGAGGATTTAGGATTAGGGCCGGCTGTTGAGACTTTGAGAATTGAAGTATTGAACTGGGTATATATATATATTTTTTTAAATATCCGGTCCAATACGGTCCAGACCGGAATTTTCCGGTCCGGTCCAGACCCGACCCGAAACCCGGTTTTATGAAAAATCATGACCCGTGGACCGGACCGATAATAAACCGGTCCTGGACCGACCCGGAAAATTCCGGTCCAGGTTTCCGGTCCGGTCCAATTTTGTGCATCCCTACGTATATGTGACAACTTATGTGCATTTGTGCATTTTTCGTGAAGGTTGGTAAAGCTGGGCTGTATTGGTAATTACTGCAAAGTTTGGGCTGAATGATTGAATACGGAAAGGGTGTGCTTGGCATCGAACTTCATTGAGACAAATTATTTATGAGCGTTTATGTGTTATAGTCTAAGTTTAGGGGTCTTGATGTCATATGAATATTGAATTGTTTGATCGTGTTTCAAGCATGGGTTTATCTATATTGAATCACTCATATTTATTATATAGTCATGATGTGTTGATAAATGAATGATGAATGTTTGTGATTATAATAGCTTGTTATAAAGGAATGACGATATGTGTTGGGGTCGGAAAATCGACTACTCGTCCAATGGGCATCAACTGTCTGACGCAACCGTCGGACGCATGAGACCCGTCGGACGTGAGCCATGCGGTCGTCGCCTGATTCCTGGACGCAACGGACCAGCGAGATTTTCTCCTTTAAGTATAACAACTCCAAGATCTCCAACGGCTATATGCATTATTTCAGCCATCAAGGAAGGAATCAACCATCTTTAAGAGAGGATCAAGGCTTATTAAGAGGAGATCAAGCATAATTAATGAGGAATCAAGGAGAGATCAAGAGCATTTAAGGAGAGATCAAAAGCATTTAAGGAGAGATCAAGAGCATTTAAGGAGAGATCAAGCAAGTATAAATAAGGCTCTAGGAGAAGCCTTAAAGGACATTCTACAACACTCCATTTTCAGCAACAACCATTTGTACTCTCATCACCGAACTCTCATTTTTATATATTCTATCTTGTCCAACGTTGTTTAGTCCGACCGACGCTTGTAATCTGGTCCGACCATCTCGTCTTCTTCGACTATTCATGTTGTAACCTTCTTCTTCCTCTCTTGTATCACGAAATTACCATTTATAATCACTTGTTCTCATCAAACGGAGTAGATTTATCACCATAACTATCGTTACCCCTCAAATCAACGGATAAAAGATCGATTGGTCATTTTTCGTCCAAAACAATTTGGCGCCCACCGTGGGGCCGATAGTTAGATAATCCTGATTCATCTACTTTCTAATCCAAACACATCCAATTCGTGGCCATGCAAGGAGGACAGGGGCAAGTCACCATGGATGACCTCTCAAAAGGGATCGACTCATTGAGGAGAACACTAGATCTCCAAAAGGCCTAGATCATCGAGATGGCTGCCCAAAAAGCTCAAACTGATGCCAAGATAGCACAGTTGACTCTTCAAAATGAGTCCCTACGAGAAAAAATCAGGTCTAACGTCTCAAACTCAAGACAAGGTCGACTTCTTAATATAGGCGACCAAGCAAGGCGACCAGATCTGACGAGGCGACCTGACCTGACGATGCAATCGGATCTGACAAGACGACAGGATCCAACGACGCAATCAGACCAGACGACACGACCGTGTCTGACGGACCAGTCCAACCTATATGATCTCATCAAGCAACAAATTGAGGAGCACTTTAAGGTTGTGGACGAAAGGATCTCTAGAATCCCCGGCGTCCCTCGACCCATTGAAAAAGAAGCCGACAACTGCTTTGAAGATTCACCCTTCGTGGAAGCGATCAATGCAGTCGAAATGCCGAAAACGTTTGTCATCTCAAACATGACTTACTACGATGGTTCAGGCGATCCAGAAGACCACGTGTCCATTTACAAACAAAATTTAATGGCATGTCCAATCCCTCATGAGACGCGCGAGGCTATCATGTGCAAGGGATTTGGGTCGACTTTGGTCGGACTCGCCCTTACATGGTTCGTCAATCTACCGAACGGGTCTATCTCGTCATTCGCTGACTTGGTCAACACCTTCAAGATCCAGTTCATTAGCGGCCGATGTCCCAAAAAACAGTCCAGTGACTTGTACCGGATCATACAGGGGCACGACGAAACGACAAGGGACTACTTGAAGCGGTTTAACCGGGAGAAAATTGGGATCCTCAATTGCGACGTCCCGACCTCCATAGAAGCGTTTCGCCAAGGACTCGATAAAGAAGGCGATCTCTACGAAGATCTCACAAGGTACCCATGTAAGACCTTTGAAGACGCCCAAGCTAAGGCAACGGCTCAAATTCGACTTGAAGAAGACGTACCCGAAAGGACGACGCATCATCGAAGGGACAATAGGTTTCATCCATATCGTTTCTAAGTAATTTATTACGTATTATCATTATCATTTACTATTTGCACTCATCGCATCTTTGGATTATCGCTTTTCGAATTACAAAATAATTTGACTTTTACATGTCGACCTACGATTAAATTCGTGTCATTTCAATTTTAAATATATTCTCGCTATATACTATTACATGAACCTGATTGCTAACATGAGGATTATCGATAAACTCGAGCACCAAATCCTACTATGTCTTTTTGATCTTACAAGGTACATGACGAATCTATTTAGTGCGACGAGACAACATCAAAATCAACTACGAACAAATCGACTTGACATGTCGCGTTACATTTACATACATACGGGTGACGACCCTTAACATACACATTGGATCCAGTCATCCGCAAAAAGCGCTTATACTACATTTACACGATCGATCGGAACACGGGTGAGATGAATAACACAGGCATGTCGACACACCGCTTGCCTTACACATTACATAAGGTTGAGACACCTTATTACATTTACGCAATAGAAACATATTGCTTACCTCCCCGGCATAGAGTCATGACTAACACACATTACGGGTGACAAACCCTACATACGGTACCTACAAATACACAAACCTACGCAGTACACATTTACAAAGTTAACGCCTCACACGGCTACAACTTACACACGACCCACCAACAAAAGCTTTTACGCAAACGGTGGTACAATACAATATACATTTACGGAGTTAACGCCCGATGGCTAAAAACTTCAATTCAACACTTTCAAAGACAAAAGCTTTTACACAAGCAACGTCACATCACATCAATTCATCAACTATCTACATAGCAGGACGAGTTCGGACAAATCGAAATTACTGAAGGACGATTCCCTTGAAGACTTGAAATTCATCTCATCCACCGCCTTGCATCGATGACTAAGATGAATTTGGGGCAATTGTTGGGGTCGGAAAATCGACTACTCGTCCAATGGGCATCAACTGTCTGACGCAACCGTCGAACGCATCAAACCCGTCGGACGTGAGCCATGCGACCGTCGCCTGATTCCTGGACGCAACGGACCAGCGAGATTTTCTCCTTTAAGTATAACAACTCCAAGATCTCCAACGGCTATATGCATTATTTCAGCCATCAAGGAAGGAATCAACCATCTTTAAGAGAGGATCAAGGCTTGTTAAGAGGAGATCAAGCGCAATTAATGAGGAATCAAGGAGAGATCAAGAGCATTTAAGGAGAGATCGAGAGCATTTAAGGAGAGATCAAGAGCATTTAAGGAGAGATCAAGCAAGTATAAATAAGGCTCTAGGAGAAGCCTTAAAGGACATTCTACAACACTCCATTTTTAGCAACAACCATTTGTACTCTCATCACCGAACTCTCATTTTTATATATTCTATCTTGTCCAACGTTGTTTAGTCCGACCGACGCTTGTAATCTGGTCCGACCATCTCGTCTTCTTCGACTATTCATGTTGTAACCTTCTTCTTCCTCTCTTGTAACACGAAATTACCATTTGTAATCACTTGTTCTCATCAAACGGAGTAGATTTATCACCCTAACTATCGTTATCCCTCAAATCAACGGATAAAAGATCGATTGGTCATTTTTCGTCCAAAACAATATGTATGAATCTTGTTGGATGTTTTGGACTTACATGTTGTAGTTTAAGTTTAGAGTCATGGACTATGCATGGGTATTATATCTTGGTTTATGCATGAGCATTAAATATAAAATTATATATGAATATCTAACCTTGGATTGTGCATATTTATCAAATTTTAGATTATGCTTGAGTATTGAGTTTCAAATTATGGATGAATGTTGAGATAGTTGGTCGTGTTTTAAACATGGGCATATATACGCGTATTGAGTACTACATTGTCTTGATATGGTGTGATGTGTCGATAAATAGATGTTGGTTGTGTTAACATGAGATGTGGATGAGGATATGATGATCATATGGAAGAATGTTGTTGTACGGTTGATTTGAAGTAAAATGATATATTGACTAAAATGTGGTATGATATACATGTGGGTAAGGATGGTTTCGATCTCAAATGGTTTTAAACTATTTTCTACTAACATGCTCCTCGACAGAAGGCTCCATCCGGGTGAAGCGGTTCGAGAGAGTACTCTACCATTTTAGGGGAGGTCGGGTCACCTAGCTAGTGACGCCGTTTTTGACCAGTTGGTAGAGGTGATAATACCCGTTATACGGGCTTAGAAGATACCTTTGTGTCCAAGACAGGCTTGGACATGTTTTTGAAACGTTTTTGTACTTGGATTTGTAAATGAGTTTTCTTTAAAAGAAAAATATACTCGAGTATATAGATTTTGAATGATTTCTTAAAAGTTTGGAACTTGTGGATTGGTTAGAAATTAAGTGAAGTTCATGATCTAGTGTTGGATTCTTTATAAGTATCATGTGTATGCTTGGAAGATTTGGTATTGTGACCTCTAGAGTTGATAATACACTCTTGTTATGACTATTCTAGTTGTAACTTTTCTTGCATATCTGTATGTATGTGAAGTAACACTCTCTTGTATGTCATGATTGTTTGTAGATTTCTTGTCATGTTTCATTGTCATTAATCTCGCATATCTGTAGAGAATACTTTATCAATGTATCATGTCTAGTTGTAGTGTTTCTTGCATAATTGTATGTGTGTGTATAATACATTCTTGTTGTAACATGTTTATCTGTCCCTTTGCATGTGTATCTGTGATCCCTTGCTTGCATTATTGCATGTATTAAATTGCTTATATTATTTGCTAGTCTGGTTGGAGACTAACCTCCATTATCGTGGGGGTTGGCTATGTCTTATACATGGTCATGTACTCTTCCACTCACGATCAGCGTGGACGTCAAGCAAGGTGGACACGATACTAGGGCTATCTATGTGGGTGATCTTGGGTCAACTCTATTTCAAACGTTTTAGAATTTTCTAATTATATAATTTCCGTTGCAATAAATGTCGTCTTTGTTGAACTGTTTTATACTCGAGATTTAAATTATCAGTTTTTTTGTCCTAACCACTGTAGAGTTGTAATCTTATAAAGTTGTATTCATATGACCAAAACTTGGTTTATGATGGATTTAAAAATGGTGTTTTATGCATGACCATCACATCTATATTTTATATATCTGATTTACCTTCTATTGGTTACTGCTTTGATATTTTATCCCCTAACGCCTTGTGGACCCTTCGGGATTCACGGCATTGTAACACCTCGATTTGGGGCTGTTACATAATCCATTCTCGCTTGACTGCATCCTTTGCCTTTGTGATACATTTAATTCTATTGTGGAGCTATTTTTAGGTTTGATTTAAGACTGTTGTTCCGATTTAGAGATCGAGATTGTGATCGTGTGATCTCTGGTGGCTTCTACCGACGAATTGCCTTCAGATTGTGTCTTGCATCTACTTATCGGTTGCGTCATCGTCGTGTTGGTATTTTCCAACCCATATATGAGCCCTTCTCAACGACTAAGCCTTTTCATCTATTCATTTTAGCGTTGATTGTTTTCTTTGAGCTTTTCTTGTAATTTTGTTGTTGTTGTTTCTTGTCGTTTTTATTGTTTTTGTCTGTGTTTTTTACTGCTGTTTTTTCAGCCTCTCGAGGATTCATAATTGATTTTTAATGGAACTCGAATTCCTATAAAAAAAAAACGGTTCGTCTAATGTGTGTCCATGTACACATGTTAAGAATCTAAATTTGAAAAAAAAAATCAAAATATTTCATAAAATAAAAAGAATGAACCCCTAAAAAAAATCAAACTAATGACTATAAAAAAATATTACTAAATACGAAGTTTTTATTTTGTACCCATTAGAAAAATTCGTAAAAACATTGTTATAGTGCGTAGTAAGTCAAATCGGAAACCAACGGCAGAAGAAGAGTAGTTTGGAAGTGAGCTGGAGAGAGAAAAAAAACTCCCACGGTTTCCCTCTTTTTGTGGTGGGCTCCACTGTTTTCATCTTTTTCTTTTTCCTTTATTTTTTTTTTCTTACAGAAAAACGACTATGAGAAGACCTAGCAATGCAATTTGCTGCAGCTTCTCCCATTCCCTCTCCCTTTCTCTGTCTGTCTCCCATTTTCATCTCTGCACTCCACAATACACTACGCGGCAAGTCTCTCCCCTCATCGTATCTAATCCAATCCCCAAAAATCGTCTCATTCGCTTACTGTTTCGTTTCAAGATTCTGCTTTCTGGTTCCCTTCTTGATCTGAGCGCCCAATCGATCTGCACTACATATGCTCGTTTCTCGTTGAACATTGCAATCGCTATTGAGAAATCCTCCCGGTTGAGTTTTTGATATCCTCGATATGCTGGATTGAGTTTTCGAGAAGCGAGGTTCATCGGCAGATGTTATGCAGAATTTGCTAATCAAGGTTCTTGTTCGTCTCTTTCTCATTTGTGCTTGTTTGTGTTATCTGGTTTGCGTTTAGTGTTGTTTTCTTTTCTGCAAGTCTCTTCTGATTTTGTTTGTGGACTCGCATGCTTGTTTGGATTTATTGTCTTATTTTGAACTGAATTAGCTAATCGGAATGTAATCTGTATTTCGTTGTCGATGACTTGATTTCAAATTTCAATTCTCCATGTGACGATGGGGATGAGGATTATCTGGCTTTTTGTTGCTGCGATCTTGATATTGCTTTCTTTTGACTATTTTCTCGCTTTCCTCTCAATTTCTTTTGAACTGATAAGGTGATTTAACTGATGATCATCATTAGGTTTTGAATATTTGCATTTTACTTGGTAAGAACAAAGATGCTTTGGGATTGTTTTCTTCTCCTTGATCGATTCCCTTTTAGAACGTGAAATCTTGGAACGAATGTATTGGTGCTGAGATGAAATTGTAAGGTCGTCTATATATTTAATCTCTTAAAATTGGACTTTGGCGAAGAAACGAGAATGGATTTCTATTTTCTAATGGATCTACTGTGTATTATGGTGCTAATGTAAGCTAGTTTAAATATCCTGAAACCCCTGTCACATTGCTATATGATTTGATAAAGCTGCAGTCTGAAAGTACCTAATTAAACACTTCCTTTATAAATGGATGTGTGTTTGTGGACCACTTGCGTCTTTCCTATTTTTATCCAAGGCTGGTTGTTTTACTGGTCTCATGAATTCATTTCAATATTTTCACTCAGGTATATACAGCTGAAGCTTAAGATTTGCATTTGCGGCGGTTGGAGAGTACTACATATGGGTAGAGGCAGGGGCAAGGGGAAGAAGTTGAGTGTTGTTACTCATGAGGATACAGGGAGTGGCGAGGAAGAAAAGGTTCCTGTTCAGAAGAGAAGGGGAAGGCCACAGAAGCCATTGAAGGATGGCATTGATGAACAGGAGTTTCAAAAGATTGAAGAGGAAGACAGTGACAACAAAGGGGCCAGTCTCTGGGGCAAGGAGATGAATCACAAGGCTGCAGCGAAGATTGCAAAGAAAAGGAAGAGAAATTCTCAAGCGAAAGATAAGCAAAGCCCAGTAGAAGAAGAAAATAATGGTGCTGCTGATACTAAGCCATGTTGCTCTGCTGGTGGTTCGGGCACGCCCAGTGGATTTCGACATACTGGGAGTAGAAGGAAGAGCACGCCTCATCGTGCAGCTGAAGCAGGTGTGAAAATAGACATATTCTTCAGTATTGAGAGTTGAGACTCCAACTGGCTGGAATCAGCTGTAAGGTCTGTCACTACATTTTTTGCCCATAGTTTCATCCCATTTTTTGTAGCTAATGGCATTCTTGTTTGATTTTGGCTGCTGCCGGGTTAACTGAAATCAAGGATAGGGGATGTAATCTTGTACAAGGCAATCTTATATGGCTATATCGGTACATTCTTTTCACAATCTTTGCTATCATTGTCTTGTTGAACGACGTTTCAGGTTTGTAATTCATTATTTCGAGCTTTGAGATCTCATCTGATGCTTAATTAGAGTAAGTGTTGGATCGACTCTTTTCACTTGTTGGATCAATGCTGATGCATATTCGGAAGTCGTATCCTCCAAAGAATCTTGCAATCTTTTAAGAGGTGCCCAGATCCCACGTAACAGCTTTTCTTCAGTAAGTAACACTTGAGGATTATATACTACTCTCTTTATTCACAAATAATTGTAATTTTAACTTTCAACATGATTATTAAGAATTTTATTATTACTACATTTTTTATTAATTACACATCTCATTTTTATCAATCTATTCTATAAATATATATTAATTATGGGCCCACATATTCTACGTGTCATTTTGTGATTAATCCTCGATTTTAGTTTAGTTTATCTTTTGCAAATTTAGATAAATTTTAAATTGACAACTAACATATCTTCAACTAGATATGATTTTAAAAAGTTTATTAAATCTTTAAAATTTACTTATAAATTACCTATAAAATTTTGTTAAACCTACAAATTTCAACAGATTAATTAAATATCAAATTCTTATTTTACATGTAATATGATTTACTCTAATTCCATGTATAGTAACGATTATGTTACAAACATTTGAATTCGTGCATGTATATTTTGTTACTTTGTTTGTTTTAGCGATATCCTAATTTGGTTACCCAAGTGTGCCCTATATAGTCAAATATTTAATCATTATATTTTATATGTTGAATATGCTTTTAGATTTGATTTACAATTCATTTCGTTAGAATCTGTATATCTCTTTAAAGGTCATTAAAATCCTTGAATTCGTAAAGATAAGATCTGATTAATATGAATATTTTTTTATTAAAACATTTCAATCTTCAAAAAATATATAATCTATATATATATATAGGGGCACGCTCTGGTAAAACGGGAATTGTGGTAAAACGAAAGTATTAATTTGGGACGTTGGATGGACGGTGATGAACGGATGGATTAAGAGAGTGTATATTAGTTGTGGTGGGAGTGTTTCCATAATAATAGGAATTAAAAAGTAGTTACCATATAATGTGGAGAATATTAATTAAAAAGAAATCCTGATATGGTAAATCTACAGATTGGAGAGAGAATGAGATTCTTCAAATATTTAAAATTTAAATGGAAATAACATTTTAAATTCGTTCAGATTTAAATCCGTTCTCCTCGTTTAATGATTTTCCAGCGTTCGTGAATATCGTTAATGTGTTCACGAATATCGATCATTTGTTAATGAATATCGCTTATGTTTGTTTGAATATCGATTTCTATTTAATAAGTGAATATTTAATATCTTAAAAATGTGAATATCATCACTTAAATCATGAATTTCATCACTTGATAATATGAATATCACACTAAGTTACATGAATATCTCAATTAATCACATGAATATCAAACTCACTTACATGAATATCACCACTCAATTTGTGAATATCACTACCCATTTTGTGAATATCGTCCACCACCCAATTACATTAATATAGTCACCCAAGTACATGAATATCATCACCTAACTACACGAATATCACCACCCAATATCTTCGAAGCTTTGATTCACGGCGGTAAGGTTTAAGTATGACATTGTCGCGTCGATTTTGGGTCGCACAGTCGCACGATCAACCTGAATATCAACATTATTATAATGAATATCAACAACATTATTATAATGAATATCAATAACATTATTATAATGAATATCAACAACATTATATTGAATATCACATCATAAATTTTGAATATCAACTATTCAACGCATGAAATCTCATAAATATGAACAACATTATAGTGAATATCACATCAAACAATTTGAATATCAATTGCAAACAGTATAAACAACACCATCAACAAGCAATTTGAATACTATAATAGCGATATTCATTCCATATGTGATGATATTCACGTATTTTGTACACATAGTCATACAAGTAAGTAGTCAATATTCATAAAAACAGTGTCGATATTCAGAGTTTAATTCGCACATGATGATTATTCAAAGTTTAGGTGAATATCACATCATAAATATCAAATATTCAACGCATGAGACCTACATCCAATATGAATATCAAAAACATTTGTATGAATATCACATTAAACAATTTGAATATCAATTGCAAACAATACAAACAACATCTCAAAACACCAAAACTGATTCACATGAATATCAACGACATTATAGTGAATATCACATCATAAATTTAAAATATCGACTACTCAACGCATGAAACCTACCTTCAACATGAATATTAAGAACATTATAGTGAATATTAACAGCATTAGAGCAAGCAGTTGCAGGGACCAAATTAGAGATGATGAAGAAGTCTATTTCCTGATCTCTTCCTCGATCTAGCTTGTGATTTGTGAAGCGTTAGAGCAAGCAGCTACAGGGACCAAATTAGAGATGATAAAGAAGGCCATTTTCAAATACCCCCAATCAAAATTAACAGGTTAAATCAAAATTAACGGACATATCGATACCTCCTCCGGCAGCCTCTTCATTGCCAGAACGCACTTCGACTCCCTCAGATCCACCGCCTTGCCGCACTCCGCCGCCGATCCCGCTTATCGGAGGAGCTCGTCGGCCTGCCGAACCTTGGTGTTGTATGTAACGTGGAGGGAGCAAAGACCGGGGAATTTGGAGCCGATTTGCTTGATCCAAGAGGCGTCCTCCTCGAGGAAGAGAGTCCGGCCGCCGGAATTGAGGGAGGACCAGAGAAGGCTGTCGTGTCCGAGGAAACTGCAGGCTGCCAAACAACTCCCTTGTCCTTCCTCATCAACACGTAGTTGTGGGAGATCGCCAGCGAGAATCTCACGGCGGCGGCGGTATAGCCTGTCACGGCGGCGGCGGTATAGCCTGTCACGGAGGCGAGCGTCGGCATCAGGAGCGATAGTAGGTCAGCGACGAGCGGCTTCAAGTACTCGACCTGGAAATTGAGCCGATCTTTGAATCCGGCGTCGAATCCGGCCGATTCGGTCCAGGCGAGGTCGAATCGGAAGCGAGGTCGAATCGTGGGAGTTGAAGACGACCTTGGAGGTTGGGTTGAAGACGGTCGGAAAGAATGAGAGAGAGGAAGCGATGAAATTGTGGGTTGAAGACGATCCGAAAGAATCGGAAGCAAGGTCGAATCGTGGGAGTTGAAGACGACCTTGGAGGTTGGGTTGAAGATGATCGGAAAGAATGAGAGAGAGGAAGCAATGAAATTGTAAAAAAAGGTAACTGATAGATTTTGGTAAAATCCCTAGAATCACGTTAATAAAAAAGATTTTGGTATGTGCATCTCCATTTTAGAAACATGCATCCTTTGGGATTCAATTAGGACCATTGATTGTTATTTAATCTAAAGGCTCTAATTTGTACCTTCGTTTTACTCTAAAAGGCTGTTTTACTAGAACTAAAATCTATATATATATATATATATATATATATATATATATATATATATATATATATATATATATATATTAAAGCAAAAGAATTTAGAGCCATCATATTGATTCCGACCCTACAAATCCTAATTGTCAATTTGTGATTAATCCACTTTTTTCATTAACATTATATTTTAATTTAAATTACAATATCTAATCACAACTAACTTCAAATATTTAAAAACTATATACAACTTTTTTATAAAATTTGATTTCTACAAATTACACATGCAATATGCTTATAATATATGTCAAAATAATATATGATAGATTTCTTACTAAGCCTATATATAAAATACATCTTATATTCATGTATGTAATTAGTAATATTATTTTCATGTGTTTGCATATATAATTTGACCTATATAAATTTATGAGCCAAAATCATTCAATATATACAATTTCCAACTCATAGTACATGTGCTTTTATAATCAAACCTACTATATTATATTACTACACATTTTTATGGCCCATTTAGAGTAAAATGACCCGAATAAATTTTATGTCCCATCTATATATATCTATATATATAAGCAAAGGAATTTAGAGCCACCATATTGATTCTGTCCCCACAAATCCTAGGTGTTAATTTGTGATTAATCCACTTTTCTTCATTAACATTATATTTCAATTTAAAAGCACAATATCTAATCACAACTAACTTCAAATATATAAAAAACTATATACAAATTTTTTATAAAATTTGATTTCTTCAAATTACACATACAATAAGCTTATAACATATGTCAAAATAATATATGATAGATTTCTTACTAAACTTATATATAAAATACATCTTATATTCATTTATGTAATTAGTAATATTATTTTCATGCGTTTGCATATATAATTTGACCTATATAAATTTATAAGCCAAAATCATTCAATATATACAATTTCCAACTCATAGTACATGTGCTTTTATAATCAAACCCACTATATTATATTACTACACATACAAATTTATGGCCCATTTAGAGAAAAATGACCCGAATAAATTTTATGTCTCATCTATATATATCTATATATATATATAAGCAAAGGAATTTAGAGCCACCATATTGATTCTAGCTCCACAATTCCTAGGTGTCAATTTGTGATTAATCCACTTTTCTTCATTAACATTATATTTCAATTTAAAAGCACAATATCTAATCACAACTAACTTCAAATATATAAAAAACTATATACAACTTTTTTATAAAATTTGATTTCTATAAATTACACATACAATAAACTTATAACATATGTCAAAATAATATATGATAGATTTCTTACTAAACTTATATATAAAATACATCTTATATTCATTTATGTAATTAGTAATATTATTTTCATGCGTTTGCATATATGATTTGACCTATATAAATTTATAGGCCAAAATCATACAATATATACAATTTCTAACTCATAGTACATGGGCTTTTATAATCAAGCTCACTATATTATATTACTACACATACAAATTTATGGCCCATTTAGAGTAAAATGACCCAAATAAAATTTATGGCCTATCTATCTATCTATATATATATTAAAGTTATTGAATTTCGAGGCACCAGAATGCTTTTGGCCCCACAAATGTTACGTGTCATTTTGTTATTAATGCACTTTCTTTTTCTTAACGTTATATTTCAATTTGAATCACAATATCTAAACACACCTAGCTTCAAATATATAAAACTATATACAACTTTGTTGAATGCTTATACATTTTATATAAATTTTGATTTCTACGAATTGCAAAAAATAAGCTTATATATGTCAAACTAATATATGATAGAATTCTTACTAGACTTATATATAAAATACATCTTATATTCATTTATGTAATTATTAATATTATTTTTATGACTTTGCATATATAATCTGACATGTATAAATTTATGGGCCAAAATCATACAATATATACAATTTTCAACTCACAGTACATGTGCTTTTATAATTCAACCCACTTTATTATATTATTACACATACATATTTTATAAATAATTTAGTGAAATTTCAGACTAATGTATCTTAACAAAATTAATTTATATAATTTTGAGATTTTCTTCTAAACCTTTCAATTTTAACAACTCATCTTATCAACAATTATATCAAAATAATATAATACAACTTTTTATAAAATTTGAAGCAAAGAAATTTAGAGCAATATCTAAAGCAATAATATAATACAACAATTATATGGGCAATAAATTTAGTGAAATTATACAACAATATCTCAAGATTATATAAATTTTAACAACTCATATAAACAACAATTATATCATATCACATTTTTTATGAATTTGGTATATTGTACGTTCCTATTTAATAATTTTTATTTGATTATAATTTTCTATAAAAAACACATGGTCACCATTTTCTGATTTTACATTGTTTCTATGGGCTTTATCATTTTGCTAAATGTAATTTTCAGTTTTAAAAAATTAAATTGAGTTTGTTAATCACCAAGAAAATATTCACTAACAAACCGTGAAATATCAATTATAAATTACCAAGAAAATTTTGGTAAATCAAACAAAAAGTTTAACTAAAAAATTCAGGTAAATCTTTTTTGTAACAAACTTTCAATTTCATATGATTATACACATTATCAAAAGTAAATTAAATGTAGTACGTATACAAATTTTAAAAGTATTTGAATTTGATATAACTTTACACCTACATAAATCATCCATTACTGATTAATTTATTATTCAAATAACTTTTTAATTATCGTTTTCTAGAAGTAAGGATATAAATTAAAATCAAAATTTTAAAACTTTAGATGGGTCCATTACGTAATTAGAAAAAACTTAAAAAAATGTGATTTATCTGGCTGATTTGTAATGATTTTTTTTATATATATTTTGCTGAATTATTTCATATATTTAGGGTCATACTATTCGGCGCATAGGCATTTTTGCCTTTTGGCGCATAGGGCTCACGCGTAACGTGGGAATAGGCTTCCCGCGTTACGCGCGGGAAGGCACCTGTTCAAGCCCCACACGTAACGTGTGAGACTGTCCCACACGTTACGCGTGGGACACATCCACACGTTACGTGTGTGTACATTCCACACGTAACGTGTGGCATGGATCTGGCTTTAAAAGCCAGATCTTGCTCTCCTCCTTCATTCATTCGAAGCCGCAATTCTTGTTGCTCTCCTCGTTACGCGTCTCTTTGCTCTCTTCGTGACGAATCGATCGACTCCGCGCGTTACGTTCAAGATCTTTGAAATGTTAGTTATTACTCGTCGTTGTTTGATTTGTTTTGTTAGATTTGAAGTTATTGGTTAGGAATTGTAGATCCATATTGTAGATCTATGTTATTTTGATGTTTAGGGTGGTAGATCTATGCTTTGGGGAAGGTTTTGTGGTTGTTTTTGATTTTTTGGGTAATTTTGAAGTTATTGTTTGCATGAGGATTTATGTTGAATTTTGTGTGAAAATATGGAAGTGGAAGTGATAGTATTGATAGATTTGTAAAAATTGAGGAATTTTGGATGAATTGCATGTATATTTTGATGAAAAAAACTCGCCGGAATTGTGAATGCTCGTCGGAGAAGACAGCCGGAGAGTCGCCAGAGTGCCGCTGGCGACTCCCCGGCAAATTGAAATGTGCACATTCACACGTAACGTGTGAATGTGCACCACACGTTACGTGTGACGTTAGTTCACTCGTAACGTGTGAATTCTCTAAGGCGTTCATCAACGCCTTTTCCCGATCAGTGACCACACATGTGGGTGCTCGTTGCACCTTGGCAAACATCTTAGCAAGTTGCTCTATGGCCCACTTGTAACTGTCTTCGTCCTCCTTCTCCAGAAACGCCCCGGCAATATTGTAGTTTTTCCAAACTGATGTGATGTCGACGATTTCAAGGAAGGGCAAATTATAGCTGAACACATAATCATATGTAAAATATAATGGCGTCCTAACCGTGACATGAACAAATGAAGAGTATATTAGATATGGACGTTACTAACCAGTTAGTTGCATATGTAGAGTCCAGCAGCACAATGTACGGAAATGCCTTCAGCAACCAAAACTGATCCTGGCTTGCAAAGAAGATATCCGTTATTTTGTTGGTGTCCTTGTTGAATCTATGCTCCATGAAGTACCCCTTCTCATTACACTCATAGAAGAACTGTTGTACAACTGTTCTTCCTTCCATGCCCTTCTTTCGTATCTCATGCATGAGGTTGTACACTTGCTTCATCTTGGTTACATTTCCAGGGGACGAATGGATTGTAGTATGAATCTTCAGAGGCTTGCAATGATTGACCGTCATCACCCTTATAATCTCCTTCTCTTCAGCGATTGGTCGCCCAGCTAATACACTACCATACAAATTGTCAGCAATGACATGGTTGTGAGTTCCATGTTGTACAATGATCCTCCACAATCCCTTCGGCCCTTCTTTCAGCCTCAACATGAAGGGACACCCATATTTCTTCGACCTTGTGATGTCTCTCACTTGGTCAGCTCCTTTAGGCACGTTTTGTCCATGCCTATCACACGGTAACCAAGTCCCCCCAAGGGCCCGAGGGGTGGAAGGTTTATTCCTCCACTTTTTGATGCAAAAGTGTTTAGACTTAGCCATCTCTTGCGCCCACGAAAAGGCTTCTTCTCTAGACTCCCAGATTTTTTCAGTTGTGAAAAACCTTGAATAATCGGCAGAGACGTACACATCCTCCTCAGGTGGTACACTGAACTAAGGCTGTGTGTGTAGGGATGGAAAGCACAGCTGTGGAGTAGCGTGAGATGAAGATGCTTCTGGAGTGTTCCAAACCGGAAATGTCTTTTGGGGCGTTTCCCAAACCGAAAATGTCTTCTGTGGAGTGCTCCAATCATTGAGGGAGATATTGTTTAACCCTTCGTATAAATGATAGTTCGTCTGCATACACGAAATCATGTCATCAACTAGTGCACTAATTATAAAATGGCACATTTACTATCAAACTGTGCAATATTACATAATGAAACTTGGTTTCTGGAATTGATTTCACACGTTATGTGTGAAGATTGTCCACACGTAACGTGTTGAACAGTTTCACACGTTACGTGTGGACAATCTTCACACATAACGTGTGAAACTGTTCTTCAATGTAACAGCCATTTCGCAGCCCTAAACCCTAAACAACGATCAATCTTTGTTTCTAATACCCAAAACAATAAAATGAGATTTTAAGATCAAACAACAAATATCATAAATAGCTTCCCTAAACCCTAAACAACAAATATATTATCACCCCAAAAATAGCTTCACTAAACCCTAACCATCAAGCTTAGAACTTTAAACATTTTCAAAACAAGAAAAAAATAGAACTTTAGGATTACTTAATAGAAATTACCTCGTTCCAAAGTGGAATATCTTCCCCATTGTTGCTCCAATACTCGTTGTTGTTCAGATTGTCCATTTTTTGTAGAAAGATTGAGAGTGCAAAATAAGATTTTGTTAGTGTTTGAAATAAGGGTTTAGGCTCGAAATGGGTTCGAATGGGTTGTTAGCCGGGGAAGAAGATGGGGCCATTATTACAGTTAGGTGGGGACAAGACGGTTATTCAATGCGTTTTGCAACAAACTGAACCACGCGTTACGTGGCAAACCTGTCCACACGTAACGTCTGGAGTTGCTTGGCACGTTACGTGTGCTCGTGTTCCACACGTAACGTGTGCTTACTAGGGTTTAGCGTATATAGGGTACGGTTTAGGGTTTAGGGTTACTATTTATCTTTAACTAAACTATGGGTTAGGGTTTAGGGTTTATGGTTTAGGGTTTACTATTTATCTTTAATTAATAAGGTTGAATTTGGGTATGCGAGTTACATTATTTCTGAGATTGAGGAGAGGAACTTACAATTAGGGTTTAGGGTTACATTGCTGAAAAGTTATTAATGCTAGTGGTTGAGGTCTTTAATGATAGTGGTTAGGGTCATTTTATACTACAGTTGTATACAGCTGTATATTAGTTGTCAAACACATTCATTTTCACTATATAAGAGGCATTAGGGTTGCAACAAGTCCAATACAAGCGGGATTGAAGATTCATTTGTGGGTAAGCTTCTTCTTCCAGTTTCTTTCGATTTAGTAACTGTGATTGGCCTTTTCATATTAATGGTTTGTAGGAAATCAAGCACCACAAATAATGACATCTTCATCCGAATCATCATCAAACCCAAATAGGCACCATCAACAAATGAGTGCTCCACAATGCGAGTGTAATTTGAAAGCCATTATCCGTACTTGGGATTTGCAGTGGAACTACAGAATGAGATATTGGGGATGCCCAAGACTGGGGTGTTTATACAGGAAGTATATTGATTCAATGTACGAGGACAGGGCACACGCGGTTATTCGACAACAATGGAGGGAAAACAAGATCTTGTTAAGGAGAATCAAGATCTTGTTAAGCAAAATCAAGATCTTGTTAGGCAAAATCAAGAACTTTTACAAGATCTGGATAAGATGCGTAGGTATAACCGCAATCTATATAATGATGTACATCGTAAACTGCCTTGATGTCGTATCTTTTGTGTAATGTTGTTTACGTACTACCCTTTGTAGGGAACAAGCCATTTTATCAAAGCAGAGACATGATATGCCGCGAAGTTTTACCAGAGACTATCCTAATTTCTTCAAACGCAACTAAGCGATATCTTTTATTTTGTGCTACGCTTTCTAAGTTTATGAAAAAATTGTATTATTTCTTGCATTGTGAGTTAAATGTTGTTGTAGTCATCCAACGTAATGAACAAGTCTATTCTATCTTTTATATTGATTATTTGGGGCATTCTTTTTATTAATTTTAAATAAACAACTACATAATAATATAATGTAATGTTCATACACGTAACATTGTAATATATATAAAATCTCTAAACCTTAACATTAAACCATAAATAAATACTACAAATATACAATAATATGACCTACACAAATACCCTAAACCCTAAATACTACAAATACAATTATATTATATTACAGTCACACATAACGTGTGACTGTTTTCCACACGTAAAGTGTGAAAACATCCCACACGTTACGTGTAGAAGTGAGTCACACGTTACGTGTGGATTACAATCACACGTTACGTGTGAACCCTA
The DNA here is from genome assembly GCA_027886185.1 of Rheum nobile. NCBI lineage: Eukaryota > Viridiplantae > Streptophyta > Magnoliopsida > Caryophyllales > Polygonaceae > Rheum > Rheum nobile. The sequence goes on along the minus strand of WOAB01000789.1, from coordinate 1,254,742 downwards.
TGCGCCAAAAGGCAAAAATGCCTATGCGTCAAAAAGCAATCGTGTATATTTATTTTAACAAAAAGTTAAAATATCAAAATTATTTTTTCCCTTCGTTTGAGAGACACCAATACAATCATGGATCAACTTTGCTTACGTGTTATTTTGCGATTAATCCTATTTTTAGTTAACTTTTTTCCTTAAACTAACTAAATTTATACTATAAAAATCTTCAAAATTTCATCAAATAACTCAATTTTTTTCGTATGAACAGTATCTTTGTTCTAATATAAACATTTACTTTTATTTGGATATTAATTTTCACATTTATATTCTACGATAACATTGTTATGTAAATATTTTAACTTAATATAAGGGTCAAATATATTTTCCATTGTGAATATATGCATGGAATTTTAAATTGAGCTTGCCTTTTATTTTATCTTTTTTGAGTAATTAATTGAAACATATTTTTTTAATAATCATTGAAATAAATATATTCAAATATTGTGTTCCACCTTATTTTCAATAATTATTTTTAATAAATATATTCAAAATATTGATTTCACTTCTTTTTCATATGCATATGAGATATCTAAAATATAATATTTTATATCATAAAGTAGCTTTCTATGATAAATATTGGTTTTGTAACCTTACTTATATTATTATTTTTCATGAATATTAAGAAATCATTATTTTATATTGTGATTTTTACAAGCATTGTTTAGGGTGTAACAATAATTTGGATCCACATTGTTTAGCTATATATATTTTCTTGAAAAACATAAATCTTATTTTAATATTTTTTTTTATTTACATTGGCCTTATTCGTCAATTATACATATATCATTTTAATTTTTATAATTTTAAAATCTTTACCTCACTTTTATTTTCACCCGACTTTTATCCATGTTTAATCAAAAACTTGGTTTGAAGGTATAATATAGTAGTTAAGATTTGAAATTTTGATTATGAATTGTTCAAATATTAAACTAAAAAAAACATAATAAAATAAAGATTTTGTTATAATGCTTAATATTCAACATAAAGAGGATCATGTTCATGATTTTGTCAATTTTATTTTTTCTTTAAAAAAATTTCTATTATAATCCAAACATGAGTTATACATATTATGAATATTTTTGGCTTTCTTATTCAAATGATATAATTACTAATCTAATAGTTTTTGTCAATGAACCACACATTAATTATTTGTTTGAAATCTGTTTAAATTGTTTAATAGACCATCTATTATATATCCCATGTATAAATAATTTTGTAAATCAGGAATAATTTTATCAAATTTTTTAGATTAATAATCATTATAATATTTCTATATTAACTATTCTCTAAATGAGTCTACATAAATTCCTATATATCATAGCATATCATTTCAAATGATCCAGCGAGAACTATATTAGTCTAAAAAAATACTTTGATATAACATTAATTTAATTCAATCATAAATATTTTTTTTGATTTTCTCAAATTACATTTACCCGTACAAGGTAAGGGTTCAACACTAGTTATATATTAAAGCTCTTCCATTCAGAGTCACCAAAGCATTTTTAGGAAAAAGTTGTTGAGTTGTTATTTTTTATTTTTTATTTTTTTTATCATTTTAAATAATCAACAAAATCTATATATCTATATTAAAACGATTTGTTTTCGAACCACCAAAACCATTATGGACCCACATTACTTATGTGTCAAATTGTCGATATTAATAAAGTTTGATGTTAACCAACCAAATATCTAAATTTTAAATCAATATATCTTACATTATTTATGTTTTATTTACCTTACTATACAAAATTGATTTTAACCAACCAAACTTCTCAATTTAATGTACGGTATTAGTGAGGTTTTTTTTATTGCTAAATGTAACAATTTTCAATTAATCTATTTTTATCTGTTATTAAAATAATATAAATCATAATTTCACTATTTTTTTTAGCAAATCGTATTTCTAAGAATATGACAAATTAATGTTATTTCTAAGAACATAGCAAATCTTATCGTAGTTCCATTCTTCTTTCCAATATAAATCGTACTATTAGCTAAGTTACTACTCTAGTGAGAATTTGTTATTTTATCTTCTAAGTTATTACCTATTAATCACTTACGATTTACGAGATACTTTTTTTGTTAAGATTTTATTTGGTCTGATAGAACTATATTTATGACTTTATTAATTCAAATTTAATTAAATTTTCCATTAATTGTTGTTTGCTTAAGATTTTCAATTCAAATAATTATTCCATTAAATACTTTACTTTAAATATAACTATATATCTATTTATTTAATTCGACTAGATAAATAACAGCTCACCAATTCGGTTATACAAATAGTATGAATTATAACCCATTATTTTGAAATTTGAATTTTTGAAGCAAATTGGATTGCATTCTCTCTTTCTCTCTCTATATATACATATTGATTTTAAATTGGATGAGTACATAATGTGTGTTAAATCATACTACAACAACGTGTTTCATCCAACTTTATTGAAGATGAGCATAATCAATACGGTACGTAATGGTAAAAAGGGAATGTATAATAATATGGATGAAGCCGACACACATTAAGGAGTCAATACTTATTGTTTCAAATAAGTTTGTAAATGACTTATTAAGGAATTAATACATTGTGTCAATAAATTAAAAATTATATTGTTTGATCTTGTATGAAATTATTTTTCATTACATTTTATTGACTAAACATATCACATTTGTTATTGATTTTGCAAGTACGTAACACTTTACCAACTTTGTCAAGTTCAAATCGAAATTGTTATAAATCTCAAATCAAATCTTACTGTGAACCTTCAAATTTTACAAGGTCTTAACCAATTTGCAACTTTCCAAAGATTATGATAATTTTGTAAAAAAACTTTTTATTAAATTTTATTTTATTTTTAAATAAAGGAAATTAAAACCTAAGATTATTTGATTTGAGTGTACTAGAGATTAATAATAAAATGTTGAACATATTGCTTTTAAATAACATTTTTATGTTATTTTAATATTTTATTTATATAATTCTTAAACAATCTCAATAAGATATTTTTGCCTCAAAACTCTTGAAATATAACATAATTTAAATCAATCATGAATAATTATTTATGATTTTATAAATTTACGTTTACATGTACAAGGTACGGGTATTACACTAGTTCATAAATAAAATGTACATAGAAAAAAAAATGTGCACTTTTCATTATCAAACTCACCACTAAATCATTTAATTAATTGAATTTTGTAATATTCTAATTGATTTGTATAATTAAATAAGAAAGTATTACTTATAGATTTAGCTTGTAATAAAAAAAGTTTAGTACATAAAGCTCTTTCTATATAAATTTATTTAAAAAAGGAAAAAAATATGAGGAAAAGACATGTGACAAAGTGAATGAAATGACGACACATGGCGTAGTGAGATTTTGCTTTAGTGTAAATATAATAGATTTTAACTTGCAACATGTTTTTAAGAATTTTATTACAATTTTATTAATTACATATCTCATTTTTGACCAATAAATAAAAAAATGTACATAGAAAGAAATAGTATGTGCAATTTTCAATACCACATAAATCATTATCTAAATGTACATACAAAGTGAATGAAATAACTCACCAATAAATCATTATCTAAATTTTAAAATGATAAACATTTTCTAACAAAATTTAAAGACTATAATGACATTCATTTTTGAAGGGAGAGAGTATGTATTTGTATGGTTTATTTGGTTAGATTTTGAAACTGCGATTCCTCGCAAGTAATTAAGATTAGAGAAAATAATTCATCATCACTTTTATTTCACGGGAAGATAGAAAATGTGTTTTATTATGACATTTTTATATTTTCAGAAATTAAAATAGGTGGAGAGATTTTACAAAATATAGATATAAAAATTGCGGGAATTGGAACTTTACCTAAAAAATATTTTCTTCCTGATTTTTCCATCAACTTTTTCAATGAAACACATCGGAATCAAGCGATTCACTCTCTGAAAAATCTTGATGCTTAACCAAAAGAACTCCTACGCATGTAAGCCTAACTGTGATGGATGTTTGTGGACGATTAAAATATAATCCGATGTGAACTGCCTCAGACAAGAGTTTGAAAATGATGTGGAAGGTATATATTTTAAACAATTAATCATGTCCATAATTTTAAACAATTAATCATGCTCCACACGTTACGTGTGGATCCTAACCAGCCTATGCGTTAAAAGACAATTTTGCCTATGTGTCGAAAAGTAACCGAGTATATATATCCACATTTTTATGCCACCGAATTGCAAATTCATGGTCATTAGACAACTCGGATCTAAGAGAATCGCAGGGACCATCAATGTCTGCTTAACTTCTGAACCCACGATAGTGATGACATACGATGTCTTATGAATATACTGTCAGGAATAATTAGATTCACGAGGATACGTAATTTTTTTTAATACAAAGTCGATATTATTATCATTTCAAGAACAATTCTATATCATTTAAGGCTGGTCGGTTTTTATTCAGGTTTTAATCAAACCGAACCGACCGGATCGAAACCGAATCGATCTATATTCGATTCGGTTTTCGATTCGTATAAAAATAATATTCGGTTCGGTTAAATCGATTAATTTTTAATATTAAAAAAATACCTAAACCTGTCCATCTTTCTCTTCCTTTCTGAGTCCACTCCGCAGCGCGCCGTCCTGTTTCATTTTCAATTTTTCATAATTCTTCCAGTTCGTCCTCGCCCTCGACTCTCCTCCCTGTAACCCTGCTCTCCGAATCTCCACTGATCAGTTCTCCCTCACCGGTCACACACAAGAGGCACCGCGGCGGCGATTCCCTTGGCTAGTTGGCGGCGGTGGAGCGACGACTGAACCTCTCCCTCGAGGCCGCTCCCTCGAGACCTCATTGGCGGCGGTGAATCGACGCCTGAACCTCTCCGACGGCTCTCCCTCGAGACTTCATTGGCGGCGGCGGCGATTCTCTTGGCGGAGGTGAGTCGACGAGATGACGACTGATTTGTAAGCCCTTAATTTGGTGTGTGTGTGTGTACTGTGTGTTAGGAGTATCATGACTGGAAATTGGGTGTGTGTACTGCTGTTTGGAAATTGGGTGTGTGTACTGTCATACTGTGTGTTAGGAGTATGAGTATCATGATTGGTTTCGGCCATTTTCGGTTCGGTTTCTGCCATTTTCGGTTCGGGTCAATTCGGTTTATTCGGTTCGGTTCATATTGATTGGGTTCGGTTAACATAAATTTAGAATTTTGGTTATTTCGGTTTTAGCCGAACCGGAAAAAGCCGAAGCCGAACCGAACCAGACATATTTGGTTCGGTTTTTGGTCCACTAAAAACCTATATTCGGTTTTCGGTTCGGTTATATTCGGTTCGGTTTTGGACCGATGAACAACCCTAATATCATCACAATGAATGATTGTTACAAATATTTTATGAAAGTCATTATATTTAGAATTCAGGTTATTGAATTCTTGTCTAATAATTCAAAAGTCTCTAGCTGAGATATTGAGTTGTGCCAGCAAGCTAAGCATTCTTTTCAAAGCAATTAGAGTGGTGTCACGTGGCAAGATGGTCCGCTGCGTAATTCGCCTCCCTAAAATAGTGATAAAGCTGAGTAGATTAAAAAAAAAACATATATTTAATATCGAGGATAATCGTATGAATTTCTCAAGGAATTCCCCAAATTCCTGTAATGACGTTGATTAGGATTAAGTTATCTCATTAAATAATAATTTTCTTTATATGAAGTACTATAGCTTTACGAATGCCATTAAGCACCACAAACGCTTCTGTTTGCAGAATAGTAATACTAGGAATTTGTTTACAATCTATGAAAATTATATTACTTTCAAAGTTGCGCAATAAATATCCCATATGTGAAGATAGATCGTTTCCTTTAGAACCATCAAAATTTAACTTAACCCATCCTTGAGGAGGTCTCTTCCATATTTTGTTAGTGGTACAATTTCTCTTACAACTTGTGGTTGGTTTGACATAAGTGGAAGAAGAGGTGATACAATTTTGCTAATGGAAAAATCCTGATGTGAAAGGTCAATGTTGTGTTGTGTAGTGTGTTGCCGAAAGATTATAGAATTTCGGTGTTTCCAAAGGAGCCACCAAATGAAAAACATAAGGTCCGTAGATGTATTAGACGTTCTGAAATATTGTAAGTATGTATAAAATATGTGGTATGTTGAAAAGATACATTTCTACCAAGACGGGTTTCAATATTATGAATTCGAATCATTTGAAGAGTAAAAGGACAAGAAAAGAAGAGGTGGTCAACATCTTCAATTTCTGTGTTACAAAGAACACAATGAGGCAGTAAAAAATAACCTTCTGTAAAAAAATCTGTATATTCGGGGGAATACTAATCTCCAAATCCAAGAAAATGAATCATAGTAGGAAGAAGTAGTAGATGATTGAGTAAGGTATCATGCAGATTTGGCTGAGAAAGAGTCGTCATTGGATAATTTTCAAATAATACAATTGTCAACAAAAGTGGCACGAATATGGATTTTCTCTTGAAATAACAAAAGGAGGGAGGTATGTTTGAAGGTTTAAGGTATCCCATTGACAACCAAGAGTAAAGAAATGAGAGACTTTAAAGGAATATCTCCATTGTCAAAGTATAGAAGAAGATCACAGTCTCAAATCCAACTATCTGTGCAGAAGTTGATAGATTGACCATTTCAAAATTTCCATATAAAGACCTTCTTAAACATGTCGCGAATATGTAGAAGACTAGAAAACTGCAATGATTGTTTGGATTTTTTCTTGTAAGAAAAGAGAGTAGAAGAGCATAAATATTCTTCTGTAATAATACGTACCCACATATTATCAGGTTCAACAAGTAATAGTTTCATTTGCAAAGATTTATGCATATGCTCTGCTTTATATAATCCAAGTCCACCATGCGATTTAGGACGACAAATATTATCCCAGCTGATAAGAGGATGATAAGTTTGAATTTGTTGTTCCAAAAGAAATCATTATTAATTTTGTCTATGTCATTGCAAACCGATGTAGGCAAAATATAACTTTGCATTAAGTAGTGAATTTTAGAAAGGAGGTTTGATTGAATGAATATGGATCTACCTGCATGCGAAAGAGAATTGACTTTTCATTTAGAGAGTTGTTTTTTGAGGCTCAATAAAGAATTGTAAAATATTTCTTTTTTGACACGTCCATGAACTATAGGAATTCCTAAATATTTTTCCATTTAGTTTGTGATTGAATATGTAATATAGAGGGTATGTAAATTGTCTGCAGTGGAATTTCACAGTGATGAAACTATAAAAGATGTTTTTATAAGGTAAGAATTAGACTGGACTGAAGATCGACTTGAGAACCAACCTATAGCATCCTTGCGGATGAGAACACCAAGTTGTTAGTGGGTTCGATTTTCTTCCAGTGAAAACGAGTGGCAAAGATTCACAATCAAATAGGCCACTAAGTTAATTTCACGAGAACTGTGTGTAATCTGTAATGTCACAAAAGATTGTAACAAACAAAGTATATCAAAGATAATAATCTCGATCTCCCATGGACAGTCCCAGATCCCTGTAATCGTATTAACTATTGTTAAGTTATCACATTCGACTTCAATCTCCAATTCTTTTGCTTTGAGAAAGGCATTTCGACATGCCAAAGCTTCAATAATGATTAATGTAGATTTTACACATTTCCATCTTCAATTAGTGTAGGTTATGCTTTATTATTTCATAAAAGAAATCCAATGATGAATCTCGATTTAATTTGGTGGATCCATTCACATTCATGTTAATGACCTTATCAGATGTTTTTTTTCCATCATAGTCTTTTCATTTTTCTTTTGTTTATGTTGCTTTTTGTTCTATTATTGGAAGTGTAGGTGCAATAAGGGTTCTAATATTTTGTTTTATTTCTGCAAGAGAGAAGGTTCTTTGTGTATTTAGTCAGATCTTACATAATATTGGAGTCTTGGTCGTCAGTGGAGAAGGTTTTTTGATTTCTATAGTACCAAATACTCCACCATATCATAACTAAATCAGAGAATTGTGTTAGTTTGTTTCTAATTTCATCAAGAAGGTTGTTTGTGCTCCAGTTTTCAGAGTTGATTCCGCATATATATTCACTTAGATCACTATTTATTGATTTGATGGTTTTTAAGGTATGTTCGCATTTGAGAAGAATATGATTTGTGTCTTCAGTTCAGGAATTGCAAAAGGTATTTTTACCCTTGTCTTTCACTGCCTCCTTATATTCAATATTAAAAGACAATGATACAATTACACAAGGGGCGGTTCCTCTGAGAATCATTAGTTAGGTAAGAACTAAGAACGCACTATAAATATTCCCCGCATGCGTTTGTGTTTTCAGTGACCATGAATGTTTACCATATTTATACATATATGTTCATCACAGTATATAAGTAAAGTTCACCACTTTACAACTAAAAAATACAAAATTTGCTAGTGTTTTTATTCTTGCGTTCTAAACCCCCAAATCTTATAAAAATGACGATTTAATGTTCATTGCATGTTTATATGACACAATATTAATAATCTTTAATATGAAATCAAGTTTGAAGTAATTAAAAAGATAGACTTTTTCTTTGATTGGTTTTATAATGCACATATAGGCATAAAGTGGTTCACATATATGACTAAACAAGTGATGCACATATATACATGAAAGTAATGAACGTATAAGCATAAAGAGTGATGAATATATAAGAAAAAGTTAATAAACATGCATGCATAAAAACATAATGCATAAAAACATAATGAATAACGTATATTCGGTTTTCGGTTCAGTTATATTCGGTTAGGTTTTGGACCGATGAACAACCCTAATATCATCACAATGAATGATTGTTACAAATATTTTATGAAAGTCATTATATTTAGAATTCAGGTTATTGAATTCTTGTCTAATAATTCAAAACTCTCTAGCTGAGATATTGAGCTGTGCCAGCAAGCTAAGCATTCTTTTCAAAGCAATTAGAGTGGTGTCAAGTGGCAAGAAGGTCTGTTGCGTAATTCGCCTCCCTAAAATAGTGATAAAGCTGAGTAGATTAAAAAAAAGCATATATTTAATATCGAGGATAATCGTATGAATTTCTCAAGGAATTCCCCAAATTCCTGTAATGATGTTGATTAGGATTAAGTTATCTCATTAAATAATAATTTTCTTTATATGAAGTAATATAGCTTTACGAATGCCATTAAGCACCACAAATGCTTCTGTTTGCAGAATAGTAATACTAGGAATTTGTTTACAATCTATGAAAATTATATTACTTTCAAAGTTGCGCAATAAATATCCCATATGTGAAGATAGATCGTTTCCTTTAGAACCATCAAAATTTAACTTAACCCATCCTTGAGGAGGTCTCTTCTATATTTTGTTAGTGGTACAATTTCTCTTACAACTTGTGGTTGGTTTGACAGAAGTGGAAGAAGAGGTGATACAATTTTGCTAATGGAAAAATCCTGATGTGAAAGGTCAATGTTGTGTTGTGTAGTGTGTTGCCGAAAGATTATAGAATTTCGGTGTTTCCAAAGGAGCCACCAAATGAAAAACATAAGTTTCGTAGATGTATTAGACGTTCTGAAATATTTTAAGTATGTATAAAAATATGTGGTATGTTGAAAAGATACATTTCTACCAAGACGGGTTTCAATATTATGAATTCGAATCATTTGAAGAGTAAAAGGACAAGAAAATAAGAGGTGGTCAACATCTTCAATTTCTGTGTTACATAGAACACAATGAGGCAGTCAAAAATAACCTTCTGTAAAAAAATCTGTATATTCGGGGGAATACTAATCTCCAAATCCAAGAAAATGAATCATAGTAGGAAGAAGTAGTAGATGATTGAGTAAGGTATCAAGCAGATTTGGCTGAGAAAGAGTCGTCATTGGATAATTTTCAAATAATGCAATTGTCAACAAAAGTGGCACGAATATGGATTTTCTCTTGAAATAACAAAAGGAGGGAGGTATGTTTGAAGGTTTAAGGTATCCCATTGACAACCAAGAGTAAAGAAATGAGAGACTTTAAAGGAATATCTCCATTGTCAAAGTATAGAAGAAGATCACAGTCTCAAATCCAACTATCTGTGCAGAAGTTGATAGATTGACCATTTCAAATTTTCCATATAAAGACCTTCTTAAACATGTCGCGAATATGTAGAAGACTAGAAAATTGCAATGATTGTTTGGATTTTTTCTTGTAAGAAAAGAGAGTAGAAGAGCATAAATATTCTTCTGTAATAATACGTACCCACATATTATCAGGTTCAACAAGTAATAGTTTCATTTGCAAAGATTTATGCATATGCTCTGCTTTATATAATCCAAGTCCACCATGCGATTTAGGATGACAAATATTATCCCAGCTGATAAGAGGATGATAAGTTTGAATTTGTTGTTCCAAAAGAAATCATTATTAATTTTTTCTATGTCATTGCAAACCGATGTAGGCAAAACATAACTTTGCATTAAGTAGTGAATTTTAGAAAGGAGGTTTGATTGAATGAATATGGATCTACCTGCATGCGAAAGAGAATTGACTTTTCATTTAGAGAGTTGTTTTTTTAGGCTCAATAAAGAATTGTAAAATATTTCTTTTTTGACACGTCCATGAACTATAGGAATTCCTAAATATTTTTCCATTTAGTTTGTGATTGAATATGTAATATAGAGGGTACGTAAATTGTCTGCAGTGGAATTTCACAGTGATGAAACTATAAAATATGTTTTTTATAAGGTAAGAATTAGACTGGACTGAAGATCGACTTGAGAACCAACCTATAGCATCCTTGCGGATGAGAACACCAAGTTGTTAGTGGGTTCGATTTTCTTCCAGTGAAAACGAGTGGCAAAGATTCACAATCAAATAGGCCACTAAGTTAATTTCACGGGAACTGTGTGTAATCTGTAATGTCACAAAAGATTGTAACAAACAAAGTATATCAAAGCTAATAATCTTGATCTCCCATGGACAGTCCCAGATCCCTGTAATCGTATTAACTATTCTTAAGTTATCACATTCGACTTCAATCTCCAATTCTTTTGCTTTGAGAAAGGCATTTCGACATGCCAAAGCTTCAATAATGATTAATGTAGATTTTCCACATTTCCATCTTCAATTAGTGTAGGTTATGCTTTATTATTTCATAAAAGAAATCCAATGATGAATCTCGATTTAATTTGGTGGATCCATTCACATTCATGTTAATGACCTTATCAGATGTTTTTTTTTTCCATCATAGTCTTTTCAGTTTTCTTTTGTTTATGTTGCTTTTTGTTGTATTATTGGAAGTGTAGGTGCAATAAGGGTTCTAATATTTTGTTTTATTTCTGTAAGAGAGAAGGTTCTTTGTGTATTTAGTCAAATCTTACATAATATTGGAGTCTTGGTCGTCAGTGGAGAAGGTTTTTTGATTTCTATAGTACCAAATACTCCACCATATCATAACTAAATCAGAGAATTGTGTTAGTTTGTTTCTAATTTCATCAAGAAGGTTGTTTGTGCCCCAGTTTTCAGAGTTGATTCCGCATATATATTCACTTAGATCACTATTTATTGATTTGATGGTTTTTAAGGTATGTTCGCATTTGAGAAGAATATGATTTGTGTCTTCAGTTCAGGAATTGCAAAAGGTATTTTTACCCTTGTCTTTCACTGCCTCCTTATATTCAATATTAAAAGACAATGATACAATTACACAAGGGGCGGTTCCTCTGAGAATCATTAGTTAGGTAAGAACTAAGAACGCACTATAAATATTCCCCGCATGCGCTTGTGTTTTCAGTGACCATGAATGTTTACCACATTTATACATATATGTTCATCACAGTATATAAGTAAAGTTCACCACTTTACAACTAAAAAATACAAAAATTGCTAGTGTTTTTATTCTTGCGTTCTAAACCCCCAAATCTTATAAAAATGACGATTTAATGTTCATTGCATGTTTATATGACACAATATTAATAATCTTTAATATGAAATCAAGTTTGAAGTAATTAAAAAGATAGACTTTTTCTTGGATTGGTTTTATAATGCACATATAGGCATAAAGTGGTTCACATATATGCCTAAACAAGTGATGCACATATATACATGAAAGTAATGAACGTATAAGCATAAAGAGTGATGAATATATAAGAAAAAGGTAATAAACATGCATGCATAAAAACATAATGCATAAAAACATAAAAACATAATGAATAACGTATATTCGGTTTTCGGTTCGGTTATATTCGGTTCGGTTTTGGACCGATGAACAACCCTAATATCATCACAATGAATGATTGTTACAAATACTTTATGAAAGTCATTATATTTAGAATTCAGGTTATTGAATTCTTTTCTAATAATTCAAAAGTCTCTAGCTGAGATATTGAGCTGTGCCAGCAAGCTAAGCATTCTTTTCAAAGCAATTAGAGTGGTGTCACGTGGCAAGAAGGTCCGCTGCGTAATTCGCCTCCCTAAAATAGTGATAAAGCTGAGTAGATTAAAAAAAAAGCATATATTTAATATCGAGGATAATCGTATGAATTTCTCAAGGAATTCCCCAAATTCCTGTAATGACGTTGATTAGGATTAAGTTATCTCATTAAATAATAATTTTCTTTATATGAAGTACTATAGCTTTACGAATGCCATTAAGCACCACAAACGCTTCTGTTTGCAGAATAGTAATACTAGGAATTTGTTTACAATCTATGAAAATTATATTACTTTCAAAGTTGCGCAATAAATATCCCATATGTGAAGATAGATCGTTTCCTTTAGAACCATCAAAATTTAACTTAACCCATCCTTGAGGAGGTCTCTTCCATATTTTGTTAGTGGTACAATTTCTCTTACAACTTGTGGTTGGTTTGACAGAAGTGGAAGAAGAGGTCATACAATTTTGCTAATGGAAAAATCCTGATGTGAAAGGTCAATGTTGTGTTGTGTAGTGTGTTGCCGAAAGATTATAGAATTTCGGTGTTTCCAAATGAGCCACCAAATGAAAAACATAAGTTCCGTAGATGTATTAGACGTTCTGAAATAGTTTAAGTATGTATAAAAATATGTGGTATGTTGAAAAGATACATTTCTACCAAGACGGGTTTCAATATTATGAATTCGAATCATTTGAAGAGTAAAAGGACAAGAAAAGAAGAGGTGGTCAACATCTTCAATTTCTGTGTTACAAAGAACGCAATGAGGCATTCAAAAATAACCTTTTGTAAAAAAATCTGTATATTCGGGGGAATACTAATCTCCAAATCCAAGAAAATGAATCATAGTAGGAAGAAGTAGTAGATGATTGAGTAAGGTATCATGCAGATTTGGCTGAGAAAGAGTCGTCATTGGATAATTTTCAAATAATGCAATTGTCAACAAAGGTGGCACGAATATGGATTTTCTCTTGAAATAACAAAAGGAGGGAGGTATGTTTGAAGGTTTAAGGTATCCCATTGACAACCAAGAGTAAAGAAATGAGAGACTTTAAAGTAATATCTCCATTGTCAAAGTATAGAAGAAGATCACAGTCTCAAATCCAACTATCTGTGCAGAAGTTGATAGATTGACCATTTCAAATTTTCCATATAAAGACCTTCTTAAACATGTCGCGAATATGTAGAAGACTAGAAAATTGCAATGATTGTTTGGCTTTTTTCTTGTAAGAAAAGAGAGTAGAAGAGCATAAATATTCTTCTGTAATAATACGTACCCACATATTATCAGGTTCAACAAGTAATAGTTTCATTTGCAAAGATTTATGCATATGCTCTGCTTTATATAATCCAAGTCCACCATGCGATTTAGGACGACAAATATTATCCCAGCTGATAAGAGGATGATAAGTTTGAATTTGTTGTTCCAAAAGAAATGATTATTAATTTTGTCTATGTCATTGCAAACCGATGTAGGCAAAATATAACTTTGCATTAAGTAGTGAATTTTAGAAAGGAGGTTTGATTGAATGAATATGGATCTACGTGCATGTGAAAGAGAATTGAGTTTTCATTTAGAGAGTTGTTTTTGGAGGCTAAATAAAGAATTGTAAAATATTTCTTTTTTGACACGTCCATGAACTATAGGAATTCCTAAATATTTTTCCATTTAGTTTGTGATTGAATATGTAATATAGAGGGTACGTAAATTGTTTGCAGTGGAATTTCACAGTGATGAAACTATAAAAGATGTTTTTTATAAGGTAAGAATTAGACTGGACTGAAGATCGACTTGAGAACCAACCTATAGCATCCTTGCGGATGAGAACACCAAGTTGTTAGTGGGTTCGATTTTCTTCCAGTGAAAACGAGTGGCAAAGATTCACAATCAAATAGGCCACTAAGTTAATTTCACGGGAACTGTGTGTAATCTGTAATGTCACAAAAGATTGTAACAAACAAAGTATATCAAAGATAATAATCTCGATCTCCCATGGACATTCCCAGATCCCTGTAATCGTATTAACTATTGTTAAGTTATCACATTCGACTTCAATCTCCAATTCTTTTGCTTTGAGAAAGGAATTTCGACATGCCAAAGCTTCAATAATGATTAATGTAGATTTTCCACATTTCCATCTTCAATTAGTGTAGGTTATGCTTTATTATTTCATAAAAGAAATCCAATGATGAATCTCGGTTTAATTTGGTGGATCCATTCACATTCATGTTAATGTCCTTATCAGATGTTTTTTTTTCCATCATAGTTTTTTCATTTTTCTTTTGTTTATGTTGCTTTTTGTTGTATTATTGGAAGTGTAGGTGCAATAAGGGTTCTAATATTTTGTTTTATTTCTGTAAGAGAGAAGGTTCTTTGTGTATTTAGTCAAATCTTACAAAATATTGGAGTCTTGGTCGTCAGTGGAGAAGGTTTTTTGATTTCTATAGTACCAAATACTCCACCATATCATAACTAAATCAGAGAATTGTGTTAGTTTGTTTCTAATTTCATCAAGAAGGTTGTTTGTGCTCCAGTTTTCAGAGTTGATTCCGCATATATATTCACTTAGATCACTATTTATTGATTTGATGGTTTTTAAGGTATGTTCGCATTTGAGAAGAATATGATTTGTGTCTTCAGTTCAGGAATTGCAAAAGGTATTTTTACCCTTGTCTTTCACTGCCTCCTTATATTCAATATTAAAAGACAATGATACAATTACACAAGGGGCGGTTCCTCTGAGAATCATTAGTTAGGTAAGAACTAAGAACGCACTATAAATATTCCCCGCATGCGCTTGTGTTTTCAGTGACCATGAATGTTTACCACATTTATACATATATGTTCATCACAGTATATAAGTAAAGTTCACCACTTTACAACTAAAAAATACAAAATTTGCTAGTGTTTTTATTCTTGCGTTCTAAACCCCCAAATCTTATAAAAATGACGATTTAATGTTCATTGCATGTTTATATGACACAATATTAATAATCTTTAATATGAAATCAAGTTTGAAGTAATTAAGAAGATAGACTTTTTCTTGGATTGATTTTATAATGCACATATAGGCATAAAGTGGTTCACATATATGCCTAAACAAGTGATGCACATATATACATGAAAGTAATGAACGTATAAGCATAAAGAGTGATGAATATATAAGAAAAGGGTAATAAACATGCATGCATAAAAACATAATGAATAACGTATATTCGGTTTTCGGTTCGGTTATATTCGATTCGGTTTTGGACCGATGAACAACCCTAATATCATCACAATGAATGATTGTTACAAATACTTTATGAAAGTCATTATATTTAGAATTCAGGTTATTGAATTCTTGTCTAATAATTCAAAAGTCTCTAGCTGAGATATTGAGCTGTGCCAGCAAGCTAAGCATTCTTTTCAAAGCAATTAGAGTGGTGTCAAGTGGCAAGAAGGTCTGTTGCGTAATTCGCCTCCCTAAAATAGTGATAAAGCTGAGTAGATTAAAAAAAAGCATATATTTAATATCGAGGATAATCGTATGAATTTCTCAAGGAATTCCCCAAATTCCTGTAATGATGTTGATTAGGATTAAGTTATCTCATTAAATAATAATTTTCTTTATATGAAGTACTATAGCTTTACGAATGCCATTAAGCACCACAAACGCTTCTGTTTGCAGAATAGTAATACTAGGAATTTGTTTACAATCTATGAAAATTATATTACTTTCAAAGTTGCGCAATAAATATCCCATATGTGAAGATAGATCGTTTCCTTTAGAACCATCAAAATTTAACTTAACCCATCCTTGAGGAGGTCTCTTCCATATTTTGTTAGTGGTACAATTTCTCTTACAACTTGTGGTTGGTTTGACAGAAGTGGAAGAAGAGGTGATACAATTTTGCTAATGGAAAAATCCTGATGTGAAAGGTCAATGTTGTGTTGTGTAGTGTGTTGCCGAAAGATTATAGAATTTCGGTGTTTCCAAAGGAGCCACCAAATGAAAAACATAAGTTCCGTAGATGTATTAGACATTCTGAAATATTTTAAGTATGTATAAAAATATGTGGTATGTTGAAAAGATACATTTCTACCAAGACGGGTTTCAATATTATGAATTCAAATCATTTGAAGAGTAAAAGGACAAGAAAATAAGAGGTGGTCAACATCTTCAATTTCTGTGTTACAAAGAACACAATGAGGCAGCCAAAAATAACCTTCTGTAAAAAAATCTTTTATATTCGGGGGAATACTAATCTCCAAATCCAAGAAAATGAATCATAGTAGGAAGAAGTAGTAGATGATTGAGTAAGGTATCATGCAGATTTGGCTGAGAAAGAGTCGTCATTGGATAATTTTCAAATAATGCAATTGTCAACAAAAGTGGCACGAATATGGATTTTCTCTTGAAATAACAAAAGGAGGGAGGTATGTTTGAAGGTTTAAGGTATCCCATTGACAACCAAGAGTAAAGAAATGAGAGACTTTAAAGTAATATCTCCATTGTCAAAGTATAGAAGAAGATCACAGTCTCAAATCCAACTATCTGTGCAGAAGTTGATAGATTGACCATTTCAAATTTTCCATATAAAGACCTTCTTAAACATGTCGCGAATATGTAGAAGACTAGAAAATTGCAATGATTGTTTGGATTTTTTCTTGTAAGAAAAGAGAGTAGAAGAGCATAAATATTCTTCTGTAATAAACGTACCCACATATTATCAGGTTCAACAAGTAATAGTTTCATTTGCAAAGATTTATGCATATGCTCTGCTTTATATAATCCAAGTCCACCATGCGATTTAGGACGACAAATATTATCCCAGCTGATAAGAGGATGATAAGTTTGAATTTGTTGTTCCAAAAGAAATCATTATTAATTTTGTCTATGTCATTGCAAACCGATGTAGGCAAAATATAACTTTGCATTAAGTAGTGAATTTTAGAAAGGAGGTTTGATTGAATGAATATGGATCTACCTGCATGCGAAAGAGAATTGACTTTTCATTTAGAGAGTTGTTTTTTGAGGCTCAATAAAGAATTGTAAAATATTTCTTTTTTGACACGTCCATGAACTATAGGAATTCCTAAATATTTTTCCATTTAGTTTGTGATTGAATATGTAATATAGAGGGTACGTAAATTGTCTGCAGTGGAATTTCACAGTGATGAAACTATAAAAGATGTTTTTTTATAAGGTAAGAATTAGACTGGACTGAAGATCGACTTGAGAACCAACCTATAGCATCCTTGCGGATGAGAACACCAAGTTGTTAGTGGGTTCGATTTTCTTCCAGTGAAAACGAGTGGCAAAGATTCACAATCAAATAGGCCACTAACTTAATTTCATGGGAACTGTGTGTAATCTGTAATGTCACAAAAGATTGTAACAAACAAAGTATATCAAAGATAATAATCTCGATCTCCCATGGACAGTCCCAGATCCCTGTAATCGTATTAACTATTGTTAAGTTATCACATTCGACTTCAATCTCCAATTCTTTTGCTTTGAGAAAGGCATTTCGACATGCCAAAGCTTCAATAATGATTAATGTAGATTTTCCACATTTCCATCTTCAATTAGTGTAGGTTATGCTTTATTATTTCATAAAAGAAATCCAATGATGAATCTCGATTTAATTTGGTGGATCCATTCACATTCATGTTAATGACCTTATCAGATGTTTTTTTTTCCATCATAGTCTTTTCATTTTTCTTTTGTTTAAGTTGCTTTTTGTTGTATTATTGGAAGTGTAGGTGCAATAAGGGTTCTAATATTTTGTTTTATTTCTGCAAGAGAGAAGGTTCTTTGTGTATTTAGTCAGATCTTACATAATATTGGAGTCTTGGTCGTCAGTGGAGAAGGTTTTTTGATTTCTATAGTACCAAATACTCCACCATATCATAACTAAATTAGAGAATTGTGTTAGTTTGTTTCTAATTTCATCAAGAAGGTTGTTTGTGATCCAGTTTTCAGAGTTGATTCCGCATATATATTCACTTAGATCACTATTTATTGATTTGATGGTTTTTAAGGTATGTTCGCATTTGAGAAGAATATGATTTGTGTCTTCAGTTCAGGAATTGCAAAATGTATTTTTACCCTTGTCTTTCACTGCCTCCTTATATTCAATATTAAAAGACAATGATACAATTACACAAGGGGCGGTTCCTCTGAGAATCATTAGTTAGGTAAGAACTAAGAACGCACTATAAATATTCCCCGCATGCGCTTGTGTTTTCAGTGACCGTGAATGTTTACCACATTTATACATATATGTTCATCACAGTATATAAGTAAAGTTCACCACTTTACAACTAAAAAATACAAAATTTGCTAGTGTTTTTATTCTTGCGTTCTAAACCCCCAAATCTTATAAAAAGGACGATTTAATGTTCATTGCATGTTTATATGACACAATATTAATAATCTTTAATATGAAATCAAGTTTGAAGTAATTAAAAAGATAGACTTTTTCTTGGATTGGTTTTATAATGCACATATAGGCATAAAATGGTTCACATATATGCCTAAACAAGTGATGCACATATATACATGAAAGTAATGAACGTATAAGCATAAAGAGTGATGAATATATAAGAAAAAGGTAATAAACATGCATGCATAAAAACATAATGCATAAAAACATAAAAACATAATGAATAACGTATATTCGGTGTTCGGTTCGGTTATATTCGGTTCGGTTTTGGACCGATGAACAACCCTAATATCATCACAATGAATGATTGTTACAAATACTTTATGAAAGTCATTATATTTAGAATTCAGGTTATTGAATTCTTGTCTAATAATGCAAAAGTCTCTAGCTGAGATATTGAGCTGTGCCAGCAAGCTAAGCATTCTTTTCAAAGCAATTAGAGTGGTGTCACGTGGCAAGAAGGTCCGCTGCGTAATTCGCCTCCCTAAAATAGTGATAAAGCTGAGTAGATTAAAAAAAAGCATATATTTAATATCGAGGATAATCGTATGAATTGCTCAAGGAATTCCCCAAATTCCTGTAATGACGTTGATTAGGATTAAGTTATCTCATTAAATAATAATTTTCTTTATATGAAGTACTATAGCTTTACGAATGCCATTAAGCACCACAAACGCTTCTTTTTGCAGAATAGTAATACTAGGAATTTGTTTACAATCTATGAAAATTATATTACTTTCAAAGTTGCGCAATAAATATCCCATATGTGAAGATAGATCGTTTCCTTTAGAACCATCAAAATTTAACTTAACCCATCCTTGAGGAGGTCTCTTCCATATTTTGTTAGTGGTACAATTTCTCTTACAACTTGTGGTTGGTTTGACAGAAGTGGAAGAAGAGGTGATACAATTTTGCTAATGGAAAAATCCTAATGTGAAAGGTCAATGTTGTGTTGTGTAGTGTGTTGCCGAAAGATTATAGAATTTCGGTGTTTCCAAAGGAGCCACCAAATGAAAAACATAAGTTCCGTAGATGTATTAGACGTTCTGAAATATTTTAAGTATGTATAAAAATATGTGGTATGTTGAAAAGATACATTTCTACCAAGACGGGTTTCAATATTATGAATTCGAATCATTTGAAGAGTAAAAGGACAAGAAAATAAGAGGTGGTCAACATCTTCAATTTCTGTGTTACAAAGAACACAATGAGGCAGTCAAAAATAACCTTCTGTAAAAAAATCTGTATATTCGGGGGAATACTAATCTCCAAATCCAAGAAAATGAATCATAGTAGGAAGAAGTAGTAGATGATTGAGTAAGGTATCATGCAGATTTGGCTGAGAAAGAGTCGTCATTGGATAATTTTCAAATAATGCAATTGTCAACAAAAGTGGCACGAATATGGATTTTCTCTTGAAATAACAAAAGGAGGGAGGTATGTTTGAAGGTTTAAGGTATCCCATTGACAACCAAGAGTAAAGAAATGAGAGACTTTAAAGTAATATCTCCATTGTCAAAGTATAGAAGAAGATCACAGTCTCAAATCCAACTATCTGTGCAGAAGTTGATAGATTGACCATTTCAAATTTTCCATATAAAGACCTTCTTAAACATGTCGCGAATATGTAGAAGACTAGAAAATTGCAATGATTGTTTGGATTTTTTCTTGTAAGAAAAGAGAGTAGAAGAGCATAAATATTCTTCTGTAATAATACGTACCCACATATTATCAGGTTCAACAAGTAATAGTTTCATTTGCAAAGATTTATGCATATGCTCTGCTTTATATAATCCAAGTCCACCATGCGATTTAGGACGACAAAAGAAATCATTATTAATTTTGTCTATGTCATTGCAAACCGATGTAGGCAAAATATAACTTTGCATTAAGTAGTGAATTTTAGAAAGGAGGTTTGATTGAATGAATATGGATCTACCTGCATGCGAAAGAGAATTGACTTTTCATTTAGAGAGTTGTTTTTTGAGGCTCAATAAAGAATTGTAAAATATTTCTTTTTTGACACGTCCATGAACTATAGGAATTCCTAAATATTTTTCCATTTAGTTTGTGATTGAATATGTAATATAGAGGGTACGTAAATTGTCTGCAGTGGAATTTCACAGTGATGAAACTATAAAAGATGTTTTTTATAAGGTAAGAATTAGACTGGACTGAAGATCGACTTGAGAACCAACCTATAGCATCCTTGCGGATGAGAACACCAAGTTGTTAGTGGGTTCGATTTTCTTCCAGTGAAAACGAGTGGCAAAGATTCACAATCAAATAGGCCACTAACTTAATTTCACGGGAACTGTGTGTAATCTGTAATGTCACAAAAGATTGTAACAAACAAAGTATATCAAAGATAATAATCTCGATCTCCCATGGACAGTCCCAGATCCCTGTAATCGTATTAACTATTGTTAAGTTATCACATTCGACTTCAATCTCCAATTCTTTTGCTTTGAGAAAGGCATTTCGACATGCCAAAGCTTCAATAATGATTAATGTAGATTTTCCACATTTCCATCTTCAATTAGTGTAGGTTATGCTTTATTATTTCATAAAAGAAATCCAATGATGAATCTCGATTTAATTTGGTGGATCCATTCACATTCATGTTAATGACCTTATCAGATGTTTTTTTTTTCCATCATAGTCTTTTCATTTTTCTTTTGTTTATGTTGCTTTTTGTTGTATTATTGGAAGTGTAGGTGCAATAAGGGTTCTAATATTTTGTTTTATTTCTGCAAGAGAGAAGGTTCTTTGTGTATTTAGTCAGATCTTACATAATATTGGAGTCTTGGTCGTCAGTGGAGAAGGTTTTTTGATTTCTATAGTACCAAATACTCCACCATATCATAACTAAATCAGAGAATTGTGTTAGTTTGTTTCTAATTTCATCAAGAAGGTTGTTTGTGCTCCAGTTTTCAGAGTTGATTCCGCATATATATTCACTTAGATCACTATTTATTGATTTGATGGTTTTTAAGGTATGTTCGCATTTGAGAAGAATATGATTTGTGTCTTCAGTTCAGGAATTGCAAAATGTATTTTTACCCTTGTCTTTCACTGCCTCCTTATATTCAATATTAAAAGACAATGATACAATTACACAAGGGGCGGTTCCTCTGAGAATCATTAGTTAGGTAAGAACTAAGAACGCACTATAAATATTCCCCGCATGCGCTTGTGTTTTCAGTGACCATGAATGTTTACCACATTTATACATATATGTTCATCACAGTATATAAGTAAAGTTCACCACTTTACAACTAAAAAATACAAAATTTGCTAGTGTTTTTATTCTTGCGTTCTAAGCCCCCAAATCTTATAAAAATGACGATTTAATGTTCATTGCATGTTTATATGACACAATATTAATAATCTTTAATATGAAATCAAGTTTGAAGTAATTAAAAAGATAGAATTTTTCTTGGATTGGTTTTATAATGCACATATAGGCATAAAGTGGTTCACATATATGGCTAAACAAGTGATGCACATATATACATGAAAGTAATGAACGTATAAGCATAAAGAGTGATGAATATATAAGAAAAAGGTAATAAACATGCATGCATAAAAACATAATGAATATTTAGGGATAAGGTGATGAACATATAGGCATATATGTGGTGAACATCTATGGACAAAAGTAATGAACATTGTGTTCACAACGAAAAGTGATGAGTGTATATGAGAAAAACGAGGAACATGCATGCATAAAAAATGATGAACATATAGGTACAAAAGTGGTGAACATCTGAGCACGAAAGTGATGAACATGAAGGATGAAAGTGATGAACATAAAAAAATATGTTCACGCAAAAGGTGATGAATGTACAAGAGAAAATCGATGAACATGCATGCATAAAAAATGATGAATATATATGTACAAAAGTAGTGAACATATGGGCATGAAAGTGGTGAACATTTAAGGACAAAAGTGATGAACATCAAAAATATGCTCACAACGAACTCTGATGAATATATAAGAGATGAGTTTCAAGGCTGTTGGCTTAAGAGAACGTTAGAACGAACCTTTCCTACGTCAAGGAGAGTTGCGATCTTTAGGAGCTTCATAGGGGAAGTTACTAAGGTGAAGAAGGTAACTTTTGTGTGGTTTTGAGTTTTACGTGAATTGATAATACGTGCTAAGGGTCGTTAGGATTAGAGAGTATTATGGTTGGGAAATCTAGATTACGTTGGATCTTTGCTTGACTTGTGTAGTTCGTGATTATCAATACGAGAAGTAGACTTTGAAATCATGCTAGGGTAATACCTATAGGTAGAGGTTTTTCCTTGTCAACTAGTTGGTTGATTTGGTTTTCCTCTCTACGTGATTGTGTTGTTATTTGTGATATTTCATTGGGCAAAGGTACCGTTCCCTATATATGAACAACGCTTTACTTTGTTACTAACATTCGTTTTCGATCCAACAATTGGTATCAGAGCAAGGTTGCTCTAGATTTATGTTAGTTTTCAGGAAAAGATGTGTGCTCATGATGGGAACAATCAAGGTCACTCAATGACGCGTTCTCCTCTTTTCAATGGAGAGAAATTCGGTTGGTGGAAGAAAAAGATGGAGATCTTCATGAAATGTGATGACTTGGACCTTTGGGATATCATTGTTGATGGACCAGTCCTTCCTTCCATGAAGAACGATAAAGGTGTGACCGTTCCCAAACCTAACGGTGATGGGGATGATGAGGACAAAAAGGTAATCTCTAAGAACCATAAGGCTATGAAATTGTTTATCCATACATTATGTGATGGTGAGTATAGCAGAGTATCGACTTGCACAAGTGCTAAGCAAATATGAGACATGTTGTGTGCGACTCATGACGGTTCCATTGAGGTTAAGAAAAACAAGATAGATCTTCTTGTTAAGCAATATGAATTGGTTAAAATGGAAAAAGATGATTATCAAGGATATGATTGCTTGTTTGAATATTATTGTTAATGAGCTAACTTAAATGTTTGGGAAAAGTGTATACCATCGAAGATCAAGTTCGAAAGGTGATGCGAAGTCTACCCAAGAAGTGGATTCCCAAGGTAACGTTGATTGAAGAAGCCAGGGATTTGAGTTCCTTACCTTTAAAGCACCTCATAGGATCTCTCACTTCTCATGAAGACAAGTTGATATCTTATGAAGATGATAGTCCCTACAAGCAAACAATGGCCTTGAAAGTTCCTAAAGCATTGAAGCAAGTAAAAGGAGGGTAATAAGGACAAGGAGGACAAGGATCCAGAAGTGGATCTCATCACGAATACTATGAGGAACCTCCTCAATAAGAAAGACAAGGATCAAGGTAAGTCTTTTAAGAAGAGTTATAACATTGTATGCTACAATTGACAAGGAAAAGGGCATATTCTAAGGATTGTCCCCAGAAGAAGAAGTCGAATAATAATGATGACTCTCCTAAGAAGGAAAAGGACAAAGGAAAGGGTAAAGCCTTTGTTGCTACATGGGGAAATTATTCCGATTCAGGACCGGAGTCATGGGAAAGCAACAAGATGTGTTTGGTGGCTAAGGAACAACATGCATATGAATTGAAGACAAGGCGAGCAACTCTGACATCTACAATGAATTGAAGTGTTGTAGCAAATGTTCCCTGATAGTCTTTATTGAGAAAGTTTGTAGGGAAAAGGAAGAGTTGAGTGAATAACTTGAAGCTGTTGATTGTTCCCTATCTTCTAATGAGTGTTCTATTCTTAATTCTAATGTTGAAGATTTGAGTTTTAAGAATAAGGAACTGAAGAATGCTAGTTAAGAAAGATGAAAATTAGGACAAAATTGTTCTCTCAAACCAAATCGAGTTAGGAAAGATGAAAATTAGGGTTGATGAGCTTGTTGTTATTAACCTTAAGAATGAAAAAAAAATTTATGATGTAACACCCCCGACTTATGTCGGCAGTGCCACACGCCAGTGACCTTAGACTGTAAAGTCCAAAGCTACCCTATGCTTTAATCGAAACAATTAAACTTAAATAAAACAAATAAACGTTAAATAATTACAGAGTAATTAGCGGAACACTTTTAAATGAAGCTCATCTCTTATTGAAATTCCTATCGTAAAATGAGATGGACGGTATACAACAAAGTGAACTTACATCGGAATACTTTTCAAATTACAGCAGAAGACTTTTAAAAAAAAACCTAATACATTGACTAATATTATACCTTGATTAAGAATATTAAACTAATACTAGGTTTCTTTCAAATAATATAACTTTAGAGCACAACCTTCATCTACAAGCCTTCGTCTTTGATTGGTTACTTCAAATCGTCGGAGACCAACCTCTGATGTGCCGTATAGAACGGATGACACCAGCCAACCATGCAAGGAATAAAAAGGTTGGTTAGTATAATGAAAGACTATGCAAGAGTGAAAATAGATTGGTTCTCGTAGCCGTATATAATCATTACCCTTGTTTCCCGAATAAAACTCGGTAAACGATATATGACTATAGACTTCTACCAAAAAGAATGAATAGGAATGTTTAAAGAGAAGACTCCAATGAATTGTGTTTTATGGAAAATCACATGAATATGTTTGGGAACATTATATTTTCACAAAAGGTTTTAAAAACATCTCGTTGAATATTTGGGTCCTCGACCAACCTCATCGCGTAACGCGAATCCAGATTGAAAAGGGGACCTACTTTAGACAAGAGACCAGGCGGGTTCCACGTTGTACTTCTCACCAGAGGGTATATTAATTATGTGTCACATGGAACTTATCTTATTTAATTAAAAAACGTGCATTAACGTTAAAGACTTTTATTATTGACCACAACCGATCTCATAAAGAGATTTAGAATGGGATGAATCCCGAGTTTCGGCACTAGCTAAGTGCACCATTACTCATATAACATAAGGGTAGGTCATGCCCAAAATTATTAGGGCAATTATCATCCTAATACCAAGTTATAAAGAAACAGCTAAACCACGCAAGGTAATAGCGTTCCTACGAATACTCGTGCTAACTAGCAATTATTATACACACCGAAGCACAACAATCCACACCAATTATTATCTAGCACCTTATATATATATAAGGGTTATAGCTAGCATATATACAACCTAATAATAAGGTTAATTTTACACAACATTTATACACACAAGTTCCCAAACGAGAAATTAAGAATATTTATCCCAACTTAATTAAGACATTAGATTAATTGTCAATTAAGAAAAATATGGAATAAATTAGCAAGAGCAAACTGCCACTTGCCTTGGATCGAGAAGAAAGTTGGACGGTGAACGAGAGTGATAGCTTGTGAATAGCACTTAACCTCGAATTGGGTAAGACTTCACCCATCGGATTCGTACCCGACACCTCGTCAGAAAACACCCAAATTGGGCGGCGGTGGTGGATCTCTGGTGATGGTCGTTGAGGTCTTTGAAAGAGGACTCGAAGGCACAACTAGTGGTACCCTCAATTGCTCAAACAAAGCTCTAAAATTCTCGAATTTGACAGAGGAACGACTCAGTACCGATTTCTAGGGTTCTAAGGGAATTTGATTGAAATTGGATGCCTTAGAGTGTTGAATGGCAATTTCAGCCCGGTCCAAACGGGATGAAATCGTTGTCCAAGCCCTCCCGACCCGGTTTTGTATTATATAATATTTAATAATGTTTTATAGTATATAATTATGTTTTATAGTATATAGTATATGTAATTATATATATTATATACTATATTAAGGGCTTAAAATTTGAAATATTATATAATAAGGGCTGAAAATTTAATAAATATACATATTTAGAATACTATATAACATATATATAAATATATTTATATTTTAAAATTTTACCCGGGTACCGGGCCGGGCCTAGAGGAGTGTCCGTGCCCGGCCCGTTTATGAACCGGGTCGGGTCGGGCCCGACCCGGCAGGCCACTATTACTGTCAAAGTCCGGTTTTTAAACCGGGCGGACGGGCTGGCTTGGACTTGTACAGGTCTAAATGGCTTCAAGGGAGGAAGGCTTTACCACAGCCAAAGCCAAGGCAAAGCTATGGGAGATGGGAACAACGTGGGCACTATGATTTCATGAACGATCTGTAATAACCCTCATTTTATCATAAGGGTAATATGGTGATTTTAATTTGATAAAAATAAAAGTTATGAAATTTACTTTATTTCTTTCAAAGGAATAATTTAAATTTTCATCAACTTAGGTTCAAAGGTTGAGTTATGATAATTTTAGTACAAATTATCAAATGGGCTATAATAGTATGGTGTAGGAAATAAATAAGTAAGTATAACAATGAATGTAATTTAGAATTTTGAATAACAATAGGGGTCATAAGAATTATTATGTTATCCAAGAAGGGATAAAATAATAAATGTCCTAAGTATGTTATTTTGTTAAGCCATGAATGGTCTAAATTATGATTAACCTTATGTTAATTATAATTTATATAATACTTATCAATTTTGACTTAGAATACTTAAATCAAGTTCAACAAATTTTTGTTAAGGATTTACGTATGGTCAAATTCATAAGAAAAATAACATAAGCTTTATTTTAACCTAAGATAATTTTTCTACACTTTAATTTTGGCTAAAAATAATATTATAAACTTAGAATATTAAAATACATAAGTTTGGGTAAATTTTGTAAGTTTTAAAAGTTAAAATAAGGGCATTTTTGCTAGAACTTAAGAAAATTGAGAAAATGTGCAATTAAGACAAAGTAGGGGGGAGGCGTGTGCAAATACCCAAATATGGCTTCTTCCTCCTCCAGCCACAACACCATTAACGCATAAGCTCCGAGATCCATTTCCATGGCGGAATTGGCTCGATTTTGAACCCGATTGGCCAAATTAATTCATGGGCAATTTGGGATCGTTTAGGATTTTGTCGTCTTAATTAATTCTTGAGGAGTCAATATATTTTATGCTTATTATAATTATAATGGATTTCATAACTTGAAAATTTGGGTTTGCCATTTTGTGGAGTAATGGAAGTTGGTCATCTCGGGTGCTAAGTTCCGTTTAGGGTTATCTCGTATATATCGATGGGTACATATAAATAGTCTTTGATATTTTTGAAATATTATCCTGAGGTATTTGTTAATATTTTATTTTGGGATAGAAATTCTAAGATATTTTTCTACTACTAGTTATAGTATGAATGTTGACAAGTATTAAGGATATGAAATCCGTATCAGTGTTAGAATTATTACCGAGTAACCAAAAATGTATTCCAATACTTTATACATATAAATCATAGTTAAATAATCCTTGCCACAAAAGACAAACTTAGAAATACAAATCCTAATTAAATCCTTCTATTTCTTTCATAATTATCCTTTAAACAACTTGATATATTTATCCTTAAGTCAAGGGAAGCTTCCTCCCTCCTTCCACCACCCTCTCCACCGACCTATCCCCTCCTTTTACTTCCTTTTGGCTGCCTCCTCCCTCCCTTTGGGACGCACCACCAAAAACCATGGTAGCCTTCCATGGACACCACCACCTTCCTCCTCCTTCCTCCTCCATGCTCACGGTTTCTTCTTCCTCCATGCCCACCGCCCACCACATCATCTACCACCATCTTCCTCCTTCATGTTCATCAAAGGAGCATGCCATCAAAGAGCTTCCATATCTTGTGCATCCATCCTTGATTAGGCTTTGTAAGGTAAGATTTCTCCTTAGAATTCTTAAATGTAATTCCATGATTTGGGAAGTCTTTGTTCAAAAGAGGTATTTAGGGTGTATATGATGATTAATAAGAGATTAATTGATGTTGAGAAAGGCTTAGATGAATTGGATTTGGAGTTTGAAAGTGAAAGTTTGGAATTTGGGTATATTTGTACACTTCTGGAAAATTCTGGGCACTTTTCGTAAATACTGAAAATTGGTGGCTGGGATTATAAAATGAGGAATATCCTTACGAGTATGAGGAACTTTATAGATCTTGATTTGGATATGCATATCAAAAGTTATGTACAAATCTGCGTTGTAATGCAGATTCGGGAATTTGCAGTAACTACGCGAGTCGCGGGATGTCGGGCCCAGAAATGATTATACCGCAAAATTGTTTGATGAAGAACTCCTCTAAGGCAAGTTATTTGCGAATGTTTATGTGCCTAGCATAAATTCAGGTTATCGTAATATGCATGAATAACGTAAATATAATTATAGGTGAATGTTGCGTGGTAATTGATTTTCGTAGGCTAGATGAGAACTCCATGATATGCATGTATACTTGATATATCTATATGTGGAGTTTATCTCATGGATGAATATAGGTTATGATCATTCATGTTTATGCAATAATGTGGTAATATGGACTTAGTTGTGAATTATAATGGTTGATCTTGGAGTAATGCGAGGTTGTGTTGGTAAACGTCTTCGTATTTTAGATATAGATTTTCATGTAAGATGTATATGATATATGTACTTGTTGGAGTTTGTCTTAGAGTATGTGGTGTGGTAGTCCATGGTCTTGAATTGGGATATGATTGGTCGTACTTATAATTGCATATTGTAGTTGATACTGTGTACGGGAAAGTTGTGTTATGGACTTACTGTGTTGTTATTGCATGTGGTGTAATAATCCTCATTTTATCATAGAAGGGTCAGGTGATAGAAGGTATGTCTGGTGAAAGCAAGTTATAGAATTCTCGTAGGTAGTGAATAGTCTAAATTACGGTTAACCTGACGTTAACTGTAATTCGAACCAACTTATGAATTTTAACTTAGAAATGCCTGAACCAATTTACAAAGTGTTATATGGGTTAGGTATGGTTAAACTTATACAGTTTGGTTAGCTTAGTATAAGGTAGCATCTCCGAGTTGTTACCAGCCAAGTTTCGGGGTCGAAACTTTTCTTTAGGGGGTAATGATGTAATACCCCTCATTTTTTAGT
This sequence comes from Rheum nobile, assembly GCA_027886185.1. Taxonomy (NCBI): domain Eukaryota; kingdom Viridiplantae; phylum Streptophyta; class Magnoliopsida; order Caryophyllales; family Polygonaceae; genus Rheum; species Rheum nobile. The sequence goes on along the minus strand of WOAB01000789.1, from coordinate 1,224,971 downwards.
AAGGATAATTGGGTAATTTCTCAAAACCTCGTCAATTATTCGGGATGTGTTAGGCAAAGTTTGGATTTTCTGTATCATGTATGATCTCTGTAATATTTCCCTGAGTGGTATAAAAGACATTCGACGTATATCGGGGCTTAGAATATTTGTTTGGGTACAAATATATAATTTCCGGGGTTTAAACCCATGCCAAACCTTTCCCCGGGCAAACAGACGCGGAAAAGGTATTTCCGCGACCGCGGCAGCACTTCCGCGACCGTGGAATATTGGTGCTCAGCGAAGCTGGGCACATGAATTTTCCACGACCGCGGTGAATTTTCCGCGACCGCGGAAAAGGCAGACACGCCAACGTCGCTTCGTCCTCCTCCTCGTCGTTCGCGCCCGCCGTTGATCCTTTGTGCCACCGTTGATCTGGGCGGGGAGAGCTCCTCCTTTGGGCTATATATAGAGGCGAGATTTGAGGGTTGTAGGCACACCAAAATCTGATCTCCTCACTCTTTCTCTCTCGTTTTCCATCGTCACCGGAGTTTCGAGCCTCGCCGGAATCTTCGAAGTGTCGCCGGAGGCCTCGTCGGGAGTTGTAGAAGCCTTAGAGTGGTGCATTGGAGGCACAAGGAAGGTTGGAGTCGAAGCCCCCTCGAATCGAGCCCTCTCGCGACATCGCCGGTGAGTTTTCTCCATTTAGGGTCGTCGGAGTTCATGGCCGCGACCGCAGACATGAACTGCCGTGACCGCGGCAATGACACTAAGGCTGCGACACGGACACTGTCCTCGATGCCCGCGGACGCTGCCCTCGACGCCCGCGGATGCCATGTCCTCGACGGCCGCGACCGCAGAATCCCTGCCGCGACCGCGGATTGCCTTGACAATCGCGATCGTGGCCTTGGGCAATCCGGTCTCGGCGGGACTTTCATTCTTTCGATTTCGTTCGTTCTTTCTTAGATTCGTATCATTTTATTGTCGAATCTAACCTAGGGTCTCGTTGTGGGTCGTCGTCGTAGGAATCTCTAATCCGACTTCCGTTCCCGTTCCGGACCCAAAAACCCGTCGTCGTTCAATCGTTCGTCTAGATTAAGGCAAGTGGCGGTTCGCTCTTGCTTATCATTCCATGTTTTCGGTAATTATCAATTATTTCGAATTGTTAATTAAATTGCGATGAATTGTTGTTTTCGTTTGGGAACAGATTTTTATAAACAATATGATTTAAAATGTGATATTATAATAGGTTGTATTTATTGCTAGAAACAACGCTATTATATCTGTTATTACCATGATGGTATTGGTGTGGATTTTATGTGTGAACTTATACATTATAGTTAGAACGCGTATTCGTAGGAACGCTATGTACCTTGCGAGGTCTAGTCGTTTCTTTATAACTGGTATTAGGAGGATTTTTCCCTAATACTCTCTCTGGTCATGACTATACCCTTACTCAGGGTAGGTGCACACAACTGGTGCCGCCATTCGGAATTTATTCCCTCTGATATCTCTCATGATGAGATTATATATCTTAAAAGCTTATAACGTAAATGTGTGTTTTGGAATTAAATAAGATAAGTGCGATTATGCACATAATTAATATACCTTCGGGCGAGGAGTACAACGTGGAAACCGCCCGGACTTCTATTAGAGTAAGTCTTCATTCCAAATCTGAATTCGCATTACGCGGTGAGGTTGGTCGTGGACCCAAATGGTCAAGTGTTTTTAAATGCTTGTGTGAAATTATAACGTTTCCAAACATTTGTCATACTTTCCCGTAAGACTCAATCTTTTGGAGTCCTCTCTTCATACGTTTCCCTTAAGGCTCATTTCCTTTTTAGTGCATGTATAAACTTTAATCATTCCGTGAAAGTTCCGGGTTATATATTGTTCCTTCGGTTGTTATTCGAGGGACAATGATAGTAAACGGTTACGATCACTAGAACCATCTGTTTTCACCCTTGCATAGTCTTTCATTAGACTAACCAACCGAGTTTTATTCCTTGCATGGTGGTGTCATCCGTCCTATACGGCACATCAGTGGTTGGTCCCCGAAGTCCGAAGTAACCGTTGAAGAAGAGACTTGCAGTTGGAGATTCAAGTATTAGTATTTTTTTAAAGGCTGTCAATTATTATTTATTCTTACCACTAAGTCATGTAATATATTTATTATTCAAGTCTTCCGCCGTGTAATTTATAAGTTTTCCGCTGTGATTTCACTCTGTTGTAAAACACTCTTCTCGTATTGGGAGAAATCTTTTAAAATGGTTGAGTTCCATTTAAAAATGTATTCCGTTGTTTAAACTTTCGTTGTGTATTATGTTTATTGAAGATTAATTGTTCCGATTAAAGCCTTGGGTGATATCGGACAACAACGTCTGAGGTCACTGGCGTGTGACACTACCGACGTAAGTCGGGGGTGTTACAATTATGGTATCAGAGCAGCGGTTTTAAAATTCTTGGCCTATTGTTAGGTTTGAGAATTTTCGGAAATTAATTTCGAAACTATTTTCAACCTATTTTCTATTAAAAAGAAATTTCGAGAATCCAAATGTTAAATTTAAAAGTTTTAATTATTTCTTGGAATTTAAAATAATGATTTAGCTATTTAAACTTCAAAAGCTATTTATAATTGATTTATAAAATGTCGTGTTATAAGCGATTAAATTAACTTTATGATTGTAACTTAGAAGTGTGATTTTGGTCTTGGTAAAAGTTTGTGATAATCATACCACTGGTTGAGAAACTAACTTTATAATAATTATTTTTATATAAAAGGGTTAGTAGTATAAAGTATGAAGTTTTATAATGAGTGATTTTCAAACTTCTGCAAGATTCAAGTTGTTACTCATTCCTTAGATCCATTCTTAAGAATATCGTTCCTCTTTAGGTTAATGTCATTTAAAAGTTGACATCTCTCCTAGAGTTTCCACTTTCAAGAAAAGAGATGAAGGTCATTCTGCGGTTAGTGGTGGTGGGCCAGTCAGACTAATATAGAGTTATTAGTTTGGACCCTTATAAATCGTATCGTAACGTAATTGACTCAGTGTCAAGTACCAGTTGGAGAAGTTCTAAACTAACGCTATGGTTCATCAATAGGTGATGAACACCCGATCCACCAACCAAGCAGCTAGCGAGAGTCTTAGCAACGATTCTCGAATTCAGCTGAGGAGTGCTACTCCACCAGGGGAAGACGCGGGATCTGGATCACGTAGCAATGACCCGACCCTACGATAGGATGTTCTTCATAGACAAGCGGACCCCCAAGCTACAAGGGGATTTCCACCTCCTGCCCCGATCGTGCTAAATGCGACGACCATTGGACAGATAGTGGGGCTAGTGGTCGAAGTATTAACGACCCAGATGATACCGCAAGTCCAAGCAGCCCACATACCTCAAGTCGCAGCTAGTGTGGAGGCACAGATTAAGGCAAAGGATAGGCAACAGAATCGCATGGCTCACTCATTCAAGCGGCCGGTGTCGCCCACCAAGATCGAGGAGTCTGGTCGTATTAGGATCAAGACGACTCTGTCCGATTCCGCCAAAGGCTCAGACTGGAGTAACGACGTGATTCAATGCCACAACTGTGGTAAGGCCGGGCACAAGAGCCCTAGTTGCCAAAAGGAGAAGAGGGTATGTTATAGTTGTGGGAGGGAAGGTCACATGAAGACATACTGTAGACAGAAGAGCCTAAGGCCAACACAAGGATATCAGGCCTCAAAAGCTGACTTTAGGCATAACTCAAGGGCGGAAATGTCTGCTCCGGAGCAATCTGTTGCTCGTGATAAAGGCAAGGCGCCTATAAAATTTTTGGGTCAAGAGCATCAACTCTTTGTGATACGTCACCCCGATGGGAGGGAAGCTTTGTACAAGTGGTAGTATTTTGTAAGGCTTTTTAGAATAAGGAGCGATGACTTGTGTCGATAGTTTCCATAGTTTAGTAATCTGTCTATTCGACTTTCTATCAGTTGGTTTATGTAATGTTTCGAATAAAAAAAAATGTGTTTCCTTGTTCCGGAAATTACTAAATTCGTTACTATTGCAAATTGTTCGTTCATACGAGACTCCGTGAGTGCCAAAAACAGTTATGTCACGTATGGATAAGGGCTGTCAGGACTCACAAAGGAGGAGTAACGTATGGAGCAAAGGCGTTCGTTCCTTACATGGTTGACACCAGGGGCGACTCCATTACTGAATTACTAGATCCATTATTAGGAATCTCTCTTTGTTCTTGGAGTAATGTCATAATGGTATGACATTAATTACTCCATTCATTGAGCGGATGAGCGTTATCTCATATGCTGAGTTTTCCAAAATTTCTTAGGGTGTAGGAACAAATGTGTGTGGTTAATGCTCTATGAGATTTAAGAACTAAATCTCATACGTGTACCCTGAACATTTTCTCTAGTAAAAGTATGTAGGGATGGACTAAGACGAAGTCCAGAATGCCTAGTTATGAGGTCATGCTGTAGGCATTGATGTGGATAGATTGTTGAGAAGGGAATGAATGTATAAGAGGGATAGTTCATAGGGAACTCGTTTCCTCTATTACGACCTTGAGTAAGACATTAGAGTCCAGAGTTATGGTTATGAGATTTATAAGTGGGTACGACCAGTGTAGGACCAATGGTTAAAGCTTTTTGGAAAGCCGAATGTACAAAGTCATAGGTATTATTTTGGAAGATCTATTCGAAGTTTCGTTTTGAGGCCCATCAGGAAATGATGTGATTAAGTCTTGGAGAGATAGTAAGTATCCGTAATGCAAAAAGGGGTTGCTTTAATTGGGATAGTAGATTGTGTGAGGAGTATAAGGATCTTAAGTTAGAGATAAGTTATTTGAGTCAGTTAAACAAACCTTTGGGATGTGAGTCAGGAAAAGGGCGGCTGAGCCAAATCTAAGTGGACCAAATGATTGAAATTGGTAGGTTGTACGATCAGGGAATAAGGAGTTATGATACTTGTAAGGTTGTAAGGTTTGATATTTGGATTTTATGTGAGTTTGTCAGTTAGAAGGCTTATGGTGCAATTCTTTGGAGAAGACTAAGTTGTGAAGTTACTGTGTTAGAAGGAGGCCACTTAAATGGAAAGATTACAGTTTAAGGATAGGTTATGTTGATGATTCCGATAGATTAAAAGGATTTGGTGGAGAGAATTGTCTATGTGCGCCTAAGGAGTAAGGTAGCAAGCGTTAATCGTATACAGCTATTAAAGGATTCTGATAGAAGTGACTGATACGGTTGGTAATGAATCATTTATCAGGATGATACCTTAAGGAAATAGGAGTAATATCTCAAGGGATTTTGGTTATGAAAGTTATAAGTGAGTATGTTCATTGTGGACCAGAGGGTTACACTTTCGGAAAGGCTAAGGGTGTGAAGCCATAAGTATTATTTTGGAAGATTTATCTAAAGTTTCGTTAGGAGGCTTTTTTAAGAGAAACGACATAAGGATTGGATGAAGAGTGATTGATGTCTATTAAGGCGATTTGATGTCACGTTTAGGAAAATAACGTGATTAGCCGCAATTGTGCTAATTGATTTATTATGATCTTGTTTTGAGGAAACTAGAGGTTTTGAGTTGGAAGTGAGCTTTTGGGTCAGTTTTAATAGGGGCCAAAGAACTGAATCAGGAAATTGTACTTTCAGGGAATAGAGAGTTATGATACTTAGGAATTTGCAAAGTTTGATACTTGGATTTTAAGTGAGTGTGTCGTCTATAAAGCTTATGGTATAACACTTTTTGGAAGAATTAAATTGTGAACGATTGTATTGGGAGAAAGCCCACTTGAAATTGAAAGATTAAAGGATGTAGCATGGAAAATGGTCGTATGTACGTTTAAGGAGTGAAGTGATAGTGTTACTTGTATGTACTCATTGAAGGATTAGGACGTAAAGTGAGTGATTTTGATGGCAAGGCATCGTTCATCAATATGGTATTTTTGAGTAAATAGAATTGAAGAACCTTAAAGGCTTAAGTTAGAGACTGAATAATGGAATACGTTAGGTTAATCTTGGATATACGGTAAATATCCGTAAAGCAAAAGGGTGCTCGATTTGGGATAATAAATCGCATGAGGACAACTGATTGCCTAAGGATTTTCGGGTGAATAGCAAACTCGACCGGTAAAAGTTGTTACGGTTTTGAAGGTCAATAGTGAGGCATAAAGTAAGTATGTAGATGATATCAAGTGGACTTGAGGAAAAGGTGACCCACGTTTATTAAGGTGATCGTATGACACGTTTGGGTAAGACGAGAATATAATCCTATGGAGAGGATTAGTAAATCATGTTGAGGTAATCGGACATAGGCTGTGGTGTGAGTAATTGTGGGATCACAGGAGTGAAGATTTTGAGTTAAAGATATGGCACAAGGGCCAAATGTGAGTAAGGTAACCAATGTAATAGATGAGTCGTGTATGTAAGGAGTAAGGCCTATATGACAAGTGAGGTACTAAGTTGAGGTATAGTGGAATTCTACGTATGTACTCAGGGATCGGATTGTCGAAAGGAAGTTAGTAGAAAGATGTTGTACTCTTCTATGTAAGGACATTAAGGCTTTTAGGAGGAAAAGGGCATAACAACAAGGATATATTGGAGATTATAATGGATACTCTGAGCGAGACAATGGTAATCTTGTGAATGATCACATCTGTTCTAGCAAGAGTAAGGAATGTAGGCGGTATGTTGTAAGTGGAATCATGATCGAGTAAATAGTTCGATTTTTGGTGGTACAGGTTTCAGAAACCAAATTTATTCAAGGATATCGACTTAAGGAAGATAAGGTACATACTTTAGGAGAAGTTTAGAGAAAGGTGAAAGAGAAATATGTATAATCTCATGCTTAAGGTATAGCGAGACTAGTGCGATGATTTTTGGAGACAATTATCCTAAGATAATTATGACTTTGAGGATGGTCACGAGTTAGTACAAGAATAGTACATGGAAGTAGGCTATGCGAGATAGTGGTATGGTTGAGGAAACAGATCATTTTCCAGGAGCAAGTACTTGATGCAATGATTAAGGAAGTTAAGATCAGGTAGTGAGATTATGGTGAAACAGGTCCCATTAGTTAGCAATGCTAGTTTCGGGGTCGAAACTATTTTAAGGGGGTAGTAATGTAATAATCCTCATTTTATCATAGAAGGGTCAGGTGATAGAAGGTATGTCTGGTGAAAACAAGTTATAGAATTCTCGTAGGTGGTGAATAGTCTAAATTACGGTTAACCTGACGTTAACTGTAATTCGAACCAACTTATGAATTTTAACTTAGAAATGCCTGAACCAATTTACAAAGTGTTATATGGGTTAGGTATGGTTAAACTTATACAGTTTGGTTAGCTTAGTATAAGGTAGCATCTCGAGTTGTTATCAGCCAAGTTTCGGGGTCGAAACTTTTCTTTAGGGGGTAATGATGTAATACCCCTCATTTTTTAGTAAGGGTAATTGGGTAATTTCCCAAACCGTCGTCAATTATTCGGGACACATTAGGCAAAGTTCGGATTTTCTGTATCATGTATGATCTCTGTAATATTTCCCTGAGTGGTATAAAAGACATTCAACGTATTTTCGGGGCTTAGAATATTTGTTTGGGTACAAATATATAATTTCCGGGGTTTAAACCCATGTCAAACCTTTCCCCGGGAAAACAGACATGGGAAAGGTATTTCCGCGACCGCGGCAGCACTTCTGCGACCGCGGAATATTGGTGCTCAGCGAAGCTGGGCACATGAATTTTCCGCGACCGCGGCGAATTTGCCGCGACCGCGGAAAAGGCAGACACGCTAACGTCGCTTTGTCCTCCTCCTCATTGTTCGTGCCCGCCGTTGATCCTCTGTGCCACTGTTGATCTGGGCGGGGAGAGCTCCTCCTTTGGGCTATAAATAGAGGCGAGATTTGAGGGTTGTAGGCACACCAAAATCTGATCTCCTCATTCTTTCTCTCTCGTTTTCCATCGTCGTCGGAGTTTCGAGCCTCACCGGAATCTTCGAAGTGTCACCGGAGGCCTCGTCGGGAGTTGTAACAGCCTTGGAGTGGTGCATTGGAGGTACAAGGAAGGTTGGAGTCGAAGCCCCCTCGAATCGAGCCCTCTCGCGACGTCGCCGGTGAGTTTTCTCCATTTAGGGTCGTCGGAGTTCATGACCGTGACCGCGGACATGAACTGCCGCGACCGCGGCAATGACACTCAGGCCGCGACGCGGACGCTATCCTCGACGCCCGCAGACGCCATGTCCTCGACGGCCGCGACCGCGGAATCCCTGCCTCGACCGCGGATTGCCTTGGCAATCACGATCGTGGGCTTGGGCAATCCGGTCTCGGGCGGGACTTTCGTTCTTTCGATTTCGTTTGTTCTTTCTTAGATTCGTATCATTTTATTGTCGAATCTAACCTAGGGTCTCGTTATGGGTCGTCATCGTAGGAATCTGTAATCCGACTTCCGTTCCCGTTCCGGACCCAAAAAACCCGTCGTCGTTCAATCGTTCGTCTAGATTAAGGCAAGTGGCGGTTCGCTCTTGCTTATCATTCCATGTTTCCGTTAATTATCAATTATTTCGAATTGTTAATTAAATTGCGATGAATTGTTGTTTTCGTTTGGGAACAGATTTTTATAAACAATATGATTTAAAATGTGATATTATAATAGGTTGTATTTATTGCTAGAAACAACGCTATTATATCTGTTATTACCATGATGGTATTGGTGTGGATTTTATGTGTGAACTTATACATTATAGTTAGAACGAGTATTCGTAGGAACGCTATGTACCTTGCGAGGTCTAGTCGTTTCTTTATAACTGGTATTAGGAGGATTTTTCCCTAATACTTTCTCTGGTCATGACTATACCCTTACTCAGGGTAGGTGCACACAACTGGTGTCGTCATTCGGAATGTATTCCCTCTGATATCTCTCATGATGAGATGATATATCTTAAAAGCTTATAACATAAATGTGCGTTTTGAAATTAAATAAGATAAGTACGATTATGCACATAATTAATATACCTTCGGGCGAGGAGTACAACGTGGAAACCGCCCGGACTTCGATTAGAGTACGTCTTCATTCCAAATCTGAATTCGCATTACGCGATAAGGTTGGTCGTGGACCCAAATGGTCAAGTGTTTTTAAATGCTTGTGTGAAATTATAACGTTCCCAAACATTTGTCACACTTTCCCGTAAGACTCAATCTTTTGGAGTCCTCTCTTCATACGTTTCCCTTAAGGCTCATTTCCTTTTTAGTGCATGTATAAACTTTAATCATTCCGTGAAAGTTCCGGGTTATATATCGTTCCTTCGGTTGTTATTCGAGGGACAATGATAGTAAACGGTTACGATCACTAGAACCATCTGTTTTCACCCTTGCATAGTCTTTCATTAGACTAACCAACCGGGTTTTATTCCTTGCATGGTTGGCTGGTGTCATCCGTCCTATACGGCACATCAGTGGTTGGTCCCCGAAGTCCGAAGTAACCGTTGAAGAAGAGACTTGCAGTTGGAGATTCAAGTATTAGTATTTTTTTTAAAGGTTGTCAATTATTATTTATTCTTACCACTAAGTCATGTAATAGATTTATTATTCAAGTCTTCCGCTGTGTAATTTATAAGTTTTCCGCTGTGATTTCACTCTGTTGTAAAACACTCCTCTCGTATTGGGAGAAATCTTTTAAAATGGTTGAGTTCCATTTAAAAATGTATTTCGTTGTTTAAACTTTCGTTATGTATTATGTTTATTTAAGATTTATTGTTCCGATTAAAGCCTTGGGTGACATCGGACAACAACGTCTGAGGTCACTGGTGTGTGACACTATCGACGTAAGTCGGGGGTGTTACATGTGGGCAAGCTGTATGGTGGTTTGATGTGGGCCTTTGTGATTGATTAATATGATGATGAGTTGTTGTGAATCATTGGGATTGATCCATGTGTTGTTGCATTTATGATTTATGATTTCTATATCTTGGCGGGTAAGGATGTTCCGAGCCCCGCTTGATTTGAAAGTGATTTTATACTTTTGTGGGTAAGGATGTTCCGAGCCCGCTTGATTTTGAAATGGTTTTAACTGGATACATCCCGTGTTGCTATTCCCGGTGTCCGGGTTGAGTAGGTCATAGGAGGTGCTTTACCTGTATTGGGGAGGGCCGAGTCATTTGGTTAACTATGTCATTCCCTACCCGCGGGTAAAGGTATATATCCACAGTGTTTATACATCCCGTGTTACCCCCGGTGTCCGGTTTGGGTAGGTCATGGGAGGTGCTTTACTTGTGTTGGGGAGGGCAGATCGCCTAGCTAACGATGCCGTTTCTGACCCGCGGGTAAAGGTATGTAATAGAAGGTACCTTCGTGTCCAAAAGTTCTTGGGCATGTTTTCAAACGTTATCATAAATGTTTTCTTGAACGCTTTGTAAATGTTTATGTTTATTTTTCATTGCGTTTTTCTTAAAAAAAAAAGTATACCCGGGTATAAGTTTTTGAATAATGGATTGTAACCCCGATGATCTGTAGTTCAAGTGGATGTTCATTAGGTTTACTGTTATGTGATCTGTGATGTAATGATATGTGGTTCAATTAGATGTTTATTGGAATTACTGTAATATAATTTGTGGTGTAGTCGAGTACTTATGGGAAATTACGGTGATGAGATCTGTAATTTAGTATGGGAATATGATGTTTATCGGGATTACTATGATATAATCTGTAATGTGACGATCTGTGGTTCAATATGATATTTATTAGAATTACTGTGATATAATCTATAATGTGACAATCTGTGGTTCAATAGGATATTTATTAGAATTATTGTGACATGATCTGTAATATAGTATGTGGTTCAGTTGGATATTTATGAGAATTTATGTGATGTAATCTGTAACCAATTGGGTATTTATTGGAATTATTGGGATGTGATCTGTAATGTAGTATGTAGTTCAGTTGGCTCCTTATGGGAATTGTTGTAATGTGATCTGTGATATAATATGTGGTCCAGATGGATACTGATGGGAAGTACTGCGATGTGATATGTGATCCAGTTGGGTACTTGGTGAAATTACTTTAGATACTTAGTAAAATTACTGTGATAGGATCTGTGATGGAAATATATACTTAGTTGGATGCGTATTATGGTATTTGGGTTATCTGTTCATGCGTATGAGGTCAATTATAATATTAGGTTGTATGATATTGGGGTATCTGCGTTATCAGTTCATGCATGTGTAGTCAAATATAGTATTGGGTTGTAAGTTATTGTGGTATCTGCATATGAGTAATTCCTCTATTTATGCTACAGTACGTATTCAATTTGCTTACAACTTGCTTAGTCTGATTATATACTAACCCCTTTTATGTGGGGAACTGGTTATATTTGCAGGACCAGGATATTAGGTAGCACAGCGGAAGCATGGAGGAGGTCATGCGACATGATGCGACTTCAGGTTGGGCTATGCTAGACCCTCTGTTGAATAGGTTTAAATTATAGAGTCATCCTTGCTCAGGTTTTGGATTTTACAAGTTGAATTTTTTTCCTTTTCTTAAAAAGCCTGAGGGACAGAAATTCCTAGCGCTGTGACTCCCCAATAGTGGTAAATTTGGGGCGTTACAAAATGACTCCAACGCCTACCGCTTTACATGAAATACGCAATAAACTAGTGTAGACTCCATGCAAGGGAAAATTATGTAACCAACTAATAAATGCATAAAACAAACATGAAATAAACAAAACTAAGGTCTAAATGCATGTCCTAAATTTGTATAAAATGGATGCTATCATTTGCCTCTATGAGCCCCTCTTTGTTTAGTCCACAACTGAAGTAAAACATTGGATGGAACAAAGGCCTACCAAATTTTGATTTGGACTTCTTTGTTGAATTTTATTAATCATGAAAATATATAGTCCAAATGTACCTTTATATCTATTAGATATACCATGAGGTTGTTTTGGTTAGGGGTCATGAAAATTCCAAGAGCTTGGGTGAAAGTGCAATTCAAAGAGAAAACTACCCATTGAAGATTGGCTGAAGTTTCAGAAGAGGGACCGTTCCCTCTACAAAAAGAAAAAGAAATCAAAATGTTACCCGATGAAAAGAATAAGAAAAGAGGAAAACATTCCCTCAAAAGAAAGAAAAGAAAAGAAAATATATCAGAATGAAGAAAAGTTCCAAAGGGAACAATGTGAAGATGTGTAAGAAGATGTTCTCAAAGGGAACTATGCGACAAAAGAAGCCATAAAAGAAAGTTTTGCTTGAAGATGGAACATTTCAAGTGTGGAAGGTAAAGGTCTTCAACTAGAGAACTTTGTGGCATGTCTAACATATCCCATCTCAAAAGAACCGAGCAATTAATTCTTATTCTCTTGAATCTTTTGTAACGTTTGATGACATTTGTGGGGAAGTTGCTTCTTGATAATTGTGATTATATGTTTTATCACTCATTGTATGCATAGTAACTTTAAGTGTAGAACTCTTGATGAAATTTATGTTTCATGTGATAATCTGAAGTTCATTTCCTTTAAGGTTTTCAAGGTCTTTTTGATGATGTCAAAAGGGGGAAAATGTGAAAGGAATTCATATTAGGAGGTTGAAGAGTTCGTTAGTGAATATATTTGTAAGGGGGAACTTATCCATGTTTGATGATTGTGCATGTGCATATCTCTTGTTTTGATATTGCTTTAGTTTTTATTTTAATGATGGGTTTGTCATCATCAAAAAAGGGAAAATTGTTGGAAGAATGTTCCCTCAAGGAACCTTGGGTGTTTCTGATGATGATAAACACCATGCATTTGATGTCTGTTCTTAAGTTGTTTCAGGGAACAACAAAAAACATGAGAGCTATTTGGAGAAGTTTCAATAAACAATGGTTGTGACCAATGGATTAGTCATCCTAAGGAACAGTGGAAATAAGAGCATCAATGTTCAGGAAGAAGAGAAGGAATGGAGATTCCAGGGAATAAGGAAAACAAAGCAAATGAGCTTTACACTGTTCCCATCAAAGAGGCAAATCACAAGATATTGCATCCAGGGTTTTGAATGTTTTCTTGGGGCACGGGGAGACGTCAAACAAGAAAAATGAAGATTACATCTTGGAGGTAATAGATCGGAATTATCATGGATAGATAAGATCTATTTATGGAAACAAGACAATGTCAAGTTGGAAGATATTGTTTGTAGTATTTTAGGATATTGAGTGATGGAAAGATATAATGTTATTTATGAGATAATATATTAGATTAGACCATAAATAAATTATATTTTCGTCATCCTTTGGAGGCCTATAAATACAAGTCATTATCAACCTAGTTTGACATGCTTCCAAGAGAGAAAGAGGAGCATCCAAGAGAGAGACGACATTAAGAGCTTTAAAGGTTTCTAAGTAGCCATTAAAGAGCAAGAACACAAATTTCATAGTTCAAGAGACGAGTTTCAAGGCTGTTGGCTCAAGGGAACGTCGGAACGAACCGTTCTTACATCAAGGAGAGTTGCGATCTTTAGGAGCTTCATAGGGAAAGTTTCTGAGGTGCAGAATGTAACTTTTTTGTGGTTTTGAGTTTGCTGTGAGTTGATAATATGTGTACAAGGTTGTTAGTCTTAGAGAGTATTCTAGTAGGGAAATCTAGATTAAGTTGGATCTTTGCTTGACTTTTGTAGTTCGTGATTATCAATAAGAGAAGTAGACTTTGAAATCCTGCTAGGGTAACACCTAGAGGTAGAGGTTTTTCCTTGTCAACTAGTTGGTTGATTTTGTTTTCCTCTCTACGTGATTATGTTGGTATTTTTGATATTCCGTTGTACAAAGGTACCGTTTCCTAAATAGGAACAATGCTTTAATCTGTTACTAACACTCGGTTTCGATCCAACAATCATGTACACACATATACTGGAATAACATCTCAATTGCAAGGTGGCTATGGAGATCAGGATGATTGGTCATCACATCCTGTATGAATACAGGATGATTGTTCACCACATCTCAATTGCAAGGTGGCTATGGAGATCTGACGGCGTCTTCGGGGTGGCAGAGAGATGGACATGCCAATAAGCAAGATGTCAAAATTAAGCAACATCGGTGGCGATGGATAATAGCAGCGCGAACGAGCGGGCTGCTATGTTTTTGCAATGAACATGGGCGCGACAACGTGAGGTTCGAACGATTAGTCTAGGCTCGATCGGAAACCAAATCAAGCGGGGTCAGTGGCTATGGATTTGCGAGGTTGAGGGATACCACCGGGGGATAGAGAATTGCGGCAGAGGATGGCTCTCAATGCCAGGAAATTCGGAGACAACTTTCGGTCTAGGGTGACAACTTCCATATCGATATGCATAACATAGTTGTCTTTGTTGTAGATATGTCATTATCTAGAGTCCAAGGCAACAAACTGTGCTTACGATCTCACAAACTGAATTTGACATGTTAGTTCGTCAATGAATTGAATCGTTCAATGATCTTAGCCAAGGTGACTTGCCCTTGTCCTTTTGACATGTTGATGGATTGTATGTTTTTGGAATGACGAATAGCTAAATCAGATTATTTAACTACTTGACCCATGGTGGGCGTCAAATTGGTTTGGGCAAAAAAGACACTAAGATCTCAATTTGCTTAATTGAGGGTAATATGTTACAAGATGCCAATTGCAAGATGTAAAGAGATAAGACGATAGCATAAATGTCGATTAAATGTAAGTAAAATGATGCAAAGTATGAAAAAGGCAATGTAAATAAGCCTAAGAAAATAGATCTCTCTTTATTATATGATACTATGATGAATCACGTTCTCCCAATGATGTTAACGAGCATATATGAAGCAAAATACATGCTGACAAGAAGATGACCGCGTCATGTCGACTCGAATTTGCATACAAGCTTTCCTTCTGATGTCTTTAATGGTGGATTCTTACAAGTGTGAGAGTCTAGAGGTTGGAGAAGATTTGATAGAAAGGATGTGTTTACATATGTGAAAAATAAAACAATACATAAATGTGAGAGAACGTATTTACATGAGAGAGAAGACATAAGATCCGCCTTTACAAGTATTGCAATAAGCCTATTTATAGTTGATAATGTTTTGTCTTCCAACAAATACTTTCTTGTTGCTGAAATCATGAGCTGTTTGAGGCAAATCTCGAAAATCTCGGAGCCATTACAACAAACTTACTGGATTTCGCAAAGCTGCTACGCAAAGAAGTCGACGGTCATCTTCCAAGTCGACACCGTCTTCCGAGTCAACATCATCTTTCGATTCGAGGTCCTCTTGTAATATCATACTTAAATTAGAAGGGTAATATGGTAATTTTAATTTGATAAAAATAAAAGTTATAAAATTTATTTTATTTCTTTTAGATGAGTAATTTATATTTTCATTAACTTAAGTTCAAAAGTTAGTTCAAGATAACTTTGTACAAATTATCAAATGGGCTACAATAGTATGGTGTAGAAATAAATAAATAAGTATAATATTGAATGTAGTTTTAGAATCTAAATATAATAATAAAGGTTATAAGAATTATTATGTTTATCCATGAGGGGATAAAAATAATAAATACCCTAAGTATGTTATCTTTAAGCTATGTATTGTCTAAATTATGATTAATCTTATGTTAATTATAATTTAAATAAACTTATCACTCTTAACCTAGACAATTTGAGTTAAGATTAACAAAGTGTTAATCAAGATTTAAATATGGTTAATTTTATAAAGAGATATAACTTAAGCTTCATTTCAACCTAAGTTAATTTTATACACTTTAATTTTGGGTTAAAATAATTATATAAACTTAGTATATTAAAATAAATAAGTTTGGGTAAATTTGTAATTTTTGAAAAGTTATTTAAGGGCATTTTTGCCATAACTTAAAAAATTGGGCAAAATAATGCAAATAAGCCAAAAGTGAGGGAGGCTGATCCGCTCTACTTTGTAGTGCGTAACTAGGAGTTGTTACTGGATATTAGGTACCATGTTGTGTGGGTTTAGAAGATATTTGAGGAGAATGGAGTTGTGGAGAAGAAGTGATGATTTGGTGATTTTGAGTGCTTAAATGAGGACTTAAGGAGTTGAAGACTAAGCACCAAAGGAGAAAGCTGTAGCAGAACGAAGAAGGCAGCGCAGAAGCTGAGCCGCGGGCGCGGAGGAGCTGGCCGCGGGCGCGGAGGAGTTGGCAGCGGGCGCGGAGGAGTTAGCCGGGGGCGCGGATTGAAGACAAACAGTGAGGATGCGAGTTTCGTCCGAGATCTTTAGCTTATTTTATTTCTTTTTAGTTCGTTTGTTTTATTTTTAGAAGATTGTTATTGTTATCTGTTAGGAAATTAGGTTTTGCAAAGTCTTTATATTCTTCCTTTAGAACTTTAGTTTTGTAAGTTGGGTTTTACCTTTCTTCCTCTTTTTCCTTTTTCTTAGTTTAGTTCTTTGTTTTGTTTTTGGCTAGACAATTGAAGCCTTGGTTTGAAGTTGATATTGAGATTATTCCTTTCTTTATTCTTGAATGTTATGATTCTCTTATGCTTCATCCCATTGAGTTTTATTGATTTCTCTAGCCTGATCACCTAGTTTTATTGGTATTATTCATACTACAGGATTAAGGTTTTGAATTCTTTTGGTTGATCTAGTTCATCAATTGTTGTGATTAGTATTATTAATATTAGTTTCCCTAGCCTGGCAAACTAGTTGAGATTGGTATTATCTATAGTGCTAGTTCCCCTAATCTGGTCAACTTGTTGAGATTAATATTGTTCATCCCTAATTCAGAGTAGCAACCACGATTTACAAGAACTAGTTGTGAATGTTTATTGTGAAGAGAATTGATTGCATGTCGAGTACTGACTAGTTGTTAAGTATTGCATGAGCCTATCTATTCCTGAGCCTACTGCTGTTGTTAGATTTATCTTGATAGTTTCTTGATTGTTTAATAGTTAGGGTTATCAGGATTAGTTGGACTGATAACTAATTTAGAACAGGAATTAGGACATTCATAAGGATTGAGAACTAGGGATAATCAATGATTGATCAACCAAACTGAAGGTGGATATTTCTCTAGCCAAGCTTTCTATATTTTATTTATCGTTTTCTTAGTTAGATACAACCAACCCCCCCCCCCCCCCCCCCCCCATTTGTCTTTGTTATCAATTGGTGAATGATTTTGGCAAACATGATATATAGCTTAATTCTCTATGGGATTCGACTCTTACTTACCAGACTACATTAGTTAGGTTTTTGAGGTATACTTTGTTAGGCGCATGCGACAAAACGCCCTATCAAATTGGCGCCGTTGCCGGGGAATCTAAGGTCTGTATTTTCTTGTTTGTGTTTGTTTACCGATTTGATCAACAAGACACTATCTTTTTCTTTTATTTTTTTCTCTTTGTTGTGTTTTTGTTTTGTTTTTCGACTAATCCGCATGAGTAGGAAAAACAGAAGAAAAAGTGCGACCACGGCAAACATCAGAGAAGAAACCGCGATCGCGGCCGCCACGACGATTTTAGGGTTTAGTCGAGAAAAAAAAAACGCGATCGCGACTTTTATATTGCGACCGCGGTTACTGTTCATAAAAAAAACGTCGGTGTTCCGTACAAGAACCGCGATCGCGGTTGATCCAGAATGGCGGCCCTTTTCGTCTCTTTCGCGAGCAACAACCAGTTTTCCCTTGATCTATCATTTGCTGTTGTTCCTTGATGTACGTCTTCATCTGTCTGTCACCACCAGTGCATATTGAGTTCGGATTTCCAGCATCGCTTGGTCTATCTCTTGGGAAGTGCGATTGAGAAGTGGTGATGAAGTTTAGGGGACCACTACATCCCTGTGTACCCTTCTAGCGTTATTGACGAAGACGACCACCTCAGCGTACATCAGTGAGTATTTTCTTCCTTCCCCAATCATTTATATGTCTTTCAATACATTGAGGACAATGCATTATTCAAGCATGCGGGAGGAGAATGTACTTGCTATCTATCTATGTATATATTTGTGATTTCGTATTTCTTTCCTTTGAAAAAATATATATA
Organism: Rheum nobile; assembly: GCA_027886185.1. NCBI lineage: Eukaryota > Viridiplantae > Streptophyta > Magnoliopsida > Caryophyllales > Polygonaceae > Rheum > Rheum nobile. The sequence goes on along the minus strand of WOAB01000789.1, from coordinate 1,207,018 downwards.
TATATATATAAAAAAGTCAAAAATATGAAAAAAAAAGACAAAAGAAGAAATCATGGGCTAAGTCAAAAACCTGAAAAGGCGGCTTAGGCAATAAGCAGGTGGCTTGGACCAGCATTAGGCTGGGATAATAAGAGGTCAAGAGTGATGTGAGTTTTTGTGAGCCCATCTATAGAAAAAATGAAATAAGTGGCTTGGTGAAAACCCGAAAGGGCGCCTTGGCAAAATGAGTGAAAAGAAGAAGAGTGATTATTAGGATTCCTCATTTTTCCTGGCGTGGTAACATAAGAAGAGGTGATATAAGGAGGATTCGGGTAGGTTACTTTGGGAGTTATAAGAAGATAGATGGAGGCTAGGATTAGATGATTACATTACTCTATATGGTGTTCGGGTTAAGCTTGGGGGAAGTACTCTGCTTTCCTTTAAGCTTGTGTGTTGTGTTGATTGTGGTGCCTTGGAGATTCATGATTAGGTGCAGTTCTTAGTGGAGATAGTTTTGCTGTGCTTCCTGAGACCTTGGGTATTTCATTGGAGGAGTAGGTTTCTATTAGCTTACCCGAGGACGAGCAAGGTCTAAGTATGGGGGAATTTGATCCGCTTTACTTTGTAGTGCGTAACTAGAAGTTGTTACTGGATATTAGGTACCATTTTGTGTCGGTTTAGAAGATATTTGAGGAGAATGGAGTTGTGGAGAAGAAGTGATGATTTGGTGGTTTTGAGTGCTTAAATGAGGACTTAAGGAGTTGAAGACGAAGCACCAAAGGAGAAAGATGCAGCCGAATGAAGAAGGCAGCGCAGAAGCTGAGCCGCGGACGCAGAGGAGCTAGCCGCGGGCGCGGAGGAGTTGGCCGCGGGCGCGGAGGAGTTAGCCGGGGGCGCGCAGAAGTTGGCCGCGGGCGTGGAGGAGTTATCCGGGGGCGCGGATTGAAGACAAACAGCGAGGACTTCAGAGACTTTTCTGCGGTCGCGGATCCTTTCCTGGTGCGGGGCGGAGACGCGAGTTTCATCCGAGATCTTTACCTTATTTTATTTATTTTATTTTATTTCTTTTTAGTTCGTTTGTTTTATTTTTAGAAGATTGTTATTGTTATTTTTTAGGAAATTAGGTTTTGCAAAGTCTTTATATTCTTCCTTTAGAACTTCAGTTTTGTAAGTTGGGTTCCACCCCAAGTTGGGTTTTACCGTTCTTCCTCTTTTCCCTTTTCTTAGTTTAGTTCTTTGTTTTGTTTTTGGCTGGATGATAGAGGCTAAAGTCGTATCACCTTATCAAAATAATCCTAACAAACCTAACTCAGTAGAATAGACAAGTAAGGGTCGAATCCCACTGGGAGTAGTTATCAATCTTTATGTAAGTTCGCATGCAATGGTAACAAAAGGGGGGTTTTGAGGTTGATTGGTTGTAAACAAAGCAAACAAGGGAAATAAAAGCAAAGAGTTTGTAATCAATTAGGGAAAAACAGTTAGCCAAAAAAATATCCACCATTCATATGATAGATTGGTCCTAGGTTATCTTTATTCCTTCCTTTGATTATTCCTGTCCCTATTCTGAAATAGTCACTAGTCCAACTCGGCCTGGCAACCCTTACTATTGAACGCACGAGAAACTATCAAGATTTAGAACAACAACAGCATTGAGCATAGGAATTAACCAGGATACATACAACACCGATGTTTCACAGCATTTAGCACATAATCAATTCTCTTTCATAATAAACCAGTCCAACTAGTCATAGAATATCATGTTTGCTACACAAGATAAGGGATTTCAACTCGAAATATCCAAACCCTAGCAATAGACAATTACTAATATCAACTAGGTGATCAATCTAGTCAAATCAATAAGAATCAATAGGAATAAGCTCAAGAGAAAAGATAGAATCCAAAGGAATAGGAAATAGAGTTATAACCTCACAATCATGAATCAAATGAAGGCTTCAATTGTCGGACTAAGCAAAGGGTGCTTAGTTCTTCATAGTCTTGAAACAATAAAACTCAAAGGGAAAAATATGCTGAATGGAAAACAACCATCTGAAAGCTGCTAGGGAAAATTAGGTTAAATAACTTAACCCTAAAACTAAAGTGAAAAGATAACGAAAGTAATCCTAAAAGGAAATAATATTAAATTAACGAAAATAAGAAAATAAAATAAAAGAAAACGTAAAAGTGAACTTCGGAGAAATCCTCGGGCCTCGCTGTCGTGTGGTTTCGCGATTGCGGAAGGAATTCCACGGTCGCGGAAAATGCAACTTTGCTCTCGACTTGCGCATCGCTGAAGGATATTTCCGCGATCGCGGAAGAAATTCCGCGGTCACGGAAAATGGCTTTTCTTGCTCCGTGTTCTCGAATTTGTCGCGATCAACCTCCGTGCTCATCGGTGGTCATAGTTCCTCCTTCTTCGCACGTGTGGCTTCTTTATTCGTCTTTCTCGAGTGGTCTTCTTCTCATCTTCTGGATATCTTCGTTTTAAACTTCTCCACACCACTAAAGTCACACTTCTACTTCTCAACTCCAATCTCTATAATACACTCTAAATCCATACAAATGGCACCCAAAACACCGGTAACAACTCCTAGATAAGCCCTACAAAGTAGAGCTGATCAAACTCCCCCATGCTTAAACCTTGCTCGTCCTCGAGTAAGCTAAAATAAACCTACTCCTTCAATCAAATCCCCAAGGTCTCAGTAAGAATAGAAAAATCATCTCCACTAAGAATTGCACCTAACATTAACTCCAAGGCACCGATTAAATAAGCTCAACACACAACAACACATACCACAACATCAATCAAGCAAAAAGGAAAGCAGAGTACTTCCCCCAAGCTTATCCCGAACACCATAGAGTGAATAAAAATCTAATCCTAGCCTCCATCTATCTTCTTATACCTCCCAGAGTGACCTACCCGAATCCTCCTTATATCACCTCTTCTTATGTCACCACGCCAGGTAGAATGAGGAGTCCTAAAAATCACTCTTCTTCTTTTCACTCATTTTGCCAAGGCGCCCTCTCGGGTTTTCACCAAGCCACTCATTTCATTTTTCAATAGATGGGCTCACAATATACTCACATCACTCTTGACCAATTGTTACCCCAGCCAAATGCTGGTCCAAGCCACCTGCTTATTACCTAAGCCGCCCTTTCGGGTTTTCGACTTATCCCATGATTTCTATTTTTGCATTTTTTTGAATTTTTGGCTTTTTCTTTTTCTTTTCTCCTCAACGACATAGCAAGTATAGAACACTCCCCTATGCTTAAACATTGCATTGTCCTCAATGTAATGAAAGACAAAAAAAAAAAGAATGAAGCACATGGAAAGGCAAAAAATAACTCACAAACGTCGTTGAGTTGGCTTGGACACTGAAGTTGTTGTTGGCGGTAATTCAAAGAAAGCACATGTCTCTGGTGTTGCGCCAGTCATCAATCTCACACTCCACCGTGCAACCAACTGGAATCCACTGGAAAGTGTATTGGTATATCAAAGAATGCGGGGTTGTACAACCTTCAATGAACACAAAAAATGGGCCCAGATGTAATCGTGTTATGGGCCCTGGTGTTCCTCCTCCTCAGCTGTCGACTGTAGGGCCATCATCGTTGCCAAATAAAATTGTGGGGCGATTGTCTACTCCTTGGCAGCATGATGCGCACCTCCTCTCGTGTAAAATTCGGACAGCTGGCCTTCGGTAGAACTTTTTTTTTTTAATCGATTTTTTTTTTGATTTTTTTTTCCGAGTGCAGGGAACTAGGAGACTTAGATTGTTGGCGCGTGGTTAACACCGTCTTCAATTATGGCTCGGAGCCTCCTTCCTGCCGCTTAGTCTAAATGCGCAAAAACAAAAACAAAAAGAACACACAAATAACTAAAACATGTAATGAAAAGACAAGAAAGAAATACATACCTCGGGTTGCCTCCCGGACAACGCCTTAGTTATTGTCGTGGCTCGACATACTACTCTATCTCCTCAACTTGGATTGCTCGCCTCCATTGAGCACTCGGGGTTTCCATCTGGAGGGTGTCGTTTTGAATCATCGATGTTGAATCTGACCATCACCCCGTCGAATTCCATTGTGAGCGAACCGCTGCTCACATCGATCTTTGTACCCACCGTGTTCATAAATGGCCTTCCTAGCATTACCGGGGATGCATCCTTGTCCTGCCCCGTGTCCATCACAAAGAAGTCTGCAGGGAACACCAACTTGTCCACTTCTACCAGCACGTCATGCACCACTCCTTTGGGGTAGACGTAGGAATTATCCGCCAGCTGGATCACAATCCCCGTCTTCTCTAATGGCCCCACCTCTAGAGACTCATATAGTGAGAGAGGCAACACATTTATAGAAGCACCTAAATCAAGTAATGCCTTGTCGAACAAGGTACCCCCAATTTTGCATGGAATCGTGAACATCCCCGGATTACTTGCCTTCTTGGGTATCCGCTTTTGCAGCATTGCGGATACATTCTCACTAACTTGAACCTTTTTCTTCTCCTTGACCGCCCTCTTCCTCTTAAGCGTGCAGAGCTCCTTCATGAATTCAGCATAGCGAGGAATACTATTGACCAACTTGAGTAACGGAATGTTTACCTCGCAATTGCTGAATGTCTTGAACAATTCCTTATCATTGGATGGTCTCCTCGTGTCCTTCAGATTCTCGGGAAAGGGTGTGGGAGGCTTTACTGATTGGAGCGGAGGGAAATTGGGGCGCACGTACCCATCATGGTTGTCGTCGAGGGGAACGGACACTGCTGGGGGGGTTTCCGCGATCGCGGTTCGGTGTCCGCGGTCGCGGAATATGATCGACTTCGTCCCCGTCTTCAGCGCTGTTTCCACGATCGCGGAATTCCATCTACGGTCGCGGAATACTCTCGACATGTTCCGATGGGATTTTTCCGCGGTTGCGGAATTCGGTCCGCGGTCGCGGAAAGGCGTCGATTTCGTCTTCCTTCTCCGTGATCAATCTGCGGTCGCGGCCATTGTCTCCGCGGTCGGGGATATCTCCCTATCGTGCTCGACTGGCCTCCACCTCAGCTCCGCTCCTTAACGTCATGGCACATACGTTCTCCCTCGGGTTGACTACCGTTTGAGATGGTAGTTTCCCCGACTCCCGAGCTTCCAGCTTGCTCACCACTATAGAGATCTACCCCACTTATTTCTCCAGGTTCTGAATGCTGGACTTTGTCTCTTGTTGTTGTTGGGCCATAGTGTTTGCCAATGTGTTCATATTGTTAGCCATGGCTGTCATGCCCTGGACAAGGACATTGATCTTGTCCTCACTGGACGCAGGGGCACTGGAACTCTGGCCTTGGGGTCTTTGGTCATATGGAGCTCTATGTTGTTGTTGACCCCCAAGCTGCTGGTATTGTTGTGGGCGGGGAAGGAACTGTGGCGGCCTCTGTTGGTAGTCTTGGTTCTCTTGGCCATGATGAATGTTCTGCTGGTTCCCGTACCTCAGATTGGGGTGATCTCTCTACCCTGGATTGTATGTGTTGGAGTACGGGTCATATCTTGGCATTTGAGGGCCATATCTTCCAATTGCATTCACCTCAGCAGTGGGCTCCTGCAGCGTGGGACACGCATAAGTTGGATGCATCGTGTCTTGGTATATCCCACATGATTTGACATGCTGCTGTCCATCCTTCATCATGTACCGCCTCATCATCTCAGCCATCTCAACGAGTAGAGTGGAATTGGGCTGAGATTCTACAGCTCTCACTGATTGGGCGCCCGCCCTCCTGTTGAACTGTCTTGAGCCCTCAGATAGTTCAAAGAAAACTTCATACGCCTGCTCTTGAGTCTTGTTCAGGATGTTTCCTCCACAGGCAGCGTTCACCATCCTCCGCTCATCATCAAGAAGACCTCCGTACAAATAAAGTACGAGGTCCTGGTCAGAGTAGCCATGGTAGGGGCAACTGGAGATTAGCCTCTTGAACCTTTCGTAGTATTCGTACAACGACTCAGCAGCCTTCTGTTCAATGTTGTTTATGCTCCTCTTCAGGTTGTTCAGCTTCGTTGCAGGGAAGTACTTCTCTAGGAAGGCCTTATTCATCTTCGCCCACGTGTCGATGCTCCCTGGAGTCAGGTAGTAGAACCAGTCATTGGCCGAATCCTTCAAAGAGAAAGGAAAGGCCCTCAGCTTGATCTGGTCTTCAGTCACTCCCTTGGGCTTCATGCTAGTGCAGACTGCATGGAACTCTGACAGATGCTTGTTAGGGTCTTCACCACTCATCCCATGGAAGTGGGGGAGTAAGTGGATCAACCCCGACTTGAGCTCGAAATTGACTCCATCAGCAAGCTCGGGAAACTGCACAGCCAGCGGTTGCTGTTGCAGGTTTGGGGCAGTCAGCTGCCTCAGCGTCTGTTGTTCGTCAGCCATCTCAAAAGTTGGGTTGTCAAAGACTAAAGATCTGTTTACTTTGCGGCTCTGGGAGAGCATTCTCTCAATTTCTGAATTCAAAGCCAAAAGTGGAGAGTCAGTAGCACGGTTGTGGACCATAAGATAGGTCCACACAACAGTAATAAGCACACAAACACACACAAAGAAAAATCAAAACTTGCCTCCCCGGCAACGGTGCCAATTTGATAGAGGCTAAAGTCGTATCATCTTATCAAAATAATCCTAACAAACCTAACTCAGTAGAATAGGCATGTAAGGGTCGAATCCCACAGGGAGGAGTTATCAATCTTTATGTAAGTTCGCATGCAATGGTAACAAAAGGGGGGTTTTGAGGTTGATTGGTTGTAAACAAAGCAAACAAGGGAAATAAAAGCAAAGAGTTTGTAATCAATTAGGGAAAAACACTTAGCCAAAAAAATATCCACCATTCATATGATAGATTGGTCCTAGGTTATCTCTATTCCTTCCTTTGATTAATCCTGTCCCTATTCTGAAATAGTCCCAGTCCAACTCCGTCTGGCAACCCTTACTATTGAACGCATGAGAAACTATCAAGATTTAGAACAACAGCAGCATAGAGCATAAGAATTAACCAGGATACATACAACACCAATGTTTCGCAGCATTTAGCACA